>CM053570.1:63801662-63811757 GCA_028646485.1 Cryptoprocta ferox
CCCATTGAGAATGATATTAGCTGTGGGCTTTTCATAAATGGCTTTTAGGATGTTTAAGTAAGTTCCTTCTATCCTGACTTTCTTGAGGGTTTTTATTAAGAAAGGATGCTATATTTTGTCAAATGATTTTTCTGCATCTATCGTTCAGGATCATACGGTTTTTATCTTTTCTTTTGTTAATGTGATGTATCACATTGATTGATTTGCGAATATTGAACCAGCCCTGTAACTCAGGAATGAATCCCACTTGATCATGGTGGATAATTCTTTTTATATGCTGTTGAATTAGATTTGCTAGTATCTTATTGAGGATTTTTGCATCAGTATTAATCAAGGATATTGGCCTGTAGTTCTCTTTTTTCCTGGGTCTCTGTCTGGTTTGGGAATCAAAGTGATACTGGCTTCATAGAATGAGTCTGGAAGTTTTCCTTCTATTTCTATTTTTTGGAATAGCTTGAGAAGGATGGGTAACAACTCTGCTTTAAATGTCTGGTAGAATTCCCCAGGGAAGCCATTTGGCCCAGGGCTCTTATTTGTTGGGAGATTTTTGATAACTGATTCAATTTCTTCACTAGTAATGGGTCTGTTCAGATTTTCTGTCTCTTCCTATTTGAATTTTGGTAGTGCCTGTGTGTTTAGGAATTTGTCCCTGTCTTCTAGGTTGTCCAGTTTGTTGGCATATAAATTTTCATAGTATTCCCTGATAATTGCTTGTATTTCTGAGGGATTGGTTGTAACAGATCCATTTTCATTCGTGATTTTATCTATTTGGGTGCTCTATCTTTTTCAGAAGACTGGCTAGAGGTTTATCAATTTTGTTCATTTTTTCAAAAAACCAACTCTTGGTTTCATTGATCTGTTCAATGTTTTTTTGTAATCTATATTGTTTATTTCTGCTCTGTTCTTTATTATTTCTCTTTTTCTGCTGGGTTTGGGGTGCTCTAGCTGCTCTGCTTCTAGCTCCTTTAGGTGTGCTGTTAGATTTTGTATTTGTTCTTTTTCTAGTTTCTTGAGATAGGCCTGGATTGCAATGTATTTTCCTCTTAGGACTGCCTTTGCTGCATCCCAGAGAGTTTGGATTGTTGTATTTTCATTTTCATTTGTTTCCATATATTTTTAAATTTCTTCTCTAATTGCATGATTGGCCCATTCGTTCTTCAGTAGGGTGTTCTTTAACCTTCATGTTTTTGGAGGTTTTCCAGACTTTTTCCTGTGATTGATTTTAAGTTTCATAGCATTGTGTTATGAAAGTGTGCATGGTATGATCACAATTCTTTTATATTTATTGAGGGCTGCTTTATGACCCAGTATATGGTCTGTCTTGGAGAATGTACTATGTGCACTTGAGAAGAAAGTGAATTCCATAGCCTCAGGATGTAGAGTTCTAAATATATCTGTAGATCCATCTGTTCCAATGTGTCGTTCAGGTCCATTGTTTCTTTAGTAATTTTTTTCTCTAGTTGATCTATCCATTGCTATAAGTAGAGTAGTAAAACCTCCTGTAATTAGCACATTCTTATCAATAAGATGGTTTCTGTTTGTGATTAATTGTTTTATGTATTTGGGTGCTTTCAAATTCGGTGCATAGATGTTTATAAATATTATTTTTCCTGATGGATAGACCCTGTAATTATTATATAATGCCCTTCTTCATCTCTTGTTACTGCCTTTACTTTAAAGTCCAGTTTGTCTGATAAGTATGGCTATTCCGGCTTTCTTTTGACTTCCAATCGCATGATAGATATTTCTCAGTCCCCTTACTTTCAACCTGAAGGTGTTCTCTGGTCTAAAATGAGTCTGTTGTAGACAGCAAATAGATGGATTTTGTTTTTTTTATCCATTCTGCTACCCTATGTCTTTTGATTGGAGAATTTAGTCCATTTACATTCAGTGTCATTATTGAAAAATATGGGTTTAGAGTCATTGTGTTCTCTATAGGGTTCATGCTTGTAGTGGTGTCACTGGTACCTTGCGTTCCTTCAACATTTCCCTCATAGATTCCCCCTTAGGATTTCTTGTAGGGTTGGTTTAGTGGTGATGAATTCCTTCAATTTTTGTTTATATGGGAAAACTTTTATCTTTCCTTCTATTCTGAATGATAGGCTTGCTGGATAAAGGATTCTTGGCTGCATATTTTTCGTGTTCATCACATTGAAGATTTCCTGCCATTCCTTTCTGGCCTGCCAAGTTTCAGTAGATAGGTCTGCAACCACCCTGATAGGTCTCCCTTTGTATGTTAGGGCCCTTTTATCCCTAGCTGCTTTCAGAATTCACTCTTTATCTTTATATTTTGCCAGTTTCACTATGACATGCCATGCAGAAGAACGATTCAGGTTACGTCCTAAGGATGTTTTCTGTGCCTCTTGGATTTCAGTGTCTGTTTTCTTTCCCAGATTCGGGAAGTTCTCGGTTATAATTTGTTCAACTACCCCTTAAGCTCTTTCCTGTCTTCTTCTTCTTCCGGAATCCCTATAATACGGATATTGTTCCATTTGATTGTATCGCTTAGTTCTCGAATTCTCCTTTTGTGCTCCTGGATCAATTTATCTCTCTTTTTCTTGGCTTCCTCTTTTTCTATAATTGTTTTTCTGATTCACCTATTCTCTCTGCCTCTTCAGTCCATGCAGTGGCTGCCTCCATTTTGTTATGCACCTCATTTATAGCATTTTTTAATTCATCACAACTATTTTTAAGGTGCATAGTCTTTGTATCAATAGCTCTCTGATGTCTTCCATGCCTTTTTCAAGCCCAGCGATTAATTTTATGACTATTGTTCTAAATTTTTGCTCAGTTATGTTGCTTATATCTGTTTTGACTTATTCTTTAGCTGTGACTTCTTCCTGGAATTTCTTTAGAGGAGAGTTCTTTCCTTTCGTCATTTTGGCTAGCTTTTTGCCTCTTGTCAGTTTTAAAAGCTTGTTATGCACTCTGCACCTGTGAGTATTGCCATATTAAAGGAGGTTCATTGACTGTCCCAGGGCCTGTCCATTCAGGAAGTGTTTTTTTAATGGTGTCCCTTGGTCTCTCTTGTTGTGCCATTGTTTATTTTGTTTCCCTACTCATAGTGATATTTGGGACTCTCAACCCTGTGTACTTTCACTTGTTTCCTGAGGTAGCCCTGGAAAGGAAAACAGACAGACAGACAAACAGGGAACAAAAGCACACAAATGTACAAACAAATCACAAACAAGCAAACTGAAAGGGAAACAAAACAAATGAAAACCAAACAAAAAAAGACAAAGGGCAGTTTTAAAGGATAAAACCAGAGATCCCAGCTACAAATAAAGAGCAGGGTGGAGGCAGTGCTTGTGGAAGAACATATACAAAGAGAGAAATGACAGGGGTGGGGAGAAAGAGAAATTGAACTTTGACCAGGCAGATTGACAAAAAGGCTTAATTCATATATAGAGAAAGGAGAATATGGCAGGAGTTGAGGAGAGGAAAAAAAAATAACAAAAAACAAAGATAGTGTTTCCCTGAGAAACTATGTAGTCTGATTATTTCAGAGAGAGAGAGAGAGACAGAAAAGAAGGTAGCGAAAGGGGTGCAGAATATGTATTAAGAGAATGGATTAGATATGACTGGTAAGCAAACCTATAACCAGAATGCCCTGTCCAGCGGAGGGGAGGGATAAGAATGATATATGGGAGAATATATCTGAATAGCAAGAATTGATCTAGATTTAATCACAGCATGCATCATTGCTGGTCTTGGGTGAGAGGTTGTCTTTCTGCAGCCTCTATCCAGCTCTGGTAACAAAGCGGCTATGCAATGCAGATAGGCCTGGTTTGGTGTACGTGGATCTGGCCTCCACTGTGGGTCCCGAGGGCCGCTCCTTGAGGCCCTGCCTTGGTGGTTGTGGGGAGAAGAATGGTGGCCCCCCAGTCCCTTCTCGAACCAAGCATTGCAAATCACTCTTTTGGGGCCGATTTCACTGTGCCATGGGCACAGCCAAGGTGGGCTGTGTTCTATGTCCTGCCCCCATCCTCATTTCCAGCACTTACTCCATGTGCAGTAATGATATCTCCTGAAATATAATCCCCCAAGCCCAAGTCGGGGCTCTTCCTAGTTGGTGATTGAGTAGGGGAGCAGTTTCTCCTGATTCCGATTGAGTCCCTTGTATACAGTCTGTACTGGAGGGATCTTCTGGGACCAGGGCACCCAGCCTAAATAGGCCTCCACAGTTAGAGATAGTATCTATCTCTGAACACCCTGCAGTTAGAGATGGGGTGATAGGATCCCTCTCCATCCCAGGCCGAGGTATATCTCTTCTCCAGGTACAGTTCTATGAGCAGTTTCAGCCACTCTTTACCCTTTGTCTCTCCACAGAGGGGAATCCCTCCCCTCTATGTTTCCGTGTCCCAGCCCATTTTTGTCTTCCCCAGCTCGCAATCACGCACCTATGAGGCTGTCTTCTTAGTGGACTCTGTCTCTTTTCCTCTCAGACTCTTGTGGTTCAGTGTCTTTTGGCTTCAGCCCTTCTTTGTTTGATAGATGCAGGCAGGAAGTATGGAACTCCCTACTTCTCCACCATCTTGCCCTCCCTCCGTAACAAATATCTCATTTCATATATTTTAACTATTTTGAAGAAGTACTTGAACATTTCCATTCCAAATAAGAGCAGAAGAGAATGAATTACAGTATTTGGGGTCTGAAGTGGGATTTCTTTTATAAATAATACCATTCAGTCTTTCTTTTTTCTTGGACAACTTGCTCAAATTCTAGAGTTCCAAAGAAAAAAGTCAAATGGGAAACTAAATATTGCTTTATCAGTGGTTAGGCCAGCTAATGAGAGATCTTCTACTCTTCATTTCATTGAATGACAGAAACTAGACTTCTCTGGTAAGCATAGTTGACTCTGGAAGCCTAATGGGTTATTCAGCTTACTCTTCATTGAATTTCTGCTGGTTTCTATTCATTTAGGAGACATCATATGCATGTATTCCACGCAGTAAATGAAAGCTTAATTTCATGGATGTAAAATATCTTTCCCAAGGTTATATAGCTTAATGAGCGGTAAAGCAAAGTCTTAAAACTATTTCTGTCTGGCTTACTACTAGAGTCCTTAACCACTTTGCCATGTGATGGATGTTATATGTGAGGAATAAAGAAAGTGATATGAGAAGGTGATGGGGAAAGATTAATTTTGGGGAATAATCTTGGAAGAGTTGGTGGTTGAGCAAGGCCTTGAAGGCTTCAGTGAGCAGACATAGATAATAAGAGGGTGCCTAACTATGGGAATAGCTTGAGTAAATGCCAGGATGGTTTATTGTTGTGAAAACAGTAATGAAAACTATATAAACAGAAACAGGAGCTCCAGTGATTGATATGGTTGCACAGGTATCTAAGGGTGAAACTATAGAGACATTTTTGTGGCAGGCTGATTTTGCATCAAAGGTAGCTCTGTGGAAACTGGATCAGAAGAGAGTGGGGGGACTTGAATTGGTTAGATGTTATAGGCATGAAGACCACTTAGGAGTTTCTTGCTATGAACTGCGAGTGAGAGATTAATTGAGAAGAATGTGAAGGTTACATAGAATCATTTCAGGGTTACAATAGATAGTAATCCTTTCTGTGTTCTGTGCCCAAAGTTTCAAAGTTAACCAGTGTTAGACCCAGAGTTATAATGAGGTCTTGTGACTGCCATTCTAATAAATAATCCATCTACTTAAAAATATATGCCAGAAAGCATTGTTAATCTTTGAAGATGAATGACTTTGAAAGTGTCACCCAACCTTCAAATCTATATTTTTACTCTCAGTGTATGCATTAATTATTCATCATGTATTCAATGTTTAATTGCTCGTTAATAGCTCCTAATATATTTCAAGGAAATCATAGTTTATTTAATTGGAGAATCATTTCCTATATATTGAGATGAAAATATGCTCTCAACTGTAGGAGTTAGACTGTTTGCTTTCTCTGTTTCTTAATATGACACAGCAGCTTATGGTTGGAAGCAAGGGCTGTTTTAAGTTTAGTAGGGCCTAAAGCTTATATTATTTCAGAGAGTCTTCTTTAATAAAAATTTTATAAAATTATGAATATAAAATTATATCTTCATAATAAAAAAAGAGATCCCAATAAATTACTGGTATCTTGGGGATTCAGATCTCTTTATGCTGAAACCTCTTTAGGCTGTTTATCAGAAATGCATCAAAGATGTGCATCCTTGCTTTTCCTTTCTATCATAAATATCTGTAATTCCTGAACCTTGAAGCTTAAGTTTCATTTCTTCTCAGTAAATTCACCTCTGGTTGGATGGAAACTTTGGTTATCTAGTCCAAATCTGCCAAATCATCATCCAACCCTTTCTTCAAGTTCTGTGCTGAAGATAAATTCACATTTAAGGTGGCCTTACCATTCTTTAATGAAAGGAAATTTCATTATTTTTATTTTTCATAAATGTTACTGCTTTGCCCCCTTTTTCCCATGAAAGTTAACCAAACATTTAAATAAAATTGTCAAATGGGAAGGAAGAATTTATCCCTTAACAAACATCTGTGAATTCTAGCTGTGTAATATACTTCTTCTTCTCATTGCTTCATGAGTCCTCACCAATTCTCACTTGACCTATTGCAATATATTCCTACGTATTATCACTGGTTCTGTCTCAAGCTTTATCCAAGTCTCTCATTTTCTCTTTATACTACCCTTAGATAAATCTTAAAAAAATGAAACTTGTTGTGACGCCTGGATGGCTCAGTTGGTTAAGTGACTGACTTCAGCTCAGGTCATGATCTCATGGCTCTTGAGTTCGAGCCCTGCGTTGGGCTCTGTGCATACAGCTCAGAGCTCGGAGTCTGCTTCAGATTCTGTGTCTCCCTCTCTCTCTGCCCCTCCCCTGCTCACACTCTGTCTCTCTCTCTCAAAAATAAACATTAAAAAATGAAAAAAAAGAAATTTGTTGTGCTACTCCTTTTACTTAAAATCCTCCAATGGCCCCATTTCCTTGCCCTAATCTTTCCTCTTCAACCCTATGTCCTGGTGCTCCTTGCATTATTGCACCCTGGTCATATTGGCAATTCCATGGCTTAGCCTTCCTGTCTTATTGCTCTGTACTCTTCTACATAATGTTCTTAAAAATTTTTTTTAATGTTTATTGATTTTTCAGAGAGAGAGAGAGAGAGAGAGAGAGAGAGAGAGAGAGCACAAACAAGGGGAGGGCCAGAGAGAGAGAGGGAGACAAAGAATCTGAAGCAAGTTCCAGGCTCTGAGCTGTCAGCACAGAGCCCGAAGTGTGAGTTGCACTAACCGAGAGATCATGACCTGAGCCAAAGTTGGACACTTATCCAACTGAGCCACTCAGGTGCCTCTTCTACGTAATGTTCTTTCTGCTTTCTCCCACTTGACATCTGGAAGAGTCCTATTCCTCCTTCAAGTATAACTACAGTGTCACTTCTGTTGACCCTTTGCCAGCCTTGCAACCTCAAGTAGGGTTAGGCTTTCATCAATATGTCCCTATAACACATTTTGCATATTTTGACTATGATTCTTAAGCTGTTTTATAATAACTACTTATTTGTTAGTTTCCCTCAATTGATTGATATCCTGTTTTATCCCAGTTCACTACTTCTGTGCACCAGGAAATATTCTCAACCTTCTTCTTGTATCATCTCATTTAATCCTTACAACAACTTTATGAGTTTACAGTTGGAACATTTGAGGCACAGTTTTTAGTCGAAGGACGCACAGCTAGTAAGGAATAGAGCTGTGAATCCAAGCAGTCTTATTCCAGAATCATACTTCTAATCACTGTTCCATATTAAAAAATTAGAATCTGTAGGGGCGCCTGTATGGCTCAGTTGGTTAAGCATCTGACTGTGGCTCAGGTCATGATCTCATGGTTCTTGAGTTTGAACCATGCATTGCATTGGGCTTTGTGCTGACAGCTCAGAGCCTGAAGTCTGCTTTGGATTCTGTTTCTCTCTCTCTCTCTCTGCTCCTCCCCTGCTTGCACTCTGTCTCTCTCTTTCTCTTAAAAAAATAACCATTAAAAATATTAATAAAAAAATTAGAATCTATAGTGAGTAACAGAATCTCTACTACATATCAAGTGCTTAATAAATATTTGGTGATTGAACCAGAGGGACACAAGATTTCTTTAGCTTCTTTTGGTAGCCAAAATGTATTACATTGTTGTGTTTGAATATACTTATTGTTGGACTCAGTATCTCTTTTAGTTTTGTCCTTATAGAGAGTGTATTTTTGATGATATTCATGCAATAACTTTGTATTTTTCAAGTTTTTTCTTCCTTTCAGCCTTTGTTAGAAAAAGGGCTAATTATGATTCCACATTTTTGATTAAACATAGATGCTGCAGTGATATGACTGCATTGATTTCTGTCCTTTTGTCTTCCTAGTCTTTTCATCATGAAAATGCACAGCTTTAAGAGCCTCTTTATTTATTTATTTTTTTAATGGTGGGCCAACATCACAAACATGTTCCCAGGAAGAAGTGGATTTACCCAGGAAAGGGAGATTAACTCCTTGAGGGAGGCAGGCACCATTTGGAAAATTGCCCTATGCAGATCTCTAAATGATATCCAGAAAGAGGTCCTCTCACATGGATGAGTACTTTGTTTTCTGAGAGGATTTTCCCCACCTAACTAGTTAAATTAGTGTACTTTTCTGTAGAAGGTGAGATTTTGATCTTTATAGACTGGGCAGTATTGGAAAGTTGTTTGACCTTTGCTAATTTTCCAGCATAATGAGTTTTTTCTATATCTTCAGGGGCTCCTCATCTTTATTTCATTTTTCAGTGTTACTCACTTGTATGATATGGCTTTTCTTCTTTCAGAGAATCTTATCACTGAAAGAAGCTGCAGAGGATCAGTTGCAAGGATCTTGAATCTCAATTTTCCAGTTCCCATGGACATTTTAATTCAGAATATAGTTATACATTGGTTCTTGTCTACTTCCTAGATAATTTAGGTAATTTTCAGTTTAAAATTTCTTGTGTAAGATAAAAGATTTGAATAAAAACCTGATAAAACAGAGCCCTTTAGAAAGCAGTGAAATGCATTTTTTGCATATAGTTTTTTCTTTTTTGAACACAGTGGGCTTCCATATTTCTCTGTAAAGAGAGATTTTTTTGGGGAGGGGGAGGTTGTAGAACTCCCTGATATTCTTGGAAAAAGAAGAAAATACAGCCAAAATAAGGAAGGAAAATAAGTACCTCATTCTGGAAAATCAAGTAAAATGTATAACATAAGTTTTATATAAAGAAAGTAAGCCAACATTTTAACAGCAAGTATAAATGCTATTTATGTTGACTATCCTCTCAGGATAACTTTCAGTGGACAAACACAGAAAAAAAATTAATTTCACAGTTTTAAAGATTCATTATTGGATATTTTTATGGCTTTTATTTTTGACCAGTTTATATTTCTCTATTGTAGGTATAACAGTAACTCACTTTTGCACAGCATCCTATGATTTCCTCTGGGAATTTCTCCCTCATAGAACTTGATGCTTGGATTGAAGTGATCTATTTGTGTGATTATTACTCCAGCTTGATGATAAACTCCATGAAGACAAATACTTACTTATTCATGTTTGTATTTCCAGTGCCCAACATGAGGTCTGCATTAGAATAGACCTTCAAAATATTGCTATAATACTATCCATTTATATTACTTAAGAAGTTTGGGATTTTTTTTATTTATACATTTATTCATTAGATAAAATTTATTGAGTACCTAGTTAGGGATACATACTAATCCTGAGGATACAGCAGTAAACAGAACAGAAAAATACTCCAGAGCTTACATTCTTACCAGAGGGTACAAAGATAAACAATAATCAAGAAAATAAGTAATTTTTATGGTATACTTGAATATGATGAGTGCTGTGAGAAAATTTAGAGTAGGTGAGATGAATCAGGAATGTGGGAAGATTTTGTCTATTTGGGTGTTTGCTCTTTTTTTTCTGAGGAGCCTGGCTAGAGGTTTATCAATTTTGTTTATTTTTTCAAAAAACCAACTCTTGGTTTCATTGATCTGCTCAACTGTTTTTTTGGATTCGATATTATTTATTTCTGCCCTGATCTTTATGATTTCTCTTCTTCTGCTGGGTTTGGGGTTCTCTTGCTGC
>CM053570.1:63812257-63867431 GCA_028646485.1 Cryptoprocta ferox
CATATGGGCGTGCGCGGATTACAGAGCTCCCTGCTCTTCCGCCATCTTGTCCTCTCCTCGACGTTTTTTTAATCGAATGCTTTTTCTGCTTGTATCGATATAACATGATTGTTTTTTTTTTATTTTGTTAGTGTGATTATTTGGATTGATGATATTTTGTAAGTTATTTTTTATAGGAAATTGTACATTTCATGTATTTTTTCCAGTGTATTGGCATAAATAATTCACTATGTATTTGTTGCTTTTTTCCTTTTGCTTATTTGATGTATAAAGGATATGGAGTACTATTTGGTTTCAATTATTATATTAATAATATGTGTTTTCTTTCTCCTTATTTTTCCTACTTAATGCTGGAGTGTGTTAGAATTAAAAGTATTTTTCAAAAAACCAACTTTTAAAATTTAAGATTTTCTGTAGAGTACATTTAAAAATTTCTTTGATTTTCTAATCTTTTCTTTACTATTTCTTTCCTTATACTTTTTTTGGCTTTAAAGTATTGCTGTGTTTTAAACTTCTTATAATGGAAACTTATTTAATTATCAGCCATATATATAAATCAATGAAAATCAGTCATCTATATGTAGATGTATGTGTCTATATATATGTGTCTCTATTTTGAATGTAGTTATAACAAATGTTGATTGTTATGTATTATTATAACTTAGTTTAAAATAGTATGACTATGATAAGAGATATCTGTTTATCATAGAAATTCCTTTGAAATTTGTTGAGACTTACTTTAGGAGCCAGCAAATGATCAATTTTGGTAAATGTATTATGTGCATTTGAAAGAAAAACATAACACATGCAGTCTTAGAAATATCAAGTGTTTCATATTAAAATGAGGTGGCCTTTTTATTTACATTTCAAATGGTCTCAGTTCTTTCTAATTATTTTATTGGGTTTTCTCAGCTTGTGGTTTTGGTATGTTGAAATTTCTCACTGTAATTCTAAATTTGTCTCTGTCTTCTGTTTTGTCAATTTTTACCTATGTATTTTGGAGAATCATTAATAGATGTACATTCCTCTAAGATTTTTGTATCGTCTTGATGGTATTGTCCTATTTTTGTTTTGTTTTGTTTTGTTTTGTTTTCATCATGAACAATCCCTGTTCATTTCCAGTAATGTTTCTTGATTTAAAGTCTACCTTGTCTGATATAAATATAACTACATTACTTTCTTTTTCAGAGTGCTTTCCTGGTATGATTTTTTCACTTTTTTATTATTCAGTCTTTCTTTGCTCTTAATGTAAAGCTGTCTTTATAAGTAATATATAGTTAATTTTTTCATCCAGAATAAAAATCTTTGTCTTCATCTGTCACATTATTGTGTTTAAAATATACATTTTAGGGTCGACTGTGTGTCTCAGTCAGTTAAGTGTCTGACTCTTGATCTCAGCTCAGGTCTTGATCTCAAGGTCATGAGTTCAAGTTCTGTGCTGGGCTTTGTACTGGGTGTGAAGCCTACTTAAAAAAAATGTCATATATATATATATGTATATATGATATTTTATTTTTTGTTTTGTATTTGTCCTATCTTTTGAAATTTTATTTGCTTTCTTTTTTTGCCTTTCATGTAAGCAGAAGGGAACCAGATGCTTTAGAGGCATTGTCAGTTTATTTACAAATAGCCATGTTCAGAAGGTCAAAAACTGGCACTTTGGTGAAATATTACAGGTAACATGAGGAAAGAATTGTTTATGGTTACACAGAGAAGATATTCCTCATAGGAATGGTGAAAATAGTCAACAGAATAGTTACAGAAGATCAAAGACTATATGATCATTATTTGAGAGTGTAAACTTAGTGAAAGCAAAGACTATATGTTTTATTTATTAGCTGTTATGTTTTACAAAACATGGTACTTTAATGAATAACTAATTGAGTAGATGGATAAATGTGTTGACTGTGGCTATGGTATATTCCAAAGACAACACGATGGAGTCAGAAGTAATTTCAAGGTCTTGACCTGGTGCTTTAAAGCATGAACTTAACAAAGCACTAAACATTTCCGAGTTTCAGTTACTCATCATGAGGTCATGGTGAGGCTTTAATAATATAAAGCGTGTCAAATCATTTTGGAACTAAGGTTTTAGACACAAATGGTGTCCATTAAGCCAGATTTTGTCTTTTGTCTTATATCCTAGATGTAGAATTTTACATTTATCCCTTATAAATTATATTTATTGCTTGTTTTGATCTTTTCTTCTGCCTTACTAAAGTCTTTGAATCCAGATTCTGCTCTCTAATATGTTAGCCTTCCAATTTTGTATCGTATGTGATTTTGATGACAGGGCTTTCTAAATTTTTATTCCAGACATTTATAAAATGCTGAGCAGGAAAGAGCCCTGTGATACATAGTAGGATCTTCCCCCACCAGGTTCACATGAGTCTATTCATAACCATTTAGTGTCCTTGGTCAAGAGTCTTGTTATTAGATACCATAGGTGGCAGCAATTTTATGACATGTTACTATTTATGTAAACTCATTTATAATTTTCCAGAATTTAAAAAAATTAAAAATTTTCCTTTGAATGTTGAAATGTACATTAATGTTTAAATTTTCAACCAGGAACTTTTAAAGAGGAAAAAACAGTGTTTTTGTTTTTTTCACTTTTTGATTTTTAAGGGTAGTAATTTTATTAAGCATTATAACTTACAATGTGCTTTCAATTTATATTATCTCTGTATTCTTCCAATCTACTGAGTTATGTAGAGAAGTGGTTAGTCTAGAGATTAGAGTCATATTGCTGGAATTCGACTCCCAACCCTGACTCTTACTTACTTACATGCTATATAACTTTGGGTAAGTTATTTTATATCTTTGTCCCTTGGTGTTCTCATATGTAAAATGGGGATAGTAATGGTTTTTACCTCACAGGGGTTGTTGTGAGAATTAAATAGGTTAGTACACGTAGCATTTAGGACAGTACGTGACATGTAGAAATGCTCAGAAAATATTTTCAATAGAAAATTAATATATTAAATACCAAGAGATAAATATTCATATTTCTCTTAATATAATCCTTACTTTATAGCTGAAGAACAGTGGTTGGAAGAAGTTAACTAAATTTTCCAGATCATTTAGTAAGTGGCAGAGCTAAAACTTGAGCCTAGACCTTCTGATTGCAAGTTCAATGACATCATGTAATGAGTATTCTGCCCCCTACAACATAGGGCATAGTAAATATTTTTGGATGAGAATAGTTGAAAGAACAATTTAACTGAGGTAACCCCTTGGGAATTCTGAAGACAAAACTAGAAAAAATAAATTTTTTTTTGGTTTTATTTAGTAATGTTTGTACTTTCTTATCAGTGCATGTTTTTTTTTAAATATATGTATTCTTAATTGGAGGCATCTGATCATTTTGGTTGTGGAAGGAGGAATAAGTCTGGCTTCTTAGGCCAAATTTTAATGAGAGCAGATAAAATTACCCTAAGGTTAATTGATAAGGTTTTGACGGGAGGATTTTCTAATTATCTGGAATCACTGCCTGATTAATGCTAGATCCAGGCATCCAAAGAATGGTACAGCTGAAAGGAACCTTCAAGGTTAGGTAACTCAATATTCTCATTTAGTAGATAAAGCCCTTAGAAGGTAAGTAAGTTACCTGTTGTTGGACAGTGAGTCAATTAATCTAGAATTCAAGTCTGCTGATTCCATGGCTAGTAATCCATCTATGACAACACAACTGGTCCTCAGTAAAATAAGTAACATGCCAGTAGAACTAGTAAAAGAATTAATTGAAAACTGTGGTATTAAGGTTAAAGTTTAATTGTGAGTGTTCTTTTGGAGAAGGACACACTAGAGCTCATTTTAAAGCAGGATTGCTCTTCAGGTGCAATACAGTACTGATTTCTCAGTCAATTTCCTTGTTGCTGTCTATAGTCAGTCATCTTTACTCTTCTTCAGCTGTTGATTATCTGGTTTCGGAATTCAACAGATTCTTTGCTTTTATTTTTTATCACATCCCACTGTGAAAATTATGGGCAATTCATTGCTTATTAGAATGGAAGTCAAAGAGAGGAGACATAACGAATGGAAGTCACACCTAAGTTTATACATTTTCTTTTTCTTTTTCTTAATTGGAGTGTAATTAACATACAGTGTTATATTAGTTTCTGGTGTACAGTGTAATGATTCAGCAATTCTATATATTACTCAGAGCTCATCAAGATAAATATACTCTTTTTTTTTTTTTTTTTTTTACTTAGAGAGAGAGAGAGAGAGAGAGAGAGAGAGAGAGCATGGAATAGAGGCAGAAGGAGAGAGAGTGAATCTTAAGCAGGCTCCACGCTCAGTGCAAACTGGGATCATGGTCTGAGCCAAAATCGAGTTGGATGCTCAACTGACTGAGCCACCCAGTCTCTGCAAGAAAAATATACTCTTCATCACCTTATTTATTTCATCCCTCCTTCATCAACCTCCCCTCTGGCAACCTATATTTTTGATATTAAGTGTTCTGTTGGTGGAAAAAATGGTAATTAATTTCATGGCTGTTTGTGAATTTACCATTATTATTCTTATGGAGCAGCAACTTTTAATTTTTGTTTTAAATCTTATTCTACATATCCTTTAACATATTCTGATACAAGTTTGGAAATTACCAAAAATAGTACAAACTGCATAATGTTGTGGGAATTAAGTAGGTTCAAGTATACTAGAGGTGATTTATATAAAGCTGAATACAAAATACATAAATTATTATTGTACTTTTCTCTAACTAGGAAACTGAAGTTTGGTTGTGATTCTTGGTCTTTTGGGGATTGTCTGTCTTGTGTAGCACAAACAGATCTGCTGGGTAATAAGGACTGGAAGAGCTGCTTGAACCACAGCCTGGACTAGCTGGAAGTCTCTTCTTATCCTGGGCGGTATTCAGAATTGATAGCCTTGTAGATTGTGAATACTGAACCTATAAGTACTGAATGATGACAAATATTGCTGTCAGAGATCATAATATTTAAATGTATGTGCTATTGAGCTGCATTAACTTCTATTAAAACACAGTTCTTTCTATTTTTATTACCAGGTAACCTTGGACGGGTGGACCAGGTCTCTGAGTTTGAGTATGACTTGTTCATTAGGCCGGATACCTGTAATCCACGCTTTCGAGTCTGGTTCAATTTTACTGTTGAAAACGTGAAAGAATCACAGGTGAGTGAAATATTGGATATCTTGTGTGGTTTTCATAAGAAGATTATGCTTTTGTTTTACTTTAGAAATACCAAAATAATGACAATTAGGAATGTATTCTGGTATATCTATAGCAATGGTACAGTTTTAAGCTATATATAGAAATAGGTATAATATGCTGGATCTTGTTATCTGGTGGCTATTAAATAATACAAATAGATTATCTGAGAACAAAAAGTGTTCTTTACAGATTGATGAATTAGCCTGATGTGTTGGGTTTCCTTGAGGGGTATTGTAAGGAACCATTGGAAGTGACTTGCTATTATGTTTATTATAGAGTGCTGTTCTCTGTATTATTTCTTCCTTATAAAGATCTGTGAGAGATATTTCTCATAGACCTCAGTTTCAGAAACAGCTTTTCTTTTGAACAAGAAGGTGTTTATATCTTAAAAATTATATGATTTCTTGTAACTTATCGTATCTTCCCTTTTCTTTGTTGGAAAACTCAGAGCCAATTTTATAGCTCTCTCTAATGATTCTTGGAAACCTTTTTGCTTGTGTTTCTGTGTACTAATTTTTCTTTCATTCTGATCATATTAATCTCTATTTGACTATAATTTCATTATCTACATATCCTAACAGTGTATGTTTTTTATAATCCTGTTCAAATATTTTGAGTGAGAGTATTGAGGAAAATAGAACTAAATGCATATGCCTTGAATAAACATTAATAAACATCTAGCCCTAAGAAATCATTTATATTATTCTATTGTGTTGAGACAGCTAATCATGGAAGACTGCACAAGCTTTGTACATATAGTGACATGATTCTTTTAAGCAGATGAAAGCATAGCCCTGTATCATAATATCTTCCTTCTTCCTTCAGGGTCATCTTTTTCTAGAATACTTTGGAGGAAAGGGGGATTGGTTTAATTTCCCCTCCGAAGTCCATCTGTCCTGTTTGCTCTTTTAACTGGTTGCTTGCTCTGCTCCATTTTTCTCAACTGCAGTTAGATTCATATGTCAGATAGTGGTCAGTGTCTGGAATTTAGGGACTGTTACTAGCATGCTGGCTTCAGTAGAAGAGGGGTAGAAGGAAGAGTCCCTTCAATTTGCTTTTGATTCTCTTAATTTTCTACAGCACAAATGGCACATGACTGTATGTAATGAAAAGGTGTATATACTGTTTAATGAAGTTTAAGGACTAACTGGAAGGAATTAAAAATAGATAGGAGAGCTCTGTATATTGTTGGCTAAACATGGTTAAGACAAGTGGAAAAAATATTAAACCCTACACTGATAGCTGCTCAAGGGCATACTTTAGTTCCTGGCTTTGTGTTTTGGTTTTATTTATTCTCCCGTGAGAGAATTCCTTTTTCAGCTTTTCATAGTAAGAATAACAATATTCTCCCCTTCACCCATTTTAGGATTACCATACTTTATTTGACCAGGGGTTCACCTGGCAATAGGATTATTTTCTTGTTCTAACACAATAATTATTAAATTCTCAAAATCCATTTTCCAAGTCTGTGTAACTGAGTCTTGAGAGTACAGCTCACATCAGGAGACTTTAGCCACATCTACAAGACTGAGTTTTGGCACTCCAAGTTTGGGTCCCTATCAAGATCTCTTTGCTACCATGAGGTAGAAACACAACCTCTCATTCTTCTGTTGGTGTTTCTGTCTCATGTCAGCACCTTATGGTTGTAATGTATACCACTGAAAAAACAAACAATAATTCGGAGGCAATATAATCAATTCATTATGAAGGAAGGGAAACTTTCTCTTAAAAGCAATAGAATCTGCCAGGATTTCTAATTTCCCAAAAGGGTTTACTGTTTTCCTCTTTATGCACAGCATATGCACATCTTTCAGCTTGTGTATTGCATCCAGGAATCCACTAACTCCTAAGACATGAGACCTATTACTTTTCAAACAATAGAATCCTCTATTCTATTTGTATCTTTGTTAGAGACTTAGGGATAGCTCTGAAATTATTATGTTTCTTTAACTTTAGCCCACATTAAATACTAGCTCAATTTTCTTGCACTTTAGTCTCTGTATAGAGAATATTCTTATATAGCTTCTATGGTCAGGAGGAGGGGTAGGGAAGTTGACTAGACAGGGAAAATGTGTTTCTTATGTTGTGCTACCTGAGATAGTTTTTTGAACAGGTTGCTCATAAATTTCAGTTTCTTGTTCTTTGCTCTTCTAGTTGCTTACAGGTATGTTATTGGCTCTTTGAGAGTGTTATAATTTTTATACTATATGTTAAAGTCATACAGCTTCTTTTGCATTCTTATCTATCAGTTAAGCAAGTAACATGAATGTGTTCCAAAGGATTATTCTAATAAGAGAGTTGGTGCTGTTTTTATGAATGCTTATTTTTAAAATTGAAAGAACCAATATTTACTCTGACTCTCTGGGTTTCTATCTTCATATCCAGTGCTATTCTACCCTTGCTACAATTAGAAATCATGTTTATCTGGTTTCTTGGAGTGTGATGCTTTATTAGCCTGTTTCTTTGGGCCATTGCTTCATCAACTGTAATCACATTATATAGTTATGGAAATCTGTTTCAAGATGGCATAAAGATCTGCTGAAAAGATACAATATATATCTCTAACTCACAGGATATTTGTTTTCATGGTTGTCTACATGAAAGAGAATGGTTTTACTATTAGGTTTGACTTGTGAGGTCTGTGTTTATAATGTCTCTTCCTATAATCTTTTCCATCTCTCTAATTTCCGTTAAAATGAGACCTGCATGAATGTAATCTAGTCAGGAACCTTATTTAGGGTTTGGTGCTAGCAAGCAGAAGAAATATTAGGCCACAAAGGCTGAGTCCATTAAATGAATGTTAAGAATTACAGCCTCAAATATACTGTACAAATGGGTCTAGCTTTTGGGTTATTTTCCTTGACATTTGTAAGAAGTGACATAAGCTTTGGAACATATGGTGCTGTTTCCTAGGGCTGATATATTAACACCAAAATGTAGTTGCTAAATAGTGCATTTGCAAGAGTCTATGAAAACTAAACATCATGATACCATTAATAAAAAGTAAATTTCTCTCTGAAAAACCTGTATTAAATATTATGTGGATATTTATCACTCGTGTGATGTGAAAGCAAATCTTCCTATTTAAATACTTATTATAAAACTCAGCCAATAAAAGGGGAAAATGATTGGTCTTGACTTTTAAACTCTGTTTTCTTTCCCTTATATTGTTTTTATCTCTTTGAATTAATTTTTTCCCTTTTTGATTAAAGTACCTGATGTTCAGTGTGGTAAATTTGGAAAATATAGACAAGTAATAGAGAAAAAGCACGTGCATGCACCCACACACACATAATCTTATTCTACCTAGTAACAAATATTTTATAAGCTTGTTGGTATATTTTCTTCTAGGATTATTTATTTCCTTCTTTGCTTTTTGAAGCGTAATTAATTTTTTCCAAATACACATTTTTATGTTTTGCTTGTCAGGAAATTAAGTATTTTCGCAAGTAATTTTCGATCACTAAAAACTTCATAAACATGGCTGTACAATAGCTTTTTACTATTGGACTATTTCCTTACTCTTGGGCATAAAGATTATTTTGCATTATCTCTTGTTATAACTAACACTGTAGTGAACATCTTCATTTATGGAATGTTACCCATATTTCATTTTGCTTACTTAGAATAAATTCCTATGAGGGGATTTGATAGACAAATGATATGAATATTTTGAAACTCTTGATACATATTTCTATATTGGTACAGAAAATGTATACTATTTTGCTATCCAACAGCAAGCAGTCAATGAGATGCTTTTCCTTGAATTTCTTGCTTTGAATTGTTTCATAAACTCAGTATTTCATATATAGAATAAATTATTTCCTTTTCATCATTTGCTTTGAAACTTACACAAATAAATGGGATATAATGTGGTGTTTCAGGACTTTAGTCATAAAGGAATTAATTGCATTCCAGCAACAATATCGGATAATAAAACAGATCCATTTATTGTTTTGGCTCTTTTTCTCATTTCATCAATCCTCCTTAGTCTGGGTGTGCCAACTGATTGTCCTCTGGGGTATGTAATGGAAGATTTAAAACAAAAGTGTTTTTTTTCTTAAACAATGAAGTATTTCTTACATTACTATAAGCAGTAATGTAGCTTAAACACGCACACACACACAGACAGACAGACAGACACACACGCACACACATTTATACATGACATATCTGAATTGGACTTCAAAATTCCAGGACTCCACTGCTTCTTTATTCTCCACCTTGGAGATTTTAGGTTCAGTAAAACTTTTTTCCGGCCAAAATCAACAGTGCACAGAGGCAGCATACCACAGTAGAAAAAGCACAGACAATGGATTTAAATACATTTGGGTTTAAATCCTGACTCTGACATTTATGAGCTGTTTTACCTTGATCAGTTATTATCTTGGTGCTCAGTTTTCCATATGTAACTGAATGTAATACTACTACTTCATGTCAGTGTTGTGAATATTACATGAGACAATGTTGCAAAGAGCCTACCATGGTGTTTGATAGATAGATAATAGGAGCTTAATACTTGTTGGCTATTGTTTTTATTAAAAAACCAGAACAGTAGAAGTCATACTAAAAACAGCAAGAGCAAACACCATAATACATTATTACTAAATTAATAATACTGATTTGTTTTGTTTTTCTTTCTCTTCTTATTCTGCTTATCCCCTTTTTTTGCTCCTCCTCCTTCTTTCAAATCTACTGTTGGTCATTATCATTATTGTCAAACAAATTGTAATGGTTAAGAACAGAGATTCTGTGTTGAATTGTTGAATTGTAAGCCTAGCTTTGCCACTTATTTCCTAGCTCTGTGACTATGGGAAATCTATTGATCTATTTCTGTATTTAAATTTGTCAATTTCCATATCTGTTTAATGTGTTAATAGTAATATGTAGTTGAGTTGCTCTAAGAATTATATGTGAGGGATTCCTGGGTGGCTCAGTCGGTTAAGCGTC
The DNA here is from genome assembly GCA_028646485.1 of Cryptoprocta ferox. Lineage (NCBI taxonomy): Eukaryota > Metazoa > Chordata > Mammalia > Carnivora > Eupleridae > Cryptoprocta > Cryptoprocta ferox. The sequence goes on from CM053570.1 coordinate 63,822,402, forward strand.
CGACTTCGGCTCAGGTAATGATCTCATGGTTCGTAGGTTCGAGCCTCGCGTCAGGCTCTGTGCTGACAACTAGCTCAGAGCCTGAAGCCTGTTTCAGATTCTGTGTCTCACTCCCTCTGCCCCTTCCCTGCTCACACTGTCTCTCTCTCTCTCTCTCTCTCTCTCTCTCTCTCTCAAAAATAAATAAAAACATTAAAAAATAAAAAAAAAGAATTATATGTGATAATGCATGTAAGACACATAATCCAAAGCTTGGCACATAAGAGATGATCAAAAAATGTTAGCTATTAATATTACTATCCTTCTAATACTCCTGCAAAATATAACATAGGTTCTCATTTTCCCTGTCATTCAATTTATTATAGAAATAGCTAACATTTTTGAACACTTCTATGTTATAGGTACTATTCTAAGTCCTTTGTATTACTTTGTCTAATCTTTAGAACAATCCTTTGTTATAAATGCTATTAACCACTCCCCACACCCCATCATTTTATAAGTGAAGAAACTGTAAAAAGGTAGATACAGACAGGGTAAATAACTTGTTGAAGATAATGCAATTAGTAAATGATAGAGTCAGGATTTGTACCTAAGTAGTCACTGTAGAAATTTGGAAAATATAAGTTAGTAATGGGAGCAAAGAAGACAAAACAAAACCTAAACCCATAATCCTACTAACTAGAAGGAAGGCACTACTGTGAACATTTTGACATATTTATTTTTAGGTTTACTTATATTCTATTTATGTTTTGGAATGTATTATGTACTGGTTCCAGAGCTTTTTCTCTTCTCCCTAATGCTGCCTCTCAAAATATCATCTCAGTAGATGATTAGAAACCAACAGCTAAAATTTAAAACCCATTAGAATTAAGACTTGAGTAAACTAGGATGAGAAAGAACTTTTCTTATTTGATAAAGGATCTCTTCCAGGAATCAGACCAAGTACTGCACATGTGGTAAAACTTTAAAATCATTCACTTGAAAATTGAAGCTGATACAAACACATGCAAAGGTATTCCATGCACATGGATTAGAAGAATTAATATTGTTAAAATGTCTATATTATCCAAAATAATCTACAGATTTAATGCAATCCCTATCAATATAACAACAGTGTTTTTCACAGAACTAGAACAAATAATACTCAAATTTGTATGGAACCACAAGAGATGTCAAATAGCCAAAGCAGTTTTGAAAAGGAAGAGAATGAAAGTGGAGGTATCACAACCCCAGGTTTTAAGATAGACTGCAAAGTTGTAGTAATCAGAACAGTATGGTACTAACACAAAAATAAACACATAGCTCAATGGAACAGAATAGAAAAATCAGAAATAAATTCATGAGTGTATGGCCAATTAATCTATGACAAAGGAAGCAAGAATATGCAATGGGAAAAAGACACTCTCTTCAACAAATGGTGTTGGGAAAACTGGACAGCTACATGTAAAAGAATGAAACTAGATCACTTTCTTACACCATATGCAAAAATAAATCCAAAATTGATTAAAGACACAATATGAGACCTGAAACCATAAAAATCCTAGAAGAGGGCAAAGAGGCAGTTATTTCTTTGACATCAACTGTAGCAGCATTTTTCTAGATATGTCTCCTTAGGAAAAGGAAACAAAAAACAAAAATAAACTATTGGAACTACATCAATATAAAAAGCTTTTGCACAGCCAAGGAAACCCTCATCAAAACAAAAAGATAACGTATTGAATTGGAGAAGATATTTGCAAATAACATATCTGTTAAAGGGCTTGTATCTAAAGTATATATAGAACTTATACAACTCATCAACAAAAAGTGAATAATTTTATCAAACTGGGGAGAAGACATGGACCGAGATTTCTCCAAAGAAGACATACAGATGGCCAACAGACACATGAAAAGATGCTCCACATCATTCACCATCAAGGAAGTGCAAGTGAAAACCATCATGTGATATCACCCCATACCTGTCAGAATGGCTAAAATCAAAACCACAAGAGACAAATGTTAGTGAGGATATGGAGAAAAAGGAACCCTTAAGTACTGTTGATGGGAAAGCAAACTGGTGCAGCCAATGTGGAAAACAATATGGTGGTTCCTCAAAAAGTTAAAAGTAGAAGTACTATATAATCCAGTAATTCCACTACCCCATATTTACCCAAAGAATGCAAAAACACTAATTTGAAAAGTATATGCATCCCTATATTTATTGCAGCATTATTTACAATAGTGAAGATACAGAAGCAGCCCAAGTATCCACTGAGATGAATGGATAAACATGTCACACACACACACAGTGGAATATTACTCAGCCATGAAAAGAATGAAATCTTTCCATTTGTAACAAACGTGGATTGATGTAGAGTATATAATAACTCTGTCAGGGGAAGACAAATATCATATGATCTCACCCATATGTAGAATTTAAGAAAGAAAACAATGAACAAAGAAAAAAAAAGAGACAAACCAAAAAACAGATGCTTAAATATAGAGAACAAACTGATAGTTGCCAGAGGTGAGGTTGGGGGTGGGGGGATGGGTGAAATAGGTAAAGGAGATTAAGAGTAAATTTATCTTGATGAGCACTGAGTAATGTATAGAATTGTTGAATCGTTATACTTTATATGTGTGATTAATATAACACTGTGTGTTAATTATACTGGAATTAAAAAAATAAATGAAGAAAAGCCCATCCAGTTGGAAGCCAGGAGGAAGCTATGAATACTTTGTTAACACAGTTTTCATAATTGTAATGGAGTCTTTAACTAAAGCAATAAGACAAAAAAAAAAAAAAAGGAAACAAATGATACAAGGATTAGAAAGAGACACAATTAGGACTATTTGCAAATGATATGATTATCTAAGAAAAAAAAGACATTCTATAGGCAAACTATTAAAACCTATGTAGAGCTGAGAAATGTTCCTGTATATAAGATCAACATGTGTAACTTACTACTTTTCCTTTATATTAGCAACAATAAATATAAAATACAGTCAGAAAAAGTTTTCATGTATCATGAAACAGCATTAACAAAAAACCTAAGATACCTAAGAGTAAGCCTAACAAAGATGTCTAGGATTTAAAACCTTTATGAATAAAAATATAAAACTTTATTAAAAGACATCAGAGAGGACCTATACAATTAGGGAGGATATACTTTTATTCAACAAATATTTAATGGCCATATGTTCTATACATTATTGTGGCACTTGGAATAAGTGAGGAGAATGATAAGAGTTTTGCATTCTAGGTGTATTATGTGGGTTTTGCATTCTAGGTGTATTATTGGGAGCAAGGAGAAAAACAAGAAAAATAAACTTAAAAATGAGTAAATGGTATATTGGAAAGTAATTTTTAAAAGAAAAGGTAGAGCAGGTTAAGAAGGATAGGTGGAGAACAAAATGAATAGTCATTAAAGTAGGTCTCCTTGAGAAGGTAACATTTGAGCAAAGACGAAGTTAGGAAATATGCTTTACAAATATCTGGAAGAAGGGCATACTTGTAAGTTGGAAAGCTATTGCCCTAAGCCAATGTCCTATGGTGGTATCATGTCTGGTTTGAGGTACAACAAAGAAACCTGTGTGATTAGAGCTGTGTGAGCAAGGCAGAAGATAGTAGAAAATGTGGTCAAAGAAGTATGTATGTGGTAGAGAAGCAGTTGGTGTGTTGAAGTGATTATGTTGGAGGATCTTGTGGATCATAGTAGAGACATCATCCTTTACTCTGAGTCACAAAAATATTAGGGGAGTTTAACAAAATAGTCACATGACATGACCCATATCATAAAATTATTGATGTTTCCTTGTTAAAAGTAGACATTAAAGATACATGGTTCAAGAATAGAAATAGATCCAGTTAGAAGACTTTTATAGTAATTTTAGTGAGAGAGATAGTGGTTTGGACTATTATGGTTGCAATTTAAACGTTTATTTCTTTTGAGAGAAAGAGAAAGTGAGTGAGAAGAGGAAGAAGGAGAGAGAGAATTGCAAGCAGTCTGCAAGCTCAGCATGGAGCCCTATCTGGGGCTCAGTCTTAAGGACTGCGAGATCATGACCAGAGCTGATATCAAGAGTTGGCCACTTAATTGACTTAGCCACCCAGGCACCGTAATGGTAGCAATTTAAATGGCGAGAAGTGTTTGAAAATAGAGCCAGATTTGATATGGCTGTGTAATCAAGGAGGAATCAAGATGACTTTTGGCTTTTGGCATGAGTATCTGATCTAGAGATATAACGGAAAACAGAGGAGCAGGTTTTGAGAGAAAGATGAGGAGTTCAGTTTTAGGTTAAATTAAGAGATACCTATCATATATTCAAATACACTATTAAGTAGGCAGTTGGAATACATGAGTCTGGAGCCTGAAAGCGATGTCAGGATTGAAGCTATATATTTGGGAATTGTTGACATATTGATAGTTTTTAAAATCATAAAACAGGGATGACATCAACCAACGGAATACATGTTAATAGAGAGGAGGAGAGGAATAGATAGTGAGTTTAAGGATCTATAGTTGAGAAGCCAGCAAAGGAAATTGAAAAAGAATAGGTTGTTAGGAAGAGGATGAAAAAGAGCAGGTTGTTAGGAGGAGGAGCTCCAAGAGTGTGTCTTATCTTGGAATATAAGTGTAAAAAGATCATGAAGGAGAAGGAAGTGATGCACTGTAATAAATGCTGCTGATAGTTTAAGATGGGGGCTATTAGATTTGGGAATATGGAAGTTGTTGATGACCTTGACAAATAGCAGTTTTAAATGAGTGCTAGAGTAGGCTTTAGAGAATGAGAGCATAATGTCCTCAGTGTTCATCCATGTCATCACATATTGCAGGATTGCCTTCTTTTTAAAGGCTGTATAGTATTCAGTGGTATTCATATGCACCATCTTTGTCCTTTCATCTGTTGATGGTCATTTAGGTTGGCAAATATTGCATGATTCAACTTACATGAGGTATTTAAAATAGTCAAAATCATAGAGTCAAAGAGTGAAATGGTGTTTCCCAGAAACTGTGGAAAGGGACAAATGGGGAGTTACTAATTGATAGGCATTAAGTTTCAGATAAGCCAGATGATTAAGCTATATTGATCTGCTCTACAATATTCCACCTATATGTAGTCAATGATAATGCATTGTGTGCTTAAAATTTTGTTAAGAGGGTAGATCTCGTGTTAAATGTTCTTACCACAATAAAGTAAGATTAAAAAAAAAAGAGAATGGGAGGAGAGGCATTGGAAACATGTAATGTAAGCAACTTTTTTGAAAAAGTTTTCTGCAAGGGAGAGCAATGAAATGGAATGGTAGCTAAATATAGCTCTATTAGCTAAACAGAGGCAGTATATTTAAGAAAAAAATTGATTGGTGGTAGAAATAGCATGATTGAAATGATATAGAACAAGCAACTAATGGTACAGAGAAGAAAGGACAGTTTCTGGAGTGATGTTCCTGCATATTGAGAAGAGACAGTTCATAAATTGAAGGATTGCCTTTAGATAGGAACACAGATATTTCTTGCATAGTAACATGCTGGAGAGAAGAATGAGTCAGATGTTACTAAGTGGATATAAGTAGTAGAAGCAATCTGTGGAGTTTTCTTCTGTTCCTTCAATCCTCTCAGTGACATAGGAAGCAAAATCATCAGCAGAGACTGATAATGGGGGAGGGAGCTTTGGAAACATGAAGTAATACAAGGTATGACATACCCATCAAGGAGAATAGAAGAGTACGTGACCTAGTGTAGAATAATATCATTTATTGACCATAATAAGGGTGACATTGAGAAATACGGACATGAGTGTAAAGGCATAAAATCCAACGTGAGTGTTTTTTACCTATCCTTTTTAGTTATAAGGCTGCACAACAGAATAGGGGGAAAGTTTGATTTAACCATGGTTGTACTTTTACTTTTTCTGAGGAAACAATATTTTATTTTATCCTTTTATTTTTACTTTTCTTCCGAGAGAGAGAGAGAGAGAGAGAGAGAGAGAGAGAGAGAGAGAGAGAGAGAGAATCCCAAGCAGGTTTCACGCTCAGCACAGAGCACAATGTGGCACTTGATCCCGCAACCCTGGGATCATGACCTCAGCTAAAATGAAGAGTTTGGCACTCAACCTACTGAGCCACTTAGTTGCCCCTATTATATTTTTAGTTTAAATCAACTTATTGAGATATGATTTTCATACAGCCAAATTAAAATATGTATCACAATCAAAATATAAAACATTTCTATTACTACAAAAGTATCCTCATACCACCTCAGAATTAATCCTTTCCCCATATTGTGGTATCCTTTTACATTCTCACTAGCAATATATGAGAATTTTCACTTGGTTCTTTTTTATATTTTCTGTTTCTGTCACCATATTTATGTTATACATTAAATCCTTGAATATTCTTATAATATACTTGAATACATTTATAACTGTATAATGACTGCTGAGAATTCTATTATTTTTGTCATTTCTGAGTAGATATGTATCAGTTGGTTTTTCTCCTGATTATAGGTCACAGTTGATGCTCTTTTGCATATCTAGACATTTTTTGTTGAATTTGACATTATGATTATTACATTGTTGTTTAGATTTTGTTCTCTTTCTTTAAATAAAGATTATTAAAGGTTTTTTTGTTGTTTTGTTTTGTTTTTTGTTTTGTGTTTTTTTTTTTACAGACAAGTTACTTGTAGAACAGCTTGATTTTTTTTTTGAGGCTTATTTTAAATATTTGTTAATGTGGGCCTAGTTCGGTGATGGTGTTTCAGTTCTACTGGAGTCAGACATAGCCCTTCTGGAGTATCTGCTGAATGCTCCAGATATTCAATAGGGCCTCTCTATTCTGGTTACAACTGGAACATTTCCTATCCTTGTGTCTTGAAAGACAGAATGATCATAGGAATTATCTCATTTGTTTTTTTTTTTTCTCTTAGGGACCCTGCTTCTTGATGCCTATTGTCCAATGTCTAAAAACATGTATTCATATATTTTATACAGTTGTTTAGTTTTAAAAGGGCAGATATGGAACAGTTACTTCATTGTAGTTATTAAGACTTGCTTCTAAGTATTGCTGAGGCAGGTCTGGATTAGGTTGTACTTTGGGGCTGGGTTAATCCTACTATTAAGATGTGATCTTTCTGGAATCTCTCATGAAATACTCATTGAGGCTTCCACTCTGATTTGTTTGAATTTGAATGTTCCCCAGCTCTGTGTGTTTTTGGAATTCTTCCACCACTTTCTTGTAATCATTCTTTGCTTGTTCTCATGGAGTCTTACCTTATGCATGTATAGCTTTGCATTCAGCCAGGAATTCAAGTTGAACTCATTGCAAATTTTTGGAGTGTTTTTCTGTGCAGAGTCTTCTCCGGTCCTCTGTTCTATAATTCTAGTAACATCATCCCCAATCTCATTCCTGGAACTCCAACTTCTGTTTCTTCAACTCAGTGAGTTATCATTTTGCATGAATTCCTTTGCATTGCATCATAGTTCAGAGGTGTCTCCAGACTTTTGTTCACCATTGTTGGGCATTCTGATGAAGTGAAAGTAGTTTTACATTTAGTTTACTATAGTAAGCTTCAAAGAGAATGGGTGATCATTAGAGAATAAGTTGAATAAAAGAAATTGAAGAGATTGTACTTACTGCAGTTACTGGCAATGTGAAGGTGTAAAGTACAACTATATATAGCTAGATGAAGTATAATGGAAGATAAAATATTGGAGAGGAGGAACTCAAAGTAGCCAAAAATGCTGGAGAATATTATCTCTGTATATTTTGGAGAAATGACAGTGAGGCCTCAACAATAGTCATTAAGAAATGAGGAATGACAGGGGCACTTTGATGGCTCAGTTGGTTGAGCGGCCAACTTTGGCTCAGGTCATGGTCTCACTATTTGTGAGTTTGAGCCCTGTGTTGGGCTCTGTGCTGACAGCTCGCAGCTCTGAGCATGGAGCCTACTTCAGATTCTGTCTGTGTCTCTTTGCCCCTCCCCTGCTCTCTCTCTCTCTCTCTCTCTCTCTCAGGTATAAATAAACATTAAAAAATTAAAAAAATAAGAAATAAGGAATGACAGGAATAAGAAGATGATAGCAATAATGAGATATAATGGAGAGATAATGTGATGAATTGAGATTCAAAGATGTTTGTGGAAATGAAGGCTCAATATTATACAGATGTTAATTCTTCCTAAAGCAACCTATGATTTTAATGCAGTCCCAATTAGAATTCCCCCCAATTTTATTTCATAGAAATTGACAAGATAGTTTTAAAATTCATGTAGAAAAGCAAAGAGCAAAAATAGCCAAGCTAGTTTTTAAGAATAATGAATGGGTATATGTTTATTTTATAGAAACTCATATTTCAGCTAATAATTTTTATTTATAGTTACAGTGATTAAAATAGTATGGCATTGGCATATTAATAGACAAGTAGTCCAAATGGACAGACTAGAACTCAGAAACAAGATTATTTATATAACAGAGATTTCATTTGAAAATAGAGGAATAGAAAGATATATTAAATCAATGGCACATATTATTCCCATGTTACAGATAGATTAAATACTTAAATATGAAAACAAATTAAAAAATTTAGTTTGTGAAAATAAATATAAAATAAATATTTTATTGGCTTTGGAAGTAGGATTAAAATTCTTATGCAAGGCAGAGCAAAATCATAAAGAGATAAAATAATACTTCTGAGTTTGTAAAAATAAAGCCTAAGTGACAAAAGAACCAAAGTTGAAAGATACATTTTATCATAGGAAATGAAATTTGTGCAATATATTACAGGTATAAGATTGGTATATAAAATATATAGAGAAGTCCTACAATCCAAAAGAAAAGAAAAAGAAAAACAACCAAGTACACCAAGGATATAGACAGGCAACTCACAAAAGAGTAAGCGATAAAGCTTTTCGCGAAAAGTTGGACTGGGAAGAAGAAATTTTCTTAGAAATGAGAAAAAGAGGAGAGAAATCTCTCTTACTTACACTTACATGAAAAATAAAAAACATTGCTTGCTTCTGATTGTTCAGGGGTAGTGATCATATTAGAACGTGGTGGGCAAAGCATGAGCTCTGGCATCAAGATCTTTGTTCTGTTATTTGCTGACTTTGTGTCCTTGAACAAGTTACCTAACCCTGCTAAGCTTCAGTTATTCTTTTTAAAATTTGTTTAAGTATTACTTGGTTTGAGGTATTGTTTTGAAGATTGGTAATAGATGCTTATAAAACACCTAAACAGTGTCTGCACCGTAGGCACGTATTTATATTTTACCTTAAGTAACCTTATTTGTTGAATGGGGTTGGTGACACATATATTTTAGTGTGGTCTTTGTAAGATACAACATGATAGCCATATTTTTGATTCATGGGGCAAGGAATTCATTATTCAGGGAAACATTCAGAAGATAGGGTATGTTAGTGTTGAATAACTAAATTCTATATCTGAAACTGAATTTACACTGTGTGTTAACTGACTGGGATTTAAATAAAAAATTGAAAAGAAGGAAAAGGAGATAGAGTAGTATTAAATATGCAGAAGCTATGGAAAGCTTAAAGAATTTTTATATAAATTATATTATTTGAATTTTTGTGCAAGTACCACCAGCATGAACACATTTTTATTCTTTCAAGTTGGCTTCTATTGTTTTTACATGTAATCTTTTACAGAGATAAATTTGAGTTTCTAGGAAGTGCTACTAAGTCTAAGAAACTATACCTAGAATTATTTGCTTATATATTTATAAACATGATATACCTTTTGTGTATAAAATTAGTGTATTTGTCCATCGTATCAGTTATACCAAATGCTATTAGCATAATTTAAAATGATAGCATTCAAACATAAACTTAGTTGGCATTACACTTTGTAGTATTTTTGTAAACAGGTGTTTCACTATTAGAATAGTCATGAATGATTTCCATGTGGCTACATCCAGTAGACATATTATACCCAATATCTTAATTTATCTTGCATTTGATACTGTTGATAGTTCACTGTTCAAAATTCTGTTACCTTGGCTATCCTGATATTCTTCTCTTGATTCTCCTTGTATCTCCTTTTTTATTTCTTCCGATTCTTCAGAAGTCCTTCATGGGCTTCTCCTCTCCTACAAACTCCTTAAACATTGATGCTCACCATGATTCTGTCTCACATCATTACATCTTACATTTATCTCTCTCTTTTTTTCAATGTTTTTTTTTTGGGGAGGGTGGGGGGAGGCAAAGAGGGATGCATAGAATACAAAGCAGGCTCCAGGCTCTGAGCTCTCAGCATAGAGAGCCTGATGCAAGGCTCAAACTCACGAGTGGCAAGATCATGACCTGAGCCAAAGTTGGACGCTTAACCAACTGAGCCACCCAGGCACCCCTTACATTTTTATCTCTTTTCCACATTCCCAGTTGTATCTTTACTTGAAAATCTTTCCTGAGATTAAAACTCCTTGATTAAACTTGTTTTTGGACATCATCACGTGGGTATCTCAAACTCATCATTTACAAAAGTGACCTCTTTATCTTATGCTTTAAATATTCCTCTTTTATCTACTCTATGTTTCAGTGAATGTTGCTTCTATACATGCATTTCAAACTGGAAATGTGGCAGTTATCTTAGACTCCTTCCTTGTGGTTCTATATCTAAAAACAGTAATAATGTAACCACCATTTAGTACTAGGTCAGTACTGTGCTATATGTATTACTTTTATTTTTATTTATTCATTCACTCATTCATTCATTTATTTTTTAAAAAGAGTTTATGTATTTATTCATTTATTTATTTTTAATATAATTTATTATCAAATTGGCTAACATATAGTGTGTAAAGTGTGCTTTTGGTTTTTGGGGTAGATCCCATGGTTCATCGATTACATACAACACCCAGTTCTCATCTCAACAAGTGCCCTCCTCAATGCCCATCACCCATTTCCCCCTCTCCCCCACCCCTCCATCCACCCTCAGATTGTTCTCTGTATTTAAGAGTCTCTTATGGTTTGCCTCCTCCCTCCCTGTTTGTAACTATTTTTTCCCCTTCCCTCCCCCCATGGTCTTCTGTTAAGTTTCTCAAGATCCACATATGAGTGAAAACATATGGTATCTATCTTTCTCTGACTGACTTATTTCACTCAGCATAATACTTTCCAGTTCCATCCATGTTGTTGCAAATGGCATGATTTAATTCTTCCTTATTGCCAAGTAGTATTCCATTGTATATATAAACTACATCTTCTTTATCTACTCATCAGTTGATGGACATTTAGGCTCTTTCCATAATTTGGCTATTGTTGAAAGTGCTGCTATAAACATTGGGGCACATGTGCCCCTTTGCATCAGCACTCCTGATACGTATCCTTCAGATAAATTCCTAATAGTTACATTTATTACTTTTAATCTTCATGCTAACTTTGGGAGGTTGGTACTATTATCATCTTCCTTTTGTAGATGACAGAATCAAATTTCCTTCTTGATTTTACCACTTTCCAAATCAATTTCCTGAATTTATGTGTATTTTTCTATATATGCTACTATCATTCAAGTTCAGTCTACTCTCTTACATTGCCTGGATGATGGCAGTTATCTTCCAACATGTATCTTTGTCCAGCATCTTGTGCTATTTAAGTCCATCTTTCACACTGACCTGGAGTATTCTATGTAAACTGCAAATCTAACTTTGCTACTCTACTGCTAAACCCCTTAATTGTTCCCTATTGCCTTTATAGTAAAGTTCAGGCTACTTAGCTTGGCATGGGTACGCTTCAAGGTCTGCTCCTATCTAGTTTTCTTTGCCATACTATCTATTTTGCTATCTGTTTCCTGTAATGCCCATCCAATGCTTCTTCATTTGGATTAAACTCATGCTTTGGAGTCATACTACCAGGGTTCATATTCTACTTAGCTCTTTACTGTGTGGCCTTGGTTAAGAGAATTTATGCTCTATATGTCTCAGTTGCCTACCTATATGATAACAGTATAATCAAGCTGTTGAAGTTTACCCTGACACTTAGAAAGCCCTCCATTATTGTGTACCTATGATATCTAGACACTGTTCTGGGTAGTCAGGAATCAGCGTGGAATAAGACAGATGAGATTCTTCCATTATGGGGAAGCTTATGTTATATTATGAGAAGAAAGACAATAAATGGGAAAAAGTAAACAAATAAGATATTTTTAGAAAGTGACACATGCTACCACAGTTTGTTTATCCAGTTAAGGGATTTTGCAGATGTTTCCAGTTTGGGGAAATTATAAGTTAAACTCATATAAATATTCTCGTACTTTTTTTATGTGTTTGTGAATGTAAGTTTTCATTTCACTTTGGTAAATACTTGGGAGCAGAATTGCTTAGTCATATGGTAAGTAAGTGTATGTTTAACTTTATAAGTAACTGCCAAACTGTTTCTCAAAGTGGCTGTATCAGTTTGCATTTCTATCAGCAATGTGAGAGTGCCAGTTACTGTATATCCTTGCCAGCACTTGGTATCATCAGTGTTTTTTAATCTTAGCCATTTAAATAGATGTACATTTGTATCTCATTGTGATTTTTATTTAAATTTCCCTAATGAGTAATAAGTTTGAACATCTTCATGTGTTTATTTTCCATCTGCATTAATTCTTTGATGAAGTACCTATCCAAAATTTGTGTTAGTGATTTAAATTGGGTTTTTCGTTTTATAAGGTTTAGAGAGTCTTATATATTCGAGGTGTAAGTCATTTCTTTTATCATCTCAGAATGAGGTGTATCTTTTTATTCCTTTAAGTATCTTTCATAGAACAAATTTATAATTTTTATAAAGTCCAGTTATTTTTCTGTTATGGATCATACTTTTTATGTTAATTCTGAGAAATATTTGTCTAACTGAAGATCACAAAATTTTCTTCTATGTTTTCTTCTGAAAGCTTTGTGTTGTAAGTTTTATATTTAGGCCTATGATCCATTTTAAATTAGTATTTATAGATGGTGTGAACTATGGATTGAGTTTTTTCTTGGAGGGGTTTTTTATTTATCTTTTGCATATGGATATCTAATATTTCAGTACCATCTGTTAAAAAACCTTCCCTTTTCTATAAGATTATTTGCATCTTTGCTTAAAATCAATTGACCATATATATGTGGGTCTATTTCTGAACTCTGTTTTGTTCAGTTGAACAATATGACCATCCTTTCTCCAATTCCACACTGTCTTGATTTCTGTAACTTAATATCAAGTCTTGAAATCAGGTGGTATAAGTCTTTCAACTTGTTATCCTTTTCAAATTATTTTGGTTACTCTAGCACCTTTGTCTTCTCATGTAAATTTTAGAGGAAGTTTTTTGATTTCTACAAAAATATCCTGTTATCCTGCTGGGATTTTGATTGGAATTATAGGAGAAATTGACATATTGACATTTTAACAGTAGTGTTTCTTCCAATCCATGAGTGCTATATATCTTTCCGTTTATTTATATCTTAATTGATTTCTTTCATCAATTTTTTATTTATAATTTTTTTCAACATACAGATGTCACACAAATTTTGTTATATTTATCCCAAAATATTTCTTTTCTTTTTGGTTCTATTATTTAAAAGTTTTTAATTGCTAATTGTTTTTGTTAGTATGTAGTAATATGATACTGACCTTATAATCTTCATCCTTGCTAAACTGACTAATTGTGGTAGTTTATTTGTCAATTGAGGTATTCTGCATAGGCAATTATGTTGTCTAGGAATAGAGGATGTATGCCTTTTTTAAAAAAATTATTTTCCTTGTTGTTTCTACCAGCTATGACCTCTATTACACTGACGAGTAGGTGTAGTGAGAGTGGACCTGATTGTCTTATTCCAAATTTTAGGGGAATGCATCCAGCCTTTCAACACTAAGTATGAGGTTACTTATGATGTTATGTAGTTTTTTAAATAAATATCTTTTATTAAATTTTTAATGTTTATTTATTTTTGAGAGGGGGAGAGAAGGAGAGTGAGAGTGTGTGTGAGTGGGGAAAGGGCAGCAAGAGAGGGAGACACAGAACCTGAAGTAGGTGCCCCTAGATATTCTTCATTAAATTGAAGACATTCCCTTTCACTCTGAATTTGCTAATAGGTTTCAGCATGAATGAAGGTTGAATTTTGTCAAATGCCCTTGCAGTTTTTAAAGCAAAGCATAGTCACAAAATTTCATAGTTGAAAGTAATGTTAATTACCATTTCCTCCTATCTGAGGCCTCCTATATTTGCTGTCATGTGAAATTTATATTCTTAGAATAACACAGTGATTATAACTAAAATACATATAGCTGCATAAGGGATTTTACTATATTTTCATTTCTTTATTTAATAATATATATAGTAAAGCTGTGAAATAAGTATTAAATTAGGCAACAAAACAGACTAATAGAAGGTAAGTAACTAGCTTAAAGTCAACAGTCCAGACACCTCTGACAACTCAACATTCTCCTAATATATTATGTTCTTTTGTATTTTTAGCCTTTGCATCCATGTTTCTAGAATCCCTTTGCGCTCTTCATCCTTTTAGCTTTGTATCTTTTCTTTTCTATAAAAAACATAAGGTTCAGACTGATGAAATGAGTCACTCAAGGTTTAATGGCAGTGCTGAGCTTACAGCTCAGGTCTCTTGACTTCCATGCTAGTCTTTTACTCCTTCACTAAGGTGTGCTCTGGTGTTTATTTTAAACATAGTTTCATTTTATTTTCTTATTTTTGTCTCCCACAATGCAAATGTCTTAGGGGCTTTGCTGATGCTGGTAATGTTCCACATACAGACTTTTGGCAAACAGCTTTCACCTTCAAAAATTAGTATATCAAACCTAATTTTATACCAAGATTATTCTTGTCTCATTGATTCTGTTGTACTGAATTATAAGTAGACTGTAGAATAATTATTTATGGATTTGATACCCTATTATGTGTCAGTAGAATTGATTATAATAAATTTTTCTAAATTGTTTTAAATTTCTAGTATCTAATATAAAGTGGTTTTGACATAATCCAGGAATTTTCTCTTTAACATTTGGAAAGATTATATTGTTATTGCGTGAACACTAGTGTATAAATGCACTGGATAAATGGCAACCAAATATGGAAGCATTTTCTTTTCCTTTTTATTCTTTTTCATTTTCTCCCAAAGATAAGAAATTAATCTGTAAAATATAGTATTTGATGACCCATCAATATTTATTGTGTCATGTTTAAAAAACATGTCTGAATAAGTAACTATATTTGGTTCATGGTATTTTACATACTACTGCATGTGATTGATATTCACTGATTTCTTTTGTAAAATATTCCTTTGGTCAGTTGATTGAATGTGCCTAATTACCCAGTTCCACTTCAAAACAATGGAAGAAAGTTGGAAACAAAGAAGCCTAGCTACTTTCTTTTACTGAATTCATCTGAGTATGTAATGAATGCCTAGATTGGGAGGCTGAAACTAGTAAGGGAGTGTAGAATCAAACAGTTTCGAATTTAAATTCAAGCTTATTAACTACTCAGTAGTTGTTGGCTTTCAGCTAGTTACTTAACCTCTGATTCTCATTTTGCATATCAAATAATATTATTCCAAAGCATTGTTGCTTTACATTAAATGAAGTAATTCATTAATTACTTTATTAATTTCATTTGAAATTAAATAATGAACACATAGTAAAGTCCCCAGCACAGGGTTTACTTTTTGAAAACATTGTTAGGCTTATTCAAGAGGTATTTATTAAGAACTTTTTATATGCCAGGCACTGTGCTAGGCATTGAAGATGTAACGGCAAAAAAAAAAAAAAAAAAAATGTCCTATGACTCATTAAGCTTGTATTTTCATGAGAGAAAAGTAAACATACAAAATATTAGGTTAGTTTAGTGGTTAACTTTTATGAGGACAGTGAACCTTATCACTAATCTAAATTATTATTTTAGATTCCAAGGTAGTATGTATAATTACATACTTTCTCGGTCTTATATGTATAATTCAGGCTCAAATATTTCTCTAACCATCATAGAACAGTGTTTCAGTGTTGTTCATTGATAAACAAATAACTGATTCATTGATGAAAAATAGTAGTATGGCTAGGGAGAGTATCTTCATTTATTCAACAAACATTTTCAAGACCCATGTGAACCAAGGCATTTATATAATAAAGTCCCTTTTTCTATTAATGGGGCATACACTTTAGTAATAAGTTTAGGTCAATTATACAAAAAATGTAAACCAATGAATAAAATAATTAAGTTAGTACTAGAGATACAGGAAAATTATGAAAGTTTACCACCTTTAATTGGGCTAGGGCTCAGGTAGTAGTTAAAGGAAGGTTATAGAGAGAAGACGTTAGTTACTAGAGCTAGATGTCCTTAGAGCTAGTCTTAAATAGGGAAAACTCATCTTAGTCAACTAAGTATCAGAAACCTGATATGATAGCCACAAACTTCAATTTTATAGTGAAATAAGTGGTCAAAAAAATCAAATCATATCATGATGTCAGTTTATATAAAGCAAAACATATTTTTGGATTTTCACTAAGTTTTAAACTTGGCCATAGAGTATGGAAGTCATATTTCACCATTTATTGTAGTTTAACATCAACATTCTATGATGTAACATGAAATGGTTACTTGTTTATGAGGAACACTCTCATATGAGCTTCACTGAGGAATTTCATGGTGATTTTTCTTCTTTTTCTTTTTTTTTTTTTTTTTTACTCTTTGTGTATGGTTTTTAACTGCTAAACAATTAAAGAAGATCCAAATTTAGACTGGTAACTTATTGTGACATAAACTTATAAATATTGCTGTTGCAATATAAATAAAACACAGATGTAGAAAGTGAAAAAGATCTTTATGCAAATGAAACTCTGGGTACTAGAAACAGAGCATCTTAGGCTAGATGAGTCTTAAAGCTATGGGTTGTTTGGCTGATCTACTGCCAAACGAATGAGAGACTGATATTTAAATTTTATGCAGAGTTTCATGAGTAGTCTAAGCCTTGCTTTGGCAGAACAAAAGCAATAAAATCATGAGGAAAAGACACTGAAACTTTTATAGGCTTTGATTTGCTGAATGTATAGAGAAAGCTTTGAAGTCTAACCAGATAAACTGTCAGAAACTCCTGTAATTCTCCCATATGAATCTTGAATGGTTCAAACTGCTTGGAACCTGCCTACGTTTATGTTCACCTTTTGATTTCAGCTGTCTAGCTTATAGCATTCTGTAGTGTGACAAACTAAATGCTGATGACTTTTTGATCTTGAACTCCAATTTCACCTGATCCATTTTTCCAACTGTCTGTCAGATACCTCCATGTCAATATTGAACAGCAACTTTCCCCAAAGTGTATATCTTCATTTTAGTCTTTTGGTTTTTTGGATCACTGTCTATTTGATTACGCAACCTAGAAACATGGGATTCATCCTTGATGATTCATTCATTATTCATGCTGCCCCCTCAATTTGGAAAGCCTTTCTCTAATTCTCAGTTTGCCTGGCTAACAAATCCTTTAAGATGTAGATAAAGTCTCTTCTACTCTGAGAAGCTTCTCCTTACTTCTAGATGGTGTTCCTACAACTTTCATTGTTGATGCTAACACAGCATTGTTATTCATGGTGTATTTGATGGTTTCTGTGCCTCTCTACTCCTTCCTCTCCCCAGGATTTTTAGTTAATTTATATTAAGGACTGAGACTTGATGATTTCTTATTTAAATTTCTCTGCAAAATGGAGCTTGTTGTGAGGATTTAGTGAGCTAATACTAGGAAAAAAGAAGTATCAATAATGCTTAATTATTATTATTATTACTATTATTAATATATGTTACTATTATCATCTTGGTTTTCTTAATACTTGAGATGATTTCTGCCTTAAAATAAAGGGATATGTTAATAAAATGAATATATTTAGCAATGATCTTTGCAGTGACACTCTAGTACTGAGTCCTTTCTGACATCAAGACTCCACTCTTTATGGGGTAATCGTATTTTCCTTTCAGGTGGATCTGCTTCTCTGTCCAATGCTTTATCTGCCTCAATCTATACCTGAACTCCGAGGCCTGGTGCATGTTTTTCTCTTTTTTCCACCTAGAATATGTGTAGGGACCTTGGAACCTGTGAACAATAATTGCATATAAATAGGAAGGTGAAGTTCTAAATCAATGGTAAAGAGGACTGCAAGTCAGTGACAATGTAGAATGAACATCGGTTTAAGACTTGGTATAGCTTTTAGAACTCAGTGTATGTAGAGGCTTTCTCTGGGCCTCTTGACCATGTTTGGTGTTCTCTCTGGGCTCCTATACTTTTCTCTATCACCTTCAATCATAGCATTTAACACACTATGATGAAATTTTCTATCTGTGCTCTGAGACTGTGACCTTCTTGAGGGTACAATTTGTCATTATTTTCCTCTGTCTCCCTAGGACTGGACCAGCTGTATAATTTGTGAGTCCCATTACAAATTGAAAATGCAGGGCCCTTGTTAAATAATATTAAGAATTTCAAGATGGTGGCCACCATGTTTATTTTCAGACTCATTGAGTACTGACAGTACACCACCCATGAGAGGCCCAAGTCTGCAGATGAGGATGTGACAGGAAATTTGGAGTAACAGTCAACTCTGGAGGCAATAGAAGCACCAAACAGAAACTCTTAGAGAAGCTGAAAAAAGCTAAAGTATTTTAAAACATATTAAATGGGTATCACTTCTTATCTTAGAATGTTCTTTAGTATTATGGCAGAAGAGAACCACAGAGGCAATGTGGATATAAGACCAAAAAAAGTTGGCAGCAGTAGAACATGGTACCCCTCAGTAGCCTGTTTTCTAGTCTCCACACCCACGTTCTACCTCCCCAGGTCCTACCCAAGGATTCTCAGGGCTGCAGGAATAAGCTTTTTTTTTTTTTTTAAGTTTTTTAATGTTTATTTTTGAGAGAGAGATAGAGCTCAAGCTGAGGAGGGACAGAGACAGAGAGGGAGACACAGACTCTGAAGCAGGCTCCAGGCTTTGAGCTGTCAGCACAGAGCCCCATGCATGGCTTGAACTCACAGAGTGTGAGATCATGACCTGAGCTGAAGTTAGATGCTCATTGACTGAACCACCCAGGTGCCCCAGGAATAAGATTTTTTTCAAACTTCCTTCCTCATGGTGACTCCTCAGGGCCATGGTAACTATTTCTCTGTGGTAGAAATTCCTGTGATACTCTTTACTCCTCTCTCAGATATAAAATGGCAGCATTAAAATTGCTTATACTTAGTATATTGCCATTTCCAAACTTATTTACATGTTAAGATAAAAACATACTCTTTAAATATTAAAAAAAAAAAAGAATTTCAAGATGACAGCATCAAAGCACTGAAAGAAACATGGGCTTTTCTGAGTATGGAGCCTTGTGCAACTGCACAGGTCATATGCACATGAGGCTTGCCTTCTCTTAGTGCCTAGGTATTCCCTTAGTGCTCTAGTATAAAGTAGTAGATGTGGAGAATAAATGAATATATGACTAAAATCCAAATTATTGAAAAATCTGTGATGAGAGTAGGCAATGACAATGACCTAAGTTGAATAAGCATTTCAAGTGAGAAGTCAAACTTTTTCGACAGTAGATGGAGCTTTATTTTTATAGTCACTGGTGAAACTCAGTAATCTAAAACTTTATATCCTATTTCTATGTTTTTTTTTAACTGAGGAAAAATATCATTATGACTGTTAATAGATAATTACATTTGAAATTTGATTTCAGAAACTCTATGTTTTTGAAGAGACGTAGTTAAATAGTCCTCTTTTAGTAAGCAGAGGCCAAGGTAGAAGAGAGATATTGTGCTTTTAATTTAAATGAAATTGTGGTTTAATGGTAGTCACAATCTTTTCACCATCACGTTTCCCAAAAATTGAGGAAATAAGCCTTCACATTGAAAAGACATGAAACTTACTCTTGTTTGACAAAGTCATTGATCGACACAAAAGTATTTTTAATGAAAAGGGGAGTAAAGGTTCTTTCACACAGGTTTATAGATAAATCATGGTGGGAATAGAGCAACTCCCTTGATTTCTAATGTAGACAACAACTTTTTATGGTTTTTAGTTATTATAGCAAAGATGCTAAAATTCTGCTTCCAGGAAGGTATAGTAGATAACCCTTTTCTATTTCTTCCACTAAGTGCAATTAAAACCCTGGATTTATGTATAAAACAAACACAAAAAGAATCTGAAAAGTGGAGGATAAGAGGCAGATCATCTTGGGACTCAGGAACTGAGGAGAAATGTGGCACCAAACTTTCAGCACAGAGCCTGATGCAGGGCTTGAACTCACAAACCGTGAGATCATGACCTGAGCTGAAGTTGGATACTTAACTAACTGAACCCTCAGTCACCCCTCCTGAATATTCTTAACTATGTTTGAAAGCTAAAATGAAAATTAGAACACCACTTAATGTGGGTCTCAAAGCATGTAGAGGAAATACTTTAGATAATTGTGTTATAAATGGTAGAAGGCACAAGGATGGAAAGGGTTGTAAAGTTTTTAAACATTTTACTCAAATTGGTAAATATTGGTAATAATGGTAAATATCAGGAGGTTGTGTTAATGTTTCACAACACACACACACACACATACACACTGAAATAAAATGGTAGAATTATACTGTAACATATCACTGATTACATTAATTGTAAGTGTCCTAAATGCACCAATTAGGACATAGAAATTGACAGTGCTTAAAAAGTTGTATACTGTTTACAAAAATGTATATTATCACTTCAAATGTAATGTTATGGATTGGCAGAAAGTAAAACACCATAGAAACAGCAATCTGAAGAAACTGGGAGTAGATTTATTAATATCAAAGAAAGTAGATTTCAGATCAAATAAAATTATCAGAGAGGGACTATACATAATGACAGAGTGTCATTTCACCAAGAAGACAAAAAATGTCTATGTACCAAACAACAGAGCTGAGAATGGAATGAAGCAAAAACTAATAGAAATAAAAAAGGGAATACAACTTACCAAAATTTATGAGATGCAGCTAAAGCAGTGCAGAGAGGAAAATTTAGAGTGATACAATGCTTCTGTTACAAAAGAATAAAGTCTATGATCAGTAATATAAACTGCTACCTGAATAAACCAAGTAAAGAAGAGCAAAATTAACCCAAAGCAAACAGAAAGTAAGAAATAATAAAGAGAACAAAGCAATATTAATTGAAAAGAGAAAACCTATAAAGAAAATCAATATAACAAAAGCTGGTTCTTTGAAAAGGAGAAATGAAAGGTTAAAAAAACCTCTTCAGTAAGAATGACAAAGAAATAGGAGACACAAATTATTAAAAATCAAGAATGAAATACAGGATACCATAGACCCTAAAGACACCAAGAAGATGATAAAGGAGTACAAAGAAAAAGTCTACACACATAAATTTGGCAACTTTTTTCAAGGAATTTGAAAGAATTCCTTGAAATGTACAAACTTCCACACTTTGTAAATATGAAATCTATAATTGGTATATTTTTATAACTATTCCAAAAATTAATTTTTAATTGGGAAAAAATTAACCAAAAGGAAATCTCCAAGCCCAAAGCATTTCACTGAAGAATTCTAGCAAATGTTTAAGAATTAACAATTCGGGACGCCTGAGTGGCTCAGTTGGTTAAGCGTCCGACTTCGGCTCAGGTCATGTCTCATGGTTCGTGGGTTCGAGCCCCGCGTCAGGCTCTGTGCTGACAGCTAGCTCAGAGCCTGGAGCCTGTCTTCGGATTCTGTGTTTCCCTCTCTCTCTGACCATCCCCTGCTCATGCTCTCTCTCTCTCTCTCTTTCTCTCTCTCTCTCTAAAATAAATAAAAACATTAAAAATTTTAAAAAAAAGAATTAACAATTCTACATTATCACTTCCAGAAAATGTAGGAGGAAGAAACACTTTCCAACTAATTTTATAAAGTTAGTGTTACTCTGATATTAAAAATGAATAAAAGAGAATACAAACAACACAAAGCAAAACTGTAGATCAATGTCTGTCTTGAATGTTGATGCAAAAATTATTAACTAAATATTGGCAAAGATATCTCAGTAATATGTGAAAAGAATTATGCACCTTGACCAAATGGTTTACTTCACTGATGTTAGGCTGGTTCACTATTCAAAAATCAAAGTTGAAGAGACTTTGGAGAAATACACAGGATTTGGGCAGAAGTAACAAGACCAGAGGACAGCGCAAGATGGTTGCATAGGGAAGATCTTGAACTCCTCTCCTACCATGGACACCTCAAATATACAGCTACATATAGATCATTACCCTCTGAAAAAGATGTGAAAACTAGATAAACTATTTCTCTACAACAAAGAGTACAAGGACTTCCTCAATATGGGTAGAAGAGGCAGAGATGTGCTTTTTCCAAAAACCCCATCCCCAGCATGGAACACACGATAGGGAGCGATTCTCACTAGTTTGGTACTTCCCCTAGAGGAGTAAGGGGTTTGTGCCCCACATCAGGTATCCCAACTCCTGTGAGGTGCACCAGAGAGATGAACCTCCAAAACATCTGGCTTAGAAAGCCAACAATGCTGACATCCAAGACATCAAAGTGCTATAAAAAACTGAGATTAACCCCTGAAAGGGCTCATGTGTGATCTCACTTGTTCCCAGACCCAGTGCAGAAATAGCAGTTTGAAAACTGGTTAGACTATATGTGATGAGGATTAATTTGCTAATCTAAAAGCATATAGTAGAGGGGGAAGGGACAGTTGAAATTCTTCCCAGAGATGGAAGCTCTGACACCAGTTTTCCACTCTCTGTCTACCTAGATAATATAGGTGGGTGAGGATGATGTGAAACATTCCTGCCAACATGCTAAGACAGGTGCCAAGTGGCCAATGGCACCGTCCCATTGACTTGGTGAAGCCAGACAGCACAAGTTGATGTGTTACTCCCCTGCAACCTGATTGTGGCAAGTGAAGCAAGAATGGACGTGGTATTCTCATCCCTAGCTACAGTCAGTGAGTAAGGGCAGTGATAATTCTTTCCAACTCCCTGGCTGGGAGTGGTGAATATGAATAGTTGTCATTTTCTGACTCTCAACATAAAGCTGGTGCAAGTGCACAGAGCAGGCAGTCTCCCGCTGCATTCCTGAAGCCTGCAGTTGCACGTAGTTATAATACATTTTCTTATTGCCTTTCTGAAGCTGGTGAATGTGTCTTGACCCATATACGGTCCAGCTGCCTAGCTAAAGCCAGTGGGCATGTAAAATCCACACGGGTAATGCCCTTTGATCTCCTGAACCTGGTTGCCAAGGGCGCTGGCATTCTTGAGCTACATGGGATTGTGACAGTTGGAAAGCCAATTCTTGGAAGTATACCACCACCAGGGCACTGCATAGACAGCAGTGTGAAAAACAATACCAGTCTTCCTGTGAAAAAGGCCTATTTACTTAGCTTGAGGATTCATGTGGAGGGGCAAACTTTAGATATCCCACACATCTGGAGGTTAAGGAGGTGCTCCCAGGGAATGTAAGGAGGGATATACCAGCTTTGGTTGTCTTCTTGGCCTTGTTATAATTGGACAACACCTCCCAGAAAAGAATTTATGTACTTGTTAGGAGTCCTAATTTTTGCAGCTGTTGTCCAGGGGATACTTCCAGATCTCTTGATCTGGATGCCAGCAGGGTTTATTATTGCAGCTGCAAAGTGCTGTATATATTTTCATACTTTAACACATATTTCCTAGGATCTGGCTTCCAGTCGGCCTGAAACTAGGTGCTAAATACTATTCCTTCCTCTTGAAAACTGATAGGCACACCCTCAACAATGGGGACATATCAGAATAAATCAGGTTGTTAAGATAATCACAAAGGATTGAGAGACACCAAGAACTAGGGTAAGGGTAAATAAGAAGTTTCATCACCTATGCAAGTCCACTCCTTCAAAAATGAAAGAGGTAACTGTTTTAATACGTAGAAACAAAAACAAGGAGTCAAGCAAAATGGGGGAACAGAGAAATATGTTCCAAATGAGAGAACAAGGAAAAAACCTTAGAAAAAGGTTTTAATTATATGGGGATAACTAACCTACTTGAAAACAAATTCTAAGTAATAGTCATAAAGATGATCACAGTGAGAGGAAGAACACAGTGAGAACTTCAACAAGGAGATAGAAAATATAAGATAGTTCCAAACCAAAGTCACAGAGCTGAAGAATACAATAACTGAACTGAAAACCACACTAGGGGTTTATGGCACACTGAAAGATACAAAAGAGTCTTCTCAGTGAGCTGCAAGAGAAAGCATTAGAACCCACACAGCAAACAGAAAAATGAGAAAAGAATTTTAAAAATAAAGATAACTTAAGGAACATTTGGGGCAATGTCAAGGGGAATCACATTCACGTTATAGGGGTCCCAGAAGGAGATAAGGGAGAGATAAAGGGGCCAAAACTTATTTGAAGAAGTAGTGGTTGAAAACTTTCCTTATCTAGGGAAAGAAATAGACATCCAGGTCCAGAAAATCAGAGGGTTCAAAATAAAACGAACCCAAAGATATCCACACCAAGACACATTATAATTAAAATGTCAAAAGTTAAAGAGAGAATCTTAAAAGCAGCAAGAGAAAAGCAACTTGTTATGTACAAGGGAAACCGCATAGAAGTTATCAGAAGAGTTTTTAGCAGAGACTTTGCTAAGGGTTTCCACACTGGATTTGGATTCAAGACTGCAATATTAACTCTTGCCAAAATTGCTGGCCTCCCAGCCTGCCCTGCAGATTTCAGCCTTGCCAGTGTTGTACTATCATGTGAGCCAATTTCTTTTCTTTTTTTTCAGGTCTTTTAAAAAAAAAACCACTTAAATCCACATTAGTTAACATATAGTGTAATAATTGTTACAGGAGTAGAATATAGTGATTTATCACTTACATATAACACCCAATGCTCATCCAACAAGTGGCTCATCCAACAACTGGCCCATCACCCATTTATCCTGTCCCACCACCCAACACCCCTCCAGCAACCCTCAGTTTGTTCTCTGTATTTAAGAGTCTCTTATAGTTTGTCTCCTTCTCTCTTTTTATCTTATTTTTCCTTGCCTTCCCCTTTGTCCATCTGTTTTGTTTCTTAAATTACACACAAGTGAAATCATATAATATTTATCTTTCTCTGCCTGACTTATTTCACTTAGCATAATAAGCTAAGTTCCAGTTCCATCCATGTTGTTGCCAATGCCAACATTTCACTCTTTTTGATTGCTGAGTAATAGTATATTGTGATACACACACACACACACACACACACACACACACACCACATCTTTATCCATCATCAGTTGATGGACACTTGGGCTCTTTACATACTTTGGCTATTGTCAATAGTGCTGCTATAAAAATTGGGGTGCATGTGCCGCTTTGAATCAGCACTCCTATATCCTTTGGATAAATACCTAGTACAGTAATTGCTGGGTCATAGGGTAGTTCTATTTTTAATTTTTTGCGGAACTTCCATACCATTTTCCAGAGTGGCTGTACCAGTTTGCATTCCCACCAGCAGTGCAAAAGAGAACCTCTTCCTCCGCATCCTCACCAACATCTGTTGTTGCCTGAGTTGTTAATGTTAGCTATTCTGACAGATGTGAGGTGGTATCTCATTGTGGTTTTGATTTGTATTTCCCCATAATGAGTAATGTTGGGATTTTTTTTTCATGTGTCTGTTAGCCATCTGGATGTCTTCTTTGGAGAAGTGTCTATTCATATCTTTTGCCTATTTCTTCACTGGATTATTTGTTTTTTAGGTGTTGAGTTTGATGAGTGTTTTATAGATTTTGGATACTAACCCTTTATCTGATATGCCATTTGCAAATATCTTCTCCCTTTCCATCAGTTTTTAGTTTTGCTGACTGTTTCCTTCACTGTGCAGAAGCCTTTTATCCTGATGATGTCCCAGTGTTCATGTTTGCTTTTGTTTCCCTTGCCTCCAGAGACATGTCAAGTAAGAAGTTGCTGTGGTCAAGGTCAAGAGGATACTGTTTTCTCCTGTAGGGTTTTTATGGCTTTCTGTCTTACATTTAGTCTTGCAACCATTTTGAATTTATTTTTGTGTATGGTATAAGAAAGTAGTCCAGGCTCATTCTTCTGCATGTCGCTGTCCAGTTCTCCTAACACCATTTGCTGAAAAGACTGTCTCTTTTCCAGTGGATACGCTTTCCTGCTTTGTCAAAGATTACTTGGCCATACATTTATGGGTCCATTTCTGTGTTCTCTTCTATTCCTTTGATGTAGGTGTCTGCTTTGGTGCCAGTACCATACTGTCTTGATGATTTCAGCTGGGTTGCCTCCAGCTTTGGTTTTCTTTTTCAACTTTAATTTGGCTATTTGGGATCTTTTGTGGTTCCATACAAATTTTAAGATTATTTGTTCTAGCTCTGTGAAGAATGCTGGTGTTATTTTGATAGGGATCTACATCAATTGTGTAGATTGCTTTGGATAGTATCGACATTTTAACAATATTTGTTCTTCCAATCCATGAGCATGGAATGTTTTTCCATTTCTTTGTGTCTTCTTTAATTTCTTTCATAAACTTTTTATAGTTTTTGGTGTACAGATCTTTTACCTCTTTGGTTAGGTTTATTCCTAAATATTTTGTTTTATGGTGCAGTTGTAAATGGGATCAATTCCTTGATTTCTCTTTATGCTGATTTATTATTGGTGTCTAGAAATACAACCGATGGGGCACCTGGATGGCTCAGTTGGATGAGTGTCCAACTTTGGCTCAGGTCATGATCTTGCAGTTCATGAGTTGGAATCCTGCATAGGGGTTCTGCTGTTAGCACAGAGCCTGCTTCCAGTCCTTTGTACCCCTGTCTCTCTGCTCCTCCCCCACTCACACTCTCTCTCTCAAAAATAAATAAAACTTTAAAAAAAATAAATACAATGGATTTCTATACTTTGATTTTATATCCTGCAACTTTGCTTGCTTTATGTTTTAGTTCTAGCAGTTTTTTTGGTGGAGACTTTTGGGTTTTTCATGTAGAGCATAATGTTGTGTGCGAAGAATGAATGTTTGACTTCTTCCTTGCTGACTTGGATGCCTTTTATTTCTTTGTGTTGTCTGATTGCTGAGGCCAGGACTTCCAATCCCATCTTGAACAACAGTGGTGAGAATGGTCATAACTGTCATGTTCCTTACCTTAGGGGGAAAGCTGTCAGTTTTTCTGCATTGAGAATGATATTAGCTGTGGGTCTTTCATATATTGCCTTTATGATGTTGAGGTATATTCCTTCTATCCCTACTTTCTTGAGGATTTTTATCAGGAAAGGAAAGTGTATTTTGTCAAGTGCTTTTTCTGCATCTATTGTGAGGATCATGTGGTTCTTTTCTTTTATTAATGTTATGTGTCATGTTGATTGATTTGCAGATATTGAACCAGCCCTGCAGCCCAGGAATAAATCCCACTTGATTGTGGCGAATAATTCTTTTAATGAATTGTTGGATCTGGTTTGCTAATATTTTGTTGAGAACTTTGCATCCATGTTCTTCAGGGAAATTGGTCTGTAGTTCCCTTTTTGAGTGGGGTCTTTCCTGGTTTTGGAATCAAGGTAATGCTGGCTCATAGAATGAGTTGGGAAGTTTTCCTTCCATTTATATTTTTTGAAACAGCTTCAAAAGAATATGCATTAACTCTTCTTTAATTGTTAGGTAGAATTCTCATGGAAAGGGGTGCCTGAGGGTCTCAGTCAGTTATGCGTTTAACTTTGGCTCAGTTCATGTTCTTGTGGTTTGGGAGTTCAAGCCCCTCATTGAACTGACATCTCAGAGCCTGGAGCCTGCTTCCAATTCTGTGTCTACCTCTCTCTCTGCTTCTCCTCTATTCACGCTCTGTTTCTACCTCAAAAATAAATAAACATTAAAAAATTAAAAGAAAAAAAAGAATTACCAATGAAAGCCATCTGGCCCTGAACTCTTGTTTGTTGGGAGATTTTTTAAAAATATATAACTGTTTATTTGAGAGTGAAAGTGTGAGTGGGGGAGGGGCAGAGAGGGGGATAAAGGATGAGCAGCAGGCTTTGTGCTGACAGCAGAGAGCCTAACGGGAGGCTCGAAATCACAAACCATGAGATCATGACCAGAGCTGAAGTCAGATGCTCAACTGACAACCACTCAGGCATCCTTTTGGGAAATTTTTTTTTAATGTTTATGTTTGAGAGAGAGAGAGACAGAGCGTGAGTGGGAGAGGTATAGAAAGAGAGGGAGACAGAATCCAAAGCAGGCTTCAGGCTTTGAACTGTCAGCACAGAGCTGATGCGGGGCTCAAACTCATGGATTGCAAGATCATGATCTCAGCCCACGTCAGATGCTTAACCCACTGAGCCACTCAGGCGCCCCTTGTTTTGGGAGGTGTTTTTTTTTTTTTTTTTCTTTACTACTGAATCAATTTCTTTATTGGTTATGAGTCTGTTCAAAGTTTGTATTTCTTCCTATTTCAGTTTTGGTAGTTTATATGTTTCTGGAAATTTGTCCATTTCTTCCAGATAGCCCAATTTGTTGGCATATAATTGCTCATAGTATTCTCTTATTATAGTTTGCATTTCTCCATTGTTGGTTGTCATCTTTACTCTTTCATTTGTGATTTTATTTATTACAGTCTTTCCTTTCCTTTCCTTTCCTTTTTTTTTTTTTTTATAAATCTGTGTAGGGGGTTATCAATTCTGTTAAATCTTTCAAAGAACCAGCTTCTTGTTTCTTTGATCTATTCTACTGTGTGTGTGTGTGTGTGTGTGTGTGTGTTTATTTTGATACCACTAATTTCAGCTTCCTCAAAGCTTTGTTATTTCTCTTCTTTGCTGGTTTTGAGCTTTATTTGCTATTTTTTTCCTAGCTCCTTTAAGGTAAGCTTAGGTTGGGTATTTGAGACATTTCTTCTTTAGTAAGGCCTATATTGCCATATACTTTCTTCTTATGGCTGCCTTTGCTGCATCCCAGAGGCTTTGGACTGTTATGTTTTCCTTTTCATTGGCTTCCATATACTTTTTAATTCCCTCTTTAATTTCTTATTTAATCCATTCATTCTTTCATAGGGTATTCTTTAATCTCCAGATACTGTAGTCTGTCCAAAAGTTTTCTTGTGGTTGATTTCTAGTTTCATAGCATTGTGGTCTGGAAATATGCATGATATGATACTGATTTTTTTGTATTTGTTGAGGCCTGATTATTGGCCCAGTATGTGATCATTTCTGAAGAATGTTCCATGGCCACTCAAGAAGAATGTATAGTCTGGTGCTTCAGGATGAAATGTTCTGAATATATCTGTGAAGTCCATCTGGTTCAGTGTGTCATTCAAAGCCATGGCTTCCTTGTCGATTTTCTGCTTTGATGATCTGTCTATTGCTGTAAGTAGGGTGTTAAAGTCCCCTACTATTACGGTATTTTTATGAGTGAGTTTCTTTTTTTAAATTTATTATTTTATTTAGAGAGAGGGAGGGAGAGAGAGAGTGTGCAAGCAGGGGAAGGGCAGAGAGAGGGAGAGAATCTCAAGCAGACCTCTCACTGTTAGCACAGAGCCCAATGCAGTGTTCAAACTCATGAACTGTGAGGTCATTACCTGAACAAAATCAAGAGTTGGATGCTTAAGGCACTAAGCCACCCAGGCACCACTCAAACTGTTTAATTATTAGCAAAATTAAGGCATATTAAAATGTTTGAATTACCAAAATCAATCTTAGTGGCCTCCACAAAAAAGTAATTTAAAATGGATTCTTCTGGGAATCTGCTGTCTTCTCAGGTCCTCTCCAGTTGGAATCTGTGAGGTTTTCTGGTTCTCAACCAGTTTTGTGTAGTGCAGGGCTGCTTGGGTGATTTCACTGAAATACTGCACTATAAGTATATTACCATTTTCATTCTAAAAGTCTCCCAAATTCATATCTTCAACTCAGACCTTGCCTCTGAGGTCCAGACTTGTTTACCTAACCTGATATCTCCATTTTTGTTATTGTAAGTATTTATAACTTAAAGTGATTAACATTGAGGATTGAGGTCATGATACTCATTCCAAGACCTAGTATCTCCATGTTCTGTTGCTTTATTTTTCTTCATATTTGTAATGATGTAACATAATTCATATTTTGCATGTTTATTTTACTTTCTGTCTCTTTATTCTAGAATGTAAGTTCTGTGAAAGTTGAAACTTTTGTCTGCTTTATTCATTACTGAAAAATGCATGTCATATGGTAGATAGTCAGTACATATTTGTTGAATGAGTGAATGCATGAAGATGGAGCCCCTGAAGACTCTATGTTTGATATGACAGGGAAGAGTTCTGGATACCTCGTTTTATACTATATAAAACAGCACTTTTTAATTTTAGTGTTTCACAGGTATTTACTGAAGTGCTGCCAGTTTACCCTGCCCTCTATAGACATTGGAGTAGACATTATAGTTACAAAGATTAAAAAGATGTGGTGCCTCTCCTTAAGGAATTCAGATCAGTTGCAAGAAGGAACAATGTGATTATGTCTTGAGCACTGAAAAGGGAGCAATGGCCACTTTTGAGAGGTAACAAGAAATTGTTTCTAAAGTGGTGCTATTGAGCTTGTTCTGAAAGGATGAATAATAGGTGCTCTCTGAAAAAAGAAAGGAAGGGTATTCTAGGTATATAGAATAGTAAAAGACATAGCTGCAAGAACAACCATGTTATATCACTCAATATACCATGTATTCTTAACGATTTTCTTAATTGCTGGACGTAGGTATATTTTGCTATTATTATTATTAGGAAGTAATATTACATAGTGGAAAGAGCATAGATACTGTAGTTAGCTAGGTTCTGAGTTAAAATTTCAGCTTCATGACAGTATCTATATTACTTAGAGTCCCCATCCAAAAATATGACTAATAATACCTACATATAGGGTTGTTGTGAGGACATCATGAATGAGTGTATATAAATGCCCATATCTATTTTTGAAATATGGTATGTGCTTAATACACATAGTTATTTTATTATTAAGTTAAATAAGTATTTTCAAATTATTTGTATAGTCTTAGTGGTGGTCAGTTAAAATAATAACTGAACAAAAACCAAGCAACAATACAAAAGTGTGTATGTGTGTTTCCATTTTAGAAAGATGAGTATATTGTATGGCAATATCAGTAATGAAAGGATAAAATAATTTTGACAGTTATGAGACTTGAGATTATTGTTGGTTATGAGTAAACAGATCTCTAAATCATCTTCCTTCCTGAGGTTACCTCACATTGATACCTGGGTTGTATTTAGGCTAGGTTGAAGAGAAAATTGAAGATTTGGGCAAATTTCAGACTGTATATGCCCCAAGGAAGTTACTTCATGCTACAATACCTGATTATCCTCTAAAAGGTGATGAATATAGACTGGACCCTAGATTGAGACCTCTGGTGTCTTGAGAATGAAAATTGCACTATCTAATAGAAAATTATTAAGTCTAGATGTATTAATGGAGTGGCTTGACAACAAGCAATGGATTTAGGATCAGAAATATTGCAATTCAGGTCTGTCAGTTTCAAAGTATCCATGTGACCTAGGATAAGTCATTTTACCTTTCTGGATCTTTGCTTTCTCATCTACAAAATAGGAATAATAATCCTTAGTGTGTCTACCCTTTAGGATTATTATATGCATCAAATGAGATAATTAACTTAGAAAATGTTTTGTAAACCAGCCAGTGCTATAGCTGTGTAGGGTTTATTATTAGTGGCAGTATTCATAGCTAACTTGCAGTCAAGTAAGTTGGGTCCTTAGCTAGATCTGCCACTAATATGAGGTAGGATTTTGTGTAAATCACTTCCTGTTTCTAGATCTCAGTTTCTTAATTTCTGAAATTAGGTGATTTATTTAAATTAGTGGCGCTACACTGGAAGGTAGATACTTCCTGGAGTATGCTCTTCAAATCTTCCTTCCTTCCTGTGGAGTACCTGATATACTCTCTCCCCTCAATAGTTACAGTTGTTAAGAATCATTGCTACAGTAATCTACAGACTTGCCCATTTCTTGGATAGGGCAACTAAGATGGCCTTGCATGGCCTTTTGTTTGAGGCAAGATGTAGACTCCATACGGTGAGCTTACTACTATTCCTGGATATGTAAATTTAAAATTTCTTTTTTTTAATGATTTTTCTAACTGACTCATGAAAAGATACCAACAATGTAGCCTCCTTTCAAGAGCAGTTATTTCAGCTGGGCCCCTTCTAGGAATGGCCAGCCTGAGAGTGTCCTATCTCTTTGGTGGAAAACAG
This sequence comes from Cryptoprocta ferox, assembly GCA_028646485.1. Taxonomy (NCBI): domain Eukaryota; kingdom Metazoa; phylum Chordata; class Mammalia; order Carnivora; family Eupleridae; genus Cryptoprocta; species Cryptoprocta ferox. The sequence goes on from CM053570.1 coordinate 63,854,573, forward strand.
AATGGAAATCAATGGATTAGATGATCCATAGGGACTTCCATCTTCCATACCTCAGGCATGAAACTTAAAATCACTGAGACATTTAAAGCATTTTAGTTTTCAATAATTTTTAATTCTAGTTTTAGCATGCCTATTGCTTAAGAAAAGGTAATACCCAGGTGTTCTAATTTCTTATCTTGGTGTAGCTATCACTCAAATGTCAAAAACTCATTATAAATGTCATAAACAAAATCAGTATGGAGTAAGGAAGATCATGATATTAACTGCATGTGCTGCACTTTTGTTGTGACTTGACATCTTGTTTTGTTACTGCTTGACATATTTTCATTGTATCAAGTTGTGATTAATCAAATCTAGCAGTGACACCTCACTATCTTTCAAAGACTGTAATTGTACCATTTAATGGTGATTTAGTTCTTTTTTTTTTTTTTTTTTTTTTGGAAAATAGTATTCTGAACATGTAGGTAGATAGTTAGGCTGTTACCAGGTAATGATTTTTCCTTCTGTCTCATTAGCTTGAAGTAATGCCAAACAGGATGGTTGAAAATTTCTCTCTCTCTCTCTCTCTCTCTCTCTCTCTCTCTCTCTCTCTCTCTCTCTAATCTCTATATCCATCTATCTTTCTTTTCCACTGGGCCAGTTTTGTTTAGAGGAGAAATGGCAAGCGTGGGCTGAGGAATTGAGAAAGTTGAATTGAAGATCTGATTTTGTATTTGATTCATTCTGTGAGAGAAGAGAACAGAATAGGTTCACACTACCCCTTTTATTTTTATTATTTTTTACTTTGTTTTATTATTTTTCAAGTTTTTATTTAAGTTCCAGTTAGTTAAGGGGTGCCTGGGTGGCTCAGTCACTTGAGTGTCAGAGTCTTGACTTTGGCTTAGGTTGGCTCAGGTCATGGTCTCATGGTTTGTGAGTTTGAGCCACCGCACTTGGGGTTCTGTGCTGATAGTACAGAGCCTGCTTAGGATTCTCTCTCTCTCTCTCTCTCTCTCTCTCTCTCTCTCTCCCTCTCTCTCCCTCTCCCCCATCCTGCTCTATCTCTTAAAATAAATAAATTCCTAAAAAAAATAAATTCCAGTTAGTTCCCATAAAGTGTAAAATTAGTCTCAGGTGTAGAATTTAGTGATTCATCACTTATATACAACAAGTGCCCTCCTTAATACCTATCACCTGTTTAATCCATTACTCCATCCAACTCACCTCAGTTTTTTCTCTGTACCTAAGAGTCTGTTTCCTGGTGTACCTCTCTTTTGTTCCCCCCATGTTCATTTGTTTTGTTTCTTAAATTACACTTATTAGTGAAATTATATGGTATTTGTTTCTCTGACTGACTTATTTCACTTAGCATAATACTCTCTAGCTCCATCTACATTGTTGAAGATAGCAAGATTTCCTTCTTTTTGATGGCTGAGTAATAATCCACTCTGTGTGTGTGTGTGTGTGTGTGTGTGTGTGTGTACCACATCTTCTTTATCCATTCTTCAGTTAATGGACATTTGAGTTCTTTCCATAATTTGGCTAATGTTGATAACACTGATAGAAAGATTGGGGTGCATGTATCCCTTTGAATAAGTATTTGTGTATCCTTTGGGTAGAATCCTAGTAGTGCAATTCCTGGATCATAGGTAACATTTTTAGGAACCTTCATGCTGTTTCCCAGAGTGGCTGCACCAATTTGCATTCTCACCAGAAGTGTAAGAGGGTTCCTTTTACTCTGTATTATCCTCACCAACACCTTTTGTTTCCTGTGTTATTAATTTTTGCCATTCTCACTGGTATGAGGTGATATTTCATTGTAGTTTTAACTTGTGTTTCCCTGGTGATGAGTGATGTTGAGACTCTTTTCATGTGACTATTAGTCATTGTTAGGTCTTTTTTTTGGAAAAATATCTATTTAGGTATTCTGCCCATTTTTTAATCTGGATTAGTTGTTTTGGAGGAGTTGAGTTTTATAAGTTCTTTATATATCTTGGGTACTAACCCTTTATCTGATGTGTCATTTAATATATATCTTCTCCCATTCTGTAGGTTGACTTTTAGTTTTGTTGATTGTTTCCTTTTCTGTGCAGAAGCTTTTTATCTTGATGAAGTCCTATGAGTTCATTTTTGCTTTTGTTTCCCTTGTTTCAGGAAACATATCTAGAAAAAAGTAGCTACAGCTGATGTCAAAAAAGTCACTGCTTGTGTTCTCTTCTAGGATTTTGATGGCTTCCTATCTCACATTTGGCTCTTTCATCCATTGTGATTTTATTTTTGTGAATTATGTAAGAAAATGGTCCAGTTTTTTTTTTTTTTTTTTTTGCATGTTGCTGTCCAGGTTTTTCAACACCATTTGTTGAAGAGACTGTCTTTTTTCCACTGGATATTCTTTCCTGCTTTGTCAAAGATTGATTAAACATACAGGTTTGGGTCCATTTTTGGGTTTTCTGTTCTGTTTCATTGATCTGTGTGTCTGTTTTTGTTTTTATGCCAGTACCATGCTGTCTGGATGACTACAGATTTGTAATATAATTTGAAATCCAGAATTGTGATCCCTCCAACTTTGCTTATCTTTTTTCACATTTGCCTTGGCTATTTGAGGTCTTTTGTGATTCTCTACAAATTTTAGATTTTTTTGTTCTACTTTTGTAAAAAATGTGATATTTTGATAGGGATTGCATTAAATGTGTGGATTGCTATGGGTAGTATAAATATTTTAACAATGTTTGTTCTTCCAATCCATGAAGATGGAATCTTTTTCCCATTTCTTTGTGTCATCTTTATTTTCCTTCATCAATGTTTATAGTTTTCAGAGTACAGATATTTTATCTCTTTGGTTAGGTTTTTTTCCCTAGATATCTTATGGTTTTTGGTGCAATTGTAAATGGTATTGGTTTCTTGATTTCTCTTTCTGCTGCTTTACTGTTGGTGTATAGAAATGCAACATATTTCTGTATGTTCATTTTGTATCTTCCAACTTTACTGAATTTGTGTATCAGTTCTAGTAGTACTTTGTTGGAGTCTTTTGGGTTTTTGATATAGAGTATCATGTCATCTGCAAATAACTGAAGTTTGATTTCTGCCTTGCTGATTTGGATGCATTTAATTTCTTTTTGTTTTCTGATTGCTGATATTAGGATTTCCAGTGTGTTGTTAAATAACAGTGATGAGAGTGGACATCCCTGTCTTCTTCCTGACTACATTGGAAAAGCTCTTAGTTTTTGCCCATTGAGGATTGCCCATTTTTGATTAGTGATTCAGTTTGTTGACAGGTTATCAGGCTGTTCAAGCTTTCTAATTTTTTCTCTTTCAGTTTGGTGGTTTATATGTTTCTAGGAATTTATCCATCTTTTCCAGATTGTCCAATTTTTTGGCATCTAGTTTTTTGTAATATTATCTTATAATTATATTTCTATGGTATTGGTTGTTATTTCTCCTCTCTCACTTGTGATTTTATTTATTTGGGTCCTTTCTCATTTCTTTTTGGTAGATCTGGCTAGGGATTTATCAATTTTATTAATTTTTGAGAGGACCAGCGCCTGGTTTCTCTGATTTATCTGTTGTTGTTTTTTTTAAGTTTCTATTTCATTTATTTCTGCTCTAATCTTTATTATTTCCCTTCTTTTGCTGACTTTAGGCTTTGTTTGTTGTTCTTTGTCTAGCTCCTTTAGATATATGTTTCTGTTGTTTATTTGAGACTTTCTTGCTTCCTCAAATATGCCTATATTGTTATATACTTCCCTCTTAGGACTGCTTTTGCTGCATCTCAAAGATTTTGGACCATCATGTTTTCATTTTCATTTGTTTCCATGTCTTTATGTCTTCTTTGATTTCCTGTTTGACCCATTTATTCTGTAGTAGCATGTTGTTTAACCTCCATGTATTTGTTGTCTTTGTGAATTTTTTCTTGTGGTTGACTTCATGTTTTATAGTGTGTGGTCAAAAAACATGAATGGTATTATCTCTATTGTTTTGTACATTTTAAGGCCTGATTATTGACCTAGTATGTGATCTGTTCTGGAGAATGTCTCATGTGCAATTGAAAAGAATGTGTATTCTCCTGCTTTAGAATAAAATGTTCTGAATATATCTTTCTCTTGACTTCCATTTGCATGATGAATGTTTTCCATCTCACTTTTAACCTGCAGGTGTCTTTAGGTCTAAAATGAGTCTCTTGTAGGCAGCATATAGATGGGTCTTATTTTTTTTTTATCCATTATGACCACCCATGTCTTTTGATTGCAGTGTTTAGTCCATTTACATTCAGAATAATTTTTGATATGTATGTATTTAGTGCCTTTTCATTACTTGTTTTGTTGTTGTTTTAGAGATTTTCTCTGTTCCTTTCTAGTCTTTATTACTTTTGGTCTTTCCTTTCCTTTTAGAGTCCCCTTTCATATTTCTTGCATGTCTTATTTAGTGGTCATGAACTCCTTTAGTTTTTGTTTGTCTGGGAAACTCTTTATTGCACCTACTATTCTGAATGATAGCCTTGCTGGGTAAAGTATTCACAGCTGAAGATTTTTACCATTCAGCATGTTAGATATGTCATGTCACTCCCTTCTGGCCTGCTAAGTTTCTGTGGAGAGATTTGCTGGTAGCCTTATGGGTTTTCCCTTGTAAGTCAAGGACTTATTTTGTCTTCCTGCTTGTAAGATTTTTTTCCTTATTGCTATATTTCATAAATTTAATTATAATATCTTGGTGTCAGCCTGCTTTTTTCTTGACCAGTGGGAGTTCTGTCTGCTTCCTGGATCTGGATGTCTGTTTTCTTTCCCAGGTTAGGGACATTTTGAGCTATTTTTCCTCAAATAAATCTCTGCCCCCTGTTTCTTCTTCTGGGATTCCTATGATACAAATGTTATTACATTTGATGGAGTTACTAAGTTCCCTAAGCCTACTTTTGTGATCCATCATTCTTCTTTTTGTCTTATGTTTAGCTTCACTATTTTCCATAATTCTATCTTCTGTATCACTTATTCATTCCTCTGCTTCTTTCATTCTTGTGGTCATTACATCCAGCCAGTTTTGAATCTCAGTTAATGCATTTTTCATTACTGAGTGATGGTTTTTTAACTCTTCTATATCTGTGGTGAGGGCCTCCCTGATGTCTTCCATTCTTTCCTTGATCCCAGTGAATAACCTTATGATTGTTGTTTTAAACTCTCCATCACAAGGCACATGGGTGGCTCAGTCCGTTAAGCGTCTGACTCTTGATTTCCGCTCTGGTTGTGATCTTGTGGTTTGTGAGTTTTAGCCATGCATACACTGACAGCACCAAGCCTACTTGGGATTCTCTGTATCACTCTCTCTGCCCCTCCCCTGCTTGCTCTCTATTTCTCTATCTCAAAAATAAATATATATTAAAATAATAATAAATTCTCCATCACATATTACTTATATCTGTTTCTATTAGATCTCTGGTCATGACTTTATCTTGTTCTTTATTTTGTGATGATTCCCTTCATCTTGGCATTTTGTCAAAATCTCTGTCTTCTTCTGGGATGTAGAAAAGCCTGTTATGTTTCCTGTTCCTGAGAGCAATAGCTTTATGAAGAGGTCATATAGTGTCCAGAACCTGGTGTTTCAGCGAGTGTCTCTGGTGTGTGTTGCCTACACACTGCTGCTGTATTTTGACTTCTCTATCTTTCAGGCTGGTCATCTGCAGATGCTCCCCTTGCTTGTGTTGGGCATTGCTTGGACTTTTGCCACAGGGTGGTGATTTTTAACTAGGTGTGTTCTCGTCTTCTCATTAAATGAGACTTCTACATCCACTAGATGTGAAACCTTGTTGAACTCTAGTCAGAAGACATGATGTGTGCAGGGGTTTCTGTTGGTCTTCTGGGGAGGAGGCCCACTATGCTTAGATTTAGGTGCACTTGCGTGAAAAGGGAAGTGCTGTTAGAGCACAGGGTGGTGGGACCTGGTGTGAGCAGATTAGATAGCCAGTATTGATGCTGTGTTGTTTACTCAAACTGGTATATGCTGAGGAGCAGAGAAGGGAAATGGCACCAGCGAGCTCCTTTGTCCCTGGAGAGGGGTCTCCACACTTAGTACTCTCAGGGAAGCACTCCCAGAAGAATGAATAATCTCTGTGTGTGTCGTAAGCATTTTTCATATCACCGTCTTCACAGTGTCTCTCTCCAAGAGCAGTACAAGGTACTTGGGCTCTATACCAGCCAAGCTTGCTTACTTTTAAAACTCCAAAATTTAGGGACATGATGTGTCGTGTGTCTGCACTGAGCCTCTGGGTGAGGGTCTTGCCACACTGGACTGCTGCAGGTTTGACTGAGAAGCACTGTCATGCCAGAGTGCTGGGGTGTGGGATTTGGAGCAAGTAGGCTACATGCTAAGTCTTTTAAAGCAGATGCTTTTAATCAGAGGAGATTGTCAACAAATGTGGGTATTTGTTTAGCCTCAATTTACCCACCTAAAAGCAAAAGAGTTAGATGAGAATACATCTCAGTACCTTCTAAGGCTGGCATTATTCCAAGATTTTTTGTTTTTTAGTTTTTATTTAAATTCCAGTTAGTCAATGTACAGTGTAATATTAGTTTCAGGTATACAATTTAGTGATTCATCACTTACATATAACACCCAGTGGTCATCACAACACATGCACTCCTCAGTCCCCCTCACCTATTTAATCCATCCCCCCACTCAACCTCCCCTCTGGTAACCATAAGTTTGTTCTCTATAGCTAAAACTATGTTCCTTGATTTGTTTCTTTTTGTCCCCCTAAGATTTTAAACAGAGTTCTAAAAAGGCAAAACTACTTTCCATTTTATGGATGCTTATAGATCACTGATGGACTTGCTTTATATTACACCTATTAGAGCTTTATGAACAGTAATGGAAACAGTCTTGGGTTAAACACACTTACGTTTTTTCTGCAAAGGATTGTCCCTCTTCCTAAAACTCTTTTCTGTTCCTTCTTGTCATATGACCATTTAGGTGATCATCAATTAGTCTTCATTCAAATGCTAGCTCATGATACCATCTTTTTGCCTCTGTTCCAGAAGAATTAGGGATTTTTTCTCTTCCATAGCATTTTACAGCTGTGGGTCATGTTTATTTGTTTATGCCTGTATCTCTCTCACTGCACTGTGGGCTCAGTTTTATAGGCAGAGGCTATTTTGTTTATTATAGTGTCTGCAACAGTCTACAGAATACCTGGCCAAACTAGGTGCTCTGTAAATATTCACTGAGTAATTGTTAAAGTTTATTGATTTTTGAAAAGAAATCCCTTTAAATTTGATAGGAAGATAGAAGTTACAGTTAGGGTAATACTTAAGGCATGACTTATTCCAACTCATTGGAGCTGTATCAAGGAAAATATTACTTTAAAGCCCAGAGGCTGGGTTTGGAGACCATTAAATTAAACTATAGAAATGAGTGGTGAAATTGACTACATGAATTGGAGTAGGTGGTGAACTTTTTGGTCTTTCTTAAAGTCAGTAGCAATGTTCTACCTTTCATTACTTATTTTGGAAATGTGTATCTGTTATTTTTCCTTCTTGTTTAGTGTCTAGCTAAAACTCTATAGACTTCCTTGATCTTTTCAAACAGTCACATTTTGGTTCTATTGGTTTTATAGTGTTTCTGTTTTCTGTTTTATTGATTTCCATTCAAATCTTTGTTATTTTCTATAATCTACTTACTTTGTGTTTGATTTGCTATTCTTTTTTTTATTTGCTATGATTTGCTAGCTTCTTGAAGTAGATTAGATTATTGATTTAAGATTTCTTGTTTTGTAATAAAGCATTTTTCACAATTTTACTGAGGTATAATTGAAAGAATTGTAAGAAATTTAAATTATTCAACATAATGATTTGATGTACATGTATTTTGAAAGGCTTACCTGCAATGAATTAATTAATAAAGCATTTTAAGCTATAAATTTCACTTTAAGGACTGCTTTAGCTGTATCATATATTATTTTTATTATTTAGCCTGGATTCCTGTAAGTCATGTCTGTGTTTTCATTGCTTACTGTCAGCCAATGATTTGTACAGTATTTGTTCTCAAATACCTCAAAGCCATTAAGGTTTATACCATCTTGTCATTGGATCAGTGTGATAGTTGGGGAATCCATTCATAGTTGCAGCTAGTTCTCAAGTCTATCTTGGATTTTACTTTTTGCTAGCATCTCTCAGGTTTCCCAATCCATGTTCATAATTTCCAAGTAAGCCACAGAGGAACATATGGCAAATTTATTTCAGTCTTCCAATGGATTTTTCATTTCCAAGATCTCTTTAAATGTCTATCTGTTCCATGATAGCCACAGTTGGAGCTGCAACCTCAGACCAACTAAGTTTTTTCCTCATTCATTTTCTACTAAGTTCACTACTTGTAGCTGACAAAGCTGTGGCCTTTTGCCACTGTGTCCCAAATCATATCAACTGTCTGGTAGCAAAGCTGCTGATTTTCATTGTCATCACCACATTGATGAAATAACTGCAGCTTCATCTTTGGAGGTGGGAGTGGAATAGGAATAACCCCTTGCAGGAAGACTGCAGATTCCTGTTATTCTTACCCAAAGCTTTAAAAACTTTTCAAGAATAAATGCTTCTCATTTTGTTGTCTTCCTTTGCTCAACTTACAGAGACATGAAATTATTGTTTTGGACAACTTTGTTTAGTTTAGTACTTGTTTTTCTGTAGAGAGGATTCAGTTATCTTTCACAGTGCCCTATCCAGAAATCTCTTCCATAGTATTTAAATGCAAATAGTTGCTATAGATAAGAGCAACACTGGTACCTGTATATTCCTGTATTTTATAGGATTCTACAGCACCTTCCTTAACTTGCACTCTTCCCTTTCCCTTTTTCCAGGAATGTAGAATGGTATATTGAGAAAAAAGCCTTGGAGATTGATATCTTTGGGTAAAGATCTTAACTATAGCTGTGTATTTGTGGGCAATTTAATTCCTCTGAGTCTTGGTTTATAAATCTGTAAAGTGGATGTAATAAGACTTACCTCACTGAGAAGATTAAATGACAATATATTCAGAGTACTTAATGCAGTGTCTCAAATGTGGTATATAAGCAGTCAATCACTATTTTCTTTACTCTCCCCTCCCTTTGTTTCTCATTGCAATTTTTGAAGCACATAGATTTAGCAAGATCCCATGTATAGCTCAGGGAACACTGATATTTAGAACAGTCATATGAACAAAAAATGTGGTTTCTTTTTAGTGACTATTAATATAGAAATACAATACCATACTTTTCATTTTGGGGTTGTGGGTCACTGATCATGTGGATTAGCCCACATGCTGACATTTGAAATTCTTTTCACTCTTTCAACACAGAAAGAAGTTTTCACCTCATGTGATCACTTTACCAGCTGCAGATCAGCACTCAGGTTAAAGCCTGAGCTCCTCAAAATAAAATATACAGGATCCTTCATGAGTTTGCCTCTCTGTACCTTTCTACCCTTAGATTTCCCTTCTCCCACTAGGTTTTAACCGTATTGTAATACCTTTATTTCTCTATGTCAGGGTTTTTATCTTCCATTGCTTTTGCTCATATAGCTCCCTTTGTATGTATTCAAGGATTCTATCCTCATTTATTGATCATTTTGCATTCATCTTCCAGTTAGATGCCCATCCTCTCAGTACACTATGTTGTAAACATCACTGCATATCTGTCATACTTATTATATTCATACCTGATTAGAGAGATACTTGAGAGCAGAAACAATATTTTATTTAATATTTATGTCTCCATTGCCTTGATCATAGTTTTCCAGTGCAAATGAGGGAATCTAACCCAGCACTACTCTGATAAAAAGGTGATGGAAGACACAATAGAACCAACCATCCCAACATAGCCCTGAATTGTAATACAATTAAAATTTCCTAAACTCCAAACACATTTTTCTTTAATATGAAAAGTAAAAACAAAAACAAGACCTAAAACACTCAACTCTAACAAAAGAAACTCTGCTTTCCTCCTTACCTGTTAAGGACATAAGGGAAACAATGGTTGCTATCCAGGAAAGACTGAGGTTCAGACCCAGATTCCTGAGCATAGTGACTCATTATTGTGTTTCTAATCAACACAGGGGTGAGATTTTAGGTTAGAGCATCTTATTTTCATAGCAGAGCCATTTTGGTGCTGTGTCCCTCATTATAGTAAACTGTTGACAACTGGTGATGCCAGTATAGACAGTAGCTTTCTGTTTAAGGGAAACATAAGTCAGTTACCCATAGATTTCTGACACACCATTACAAAGTATTTCCTGTTAGTAGGTAAAGGAGAAGGAAATGGATGTGAACCTATTAGTATCAAAATTACATGTCAAAAAGCTAGAGCAGAGTTCAATTTATTTCTACTATAATAAGCAAGCAAGAGATTGACTGGACAATTATTTCTACTTCTATTGCTTATTTTCTGAGATGAACATTCCAGTATAAAATCAACTTGTTTGGATATCTTTTGGTAAATAACAGCCTGTGTGAATGAAGTTTATCTCATAGGAGATAAAATTAAACAATTTCATAGTTGGGATAAGTATTTTATAGTTCTATCTGATAAAGAAAAATTACATAATTTCTGACAAAATTAAAAAATGTTGGTGTAAGAATTAAAGGATATAAAAGCTAGTCCTATTTCTTTTGTACACTAATTTGTGACCTTGAACAAGTTATATGACTAGTTGGTGCTTCAGTTTATTCAGCTGTATATAACTATTACCACTTATTGAATCCCTAAAATGAGCTTTGGTCTATAATATTACTAATAAAAATTATGTCATTGCATCTTCAGTATTACTGAAATCACTCCCATTTAACAGATAAAGAAACTCATGTTCCATATGGTTAAGTAACTTGTTCAAGGCCACTTAGAGTAAAGGGCAGAGCAGGATAAAAACCCACGTCTTTATCTTCCACAACTTTGTTCTTTTTGTTTCTACATTCCTTTTATCAAATCTTACAGATATTCTTGATATTGAAGAGTTACAGTAATGAAGTATATATATATATCTATATATATAGTTAAATATATAATTATATATATATATATGTAATTATATATATAGTTAAAAGAACTATTGGGGCACCTGGATGGCTCAGTGGGTTAAGCGTCCAACTTCGGCTCAGGTCACGATCTCACCGTTTGTGAGTTTGAGCCCCGCTACGGGCTCTGTGCTGATAGCTCAGAGCCTGGAGCCTGTTTCAGATTCTGTGTGTCCTCCCCTCCCACCCCTCCCCGCTCACATTCTGTCTCTCTCTCTCTCTCTCTCCCTCTCTCAAAAATAAATAAACATTAAATAAATTAAATAAATAGAACTAGTATGCATACAAACTTAAGGCATTGTTACTTTTATTTGTAGTTCGATTTGGTATCACTGAATTGGAAAGAAGTATTTTTCTATTAATGTTGAGTGGAAAACTCTATAAAACTTTTTGAAGAGTTGTGCAGATTTAAAGTTTTGTTATTTAACTGTTCCTGAATGGAAATTTTTTGCTACCAGGTCTACAAAAGTATATTCTTTTTTAAAAATTTTTTTAATGTTTTATTTATTTTTGAGAGAGAGAGCGAAAGACAGCATGAGCAGGGAGTGTCAGAGAGACAGGGATACACAGAATCTGAAGACAGGCTCCTGGCTCTGAGCTAGCTGTCAGCACAGAGCCTGATGCAGGGCTCGAACCCACGAACTGTGAGATCATGACCTGAGCCGAAGTCGTACGCTTAACCGATTGAGCCACCCAGGCACCCCAACAAAAGTATATTCTATACTATTTTTTTCTTATACGTGTGCTCATCTTTTTTCCTCCCTGTAGTTTAATAAATTTTAAGGATAAATCTGCATATGCTAAAGAGAAAAGAATGCTTCCTTAGCAATATCTAAATATATAGTTTGTAAATGACATTCATATGCTTTATTCTTTGTTTTTCAAATTGTGTTCCTGTTTTAATAGTTCTAAAATAAGTATCTTTATTTCTGTCTTACAAATGAGGCACCTGGAGCTTAAAGGAGCTTGCCTATGTTCAGAAAACATATTAGTGGCAGAGGTCAACAGTCCAGGGCTTCTTATTCTAAATATAGTTTCTGTCTACTATACCTAAACTGAGTGAGGTAGCTGTAGTATCGATGCTTTTATGGGCTCTTGAGTTCAAATTTTGCTTCATTTGTATGCCCTTGGGCCAATTAAATGCCAATTCTCTTGATAACTCCACTTCCTTATCTTCAAAATGATGATAGTAATATTATCTATTGCATAGGGATATTGTATTAAATGAGACAATATGTGAAATGATTGACATAGTGACTAGTATATAGAAAGCACTCAATAAATGTTAGCTGTTACCATTTTTGTGCATTAGTTTAGTATCGTAATTATAGTCATGTAATTTATATAAACTATCTCTGTAAGACATTTAAAAGTAAATTTTCAATTTATTAATTCAATAAACATCTATTAAATGCCTCTGTGTGCTGGGTATTGTCTAGGCATGAGGCATACAGGGATATACACAATAGAGTTTCTGTTTTCAAGGAGCTAATTCTTTTTAAGAAAAAGAAAATTACAACAGGAATGAGACCAGTTTTGTTGACTTCTGTAACACGTGACTTTATTTTTTATTTTATTTTTTTATTCATAGTTTATTGTCAAGTTGGTTTCCATATAACACCCAGTGCTCTTCCCCACAAGCGCCCTCCTCCATGACCATCACCCCCCTTCCCTTTTCCCCCTCCCCCTTCTGCCCTCAGTTTGTTTTCAGTATTCAAGAGTCTCTCATGATTTGCCTCCCTCCCTCTCCCTAACTCTTTCCCCCCCGCTTCCCCTTCCCCTGGTCCTCTGTTAGGTTTCTCCTCTTACACCTATGAGTGAAAACATATGGTATCTGTCCTTCTCTGCCTGACTT
>CM053570.1:63867531-63898026 GCA_028646485.1 Cryptoprocta ferox
CTTGGATAAATCCCCAGCAGTGCTATTGCTGGGTCATAGGGGAGTTCTATTGATAATTTTTTGAGGAGCCTCCACACTGTTTTCCAGAGGGGCTGCACCAGTTTACATTCCCACCAACTGTGTAGGAGGGTGCCCGTTTCTCCACATCCTTGCCAGCATCTATAGTCTCTTGAGTTGTTCATTTTAGCCACTCTGACTGGCATGAGGTGGTATCTCAGTGTGGTTTTGATTTGTATTTCCCTGATGATGAGTGACACTGAGCATTGTTTCATGTGTGTGTTGGCCATCTGGATGTCCTCTTCAGAGAAGTGTAACACCTGACTTTAGAAGGGTCTACTTGATGGGTGTTTTGATTTGATTTACTTTTATACTGACTTTGGGTTTTAATTGTCATTGTTAAAACTATTTTACTTAAAGAGCTGTTGTATATTTATGGTAAGTGTCCCTTTTCGAGATCCAGTAACAAAAATGAAAGACACAAATGAAATTCATTGTTTGGTAGATTAATTGCGATATTTTTACATAGAAACATTTACTTAGTATTTTCTAAGAAAGATGCAGAATAGTCTTTGCAATTGCAATTCTTATTTATTAAAACAATATCTATAAGTTTGTTAAGTGCTTACCATATGCCTTATGGATCCCTTCTTAGATGCCTTATAGATAGTACAAATTTTCACAAACACTGAGTTAAGTAGTATCATTTCTTTTTAATAGTTGAAGAAATTGAGACTCAAAGAGGTAAAATAACTTGACTAGCATCATAAAATTTGTGGAATTGTGTTTTAAGCCCAGTGATGTCTGTCTCCAAATCCTAAATTGGAATTGGAATATATTCCCTAAACTATACTTTTCATTCCCATGACTTATTTATATTATAACAGGAAGTTTATATCTCATAATCCCCTTTACCTATATTGCTCATCCCTCTACCACGCTCTCTTCTGGCAACCACTAGTTTGTTCTCTATATTTATGTTTCTCTTTTGTCGTTGTTTGTTAATTTTTTTGTCTTTTTAGATATTACATATAAGTGAAATCATGTGTTGTTTGTCTTTCTGTGTCTGACTTATTTCACTTAGTCTGATTCCCTTTAGGTCATCTCCAATTGATTGGTTATTCAATACTGCCTCTTTCTTTCTCTCTCTTTTAAATTGTATTTATTTTGAGAGAGAGAGAGAGAAAGAGAGAGAAAGATTGAGAGAGAGTGCATGAGCAGAGGAGGGGCAGAGAGAGGGAGAGAGAGAATCCCAAGCAGGGGGCTCAGTGTCATGAACCATGAGATCATGACCTGGGCCGAAATCAAGAGTCGGACGCTTAACCCACTGAGCCACCCAGGTGCCCCCCTCTCTCTTTTTTTTTTCTATTCCCGATGGATATTTCAATAATATTATTTACATTCTTTTTCTTGTATTTTTTTGGCTTCAAATTCTTTTTTTTTCTTTTTTCACTTATACTCTTGCATTTCATTCTGTTAACATTTCCTATCAGGTTATTCTATCTTGATTGCTTTTGTTCCTGTTTTGTAGTGGCCACGTGTATTATCTTGTCTTAATTGAGGTACAAGTAACGGCTGTTACAAATCCACTTTGTTATTTCATAGGCTAAACACAATAGAGTTCTATTTGTGACTCAAGGAATAATTCAATGCAGATTCTTAGTTGCCGGGTGGTTGTTATTCACATGTTGATCCAGGGATCCAGGATCAATTTTGTAGCTCTGTTATTTCATAGAGGATCTCAGCACCCTCTGCATTTACTAGTGGAAGGGAGATAGAAAGTGGAGAAATTTGGCCCACTTAAAAAAACTTCTAACCAAGAAGTAACACACATCATTTCTACTCACATTCCAAACGGGCAAGAATTAGTTGCACAGCAACACTTCGATACAGGAGGTTCTGGGAAATGTAGCGCTAGCTGAGCAGCAACAACTTTATGCTTATGGAAGGGAAACATGAAATTTTGGCGGGCAGCTAGATGTCTGTACTCCACCATTGCTTTGTGCAGTTTATTGATTTTTCCAAACACTTTCTAAAATTTCTGCATACTTTAGTAAATAATTTTCAGAGTTATAATCATCCAATGAGTTTTCCAGATGCTGTTCCCTCTTCTTTTTTTGCCGCTTCCTTTTACAAGTTGATAGTTTTATTTCACTTGGCAAAAGGAGAGATTTACTTAAATCCAATCATGAGTCATCATTTGTGGTAAGTCTTTGATCTTGCTTACTGTCAATTTATATGTAGAAGTCTCTATACAGATCTGAAGTTGGGAAGATGGTGTGTGCACAGTTCTTAGCTTAGTTTCATTGTAATCTAATGAAGCATTCTATATAAAGGTGAGAACCTTAACTGTCTGATTCCTTCATTCTCCAAATTGAGGAGAACACATAGACTTTTCCTATTCATCAATGTCTATGGAGTTTTATAAGTTAGGATACAGTGTGTCATTGTAATTTCTGGGATTGAATATATCTGAATCTATATAGAATTTGAGGCTTAATGAATTATATGTTTTCCTGGAGTTTGGATTATTAGAGACTGCAAATTTCCAAGACAAAAACAAGCAAGTTGAAGAACAGTGTGACTAACTGCCAGTCTTTGCTGAACTTCAGGTAGCAAAACATGTTGGTTGCCACTTATTCTATTTTCGACTATATAGATCTTCGAACTAGTGGGAGGTTTGCCTAAATTTTGTAAATATGTTGGCTGTCAAGCTTATTTGTCATTGTTGGTAAACGATGTTCCCCTATGCCTTCTTCCTTCCTGGTTTTTTAAAGTTTGTTTTAGGGAAATTGGAAGAGGCAAAGTAAAAGATTTCTGTATAGTTGATGTTAACAACTCAGATACTCCATTTCCCAAAGTTAAACTGAGGTATAATTGACACATAAGAAACTGTACCCTATTAAAGTATGTGATTTGATAAGTTTTAATATCTATCTCATCTGTAAAACCATGATAGTAAGATAATGAAAATATTCATTATTCCCAAGTTTTCTCAAGCTGCTGTCCCTCCATGTCTACCACTGAATCATCAGGCAACCCCTGATCTGCATTCGGACACTACAGATTGATTTTCATATTTTAGATTTTTGTATAAAAGGGATCATATGCTATGAACTTTTTATTTGGCTTCTTTCACTCAACATAATTATTTAGAGATTCATCTATATTGATGTACATATCAATAATATATTCCTTTTTATTACTAGGTAGTATCATTGCATCAATATAGCACACCGAGTTTATTCATTTGTTTGTTGGTATACATTTGGGTTGTTTCCAGTTTGGGGCCATAACAAATAAAGCTGATATGAACATTTCTATACTAGTCTACATATTTCCCTTAGGTAAATACCTAGTAGAGAACTGACTGGATCATATGGTAGGTATATTTATATAACTTTTGACAAACTTTCAAAGAGCTTTTTAAAGTTGAACCATTTTACATTTCTACTAGTAGTGTATAAATTGCACACATGTTGACCAACACTGGGTAGGGCTAATCTTTTTAATTTCAGATAATTTTATAGATATATATTGATATTTCCTTTGAGTTTTGATCTACATTTCCCTAATGACTAACAATGGTGAATTTTCTTTCATGTTGTTATTTGCCATTGTGTATCTTTCTTGGTAAAGTGTCTATTCCCAAACTTTTTGAACATTTTAATGTGACTATTTTTTTTAAAATTGTATCTTGGAAATTATTTATAGAGTCTGGATATAAGCTCTTTATCAAATGTGAGATTTTCAAATATTTTCTCCCAACTCTTGCTTATGTTTTCATTCTTAATCTTCATGAAGTCCAAGTTATTAATTTCTCTTAATAGATTGTGATTTTGGTGCCATATACCAAAGAAATCTTTGCCTAGTCCAAGGTCCAAAAGATTTTCCTGAGTTTCCTAAGTTTTATACTTTTAGATTTTTCCTTTAGATATGTGATCCATTTTAAATTGGTTTTTGTATATAGTGCAAATATAGCTAGAATATTTCTCTCTCTCTCCCCCCACTTTCTCTCCCCCTCTCACTCACCCACCCTTCCTACCTCCTTCCCTTCCCTCCCTGCCTTCCCTTCCTTACCATTCCTTTCTTTCTATCTTTTTTACTTAAGGAGGTCCAGTTGTTTGAGCACCATCTATTGAAAGGACTATTCTTTCAGCCTTGAATTGCTTTTGTTTTGTACCTTGGTTGAAGGCCATAGGTGTGGACCTGTTTCTGGACTCTCTATTATTTCATTAATGTATTTTGTCCTGATGCAAATGCAACACCATCTTGAATATTGTTCCTTTACAATGTTTTGAAATCAGGTTGTACAATTCCTCTAACTTTGTTCTTTTTCCAAGATGTTTTAAGTATTCTAGATCCTTTGCATTTACATACAAATTTTCAAGTCAACTTCTCTTTTTATATAAAAGCCTTTTGAGATTTTCTTGTGATTGCATTGAATCTATGAATCAATTTGAACAGGAATAATATTTTGATATGCTGAGTCTTCCTTTTGGTGAACACAATATATTTTTCCATTTATTTAGGTATTTTTAAATTTCTCTAAACTGTGTTTTGCAGTTTTCAGTATACACAATTTTCACATCTTTTGTCAAGTTTATGCCTATGTATTTCATATTTTTAATGTTATTGTAATAGGCATTGTGTTTAATTTCCAATTGTGCATAGAAATACAGTTGTTTTCTACATATTGATCTTTTATCCTGAAATCTTGCTGAACTCATTTTCTAGTACTTTTTATATATAGAAGCTTTAACAGTAGATTTTGTAGTGTATTCTGCACAATCTTGTCACCTGAAAAGCCAATTTACTTTATTCATTTAATTCTTTACCTTCAGTCTCTTATGTCTTTTATTTATTTGTCCTGCTTTATTTCACTGATTAGAAAAGTTCCACTACAATGTTGAATAGAGAGAATTACAGAAGATATCTTAGCTTTGATCCTGATTTTATGGGGAAAGCATTAAATCTTTCATTAATAAATGTGATGTTAGTAACAGGGTTTTTATTTCGTTTTTGTTTTTGTTTTTTTGTAAATATCATTTATAAGGTGGAGTAATTTTATTTAACTTCCTAGTTTCCTGACAGTTTTTTATCAGGAACAAATGGCTTAGGGCAAATGTTTTTTCCCTGTATATTTAGGTAATAATATGTATATTTTTTTCTTTTTTAGTTTGTTATAATGGTGAATTCCATTGGTTTTCTAATGTTAAACCAACCTTGCATTTCCTACTTCATCATTATTTAATATCCTTTTTATCTTTCATTTATTTTGATTTCGAAGCATTCATAAGAAGTTTTACATCTGTATTTCTCAAGGACTTTGATGTAGTGCTTTCCCCCCCAAAAAAGTCTTCTAGGTTTGGTATTGGGGTACCATTTACTTATAGAATTTGTTAGTCCATTTTTAAAAGGTAATTATATGGATTTGATATAATTTATTCCTTAAATATTTGGAAGAATTCACCAATTCATAGTAGTCATAGTAGTCTGAAACTGTTTGTTTTTTTTTTTTAATCCTTATTTATGTGTTTTGAGAGAGAAGAGGAGTGAGAGTATGGGGGCATGAGCCATGGAGGGACAGACTGCAGAGAGAGAGAGAGAGAGAGAAAGAGAGAGAGAGAGGGAGGGAGAGAAAGAGGGAGAAAATCCCAAGGAGGCAAGGAGGCTCCATGCTGTCAGTGCAGAGACTGTTGCAGGGCTGATTCCATGAACTGCGACATTATGACCTGAGCTGCAACCAGGAGTCAGATGCTTCACCAACTGAGCCACCCAGGTGCCCCTGGAATGTTTTATGTGGGAAGATGTTTAACTAAAAAGTCAATTTCTTTTTATAGATACAGGGCTATTTAGATGCTTTCTTTCTTGGTGAGCTTTGATAGTGTTCTTAAAGAAATTTGTACATTTTTTCCAAGTTGTCAAATTTATTGGCCTAAAGTTTTATTTTTAATTTATAGACTATAGTGTTTTCATTTCTCTGATGCTTGATATTGGTAATTTGTATCCTTGCTTTTTATCCTTACTGTTCTGGCTACATCTTTTCAAAGAACCAGGTTTGTATTTTGTGAATTTTCTCTGTTTCATTCATTCATTTCTTGCCTTTATTTCCTTTTTTCTGTTTATGTTGAGTTTAATTTTCTCTTCACTTTCTACTTTTTGTGATGTAAGTTGACATTATTAACTCGAGATCATATTTTGTTTCTGATATAGATATCTAATGCTACAAAAATCCAAGCTATTTCTTTAACCATTTTTAAATGTTAGTAGATATTTTAGGTCTGATTATCACTCACTTTAAGATTACATGTGACTAAGAAGGTAATTATTTATGTACAGTACAGAGTTTGTCATATAATTTTTTAAAAATTATAGTAGAAATTTTTATTATATTTGTAATATTTTGTATTATATTGTTGTTTTCTTTTGCTTTTACTTATAGTTTTACAGAAATGTAAAATCTAGCTCATAAGCATCAATAAATATAATGTGATCAAAAATTTTAGTGCTTTAAATTCTGTTATATTGTCTTTTGATTTCTGATGAATATAAAATACTAATTTCACATTTAAATTCTTTGACCTATGTGTTTTTTTAAAATGTGTTATTTAGGGAGCTTCTGAATGGCTTAATCAGTTAAGCTTCTGATTCTTGATCTCAGCTAATGTCATGATTTCCTAATTCATGAGATTGCGCCCCTCCTTAGGCTCTGTGTGGACAGCAGGGAACCTGCGTGGGATTCTTGTCTCTCCTTCTCTCTCTGCCCCTCCCCCATGTGCACATGTGCTCTCTTGCTCTCTCTCTCTCTCTCTCTTTTAAAATAAATAAATAAACTTAAAAATATGTTATTTAGATTACAAATGCTTGGGCATGTTCCACATATTTTTCTGTTAGTGATTTGAAATTTAATGTTATGTGATTTGTTAATATGTTAATTATTTTGGTCGGTGAACATGCTTTTTGATTTTAATGCTTTGAAGTTTGTAGAGACATGTATTCTGCTCCAATATAATATGGTTTACCTTGGTAAATGTTCTATGTGCTCTTTAAAAGACTGTGGATTCTGATGTTGCTGAGGAGAATGTTCTGTAAATGTCAGTTAGATCAAGTTTGTTGGTAGTTTTGTTCAAGTCATCTATATTTTTACTAATTTTCTTTTTTTTAAGTTTATTATTTTTTGAGAGAAAATCCATTCATCTATTATTGGACACTTGGGATGCTTCAATAACTTGGCAATTGTAAATAATACTGCAATAAACATATTTGCATTAGTGTTTTCATATTTGGAGGGTAAATATGCAGTAGTGTGACTATTAGATCCTATGATACTTAAAAAACCTATTTTTAATTTCTTGAGGAACCTTCATACTGTCTTCCAAAGTGACCACAGCAGTTTGTATTCTTACCAATAATGCATGAAGGTCCCTTTTCTTCACATCATCATCAATACTTGCTGTTTCTTGAGTTTTTGATTTTAGTTATTCTGAGAGGTGTGATATGATATCACGTGGTGGTTTCTATTTGTATTTCCCTGATGATGAGTGATGTTGAGCATCTTTTCATGTGTCTGTTGACCATCTGCGTGTCTTCTTTGGAGAAATGTCTGTTCATGTCTTCTGCACATTTTAATTGGATTATTTGCTTTTTGGGTGTTGAGTTGTATAAGTTCTTTATTTATTTTGGATACTAATTCTTTATCAGATATGCCATTTGCAAATATCTTCTGCCATTCACCAGGTTACCTTTTAGTTTCATTGGTTGTTTGTTTGCTGTGCAAAAGCTTTTTATTTTGATGTAGTTTTAATAGTTTATTTTTGCTTTTGTTTCCCTTGTCTCAGGAGATATTTCTAGAAAGATGTTCTTACGGTTGATGTCAGAGAAATTACTGCCTGTGCTGTCTTCTAGGATTTTTATGATCTCAGGTCTCACATTTAAGTCCTTAATCCATTTGGAGTTTATTTTTGTGTGTTGTATAAGAAAGTGGTTCAGATTCATTATTTGCATGTAGCTGTCCAGTTTTCCTAATACCGTTTGTTGAACAGACTTTTTTTTTTGCCCCTTTGGATATACTTTCTTGCTTTGAGTGAAGATTAATTGGCCATATAATTATGGGTTTATTTCTGGATTTTCTATTCTGTTCTATTGATCTGTGTGTCTGTTTTTGTGTCAGAATGACACTGGTTTGATTACCAAAGCTTTGTAATATAACTTGAAATCTGGAATTGTGATGCCTTCAAGTTTGTTCATCTTTTTCAAGATTGGTTTGATTATTCAGGATGTTTTGTGGATCCATAGAAATTTGAGGATGGTTTGTTTTAGTTGTGTGAAAAATGCTGTTGGTATTTTGATAGGGATCACATTAAATCTGTAGATTTCTTTGAGTAGTGATGGTTATTTTAACAATATTTGCTCTTCTAATCCATGAACATGGACTGTCTTTCCATTTGTATCATCTTCAATTTCTTTCATCAGAGTTTTATAGTTTTCAGAGTAGATGTCTTTCACCTCCTTCAAGTTTATTTCTAGATATTTTATTATTTTTTGTGCAATTGTTTATAGGATTGTTTCCTTAATTTCGTTTTCTGTTGCTTCATTATTAGTGTATAGAAATGTAACAGATTTCTGTACATTGATTTTGTATCCTGTGACCTTAGTGAATTCATTTATTAATTCTCATGGTTTTTTGATGGAGTCTTTTATGTGTTCAATATAGAGTATCATATCATCTACAAATATTGGAAGTTTTATGGCTTCTTTACCAATTTGGATTTCTTTTATTCCTTTTTCATGTCTGATTGCTGTGCTTAGGACTTGTAGTACTATGTTGAATAAAAATAGTGGGAGAGTGAACATCCTTTTCTCCTTACTGACCTTTAGGGGGAGAGCTCTCAGTTTTTCCCCATTGAATATACTGTTAGCTATGGGTTTTTCATATAAGGCAATACTTATGTTGAGGTTTGTTCCCTCTCACCCTACTTTGTTAAGAGTTTTTATCATGGATGGATGTTGTACTTTGTCAAATACTTTTTTTGCATCTAATGAAATGATCATACATTTTTTATTCTTTCTTTTGTTGATGTGATATATCACATTGATTTGGGAATATTGAACCACCCTTGTATCCTGGGAATTTATCCCATTGATTATGGTGAATAATTTTTTAAAATTTATTGCTGGATTTAGTCACTAGTATTTTGTTCAGGAATTTTCCTTGTGTGTTCATCAGAGATATTGGCCTATAATTCTCTCTTTTTGATGTCTTTACCTGGTTTTGGTATCAGGTAATGCTGGCCTTGTAGAAGGAATTTGTTAGCTTTCCCTTCTCTTATATTTTCTTTGGAAAGGTTTGAAAAGAATATTTATTAATTCCTTTTTAAACATTGGGTGGAATTCACCTGTTAAGCTGTCTGGTCCTGGACTTTTTTTGAGAGTTTTTAGGTTACTGATTCCATTTCTTTGCTGGTAATCAGTCTGTTCAAATTTTCTATTTTTCCAAAAATAGTTTTATAAAGTTATATTCCTAGGAGTTTATCCATTTCTTGTATGTTGTCCACTTTGTTGGTATATAATTTTTCATAATATTCTCTTATATTTTCCTGTATTTCTTTCATGTTGGTTATTTCTATTTCAGTTATGATTTATTTGAGATCACTCTTTGTCTCTCTTTCTGTCTCTGTCTCTTTCTCTGTTTCTCTTTTGATCAGTTTGGCTAGAGTTTCATCAGTTTGTTGATCTTTTTAAAGAACTAGCACCTGGTTTCACTTATCTGTTCTATGTGTTTTTTTGTTTGTTTGTTTTTTAGTTTCTATATCATTTATTTCTGCTCTAATCTTTATTATTTTCTTCCTTCTGCTGGATTTGGGTTTTGTATGCTGTTGTTTTTCTAGTTCCTTTAGATGTAATGTTAGGTTGTTATTTATTTATTTACTTACTTGCTTACTTTAATTCTTGATGTTGTCCTGTATTGCTATAAACTTCCCTCTTAGAAACACTTCTGCTACATTTCAAAGAATTTGGACTGTTTTTTATTTTCATTTGTCTCCATGTAACTTTTGATTTTTTCTTTGATTTCTAGTCGACCCATTTAATAGTATGCTATTTAATCTCCCTATATTTGTGCAGTTTCTATGTTTTCTCTTATTGATTTCTAGTTTTTTAGTGTTGTTGTCAGAAATGATGCATGGTATGACTTTGGTATTTTTTAATTAATCAGACTTGTTTTGTGGCCTAATATGTGATCCATTCTGGAGAATGTTCCATGTGTACTTGAAAAAAAATGTGTATTCTGCTATTTGTGGATGGCATGTTCTGAATATATCTGTTATGTCCATCTGGTTTAGTATGTCATTAAAACCACTGTTTTGTTTTTGATTTTCTGTTTACAGGATCTGTCACTTGATGTAATTGGGGTACTCAAGTCTCCTACTATTGTTTTATTACTATCAATTAGTTTCTTTATGTCTGTTATTAACTATTACTCCCAAATTGGGTGCATAAATATTTACAGTTGTTGTTTCTTCTTGTTTGGTTGTCCCATTTGTGATTATATCGTATATGTCTTTGTGTCTTTGCTTCAAAGTTTATTTTGTCTGATATAACTATGGCTACCCTGGTTCTCTTTTCACACTGATTTTCATGATAAATGTTTCTCCATCTCCTCATAATTCAATCTGCATGTGTCTTTGGGTCTGAAATGAGTCTTTGTAGGCAGTATATAGATAGATCTTTTTTTTTCCCTAATTCATTCCATCATTCTCTGTCTTCTGATTGGAACATTTAGTCCATTTACATTCAAAATAATTCTTTATAGGTTGTACTTATTGCAATTTTGTTATTTGTCTTGTGTTTGTTTTTCTGGATCTTCTCTGTTGCTTTCTTCCCTTGCTCTTTTCTTTCACCATAAGCTGGTTTTCTTTAATGATATAATTGGATTCCTTTCTGTATAGTTTTTGTAGATCTATTACTGGTTTTTGATTTGTGGTTACCATTATGTTTGTTTATCACATCTTCTGCATATAGCAGTCTATGTTAAGTTGATGTTCACTGAAGTTTGAACCTATTCTTTTTTTTTAATAAAGTGGTAAATCTTTTTTTAAATGTTTATTTTTGAGAGAGAGAGAGAGAGAAGGGCAGAGCATGAGTGGGCGAGGGGCAGAGAGAGAGAGGGAGACACAATCTGAAACAGGCTCCACGCTCTGTGCTGACAGCTCAGAGCTTGTCACAGGGCTCAAACTCAAGAGCTGTGAGATCATGACTTGCCAAAGTCAGACACCTAACCATCTGAGCCACCCAGGCACCCTGTAACCCATTCTTTACTCCTCTCTCCCCACCCGACGTTTTAGGTATATGATGCCATACTTTACATCCTTTTATTTTATGAATCTCTTTACTGAATTTTGTAGATATGCTTATTTGTACTGCTTTTGTATTTTTTACATTTTACTTATGGTAATTCCTTTTCACTTAAAAGGTCCCCTTTAATATTCTTGTAGGGCTGTTTTTAGTGGTCATGACTTTCTTTAACTTTTGTTTGTCTGAGAATCTCATCTCTCTTTCTATTTTGATTTTTTGTAATATGAAGAAGTGCTATTTACTTATTTATTTATTTTAAGTTTATTCATTTTTGTGAGAGAGAGAGAGAAACAGCGTGAGCAGGGGAGGGGCAAAGAGAGAAGGGAGACACAGAATCCAAAGCAGGTTCCAGACTCTGAGCTGTCAGCACAGAGCCTGTCACAGGGCTTGAACTCACAAACCGCGAGATCATGACCTGGGCTGAAGTCAGACACTTAACTTACTGAGCCACTCAGGTGCCCCTCTCTCCTTCTATTTTAAATGGTATCCCTGTTGAATAATTCATTCTTGGCTTCAGCCTTTTTTTTTTTTCTTTTCTTTTAGCACTTTGAATATACCATGCCACTTCTGGCTTGCAAAGTTTTTGCTAAAAACTTAGCTGATAGCCTTATGTGCTTCTCCTTGTATATAACTTTTCTTTTTTCTAGTTGCTTTCAAAATTCTCTCTTTATCACTCCTTTTTGTCATGTAAATTACTATGTGTCTTGGTGTGGACTTCTTGAGTAGATTTCTTGGAGGATCTTTGTGACTCGTAGATCTGGGTTTCTGTTTCCTTCCCCAAATTAGGCAAGTTTTCAGCTAGTATTTGTTTTTAATGTTTTTTTACTTATTTTTGACAGAGAGAGAGATAGCATGAGCAGGGGAGGGTCAGAGAGAGAGGGAGACACAGAATCTGAAGCAGGCTCCAGGCTCCAAGCTAGCTGTCAGCACAGAGCCCGATGCGGGGCTTGAACCCATGAACTGCGAGATCAAGACCTGAGCCAAAGTTGGATGCTCAACTGACTGAGCCATCCAGGTGCCCCTATTTTTTTAAGAATAATTTTTCTGCCCCATTTTCTTTTGTCTTGTTCTGTGATCCTTATAATGTGAATATTTTTATGGTTGGTGGAGTTGCTGAGTTCCCTAGTTTATTCTTATTTTGCATCGTTTTATTTTCTCTAACTTGCTTAGCCTGCCATTTATTGCATCTAGTGTATTTTTCATTTCATTTATTGTGTTCTACGTCTGTGATTGGTTTTTTAAAATCTCTTTGTTAATGGTCTTACTGACGTCCTCTATTCTTTTCTCAAGTCTACTGAGTATCCTTATGATCATTAGTTTAAATTCTCTATTAGACATATTTCTTATTTCTGTTTTGCTTGTGTTTCATACTATGGTTTTGTCCTGTTCTTTAATTTGGGACATAATCCTCTGTCTACTCATTTTGTCTAACTCTCCTTGTTTGTTTTTCTCTGTTAGAGAAGTCAGCTATGTCTCTTGCTCTTGAAAGCTGTGGCTTTATGAAAAAGAGGTTATATTGTGCCTTGTAGTGTAGCATCTCCTGTTCTTTGGAACCTGGTACTTCAGGGGTGTCTCCTATGTTTGTTGTGTGTGCCGTACTGTTGGTCCCTTTTTCCTTCAGTTCAGTCTTCTCCAGTGGCTCTCTTTGCCTGTTTTAGGTAGTGTTTAGTCTCTGTGGTGTTAGTGGACCAGTCCTTGGCCACCTTGGTGTTCAGTGTAGTCAGACCAGATGTTTGCTAGTGATGTAGTAGCACTGAAGTGCAGGACACTTTCCCTTTATTGTCTACTGAGAAGCTTTTGGTGATGGACGGGGCCTGCAATCAGACCGTCTGCCCCCTGCCCACAGTTGGGGCTGCAGTCTGATTGGTGTGTGTGTGTTTATTTTTGCCTTTCCCTGGGTCCAAACTAACTTTTGGGGATGCTTGCATACTGCCTGGCTTGTGGCCCCAGTTTGGATGAGGTCAAGCCCAGAGCATATTAGAGGGGGTGGGTCCACAATGTTCTCAGGGTGGGATGCACTGTGGGAGCCTACAGTGCTTATGTGCTGGAGAGAGGGAATGTGTTGCTGTTGCTGCAGAGACTGGTCCTGCTGGTGGGGCACATAGTCCCCCTGGATAAGATATCTTGTAACTTAATTATGTACATAAGATTTTATGATTGTCATGTCACCTTGATCATTTGACCTCTTCATCAGTATGAAATAATCTTCTATCCCTCTTGTATTGTTTCTTTTATGATCTATTTTGTTTTATATTTCTGCATCTACCCCAACTTTTCTGAATTAGTATTATAGTGTTACAGTTTTTCACCATCTTTTTACTTTAAGTTCCTTGTATTATTATATTTAAAGTGAGTTTCTATTAGGCAGCAGTTGAATCTGCTTTTTAATCCAGTTTTACAATCTTTACTTTTTAATTGGAGATTTTAAGACATTTGAATTCAATGTGATTATTGATGTGCTAGGGTTAAAAATTATCCTTTTGTTATTTTATTTTTCATTATGTTTTCTCTTTCTACTCTTTGATCAGTTTTGGTTCTTTTAATGTTAACTTGTTGGTAAATTGACTGTTTTTTATGATTCCACTTTGTCTCCTTTGTTGAATTATTACAATTTTTCATGGTGTTATTTTAATGGTTGCTTTAGGCTTTATAGTGTACATCTTTAATTTATCAGTCTATCTTCTTGTAATCTTATACCACTTAGAGTATTGTATAAGAACTTTACAATAATATGTTTCCATTTCTCCCCCTCATGCTAGCTTTTGTTAATGGATGATAATGTTGCTGTACGTTTTATTTCTGTGTTGTAATTTCTATGTCTGCAACTCATTTTTTTGTTAGTTTTGCTTTAAGAGGTCATAATTTTTACAATAAACGTAATAGGAAAAAATGGTTGTTGTACTTACGTGTATATTACCATTTGCAGTACTTTTCATCCTGTTTACATCTGGATTTGTACTGGAGTTCATTTTCTTTCTTTCTGAAGAATTTCATTTGCATTTTTTATAGTTCTAGTCTCTTGGTGCATGCATATGCCTGATAAAGTCTTTTAGAAAGACAGTTTCACTAGGTATAGAATTCTGGGCTAAAACTTTTTAAAAAGTCTTTTAATGATATTGCTTCCCTTGGTTTGGCTAGAATTTATATATTTGTTTATATATTTGTTACTATGTGTATGATGTGTTTCTCTCCTCCCACCTCTGCTACTTCTAAGGGTTTTTTTTCTTCATCAGTGTTTTTCAATAATTTGATTATGATATATTTTGATGTAGTTTTTCATGTTTCTTGTCTTTGGAGTTTGTTGAGCTATTTGGTTTTGTGTATGGATTTATTGTTTTATTAAACTTGCATAACTTTCAACCATTATTACTTTAAATATTTCTTCTCTCCTCTTTTCATTTCTTATGTGGCCTATTTTTCTGAGTATTAGGCCATTTGACGCTCTTCTGTTGTTCACTGATACTGTATTTTTTTGTTCATTTTCTCTTTGCATAATTTCTTTTTCTAATTCTTTAAAATGACTAGTCTTTCTAACCACATTGTGTAATCTGCCTTAATCCTGTTAAGTGCATTTGTCATCTGAAATATGGTAGTTTTCATTTCTAGAAGTCTCGTTTAGTTGTTTTTAAATATTTTCTATATCGCCTCTTAGCATGCATATTCTTTCCTCTAGCTTTTTGAACATATGGAATACAGTTAACTTTTAATATCCTTATGTATTAATTATATGACTTGCATCATTTCTCAGTCAGTTTTGATAAGTGATTTTTCTCCTTATTGTGTGCCATATTTTCCTTCTTCTTTGTGTGACTCTTAATTTTTTTTATCAAATGCCAGACATCATGAATTTCATTTTGTTGGGTATTGTATATTTTTCCATTTATATAAATAGTTTTGAGTTTTGTTTCAGGATTAAGTTAACTTACTTGGAAATAAACAGTTGATCCTTTCAGATTTTATCAACTTTGTTAAGTGTTATTAGAAGTATTTTCTCATGGGCCGTGTTCTCCTTTTTGAGACAAAACTCTGATTACTCTATTCAATACTCACGAATTATGAGAATTTCTGCTCTGGCTTGTGAGGACTGGAATGGCCTCTGGCCCTATGACAATACCAAGATTTGATTCGTCTAATCCTTTCAATGGTCCTTTCTGTGGGTAGTTTCCACTCATGGGTGTACTGATCACTATTCAGATGAAAACTCAAGAGAAATCATCTGCAGATATCCAAAGCTCTCCTCTGCAGCTCTGCCCTGGTATTCTGCCTGTGAACTTTAGCTATCTTGGCTTTCCTGAGCTTCCAGCTTCTTTTGAACTTAAAGAGATTGCTTGGATCTTCCTGGGTTTCCCCCTTCCTTGTACTATAGCATGGAAACTCCAGGCGGTAGGGTGCAACAATCATAGGATACATTTCATTTGTTCTTGTCTCATAGGAATGCTGTCCTTGGTTGCCTGACTTCCAGTGTCTTTAAAACTGTTGATTCATATATTTTACATTTTCATTTCATTTTTTTCAGGCAAGAAGGTAAAATCCAGTCCCCTTTCTTCTTGTCTTTACTGAAAAAAGATGTCTTCCCCACTCTTAAATTTTAAAACATTTTTTAAAATATTCATACATTACTGATAATATGGTTAATATCAGTGCTTAAAACAGTATGACGAGGTAAATCTCATTTCAAATGCTCTTTTATATTTTTTCTTCTTAAAAATATCTTAGAATTTAATGTGAGCACATAACACGAGATGCCAAAAATGCCTGAAATTTAGAAAGAAAAAGCCCGTTGAGTTCAACATGCCAACACAATAGTAATGTGACCTCAGAAAAGTTAGTCTCTCAGAAATTGGCAATAATAATATTTGTTGTGCAGGATACATTTTTTAGTATTAAATAATGAATGTAAAGTGACTACTTCAGTGCTCTGAAAAATAGCAAGTAATCAAAAATAGCAGCAATTAATAGGCAAATTACAATAATAATGTCATTAAAAACAATAACAATAATGTCATTGGAAATGATATTTCCATGTGGTTTTTAGGTAGTGGCTAGATAAGTGGAAATAAATTGCAAAATAGGAAAAAAACAGACTTAATATTTTTTAGCAAATGGAGATCACTCATCTGCCCATGTAGTAAGTGCTACATAATTAATGTCTCTAAGATAAAATAAGCATGCAAAGGTAATTTGTGCTGATCTTATTTATTGTTTAAATGCAATTATGGTAGAAATATACTGAAAACATCATATAGAAGCATCTATATTAAAGAGTAAATGCAGTGATGGGCATTTAGGTTCTGTCATAGTTAGAAACATCATGAAAAAAAAGTGTTTGGGCTATGTGATAAGGTTTCATTTTCTGATTTTGACATCCTCACATTTCGAAATAGATTATTTCATTTTGAGGTGATAAAGTTTGACAATACCCATACAGACCCTCAAATTATTTAACAATATGGATTCATGGTGATCCAAGGCTATTTCAGTGGTCTACACTAAGTAACATTTTAAAATTGAAATATCAAAGGTGAAACTATTAACTCGACTCATCAATTGTTTTGACTGAAACATATCTCACATTTTTAGCCTTAGTTTGATTTTCCTTTACTATCCAGCAGTCTTTGAAACTGTTTGTTTTTATTGGCAGTTGAAAGGAAATTATTATAAAGCATTTGTTTTTTCATTATGTTATGCCAGGTTTTAATACTAACCATAGTTAAAGATGAATTTTTAAAATGTATATGATTTTGAAGCAATCACTTAATGTGATCTGAAGACAAATAGTGTGGTTTTAGACCATCTGCGTGTATACTCCTTTCTAAAAATATGTGATGTAGAAGTAGATGGGAATAGATTTAAAATTTATTACTGTACTATTATGATGGTACCTCTTTTGCTGCCAATAGATGTATGTAGTGTTATGTGACTTTACCAAGGACAAACAACCTCTATACCCCAGATAAAATCTTTTTTTTTAACTTTTTGTAACTAAATATTGGTCAATGCAAGACAGGTTGTAGTTTTGTGGAATGACATTGGATCTGAAGTCATTAGACATTGCAGACTCTTGGTTCTGGAATCTAACTAGTTTTGTGACCCTGGATAAATTACTTATCCTGCACGCCTCATTTTTATCATCTGTGAAATGGTGGTTATGATAAATATCTACTTCAAAGGGTTGATATAAAGTTTATATGTCAGTATATGCAAAAGAGGTTGACAAACTCTGAAACACCATGCAAATGCAAAGTATTGCTGCTATTGTTATGTACTGCACTATGCACTGAATTATATACCAAGGTTATACAGCAGATTATACATTCCCCTCAGAAGAAGGGAAGGGGGTATGGAAAATTCTCTAGAAAAAATCAGGTCATGTGTACAGAGTCATTATAAAGCTTTTAATCTTCTTTTCCAATATAAAAACATATCCCTTCCAAGCCTTTCTTGGAGCTCTCTTTTGAGGAATAGGGAAAGGGAAACCCTGGAGTGGGAGACCACAGGGTAAAATGATACTGTATTATCTTTTGCTGAAGCAGACTACTTTTCCATCTTTAGAATGTCAGTTGTTCTAAGTTTGTGCTGCATAAAGAAAGGGTATTGTAGTAAGCAGGATATAGCCAACAAAAACTGCATCCTAAACTGCTAAGCAGTGCTCTCAGTTCAAGCAACTCTCTGAGGCAGAAATAACTGAAAATCTTACATCCTTTATGCTGTGGTCTGAGAGCTCCTTCTTACCTTGCAGAGATTTTTCAGCTGTTTCAACTTCCCTGAGTTTCTTTTACAGAGGGAACTTGCTGTTAATGCTGTCTTCTCAGAACATATTTATTGCAGTTATATTTATTTCATTTTTTTAAGTCCTTATCACCTTGGCAACAGTGTTCTATTACAAGAATAACACCTGAATTTTACCAAACGTTACCTCGAAGTGACTTATCTAACGAGTAAAGCTTCAGTTCTGCTGTTTCGCTAAAAATGCAGCTTGATGTAGGTTTAGACAAGTGACTAAATCTTGTGTGCTTCCATCAAACCATGGGAGAATTAGGTTATTTTAACCTCCACAGGATGGTTATTTTGATGCCAGTAGCCCCATTGATGACTCTAGGGATATATTGGTTTTCCTTTTCTCTTCCTCATGACACTTTTTCTCATGGACTCAATCCTGCAGTCCTGCAAAATGGACATGCTTCCATGCATATATGTACTTCATTATCTATGCTCATATTGAACATGCTGTCTGAAGTGCCTCTACCGACCCTTTTGAAGTTGCCTTTTTCTGCTTGTTCTTCAAAGAGCAATTGAAATGGTATTGGTGAAAACTCTTTTGATATTTCACAGTAAAACTGTTCAGACTTTGGAACAGTGTTTGGCCAATTCCTGTTTTCGCATCTACCATGTTGTGTACATCTGCCCCCACCCCATGACCATTCTGGTACGCTGCAAAGGCAGGAGTTCTCTTATTCATGTTCATAACTATAGTGTCTTCCCAGTGCCTGGCTGTTGATAGGTTCCCAGTAATGTCTGTTGCATAAATGAATAAATGGAATTTCCTGGTGCAAGCATCATTGTTACTGGATTTGGTTCCCAGTTCTACCACTTACTAGCTGAATGGCTTTGGGCAAATCCTCAAATTCTCTTTGTTCCTCATTTGTAATATAAAATAGTAAGATACCTCTCCTATCAGATTGAGAGGATTTAATATATGTCAAATATGTAGAATAAGTGCCACACACGTGATAAATGTTTACTTTCTTTATTTTCCACGTGCTGTTCTTCTCCCTTTCCAATCTCATCTCTTTTTCCCATTCCCTGTTTCTCAGAAGGCATTAGCATGACTGCCTGTCTCAGTTAATGCTACTTATGTCTGGTAGTTTTTGTTTTCTACCTTTCTTTCTGGTGGCTTGACACGTTGTCAGATCTATTCACAGGAGTGAGGTTCTATTCTGAAATTCAACTGAAGAGGTATGCACTGCTGCATAGGGCAGATATCTCTGATGCAGCCTGTATGAATAGTTTGGCTTGGGATCCATATGGTGACAACTAGGGTACTTGGTATTGATCAAAACCCTGAAGAACAGTCCTTTAACTTATTTGACCTTGAACTCTAGGTCTTCGCTAAGAGGCTGTGTATCTCAAGTGTCATCTACTTTATGTAGTCCTTAACTGCTTACTCTGTCCTCCCCTGTGCAGGGCCTGGCACATTGTAATATCTTCTTGGTACTTGTTGAATGAATTAGGAGATGAATGAAGATTAGATGAAATAGATATTATTATTTATATTTTAGAAAGTGTATAAAATTATCTATGATCAATATAGAAAGGTTATGACATGGAAAGTGAACTTCATATTCCTGTGTCTTAGAGAGAAGTACTATCAGTAGTTTGGAGCATATTCTAACCTTCTGCCTATATATTACCAGATATATTATTTATTTTAGGTTTTTGGATTTTTAATTTTTTTACATAAAGTTGGAATTAATGCAGTGTGAGAACCACTCAGCTTAAAGTAACTAAGGAAAAAGGGGTAGACTACAAGAAAAAGGGGTGTTAGGACATTGGGATTATAAATATTGTTAAATTATTCCTGAGTCCATACTCTGTTTTTTTAAGTTTTGGTTATGTAACCAATTTTGATTAAAACCCAACAGTGTGTGAAAGTGCCTATCTTATCTTATCCCTACCAGTATTATCTAATTATTAGAAGAATGCTAATTTGGATACTTGAAAATTTCATTTTATTTTTTTTACTTTGAATACCTGTGATTACTGAAGAGTTTAGAATTATTGTTTTTCATATGCTTATGGGCCATTATTTTCTTTTTAAAACATGTCTTTTGTCCATCTATGTCAATTTGCGCTCATTATGTATTATTGGTGTTAACTCTTTTGTTTGGATTCTGTGGCAAACTAAAATTGTATTTGTATATATGGGTTCTTCAAGCTTTATATAATCAAGTCTGCTGATATTTTCCTTTGGTTTTTGTTTGTGTTCTTGCTTTTAGGTTTAGGACTTTTTCCCATCTATGTAAGAGATTGATACTCATAATGATCTTCTATTTAAAAATTTTTAAGTTTAAGTGTAATATACTTCAATATACAAAAAAGCAGATATATCAAAAGTGGATAGCTCACTTAACATATCTGTTTAACCAACATTAACCAGATTAAAAAATAAAACATTACTGGCACCTCAGAGATCCCTAACTTTCACCCCTGTGTCAGTGCCTTACACCCTGGTAACCTATATCCCTATTTCTAACAGCATAGATTTTTATTGCCTGTTTTATCTATTTCATTATTTCATGTAAATGGAATCATACAGTTTGTATTTGTTTGTGCCTAGCTTTTTTAAATTTAGAATTCCATTTTGAGATTCATCCATATTATTTCATATAATAAAAGTTTGTTCATTTACATTATTATATCATTTTTGTGTATGTGACTAGATCATACTATTTATCCATTCAACTAATTATGGGCATTTGTGAAGTTTTTAATTTTTAGTTATTGAAAATACTGTTGCTATTGACATGTCTTTGGTAAACAGGTAAACATATCTAAGAATTGCTGGATTGTGGAGTATACATTTGTTGAACTTTAAATAGCTAAATCATTTTCCTAAGTAGTTGTACCAATTTATCCTTCCTCCAGTAGCATGTGAGAGTTCTGTTTTTCCCAATACTTAAATTTAGTCATTTTCGTTCTAGAACTTCTGGTGGGTATGTATAAACTTCTCACTGTGGTTTTTTTTTCATTTCCTTCCTGAAAATTAATGGTTAAAGAGTTTGAGAACCATTTATGTAATATATTTATAGTTTTGATGTTTTATTCTTTGAAGTACCTGTTCACTTGGGTGGTCTGCCTTTTTTTAAAACTGATTTTGAGAATTCTTTATATATTTTGGATACTAATCTTTTTCAACTAAATGAATTAAAGATATCTCATTTTATACTATAATATAGGTTGCCTTTTTACTCTTTAAATGGTATCTTTTGATGAATGTAAGTTTTTTTTAAACATAGGTTCTTTTTTTAACATTTATTTATTTTTGAAAGAGAGAGAGAGACCATGCAGGAGGGGGGCAGAGAGAGGGGTAGACACAGAATCTGAAGCAGGCTCCAGGCTCTGAGCTGTCAGCACAGAGTCTGACCTGGGGCTCGAACCTACGAACTGTGAGATCATGACCTGAGCCGAAGTCAGACACTTAACTGACTGAGGCACTCAGGCGCCCGGATGAATGTAAGTTCTTAATGTTAATAATATAGTACCATTTGTTAACTAATTTTCTTCTAAGGTTTGCTTTTTGGATGTCCTGTTTAAGAAATGTGCACTTACTCCAGAGTCATGAAAATGTTTGCCTGTGTTTTTCTATGAAAACTCTATAATTTTATCTTTCATAATTATATCTATTTCTATCTGCAATTCATTACTGTATGTGGTATGAAGTATGGATTAAGAGAGACATATGCAACCCCCCAAATAAGCAAATGTCCTATTGGAAAAATGAGCTGTGTGTTTGAGGCCCTTCAGGTTTCCATTTCTTTCATTTAAGCCCTTGATTATTTTTCATAGCTTTCAAGGTGTTCTTTCAGGAGTCTTCTTCTTGGGCCAACCCTGAACCTCCGTGTGTATCCAGATTCAGAAAATACCCTCAAGAGGGGAAAAAAGGGTTTACAGTCATTAATTCGCTTCAGACGGTTTGCCCTTTCTTTGGAATTTTAGGTCATTGAATTGTTTTTGTAATTTATCCAGCTTATTCTGATTTTTTCAGTGTAAGCATTAGATTCTTTCAACCTACTATTTTATACCAGCAAATAGAAGTTTATTTTATATGATTTTATAATTTTATTAAATACATGTAAGATATTGTATAAAATGCTTACATTTATTAGTATATATTCTAATAAATCTTTATATATAATATATAACCACATATACTGTAACTAATACATGATTTTTATTTATGTAATATATAGTCCTATATAATTTTTAAGTACAAATAATATTTAAATATATATTATTTTATTTTTTTAATGTTTCACATTTTTATTTAAGTTCTAGTTAATTAACTTAGTGTAACATTAGTTTCAGGAATAGGAGTTAGTGATTTATTATTTACATATCACACCCAGTGCTCATCACAAGTGTCCTCCTTAATACCCATCACTATTTAGCCCATCCTCCATCTACTTCCCCTCTAGCAACCCTCAGTTTGTTCTCTGTATTTAAGAGTCTCTTATATTTTGCCTACCTCTCTGTTTTTATCTTATTTTTCCTCCATTTCCCCTATGCTTAAATTCCACATGAGTGAAATCACATGGTATTTGTCTTTCTTTGATTTATTTCACTTAGCATAATACACTGTAGCGCCATTCATATTATTGCAAATAGCAAAATTTCCTTCTTTTTGATGGTTGAGTAATTATTATACACACACACACACACACACACCACATCTTCTTTATCCATTCTTCAATTGATGGACATTGGGATTTTTCCATAGTTTGGCTATTGTTAATAATGCTGTTATAAACATTGGGGTGCACGTGCCCCTTCAAATCAGTATTTTTGTATCCTTTGTATAAATACTTAGTAGTACCATTGCTGGGTTGTAGGGTAGTTCTATTTTCAACTTTTTGAGGAATTTCCTTACTAGTTTCTAGAGTGGCTGTACCAGTTTGATACCCACCAACAGTGTAAGAATGTTACCCTTTCTCCACATACTTACCAACACCTGTTGTTCCCCGTGTTGTTAATTTTAACTGTTTTGACAGGTGACTATAATATGCAGAAGAATGAAACTGGACCACTTTCTTATAACATACACAAAAATGAATTCAAAATGGATTAAAGACCTAAATATGAGATAGGAAACCATCAAAATCCTAGAGGAGAACACAGGCAGCATCTTCTTTGACCTTAGCCATAGAAACTTCTTACTAGACGTGGCTCTGGAGCCAAGCGAAACAAAAGCAAAAATGAACTATTGGGGCCTCATCAAGATAAAAGGCTTCTGCACAGCAAAGGAAACAATCAACAAAACTAAAAAGACAACCTTTGGAACAGGAGAAGATATTTTCAAGTGACATCTATATGATAAAGAGTTAGTATACAAAATCTATAAAGAACTTATCAAACTCAATATCTAAAAAAATAAATAATCCAGTGAAGAAATTGGCAGAAGACATAAATAGACATTTTTCCCAAAAAGTCATCCAGAAGGCTAGCAGACACATGAAAAGATGCTCAACATCACTCATCATCAGGAAAATACAAATCAAAACTACAATGAAATGTATATATATATAATTTTAATGTTTCATTTTAGTATTATGATATGAACATGAAGAAATAACTATTTGTGAAAAGAAACATTTTATCTACCTTATTTCTTGGATTGTTTATCATTTTCCTATTTATCTTCAATGATTTCTTTACTATTATCTTAGATTTTATTTTTTTAAATGTTTATTAGAGAGAGAGAGTGCAAGTGAGCACAGGAGAGGGGCAGGGAGAGAGAGGGAGAGGGAGAGAGAGAATGGCAAGCAGGCTCCATGTTGTCAGTGCAGAGCCCTACACAGGGGTTGATCCCAGGGCTGCAAGATCACGATCTGAGCCAAAAGCAAGAGTTGGACACTTAACTGACTGAGACACCCAGGCACCCCTACCATATCTTAGATTTTTTATATCTAATTTAAGTCTTTCTGGGAAGTTTTATTACTACAATATTCATATTTTACCAAATTTTTATCAAGCTCCTGTTACATTTCAGAGTCTGTGCTAAATTATTAAAGAGATAAAATTTCTGCTTTGTTGGCTTTTGCAGGTTAGCAAAGGAGAAAGATATTAATGAAAAAATTATAAGTGTGAATGTACAATAAGTTTCAAAGTGTATCTGATGCTAATGATCCAGAAACTATACTTTGAATCTACATTAATCCATACTGTTGGCCTATATGTTTTCCTTCTGAACTAGTGTAGATCTGTTTTTGGTGTTTTATTTCTGGATTATTTTGGTGAGTAAGAACTTGCTATCTTCCTAAGATTGTTCTAGAATGAGCAAATATGAGTATCCCAGGAAGGGAATTGATGACTATTTTCTCATGTATTGCAGTGGTAATATCAAGTGTATTTCTTACTATAACACAGTCAATTCTATATTTACATGGTCTAGTTGTGGAAGGAACCGGTATGTGTTGCCTGACTAAATGGTTTTACTGGCAAAGTTAGGGGGATGGGAATATCTTTTTTTGTACAGGGAGAGCTAAAGATGAGCTGCCTAAGTGATTCTGGGGGCTGCTTTATCCACGTAAAAAGGCAAAAGGCAGGAGGCCAGATGAGCTGCTAAGACAGAATCTTACCATATGGGCCAGAGGGAATCTACTGGCACATAAATATCCCACTGGGTAATTTGGGTTTTTTAGCTGCTCTCCATTCCTTTTCACATATAAAATCCTGATAGGATTTCAAAACCTTAGAAGTGCATGGGAGATCTTTCTTTTTTCTCAGAGGTGGCAATGAGGAATGTTTCCCTGCCTCTTAAAATAATTGGGCCAACATAGCAAGGTAATTAAGTAGAATGAAAGATCTTATGGCGCCATCATTCTACTCTCTCTCTGGAATATTAAATTTTAATATCTTTATTTTGATAAAAACCTAGCATACTTTCTTTACTCCAAATTCAAATTTTTCCCTTATTTTCATTTTAGATTAATTTCTAACACTTTAAGTTCCTTGATGGTATGACTCATGTCAGAACATCTTAGCACCCTAAGTACATAGATGCTGCAGCTTTGGGAATGTACCATTCATGTGGCCTGCATAGTTGACTGACAGTCAGAATTTTGCCGTTTTGGATACACCACCACATTCACTCTGACACCATATACCCTGTCTACTGCTCCTGGCCAATGACTGAGCATGGCAGGGGTATTAGTGTTTGCAACATTCTTGTGTGATGAAAGACTTCTCTGATGGCCAATGTTGGAGACAGAACCCACTGTTGACTTGGCATAAATTCCCTTAGAACCATGCTGTAGTCTGAGATTCTTCCCTACCCAGTCTTTCTTCATTCTCCCATCCTCTTGCATGTATTTGCTGTGCCATGTAGTCTGAATGCTCTCCCTGCATCCTTTCCCTTATTCTTTCACAGGCATTGATCTCAATAAATCTGTTACCTATTTAATCCTTTTATGGCTACCTGCTTCTCAGAATAGTTAATACAGGTGGTACTGAGAATGGAGTGGTTTGTGCAAAAAGGTAATAAGATAATGTTTTAGAAATGGCTCCCTTACTGCCCTGCAGACAAAGAGGATGCTGTCATGGGTGTTATATGGGGCACAGGCAGTTGCTGTGCAAAGATGCCAACCAAACTGAAGGTGTAACCACTGATGAACTGGGAAAATATGCCAGTGGAGGGAATTGTCCTACAGGTGCAATTATTCTGGTATTTAAAATATATGGAAAAAACAATGTCTGCAAATACTGTGGAGTTGTCTGGTAAACTGCTAAACTATACTGTTGACCTTAAGAACTGTAATGAGAAATTGAGATCTATTAACAAATATTTAAAGGAAGAATGTGAGAGCCAGAGGGTTCCTGCAGTAGATACCCTGCAGTGGAAGAGTGGATTCAGGGGGGAAGCAGACTCAGAACTTGTTAGATGGACATAGGTTCATAAATGTTTAAAGCCAGAGTTGGTCTATTATACTAACGTTAGTGATTTGTTTGGAAAACCTGAGATCCTGACATATGTGATGGGAATATCTGGAAGGATGCCCGTAAGGACTTGCACTCTTTAGATCTCTAGGAACCCTCCAAGCTTTGGGAGTAGCCCACCCAACCTTAGTAAGAGCTGGAACTTTCTTGGTGCTGGAAGATACTGTAGAGGCTGTTCTCCTCTCTTGTCCTGGCTGCCAGGCTTTTTAACTAGGTTTAAATCCCAGCATGCTAAGATTTGATAGATCTGATAAGGAAAGAAAGAGATTACACACCAAAGAAGCTACAATTATTTAGCATATCTGCCAGGAGTCTGGAGATTCGATTTTGAGAGTGATTGATTAAGGAGTCTGGGAAGTAAGAGTGGATATGCAAGCATTAATTTACTTGGGTGTACTTTCTCAGGACATGGGATTTACTAATTTCTATTTTTGTTTTAGAGAGAGCAACAGAGAATGCAAGCAAGGGAGAGGGAGAAAGAGAGAATCTTAAGTGCACTTCATGCTCAGTGCAGAGCCCAATGCAGGGCTCACTCCCACGACCCTGGGATCATGATCTGAATGGAAATGAAGAGTTAGATGCTCAACCAACTGAGCCACCCAAGTGTCCCTGGATATGAGATTTTAATACTTAGGCAATCATCTCACAGGAACAGGGCAAACAATGTGAGGTAGCTTTCAGAATCCTGGCAAAAGAGATGGCTTATGGTGAACTAAATGCCTGAGTGCCCTGGGATGTAGTAAACGAAGAATAATAAAGCTGATGAAAACATTAGTGATGGATCGCCTCCTGCAGGCAATGGATGATGGTAAGGGAAGCTGTCATAGAGCTGGACTTATTAATATATTTTGTGATAATGATTTGACATAATAGAGGCCAACTGGTGAGGCAGAAAGCCATAGTTATCTTAATGATAGTCAAGGTCTGAAGGACAACCAAGGGGGCTTGTACTTCAGGGAGTTGAGGAGATGAATAATAAACATGGTATTTCTAGTGGCAAATTAGATGGACAGCCAATAAGGGTGTTCTTAACATCCACAAGCAGAAAAAGTCAAGAATGGAATATTCATTTTGCAAAAGTCACTATCTGAGAGAGTTAAGATGGTGGAGGAGTGGGGCAACCTGAGGTTGCCTCCTCCCCTGAACAGCTAGATAGATATGAAATCATTCTGAACACCTGAGAAATTGACGGGAAGTCATTATGAAATAAGCTGCATGTCTGCATACAGAAAAAATGATCTGTGGAAGGCAGGAACTTCAGAGAGTTGATTTTTGGGAGAAAAGGGCTGTGGGCACTGTGATGGGGTGGAGCCCTGAACATAGAAAGAAAGAGAGCAAAAGAGAAAGAGTGAAAACAAAATTGAAAACATGTGCAGGGCACTGCACAAGGAAACTGTTCCCCAAAACCATTGATGGGAGAAAAAGAAGAGGGTATCAATAATGCCAGTTGCTTATAAACAGTGGAGTGCAGAGTCTGAAGTTTCGGAGCCCAGTGCTTCGTGGTGCTACAGCAAGAAAGCAGTTAGGGCAGAGCCCTAGGAGTGGGCAGCAAGTCTGAGGATCCCCTGGGTTGGATGGGGAGAAGTGGTTTCCCTGTTTGGAGTGTATTTTGTAGAGGTGATACAGCCTCTCAGTGGGCAAAAGACCTTTCAAGCACCATTGAGCTGCCCCATTCACCCTCACAAGAACAAAGATAACTGGCCAAGTGTGAGTCTAGCAAGCCCTGGTTCCGGCTGTGTGTTGTAGTTTACCATCAACTCCGAGCTGCTATTGCTGTGTGGTCACCTGACTGTTTTCTGGGACAAGCTCGCACCAGCCACAGTAGAGCAAGACCCTCTCCCAGAAGATCAGCTTGGATCTGAGTGCAGGAGGCCTCTGAAGTGTGAGGTTTTGAAACATCTGTGACTGACATAAAACACAGGAGTGCTGTTCCACCTGGCAGGCAGACAACTCAGTCAGGGACGGGGTGAAAGTAGGGATCTGACAGAAGCCAGGGACACAGGAGGGGTGCTTGTGCCTCTGTAAGGGTTAGACTTCCCATTCCTGAGAGTAGAGTGGGGTGAAGCCAATTTTAACCTTAGCCCACCAGCACTGAGTGACCTCAGTGAACTAATCATTGCCACCAAGTGGAGAAAGGAGCCATTTCACCAAGCCCTACCCCCTGATCCCTCCAGGCATCTTCATGAAGGCAAGTCCATCTGAGAATCTGAGAATCTGAGCAGCAGACTCCTCCCCTAGAAGATCAACACAAACCCCTCCCACACACTAAGTCTACTTAAAATAGAGTGCTGTAAAACTTCACCCATAGGGAAGGTTTATTAGGGTTTTTTTTTTTTTGTAGTTTTCTGTTTTTATTTTGTTTTATTTTTAGATACAGAAAGAGTAATTATTTTATTTTAATTTCTACATTTTAATCTTTTCCCCTTTTTCTATCAAGCTTCTCTTAACAAGAAGACCAAAACATGTGTAGACTCTAGTTTTTTTTTAAATTTTCAATTTCAATTTATTTTTATTTATTATTATTTTTTTCTTCCAATATGGTAAGACTGTAGAATTCACCCCAAAATAAAGAAGAGTAAGAAATCACAGCCAGGGATTTAATCAATAGAGATAAAAGTAAGATGTCTGAACAAGAATTTAAAACAATAGTCATGAGGATTCTAGCTAAGCTTGAAAAAAGTATAGAAGACACTAGAGAATCCCTTACTGTGAAGATAAAGGAGCTAGAATCTAGTCAGGCCAAAATTAAAAATACTATAACTGAGATGCAAACCCAAATGCTGTATGCTATAAAAGTGAGGATAAATGAAGTAGTACGAATTAGTGATACAGAAAATAAAATATGGAATATAATGAAGCTGAAAAGAAGAGGGAAACAAAGGTAATGGATTATAAAGGTAGACTTAGGGAACTCAGCAACTCATTCAAAATGGAATAAGTTTCCTGTAATGGGGTCCAAGAAAATGAAGAGAGTGAAAAAGGGACAGAAGGTTAATTTGAGAAAATTATGGCTGAAAACATCCCTAATCTGGGGAAGGACACAGACATCAAAATCCAAGAAGCACAGAACTTTCATTAAATTGAACAAAAGCTGGCCATTGCCAAGGCATATTATAGTTAAATTCATAAAATACACAGAAAAGGAAGAAAACCTGAAAAAAGTAAGGTAAAAAATGGTCCTTAAGGGAAGATAGAACATGTTCCCAGCAGATTTGTCCACAGAAACTTGGCAGGCTAGAAGGGAGTGGTAGGATATATTCAAATGCAGAATGGGAAAAATATGCAGCCAAGAATACTGTATCCAGTAAGGCTGTCATTCAGAATTGAAAGAGAGATCAAGCATTTCCCAGACAAAAACTAAAGAAATAAGTAGGTGGACTCTAACTTGGGAGGGAGCGGACACGAAAAGCAACAAAGCCTAGAAAGGAAGAGAGAACAAAACCAAACATACCAACTTTACAGGTAACACAATGGCACTAACCTCATATTTTTCAATAACCATCCTGAATGTAAATGGACTGAATGTTCCAATCAAAAGATATAGGGTTTCGGAGTGGATAAAAAAAATAAGAGCCATCTATATGCTGCCTACAGGAGATTCATTTTAGACCTCAGGCACCTACAGACTGAAAGTGAGGGAATGAAGAACACTCCAACATGCTAATGGATGCCAAAAGAAAGCCAGAGTAGCCATAACTATATCAGACAAACTGGATTTTAAACCAAAGAATGTAACAAGAGATGAAGAAGGACATTATATCATAATTAAGCAGTCTATCCATTAAGAATACCTAACAATTGTAAATCTTTGTGCCCCAACTTGGGATACCCAAATATATAAATCAGATAATAACAGGGTACCTGGGTGGCTCTGTGGGTTGACCATCTGATTCTTTTTTTTTTAACTTTATACTTTGTTGTCAGGTTGGTTTCCATATAAAACCCAGTGCTCTTCCCCACAAGTGTCCTCCACCATGACCATCAACTCCCTTCCCCTTTGCCCCTCCCGCTTCCACCCTCAGTTTGTTTTCAGTGTTTAAGAGTCTCTGGTGCTTTGTCTCCCTCCCTCTCCTTAATTCTTTTTCCTCCTTCCCCTCCCCATTGTCCTCTGTTAGGTTTCTCCCATTAGACCTATGAGTGAAAACATATGGTATCTATCCTTCTCCGCCTGACTTATTTCGCTTAGCCTAATGCCCTCGAGGTCCATCCACTTTGCTACGAATGTCCACATTTCATTCTTTCTCATTGCCATGTAGTGTTCCATTGTATAGATAAGCCACATCTTCCTAATCCATTCATCATTTGATGGACATTTAGGCTCTTTCCATGATTTGGCTGCTGTTGAAAGTGCCGCTATGAACTTTGAGGTACATGTGCCCCTACGCATCAGCATTTCTGTATTCCTTAGGTAAATCCCCAGCAGTGCTATTG
>CM053570.1:63898526-63948122 GCA_028646485.1 Cryptoprocta ferox
TATAAAAGGCATCTATGAGGAGCCCACAGCTAATATCATCCTCAATGAGGAAAACTGAGAGCTTTCCCCCTGAGATCAGGAACACGACAGGGATGTCCACTCTCACCACTGTTGTTTAACATAGTGCTGGAGGTCCTAGCATCAGCAATCAGACAACAAAAGGAAATAAAAGGCATCAGAATCGGCAAAGGAGAAGTCAAACTTTCACTTTTCGCAGATGACATGATACTCTACATGGAAAACCCGATCGACTCCACCAGAACCGTACTAGAACTGATCCATGAATTCAGCAAAACCGCATGGTACAAAATCAACGTACAGAAATTGTTTGCATTTTTATACACCAATAATGAAGCATCAGAAAGAGAAATCAAGAAACTGATCCCATTCACAATTGCACGAAAAACCATAAAATACCTAGGAATAAATCTAACCAAAGACGTAAAAGACCTGTATGATGAAAACTATAGAAAGGTAATGAAAGAAATTGAAGAAGACACAAAGAAATGGAAAAGCATCCCATGCTCATGGATCAGAAGAATAAACATTGTTAAAATGTCATTATTACCCAAAGCAATCTACACATTCAAAGCAATACCAATAAAATTGCACCAGCATTCTTCTCAAAGCTGGAAGAAACTATCTTAAAATTCGTATGGAACCACAAAAAACCCCGAATAGCCAAAGTA
Source organism: Cryptoprocta ferox (assembly GCA_028646485.1). Taxonomy (NCBI): domain Eukaryota; kingdom Metazoa; phylum Chordata; class Mammalia; order Carnivora; family Eupleridae; genus Cryptoprocta; species Cryptoprocta ferox. The sequence continues at coordinate 63,899,216 of CM053570.1, forward strand.
ATACTGAAGGAGAAAACCAAAACGGAAGGCATCACAATCCCAGACTTTAGACTCTACTACAAAGCTGTCATCACCAAGACAGTATGATACTGGCACAAAAACAGAACACATAGACCAGTGGAATAGATTAGAGAGCCCAGAACTGGACCCACAAATGTACGGCCAATTAATCTTTGACAAAGGAGGAAAGAGTATCCAATCGGAAAAAGATAGCCTCTTTAATAAGTGGTGCTGGGAGAACTGGACAGCACCATGCAGAAGAATGAAACTAGACCACTCTCTTACACCATACACAAAAATAAACTCAAAATGGATGAAGGACCTGAACGTGAGACAGGAAACCATCAAAACCCTAGAGGAGAAAGCAGGAAACAACCTCTATGACCTCAACCGCAGCAATTTCCTACGCGACACATCCCCAAAGGTAAGGGAATCAAGAACCAAAATAAACTGTTGGGACCTCATCAAGATATAAAGCTTCTGCACTGCAACGGAAACAATCGAAAAAACTAATAGGCAACCGATGGAATGGGAAAAGGTAGTTGGAAATGAAATATCAGATAAAGGGCTAGTATCCAAAATCTACAAAGAACTCGCTAAACTCCACACCTGAAAAACAAACAATCCAGTGAATAAATGGGCAGAAGATATGAAGAGACACTTATCCAAAGAGGACATCCAGATGGCTAACAAACACATGAAACGATGCTCAGCATCACTCATCATCAGGGAAATACAAATCAAAACCACACTGAGATACCACCTCACGCCAGTCAGAGTGGCTAAAAGGAACAACTCAAGAGACTATGGATGCTGGCGAGGATGTGGAGAAACGGGCACCCTCCTACACTGTTGGTGGGAATGTAAACTGGTACAGCCACTCTGGAAAACAGTGTGGAGGTTCCTCAAAAAACTATCAATAAAACTCCCGTATGACCCAGCAATATCACTGCTGGGGATTTACCCAAGGGATACAGAAATGCCCATGTATAGGGGCACATGTACCCCAATGTTCATAGCGGCACTTTCAACAATAGGCAAATCATGGAAAGAGCCTAAAAATCCTTCAACTGATGAATGGATCAGGAAGATGTGGTTCATCTATACAATGGAATACTACATGGACATGAGAAAGAATGAAATCTTGCCATTCATAGCAAAGTGGATGGACCTTGAGGGTGTCATGCTAAGTGAAATAAGTCAGGTGGAGAAGGACAGATACCATATGTCTTCACTCATGTGTCTAACAGGAGAAACCTAACAGAGGACCATGGGGAGGGGAAGGAGGGAAAAGAGTTAGGGATAAGGAGGGAGACAAAGCGAGAGAGACTCTTGAACACTGAGAACAAACTGAGGGTGGAAGGGGAGGGGGAAAGGAGAAGAGGGGTGATGGTCATGGTGGAGGACACTTGTGGGGAAGAGCACTGGGTGTTATATGGAAACCAACCTGACAATAAACTATAAAGTTAATAAAAAAAAAAAAAACAAGAAACATGAAAGAGCTAAGACAAGAGATGAGCAGAGAAAATCTTCAGAAACTGCCACGAAAGAAATAATAAATGGCAATAAATATATATCCATCAGTAATTACTTTCAGTGTAAATGGACTAAATACTCAAAAGTCATAGGAGGACAGAATGGATAATAAAGCACAAGACCCATCTATATGCTGCCTACAAGAGTCTCATTTAGACCTAAAGAGACCTGCAGATTCAAAATGAGATGGTGAAACATATTTCATGCAAATTTAAACTTGTTAAAGGAAAGCTGAGTAGCTATACTTACATCAGACAAAATACACTTTAAAAGAAAGATTGTATTAAAAGACAGAGAAGGATACTGTATGATAATAAAGGGGACAAGCCAACAAAAGATATAACAATTATAAATATTTATGCAGTCAACATAGGGGATCCAAACACATAAAGCAGGCAGTACCTAAGAAATAAACATAAATCTATAAGAATACAAACGCGGGGACTTCTACACCCCACTTACCTCAAGGGACAGTTTATCTAAATAGAGAATCAAACAAGGAAACTATTTCTTTGAATGACAAACTACAACTGATATGTTTAACAGATAATATTTAAAACAAACATTATAACCAGCAGAATACATATTCTTTTCATGTACACCTCTAATCGTCTCCAGAAGAGATCAAATAGTGGCCCATAAAAGAAGCTTCAACAATTTCAGAAAGACCAAAATAATACCATGCGTCTTTTCTGACCGCAGTGCCATGAACCTAGAAGTCAACCACCAAGAGAAATTTGTAAATAGCACAAATACATGGAAGTTAAATAACATACTACTAAGCAATGAATGTGTCAACCAGAAAATAATAGAAGAAATTAGAAAGTACATAGTAATAAATGAAAATGACAACTTTAAAGTTCAAAACCTGTGGGATGCAGCAAAAACGATTCTAACAGGAAGTTTATAGCAGTACAGACCTACCTCAAGAAGCAAGAGTAATCTCAAATAAACAACCAAACCTTACCCCTAGAGGGGCTAGAAAAACAACAAGAAACAAAACATAAAACCAGCAGAAGGAAGGAAATAAGATTAGAATAGAAATAAATGATATAAAAACTAACAAAAAAGATGAATGAAACCAGGAGCTGGCTTTTTGAAAAAAATCAATAAAATTGATAAACAACTAACCAGAATTATCAAGAAAAGAAAAAGGATTCAGAAATAAAATCACATATGGGAGAGGAGAAATAACTACCAACACTACAGGAATACAGTTATAAGACAACATTATGGAAAACTATATGCCAACAAATTGTACAATTTAGAAGAGACAGATAAATTACTAAAAGATATAAACTACTGAATCTAAAACAGGGAGAAATAGAAAATTTTAACAGACCATTACCATCAGAGTAATTGAATCAGTAATCAAAAACTCCCAACAAGCAAAAGTCCAGGTCCATATATATAGCTTCACAGACAGATTCTACCAAACATTAAATACCTATTCTTCTCAAAGTATTCCAAAAAATAGAAGAAGAAAGAAAACTTCCAGATTCATTGTGTCAAGTCAGAATTACCCTGATACCAAAATTAAATAAAGACACCCCTAAAAAAAGAACTACTTTTAGTATCTCTGATGAACATAGATGCAAAAATCTTCAATAAAATACTAGCAAATCGAATTCAACAATACATTAAAAACACCATTCATCAAGATTAAATGCGATTTATTCCAGGGTTGCAAGTATTGTTCAGTATTCACAACTTTATCAGTGTGATACACCACATCCGTAAGAGAAAGGATAAAATATATGATCATTTCAATGATACGAAAAAAGCATTTGATGAAGTACAGTATCCATACATGATAAAAACTCTCCACAAAGTAGATTTAGGAGAAACATATCTCAGCATAATAAAGGCCATGTGTGAAAAACCGACAGCTAATATCATCCTCAGTGGGGAAAAACAGAACTTTTTTCTAAGGAGAGGAATAAGGCACAGATTTCTACTCTCACCACTTTTATTGAACATAGTATTGGAAGTCCTAGCTACAGCAGCCAGACAACAAAAAGAAATACAAACTATCTAAATCAGTAAGGAAGAAGTAACATTTTCACTATTTGCAGATGACAGGATACTATATATAGAAAGCTCCAAAGACTCCACCAAAGAACTGCTAGCATTGATACTTGAACTTAGTAAAGACTTTAGTAAAGACACTGGATACAAAAACTATTTTATTTCCATAGCACCAATAATGAAGCAGCAGAAAGAGAAACTAGGAAAGCCATCCCACTTATAAGTGCACCAAAATAAATAAATAAATAAATAAATAAATAATACTTAGGAATAAATCTAACCAAAAAACTAAAAGACCTATACTCTGAAAACTATAAAACATTGATGAAAGAAGTTGAAATTGATACAAACAAATGGTTGATACATGCTCATGGACTGTCTGAAAAAATGTTAAAATGTCTATATTAATCAAAGTAATTTCCATATTTATTTCAATTCCTATCAAAATGCCTCAAGCTTTTTCACAGAGTTAGGGCAAACAATCCTATAATTTGTATGGAACCACAGAATATCCTGAATAGCCAAGACATTTTGAAAAAGAAAAGCAAAACTGAAGACATCACAGTTCCGCCGTTCAAGTTATATCACAAAGATGTGGTAGTCAAAGCAGCATGTTATCGGCAAAAAAAATGTAGACACATTGATCAAAGTTACAGAGTATAAAACACATAAATGAACCCACAACTATATGATCAGTTAATCTCAAAAACTGAAGAAAGTAGTACTTTCGAAAAGCAGGAAAATCTCCAATGGGAAACGACAGTCTCTTCAACAAATGGTGTTGGGAAAACTGGAAAACTACATGCAAAAGAAAGAAATTGGATCACTTTCTTGCACCATATACAAAAATAAATTCAAAATATATTAAAGACCTAACTGTGAGACTTACCATAAAAATCCTAGAAGTGAACATAGGCACTAGCTTCTTTGACATCGCCATAGCAACCCTTTTCTAGATATGTCTCCTGAGGAAAAGGAGACAAAAGCAGAAATAGTGGGATTACATCAATTAAAAAGCTTCTGCACAGCAAAGGAAACAATCAACAAACTAAAAGAGAACCTACAGATTATTAGAGGATATTTGCACATGACTTATCTGATAAAGTGTATCTGTACCCAAAATATACAAAGAACTTATAAAACTCAACACCCAAAAAACAAGTAATTAAATATGGACAGAAGACATTAATAGACATTTGTCTCCAAAGGAGACATCCATTTCCAACAGATACTTGAAAATACGTTTATCATCATTTACCATCAGGGAAATGCAAATCAAGACTACAATGAGATATCACCCAACACCTATCAGAATGGCTAAAATCAATAACATTAAGAAACAACAGGTGTTGGCAAGGATGTGGAGAAAAAGAAATTCTTATGCACTGTTGGTGGGAATGCGAACTAGTGCAGCCACTGTGGTAAACAATATGGAGGTTCTTCAAAAAGTTAAAAATAAGACTGCCCTATAATGCTATTCAGGAAAAGCACTACTGGGTATTTACACAAAGTAAAAAAACACTAATTCAAGGGGATACATGCACCACTGTGTTTATTGCAGCATAGTTACAATAGCAGAGAAATGGAAGCAGCCCTAGTGTCTATGGATAGATGAATGGATAAAAAAGATGTAGTGTATATCTACTCGGCCAAAAAAAAGAGTGAATTCTTGTTATTTGCAATGACATGGATTGAGCTGGAGAGTATTATGCTAAGTGAAATAAGTCAGAGAAAGACAGGTATCATGATTTCACTCATATGTGGATTTGAATTTTTTTAAATCTTTATTTATTTTTGAGAAAGAGAGAGACAGAGTGCAAGCAGGGGAGGGGCAGAGAGAGAGGGAGACACAGAATCCGAAGCAGGCTTGGCACAGAGCCCAACCCGGAGCTCGAAATCACAAAACACGAGTTCATGACCTGAGCTGAAGTCAGACGCTTAACCGACTGAGCCAAACAGGTGCCCCATCATATGTGGAATTTGAAGCAAATCAAATGAGCAATGTGGAAAAAAAAAGGGGACAAACCAAAAAAAGCCTCTTCACTATAGAGACTATTACCAGAGGGGATGTTGGGACAAGGGGAAGAGTGAAATAGATGATGGAGATTAAGGAGTGCACTTTTGATGAGCATGGGGTGTTGTATGGAAGTGTTGAATAACTATATTGTACACCTGAAACTAATATTACACTGTATGTTAGCTAACTGAAATTTAAATTAAAACTTTTAAAAATAAATAATTAACTGGCCCACATTTATTGAATTCTTATGATGTGCTTATTACTGTGCTAAGGATTTTAATTCACACATATACACACACTCCAGTACTCATGAAAATCTAGGAGGTGGAAGTTTTATTCTCATTCTACAGAGAAGGAAAATGAACCTAAGACCATGTAAGTAACTTGCCCAAATGTCCATAGTCAGTGGCAGAACCAAGGCTATTTAAGCCTTAAATGCAAAAGCCCTTGCTTTTAATCACTGTGTTGTATTTTAAATGCTGCACAAGCCAAGGGTGCAGAATTAAAAAGTAGTAGTCCTTGTTCTTAAGGAGCTCACAATCCAGTCATTTGACAGTTACATATATAATATAAACAATTGCATTGTCATTTTACAAACAAGATATTTGAGGTTTTCCAGTTGTAGTGAGACCACAGGATTTACTTTGAGTATTCAAGGGAAGTTGATCTATACCGTTGGTCCTTGGATGTAAATTCAGTAGCTGAACCACTCAGATGAAAGGATCTTGTAAAGTTCAGCATTAGTAGGAATAACATTCAAAATTTAATCAGCTTGCTACTTTATCAGTAAGCAAACAGGTAAATGAGTAGCTCAATTAAAGGTGTATACTTCTTCTGAGATACTGAGGATACAGATATTATTAACAGACTTATTTCAACTCTACTTTCTGAAGCTGAGTTTTGTTCAAGTCAAGGGGTCTAGATGTTGTAAAAGTTTCCTTATAATGGAAGTGTTTACATTTTTAATGCAAATTCTTCCAAAATGGTGATGTATACACCATGAGTATAAAAAGGGAAGAGAGACATAGCAAAGAAGCAAGAATTTGGGCAGTTCTGGCAGGACTGAGCCTTTGTGGAGCTATCAACAGCAGGTGCGTGATTCCTTTGGAAACTGAGGGACCAACAAAGAGTAAGAAAGATATGTTGCATCTACTGCTCTTGCTCTGTGCAGTTTCTGTACTTAGGCTACTTTTCTGTATCATTCATTAATTAAATTAGTAATATAATCCATATTTGGGTATGTGATCATTTCTTGTAATTTACCTGCAACCTACCTGAAATGCTGCAGAGGAGCTTGGTGGGGTAGAGAAGCAATAGGAGGTGACATTGAAGAGAATCAGAAGGATAAAGCAGGGTTTTTTAAGTTAGGGAAGGGAGAAGAGCATTCTAGACAAAGGGAAGAGTCTGAGCAAAGCAAATGGGGCACAAGATAGCATGGTATATTGGGGGTAACCATAAAGATAATGAGTTCTCCCATGGTTTCAGCATTTTCTTTGTGTGTACCATTGTTGGCAGATAACTATCAATGATTTTCTCATTTGATCTTTTGTCCCCCAAGTTTTTATTTAAATTCCAGTTAGTTAACATTCAGTGTAATATTAGTTTCAGGTGTAGAATTTAGTGATTCATCACTTACATACAAGAGCCAGTGTTCATCACAGTAAGTGCACTCTTTAATACCCATCACCTGTTCAACCATCTTCCCTCCCACTTCCCCTCCAGTAACCATCAGTTTGTTTTGTCTGTTTTATGATTTGCCTCTCTTTTCCCCCCATGTTCGTCTGTTTTGCTTATTAAATTCCACATATGAGTGACCTCATATGGCATTAGTCTCTCTGACTGTCTTATTTTGCCTGGCACACTACTCTTTAGCTCCATCCACATCTTTGCATATAGCAAGATTTCATTTTATTTTTTACCACAACTGCTTTATTCATTAATTGGTTGATGGATATTTGGGCTATTTCTATAATTTGGCTGTTATTGATAATGAAACATAAACATCAAGGTGCATGTATCCATTCGAGTCCATATTTTTGTATCCTTTGGATGAATACCTAATAGTTCAGTTGCTGGATCATACGGTAGTTCTATTTTTAACTTTTTAAGGAAACTCCCTACTGTTTCCAGAGTAGTTACACCAGTTTGTAGTTACACCAGTTTGTATTCCCACTAACAGTGTAAGAGGGTTCCCCTTTTTCTGCATCCTTACCAACACCTATCATTTCCTATGTTGTTAATTGTAGCCTTTCTGACAAGTGTGAGGTGATATCTCATTGTAATTTAGATTTGTATTTCCCTGATGATGTGAGGTTGAGCATCTTTTCATGAGTCTGTTAGCCATCTGTGTGTCTTTTTTGGGAAAAATATCTATTAATGTTTTCCCATTTTTAACTGGATCATTTGGTTCTTGGGTGTTGAGTTTTATAAGTTCTTTACATATTTTGGATACTGACCCTTTATCAGATGTGTCATTTGCAAATACCTTCTCCCATTTTGAAGGTTGATTTTTAGTTTTTTTTATTGTTTCCTTCCCTGTGCAAATGCTATTTATGTTGATGAATTTCGAAGATTATTTTTGCTTTAAAAACGTTTTTTTTAATGTTTATTTATTTTTGAGAGAGAGAGAGAGAGAGAGAGAGAGAGAGAGAGAGTGGGAGCCTGAGAGGGGCAGAGAGAGAGAGAGAGAGAGAGAGAGAGAGAGAGAGAGAGAGAGAGAGAGAGAGAGAGAGAGAATCGAAGCAAGCTCCAGGCTCCGAGCTGTCAGCACAGAGCCCGACACAGGGCTCAAACTCAGGGATCTCGAGATTGTGAGATTATGACCTGAGCCAAAGTTGGATGCTTAACCGACTGAGCCAGCAGGTGCCCCATATTTTTGCTTTTGTTTCCCTTGCCTCAGGAGGCACATCTAGTAAGAAGTTCCTACAGCTGAGGCCAAAGAGGTTTCTACCTATGTTCTTCTCTCAGATTTTGATGGTTTCCTCATTTGATCTTTACAATACCCTACAGAGTAGGTATTATTATTCCATTTTGCAAACTAGGAAGCTGAGGCACAAGATTTAGTAACTTGTCTAAGTTGTTAATAGCTAGTAACTACATAGGCAAGCTCTTTTTTATTCCAAAGCCTTTAACCTGTTGATTATGCATAGTTATGTTTGACTATATTTCAGGGTGCTGGATTAAGAATATTTAAAATTTGCAGAAGAAAGCTACCAGAAGAGAGACTACTAGAATTATGATCACTTGAATGAAATTCAGTATTGCCTCAGGAAGCCAAATAAAGTAAAATCAGCTGTTCAAATCATAGAGACTCAATGGGATTTGGTTTTAGTAATATTTCTGGATTTATTAGTAGCATTTCTTGGGTCTTTTCCATTGAGGACACAGATAGTTTTGTGTGAATGTAACGGATAAAGAGAATAAGAAACTGAAGGTATCAATAATATGTCTTTGTTAGTTTCCATATCTCTATTCTCTTGGCAGTCAAGTATTAATAGAGATGGGAGAAGGAATTCTGAGAGATCAAACAGAATCTATGCAATCTACACACAGATTGCCTGTTTTATACCAGAGAGTAGTTAAGGTGCTACGGCATACAAGAAAAAAAGTACATTGCCCTTTAGAGCTTGGAGGAAACTGCTTAGATATCAGGAGTGAAAACATTGTCCCTTTCCAGAGTAGCTCGGATTGCTTTAGGGATAGGCAATATTCATGTGAAAATCCTATTGCTATGATGTTATTTTGGTGGTGGAAAGCCAGTTAGTAGCCTGGGAATTATTGGATTGTCTAAATTATTCACTATATATCCAGGTACCATTGTAATTACCAAAAGGATTTGGCTTATTGTTATAACTCTGATACAGAAAATACATATTCTGCAAGAAAAATTAGTTTATTTGGGAGAAGAAAAATATTATTTGATGAATGCTTGTTATTCACCAGACACTTGATTAGGTGATTTATATTCCTTACTTTGTTTAATCCTTTCACTATATGGTAGGTGGTTATTAATTTCCTTATATGTAGGTGTGGAAATGGAGCCTGAGAGAATTTGTGATTTTCCTAATGTCACTCAGTAATAGAATTTGAACCTCGGTCTGTCATACTCTACTACCTATAATGTTTACCTTTCAATACCTCTATTACTATCTTATTTTCATTTTTATCATTATCCCTGCAGCTAAATTATAAAGTGTTTGAAGACCCAAACTAAATCTCATTAATTCGTGAAATATTTCTTGAGTGTCCACAATATAGTAGCACCATGATTAGGGTACCATTGGACTGGGCCTTGAAGTCAAGATATGACTCATATATGTAGATATGGAAGCATGATGACAGGAAATTATAGGAAATTATGTTGTTAAAAGAACAAGCTTTCGAGTTACACAAGCCTGAATTTTACCCCATGGAGTTTGCATTCTAGTGGGGAGAAAAGGAAGTGTAGAAGTGAATAACTAAAACATGACATATGGTAAAAACTGCTATGGGGGGATTAAAAAATCATAAATGAGGATTAGGTCGGACAGTGATGGAGGTTTCAATTTTTAAGTATTCATGGAAGTTATCACTGCAAAGGTATATTTGAGCAAACATCTGAAGCAGGTGAACCAGTTACATATCTAGGGAAGACATTATGAATCAGAGGATGCAAATGCAAAAGCATTGAGTTAGAGCATGGCCACCATGTTTTAGGAAAGCAAGTAATTCATTATGGTTGAAGCAGTGAGTGAAAGGAAGATTAATGGGAAATGAGGTCACAGGGATAATGTGGTTCAGATTGTGTTGGCTCTTATGGGTCTGTATAAGGGCTTATATTAGGTGATATGACAAAAAATTTTAGAGGGTTATGAACATGGGAGTGTTAAAATCTGATTTGCATGAATTGTCCTCAATGGCGAGAATGAACTTTAGAGGAAGAAATGCAGAAGCAGAGAAACCAATTAGGAGGTAATTGAAATAATCCCAGCAAGAAATTATGGTGGTTTGAATCAGCATACTAACAGTAGAGGTGATGAGCATAGTCCTATTCTAGGAATACTTGGAACTATAACCAATACGTTTACTGATAGATTTGGGATGTGAGAGAATGAGAAGAGGTGAGGAAGACTTCACAGTTTTTTGATCTAAACATGTGTTAGAGTGAAATTGCTATTAATAAGATGGGAGTCTGGAAAGAACATGTGAGAGAGGAAAGATCAGGAGACTGATTTCAGATATGTTTATTAGTCATCCAAATAGAGATTTTGAATAAGCAGTTGGACAAATGAGTCTGGACTTGAAGGAAATGTCTGCACTCTGTTATAAATTTGAGAGCTATCAATGTAAATGGTATTTAAAGCCATGTGACTGGCTTTCTCAAGGGAATGGGTGTATTTTGAGAAGGGAAAAGGTTCAAGGATTGAACCCAGGGAAGAAGATATTTAGAGATCAAGGAGATGAAGAGAATCGTACAAAAAGGAGCAGCCAATGAAGCCAGAGGAAAACAACAGTGTGGTATGGTCAAACCAAGTGATGAAAATGTTTTAATGACAATGATCTACTGTGCCAAACACTACTGTTAAGTCAAATAAATTAAGGAATGAGAATTGATTACAAGATTTAGCAATGTGGAAGATAATAGGAATCTTGACAAGAGCAGTGAATGAGGTCAAGAGAACCTGATTAAGTTGAAGACAACTGATTTGAAGATTAAAAGATATAATGAATATTAAGTTTCTGGCTCAATGCCAGGCACATAGTACTGCCTTATATATATTCTTCCCTCCCATCCCTTTTCCTCCTCTAGAAAGAGCAAGATCAACGGCAGTGAAATAAGATATTAAGAGGTACGTAAAGAAATATCAAGAGTCAAATTTTGGAGAGACAGTGGTCTATTTAAATGATGGGGAATAGGCTGAAACCAGTTCATTCAGTGTCCAACAAAGGAGTGGACAGTCCTTCTTTCTTTTCTAACCAAAAGACGATACTTTGAAGATTTACGATCAGGAAAACATTATGATAAAAGTTGCTGTATTTCCTTATATCTTCCTCAGTGCTTTGCACATAGGCAGTGCTAAAAAAGGATTTATTGATTTAAGTGATTTTGGTCTAACTAATTTAAATAATTTATGAAAGGATCCTAGATTGTCGCATAGAGAAACCAAATGATCTAAAATGCCCTTTCTTTTCGAATTGCACTGACACTGTGTTCTTTCTGCTCTGCCTGACTGTTTTATCCATTTCTTTCTCAGTGTATATGCTTTGGTGCTTTATAAAATTCAACATAAATCTCTGTAGTAGAATATTATTTGGCAGATTTCTGCAACATCAGGCCATAACTACAAACTGTCAGGGCATATCTGTCAGCTGTCTCATCTTTTCATGTCTCTATATAATCCTTTAAAATCAGATACTGTACCACGAAAGATTCAGAACATTTTATGGGGTTTATAAATTGAGACCGTCTCCAACTTTTTCGAATATTTGGATCTATGTGTTTAAAAGGTTTTCCCCAGAGCTCTTTGTGCCTGACTATTTTGTCCCTTGCATATTTGTTTGTCCTGAAATATAGTTTCCCTTCTAGCTAGTTTTTCTGTCACAGTGTATAGACAGGTTCTATAACCTTATCATCAGTTGTCAGGAGATTTATACTGTCCTGTGCCTTCTCCTTTGAAAGTGAGAAATGCAACCAAACTTATTTGTAAGTTTATTGTGAGAGTAAGATTTTTAAGGGAACTGGCATAATGTAGTGAAAAAAGCAATGAATTAGGAGGCATGACCCCCAGCCTCTAAACCCAGCTGTGCCACTGAACTAGTGATGTGTTTTGTGGCTTCTCCCCAGGCATTTCACTCTTCTAGGTCTCATTTGTCTTATATAATAGAAAAATAATGGGATTAAATTATGTAATTCATTCACTTATTCAACAAATATTCTAAGCACCCATTCTGTACCAGGCCCTATTAGGACTGTTAATATGAATAAGGTATGCTTTCTGCCCTTAAGACACTTGTATACTAGACATGAAGACAGAAGAAAAATAATGCAAGTAAGTTGATTTAAAAGAGGTAATGCAAAATGGAATATAGTTAGCAGCATAGGTAAAGGGCAACTGATGGACTGGGGTGATTAGGAAATACTTCCAAAATGAAATAACTAGGCTTAAACTGAATATTTAAATATATTTGGACTGAAACTCTTATATACTGTTGTTGGGAGTGTAAATTGGTATAAACACCTTATAGAAAAATACTATAAAAGTACTACTAAAGCTAATTTACATAAACCTTTTGCTCTAGTAGATAATTCTAGTTTTTTAGTCCCAGAAGTATGTACATTCCCCAAAAAGGCATATAAAACCTTTTTAATGGACTATTTGTGATAATCAAATGGATATTATTCAAATTGCTACAAATAGTAGAGGTAAATTGGATTACAATCCTGCCTGTATCTTGGAATACCATACAGCATTGAGAATGAGTGAACTATAGCTGTGTGCAACAACATTAAAGAATCTCACAAAAATAATATGGAGAGGAAGGGGTCAGACACAAAAGAGTATAGACCGTATGATTTCATTCATATAATGTTAAAAATGGAAACAAATATCTTTGTTAAAAGTTAGTATAGTGGTTACTGTCGGTGAGTGGGTTATGCCTGGAAAGGGGCTTATGGAGTGCTTGCTTTATTCTGTTTCTTGATCTGAGGGTGGCATATCCAAGTGTGTTGGTTTCTAAAAAAATTAGCAAGCTATGCATTTGCAATTTGTGCACTACTATGTATTTATGATATAGTTCAATACAGAGCTCATATACCAAAATGAATGGGAGATCACAGCAGGGAAGGGTGTTCTAAATTTAAAAAAAGAGCATGAACAAAGGTTAGAAACCTTAAAGAACATGGTAATGTTCTTCATTTCTTACATGCTGTGATTCTAATATTCATTTTCATTCATTCAGTAAACAGTGTTGATGCTTACTTACTATATGGTGTGATTTCTTAAAGTGGTAAACATTGTGAAAGTGATAATGGAAATAAACAAGTTATTTTCCTACACATTTAAGTATTTTATATGTGGGAACAAGTCAAAATGACAACAACTTTTGCTTGAGATTCCATGCAGGGTCTATATTTTTAATATCTTTGTTTCACTGTTATCAAGCAGGGCACTTTTCAAATAGGCATACACTAAATGTTGAATAAATAGATTAGATCTCCATATACAAAGCAGACATGCACATGCATACAGACATGCACACATACATACAGAATATGTAGAGACACTTATTTGTATGATTTCAGAAGGGTTCAGAGGACTGAAGTGAGTTTACCAAACAATAAAATCTTATTTTACACAGAACTGTAACTTTATAAGGCCTTTTACCTTCTCATAAACATAACATTTTTTGGCATCTTTCTCCATAGAAGAGTAATGAAAAAAATATTTATAAAATGTTGGAAAGTAATTGGTAAAATTATTACTATATTCAACAATTTGAGATGATCCAAAATATTGTATGTTTTGAGTATTTTCTGGGAAATCAGGACAAAAGCAAGGTCAAATTGTAGACTTTAGAGGTGAGCCATACTTTCTCTTCATGTTTCATACCTACTTAGATTCATTGATTTCAGTATAAAGTATTCTATTCTGTAGTCATAGTTGTTGGTAATAGCAAGAGTCTACCTTTACAAATATGACCTTAAGTACATTGGACCATTTTTCTCGTGTTCTGGATATTCTCCATTTGCCCCTTAAGATCTGCTCTCTGCTCTTTTCCTACCCTGCTTAGAGTCCCAAGAGACTGACCTTTATGGACTGAATTAGCAGGCTTTCTTTTTATTTTATTTTTTAATGTTTATTTATTTTTGAGAAAGAGATAGAGTTTGAGACGTGGAGGGCAGAGAGAGATGGAGACACAGAACTTGCAGCAGGCTCCAGGCTCCAAGCTGTCAGCACAGAGCCTGACACAGGGCACAAACCCATGAGCCATGAGATCATGACCTGAACCAACGTCAGATGCCCAACTGATTGAGCCACCCAGGCGCACCTGAGCAGGCTCTCTTACTACTGTGGCTGGCAGTTGAGTACCAAAGAGAGGCACTGTCAAGATATCACAAGGTGAGAAAAGAGAGAGATTGGAATGTTTATTCTTCCTCCATAAAGCTACCTTAACATTTTCCAGGTTTGGGTAACAACTCTCTCCCAATGGTCCTTCATGAGTAAAGGGCCTTAAATAAGCCTCAACCTCCATGTCCATAAGGTAGAAGCTTTTGCTTTTGTTAGAACTGGGATATTTCCATTATTGCTGGTTGGTTTTCCTTACTCTGTTCACACTCTTGTAAATTGTTCCTTTATTAAACTGTTATTTATCTTGTTTGAGTTTGCCATCTGTTTCCAGCCAGACCTTGAATGATGTGCTAGACTAGATTTTGGTGTGGTTTTGGTTTGTTTTCCATGTTGTGCTGCGCTCAGTCTGCTCTTTGTTCAGGATCCAGCTGAATAGTTACTGCCTTTGAAATATGGGTTTTGGAGTCTAAGAAATGTGAGTTTGAATTAAAACCCCAACTTTATTAGCTATGTAACTTTGTGTAAATTTGTGCATATTTTTAAACTTTAGTTTTCTTCTTTATGTTAGCTCTTAAATAGAAATGTTGTCAAAAGCTCTGGCACTAAATTAGGTCTCAGTAAATGTCAGTTTGTTTTTACTTTCCTCTTGTTTTTCTGACCAACTTTATCATATTTTACTTTTTGTTTTCATGTTATCATGCATTTGTTTGTATGTTGCTTTGAATTTGTTTTAACTGTTTTCTAGTTGTGTCACCCTAAATCTCTTGCTTTACTTTTTTTTAACCTTATTTTGAGAGGAAGAGAGACAGAGCAAGAGGGGAAGGGACAGAGACAGAGAGAGAGAGAGAAGGAGAAAGAGAATTTCAAGCAGGCTCTGCACTACCAGCACAGAGCCCAACGCAGGGCTCAAACTTACAAACTGCGAGATCATGACCTGAGCTGAAGTCGGATGCTTAACTGTGCCTTTCTGAATTTACTTTGAATTTCTCAGAGCAATGAGTCATAGAGAAATACTAAAAATAACTAAAAATTGTGTTTTTAGAATTTTGTAAAAATTTTACTCATGCTATTGTAGTTAATTCTCATAACTCGGAAGAGGAAGAATGTATTGTTTCTCTCATTTTACAGATGAGGAAACTGGGCAGAGAAATTAACTATCTAAGATCATAGAGCTAAATAGCGATAAAACGTGACTCAAACTCAGGTTCTCAGGTTTTAATCCCCTTCATTTCTGTTATACCTTAATGGACTTGTTTTGCTTCTTGATTACATTATCCATTGATTCACTTCTATTGAATTCATATTACTTTAATTGATTGGTAAGTTATGTCTATCTTTTTTCTTTTCCAACTCCCTTTTTTGGTGAATTGGCTATCATTTTTGTCTTTTTCTAATCTATCTTCATTATTTTTTGCAATTTTTTCCCTTCTCATTGACTGTTTTTCTCCAGAGACCATAATCATAAAAATGTAAAAATGATCACAACTGAGAAGCATAGAGGGGGCCAATACATTTATACTTTATTTCTTTGAGAATTTTTTTCTGGATCTGGTCTTGATTTCTGATGTGGGAAGTAGCTTTTGTTCCTTTCTCCATCCTGTGCATAGCTGTTGTCCTTCAATGTGTAACGCTATGTTTATGTATTGACCTTTCTTAATGTTAGGTAATATAGGAATACTTCATGAGAGGCAATGTAGTAAAGTAGAAATGACAGCAGCATCACTGTGTAAATGGCCAGGGTCTAAATCCTGGGTCTGCAATATACTAGCTATGTGACTTTGGGTAAGGTAATGTTAAATTTGCCCTTTAAAATTCAGATTCCTCATTTTTAAAATGGTGAGGGCAGTGGATATGGGGTATATGGTAAGAATTATGTACTTTATAGAGTTTTTATGATAATTAGATGTGATGGTATATATAATGTATCATTGTAGATTTACAATAAGTAGTAATTTTTATTATCATTATCACCATTTACTATTATTAGAAGACACACAAAAGAATCCTGTTTTTTGAGTTCTTGTTCAGACCACTAGATGCATTTAGTAATGAATAGGATAATTACTGGATTTGGAGTTTGGCCAGACCGTTGCTAAACAGACTTCAAAAGACACAGCATCTTAGAGGTGCCCAGTATGAAAAATCTCCTTTGTTCTTTCTGCTTGGCTCTCTTTATGGTCCATAATGCCTTCTGCTTTGGTGATGGTATTGGCTGGGTATTTTAAGGCAATTTGTAGGATTAAGCCTCTCAGTATTCCTCAGCAGGTTGAAGACTGGATTGGTCTGGTAACAATGCAGTTTTTCTTTCATGGAGATTAAGATGTACCTAACAGTCTCTCTAGGCTCTGTAGGCCTCCCCCCCCCCCCCCCGCCATTACCAAGAGCACTAAATGCTTATAAAAAGGCTTGCCAAGGGTGAGAAATTTCTGGTGCCAGTGACTTTCTAATTCACTTCTTTTATGTAAGTATAAACAAAAAGAAATCTAGAATAGGATGAGAAAATATGTAGTGAGAGAAGAATTAAAAAAATATTCTGCATTTAAGGAATATGGGCAGTGCATTAGAATGGGTAATATCCTACCAAAGTCCAGATCTTTACTCATGTTGATTCTTCCTCTTTTCTTTCTCTAGTAAACTCCTGCTAACTTTTTAAAATATAAGACCCAATATTTCTGTTGAAGCTTTCTCATTAGACTGTGAGTCACTTGAGAAGCGAGGCTATTTTTCTCATCTTTGTATCCGCTTCACTGCCTAACACTGAACCTGGCATATAAAAGGCATTTGACAAATGCATAAGGCTAACCCAGATATTTTCACACTATCTAAGAGTAGAAAGTCTCACTTCTCTGTAATTCAACCACAATGACTACTGCTTTCCTTAAAGACTGTTCTGGGGATTACTGGTTAAATTTATCTTTTGATCAAGACACTAGTAGAAAAAATAAAAGATCATGCTAAAAGAGAAATATCAGCTGGCCTGGAAAATTCAAACTAAATGAGATCTGAATATGATGACACAGTTCCTGGCACTTCTATAAACTGAGAGACCCAACTGACGTTGGCTTTAAAGAGATCCTCTTCTTTTTTTTTTTTTAACTTTTTAACATTTTTTTTTGAGAGACAGAGAGAGACAGAGCATGAGTGGGGGAGGGGAAGAGAGAGAGGGAGACAGAGAATCCAAAGCAGGCTCCAGACTTTGAGCTGTCAGCACAGAGTCCAACGTGGGGCTTGAACCCATGAACCATGAAATCACGACCTGAGCTGAAGTTGGACACTTAACTGAGCCACCTAGGTACCCCAAGGAGATCATATTCTTGCTGTAGACTAAAGACACACTGAAAAGTAGAGTTTAGTTAAGAGTGTAATTAAAGGCTGAAGGAGATATGGTAGATTTGTAGGAGAGGGAGTGATTACCATAGTCAAGCCAACAAATGCCTCCTAGAAGAAGTAAGACTTCAACAAAGCTTAAAAGGAGACCAAGGGCAGAGAACCCTAGGTAAAGAGAATGATACATGCAAAAGAATGTTGGTGGATGTGTAGGACTCATTTGGGGACTATGTGGTGACATAAGTATCTGGAACAAATAAAATACATTTTTACTGTTTTATATACACAGGAGAAATTAGGAAATAAAAATGTAATGGAATACCAACAATGAAGAAGTGGAATTAAAAAAAAAACCAACACAATACTATTTACATTAGCACTTTAAGAAAATAAAAACTATGTGTAAATTTAATAAGATATGTATAAAGTCTATATAAGGAAAATTATAAAACTCTGATGAAAGAAGCCATGAAGAACTAAATAAATGGAGAGACAGCCCATGTTCATGGACAGGAAGACTTGGCATTGTTAGGATGTCAGTTATTTCCAACTTAATCTATAGATTCCATGGATTTCCAATCAAAATCCCAGAAAATTATTTTCTGGATGTCCATAAACTGATTCTAAAGTTATATAGAGAGGGGAAAAAAACACAGAATGGCCAACACAATATTGAAGGAGAAGAGTGAAGTTGGAGGACAGATACTACCTGACTTCAAGACTTACTATAAAGCTATAATAATCAAGATAGTGTGAGGTTGGCAAAAGAATAAACAAATACATCAATGGAACATAATAGAGAGCCCAGAAATAGACACATATAAATGTAGTCACCTGAACTTTGAGAATTGAGCAAAGGCAATACAATAAGAGAAATGATAGTCCCTTTGACAAATGCTGCTGGAACAACTGGACCTCCACACAGAAAAAAGAAAACTGAATCTAGACACAAAATTTACATTTCTAAAAAAATTAACTCAAATGGATTACAGGCCTAAATACAAAATGCAAAACTATAAAACTCTTAGCAGATAATAAAGGAAAAATCTGGATGACCATAGGTTGGTGATGACTTTTAGATATAACACCAAAGGCATAATCCATGAAAGAAAGAATTGGTAAACTGGATGGATTTCAGTAAAAGTAAATATTTCTGCTTTGTGGAAGACACTCTCCAAGAGAATAAAAAGGCCACAGATTGGGATAAAATATTTGCAAAAGATGCATCTGATAAAGGGCTATTATCCAAAATATATGAAGACCTCTTAAAATTCAGCAATAGGAAAATAACCAACCTAAAACAATGGACAAAGAACCTAAATTGCCTCTCACCAGAGAAAATATAGAGATAACAAATATATGAAAAGATGCTCCACATCATGTATCATCAGAGAATTTAAGCTAAAACAGGGATATACCACTATACAGCTATTAAAACAGCCAAAATCCAGAGCACTGACAATCCCTAATGCTGGTGACGTTGAGGAACTTTCAAAGACAATCTTATAAAACTAAACTTACTCTTACCATTCTCTTACTCCTTGATATTTATTCAAATGAGTTAAAAACTTATATCCACACAAAACCTATACAAAGATGTTTATAGCAGCTTTTTCTATACTTGACAAAACTTAGAAGCAACCAAGATGTCCTTCACTAGGACATAGTGAATGTATAAGTAAAATGTGGTAAGTGTGAGCAATGAAGTGTATCTCAGTGCTAACAAGACATAAGCTATCAATCCATGCAAAGACATGGAGGAACCCCAAATGCATTTTAGTAGGTGAAAGAAGACAGTCTTAAAAGGTTACATACTATATGATTCCAATTATATGACATTCCAGAAAAGCCAAAAGGGGACAGTAAAAAGATCAGTGGTTGCCAGTTACTGGGTGAAGTGGAGGGAAGGATGAATAGGCATAGCATAGAGGACTTTGAAGCAAATACTCTGTATGATGTAGTCGTGGAAACATGTCATTATCTATTTGTTCAAATCCATATAATGTACAACACCAAGAGTAAACCCTAATGTAAACTGTATACAGAGTGATAATGATTCCTCAAGGTAGGTTCATTAATTGTAACAAATGTACTGCTCTGGTAGGGGATATTGATATGTGGAGGGTATGGGTTTGTGGGGCAGGGTTATATGGGAAACCTCTGTACCTTATCTTAGTTTTGCTGTGAACCTAAAACTGCTGACTAAAAATGCCTATTTAAATAGTAATAAAATGTTTTGAAATAGAAAATAAAGGAAAACGGAGGCTTGAATTCTACCTGAGGAGTTTTGGCTTTATACTAAATAGCAGCCATTGAGAGATAAGTCAGTGGTTTAATAAAATTAAGCTGGTTCCTGGGCTTCAGATTGTTTGGGAAGAGGTGGGGCAGGTGGACAGCAGAACATAGCAATTCTTCAGCCTCTCTCAAGGTTATATGGCTATCAAGGACATGGAAGTGTTGGAATATTAGGGAAAATTCATGATAATCTTAACAACCTTGTATATGCATGAATACGATAGAGTATATTTTGAACTACTTTGTAAAGTATTGATCCAATATCAGGCTGAGGAATTTTGTATTTAACATGTAAGTAGTTGTTGAGAAACTGAGATGAGAGTAAGAGAATGTAAAATGAATTGGAAGGGCCAGAGGCAATAGCCCTTGTCTGGTCTCACACAGATCCTTGTCTGATATTTTGATGCCCTGAATGTGGATTGACTGGTTATTATTGAATTTCCTTAAATGAGGGATAGTAAGGCCCTTTGGGGAAAGCAAACTTGTTTTTTGAATTTCAAGGGACCGTTGGATTAAAAAATACCTGAGCTAGAATCCTGATTCATGTTCTTACTTTCCATGAGATCTAGAATATACCATGTCATCTGTCTGGACTTCATTTCCTGATGGATAAAATGGGAATAATAATAATAATAATAGTAATAATACTTAATCTGCAGGGCTGTTATGAGAATTAAGTACATTTAAACTCTACATTTGTAGAGTCTAAAACTTTATTCCCTTTAGAAGTGCAGTGAGCAAAGATTGAGCTAGGACAGGTCAAGAAAGAGAGATCTTCAAGGCTGAGGCAGCTTCAGGCCATATCTCTGTGACTACTACCATCCAAGTGCTGTAAAGAGGCTACGAACTATCCGTAAATAGGACCCTATAAATATAGATCAAAACATCCTCATTGACTGTCAAAAATAAGATCGCAGCAGCATTAAGGCACCCAGATGAAACACACCAGCACTTATCCACAGTGAAATCTATAAAGTGCTTTCGATTGCTCAGGGGATCTTTAGGTATAGCATCATTTTCTCTGTCTTATGGATGACTTGGCCACCTCCGCTATGAATTTTTCATGATTCCCCTGACCCAGCAGCTCTTGCCTGTGGAGAGAGTAATACGCTATTGATTTCGGAGTTAGGTTTCTGCTTTTTTTGCCACAACGGGATTTTTGTAGCCTAGAAACCTCAATCCCCTATTACTCATTAGAGACTCAGGCAACTTTTCTTAGATCTGGAATTCAGAAGGTGAAGCATTTAGCTGCTAGTGTCAAAGATAGCCTTTATAGTGGAATTTTAACTGATCTCAGTAATGAGAGTAGCTGTTATTAAAAACTTCCTAATTAAACCAGCAGAGGTAGGATTATAGAAAGTGCTGAGAAGAGACAACATTCTTCTTTGTTTTTCTCGCAATTAGAATGTTTTTGTAGGCATAGCTTTCAGAATGAAACTATTAAAAATATACTAGAGACTAAAAGAGAATAAAAAAATAAAAGAAATATAACAGAGAAATCCAGTTCAATTTTCAATATTTTTTTCTTCTCTGTAATTTTTGGAATAGATGTCTAGGTGATTCTTATTTTCAGTGGCCCTTGGTCATGTAAGAGAAATGAAAAGAAGCCATGCTGTTGGTAGTTTTTATTTAAACTGCTTTTAAGAAATCAAAAAATCCATATCTTACATCCTGTGAAAACTCATTCTTGGCATTGCCATGGTAACAAGACTTTTAAAAGGGAGTTAACTGAAATTTAGCTGCATATATTATTTCTTTGTGATTCATACTTCATAAAAATGCAAATGTCACACTAATACATGTTTTACCTTAATGTTTTATACCACCATTTAGTCATAATTGATCTAATATTTGCCTTAATTAAATTTTGTGCTTCTTTGAATGGTTTTCCTCCTCCCCTCCCCCCAGTCACCTTTTCTGTGGACCCATCAAACTATACATTTCAACTAGGTGACATGCAATTTAGGAAACTGTCACACAGGAGATCAATCATCCCAACCTACGAACTCAACAAAAGATTTTTGGAAAACTATTTGTCCTGACTAGAAATTCAGCCTATCCTCCTACTTAGGTAGAATTTTGGCATCTTCTTTTTGCCCTTGTCCACCCTCTCATGATTTGCACCTAAAGAAGACTGAGAAGCAGGGTACACTGGTGGAGAAAATACCACTACTACCTCTTGGATAAAAATGCAGGCTTTCTAATTCCCTAGCTGTGTGACCTTGTGCAGCTCATTTAATTGATATTTTTAACCCACAGTTTTCTAATAGGTAAGATAAAGATAAAACAATACCTTTGTCACAGAACTTTTGTGAGGATGTTAAATGTGTTACTGCTTTTAAAGTACTTGGCATAGTGCTTGGCACAAGATCTATGCTCAATAAATAATAAAGTTATCTTTTATTAATAATAACAATAATTATTACTCAATTACTTTCATTGAGAGCTTTGTATTTGTTTGGAAGTTGTTATTTGGTAAACTTCTTGGGATGAATAATGAAACTCCAAGGATAATGTATTATTCCTGAGAAGAGATGACAAACTTCCTTTTTGGTTTCAGAGAGTAAAAGAGCATAAAAGTAAAAAGAGGGAATGGAGGAGTGAGAGCATGTTGAGCTAGTGAGATGGAGAAAGGCTGTGCACCACCTAAATGACTCATTCCAGGAACTCCCAGGTGTTTTATGCTGTTGGAAAAATCTATGAAATGGCTTGTGGAAGTGAAGTGTGTGTGTTTGTGTATAAGAGAGCAAAATTGGAGAGTAGATGAATTTTACACCCTGACTGACATGGGCAAGATAAAACTAGCAAGTGCTGATACAGTTCTTGAAATGAGAGAATTCCTTAAAGATGCAAATCTCTGAGAATTCAGAGGAAAGGCATGCAAACTTCATAGTCTGAAATAGAGGGCAGGGTGTTGGTGAGGGTGAACTTTGTCCATTTTGCCTAGATCTCTAAGAGACAGAAATGCCTCAGCTAGCATCTGGGTTATATAATGGTGATTTTAACCATTTCTTCCCCCTGCAATATTGATGTATAATTAACCAGTAGAATTTAAAGTGTGACTAGTATATTTAAAGAATGAAAAGTATATTTGTAGTGTACCATGTGGTGATTTGATAATATATGTATACATTATAAAATAACTATCATAATCAAATTAATTAACACATCCTTTTCCCACAGTTTTTTTTGGGGGGGGAATGAAAACACTTAAGATATATTCCCAGCAAATTTCAGGTATACAATTATTGTATTATTTATTACTTAATATTGTTTATATTTATATTATTTATATATGTTATGTTATATATTATTATGTTATGTTATTATACCCCAGTATTATTAGCTGTGGTCACCATGCTGTACTAGATTTTCAGAACATAATTATCTTGTAACTGAAAGTGGACCCAACCAATATCTTCCCATTTCTCTCACTCCCCAGTGCCTGGAAGCTACCATTCTGTTTTGCTTATTTGAGTTCCCAGAGACTGTAAAAGATTCTCCAGTGAAGCAACTCCTTGCTAGAAAGAGTGTTTTCCTTTTCCAGGGTCAGGTATTATTTCTTTGGTTGGTTTTTGTTTGTTATAGAATATCTTAGTCCACAGGGATCATAACAGACTTTATTTCCTGCAGATAGATCCTTAGTGGCCAAACCATCCACAGTGTCTCTTACCTCTTCACCATCTCTCCTCGCCAACTGCTTCCCACCGAGATTCCTGTTCTTTTTACCTTTAGGTGAGTAACTAGCTGCTCTGGGCAAGGATTTAGAAGTCACATACTGACTCTGCCCTTGCCTAGCTATATAATCTTGAGAAAGCCATCTTCCCAATATTCTTGATTCTTTATTTCCTCATTTATAAAATGGGCAATGATTCTACCTTTTAAGGATTCTTGTAAGAATTAAATGAGTTAATGTATTTGAAGCACATTGCCCAGGACCTAACTTTTGTTGTGTAATCAGTAAAAGTTAGTTATTTCCTTTCTCCTTCAGCTGGACTTTTATAATTGCCTCCCAAGCTTCTTGAAGACACATGATGCCACCCTCTTGTCTTTGCCTTCTTTGTAGAACGTAGCACCATGTGTATGCCCAGCAAGTGGCATCATTTCATCTTTCCCTCTATGTCATCCAGTCATATTGAACTCATTCCAGCTTCTTGAATGTCCCATGTTCTTTCCTCTGGATCCTCCAAAATGTAATTCATTCTGCTGAAAATGACTTTTCTCTTCTTTCTCTGGCAAATTTTGACTAAACTTATCAAATGTTAGCTTGAGATGGCTATTGTTCAGAGAAGAATTCATTGACCCTCCAAACTAAGTAAGGACCTCCTTTTCTTTTTCTTTTATAGTTTATTGTCAAGTTGGTTTCCATATAACACCCAGTGCTCGTCCCAACAAGTGCCCTCCTCCATGCCCATAACCCCTCATCCCCTCCCCCCAACCCCCATCAACCCTCAGTTTGTTCTCAGTATTTAAGAGTCTCTTATGGTTTGCCTCCCTCCCTCTCCTTAACTATTTTTCCCCTTCCCCTCCCCCATGGTCCTCTGTTAAGTTTCTCCTGTTCCACTGATGAATGACAACATACGGTATCTGTCCTTCTCTCCCTGACTTATTTCGCTTAGCATAACACCCTGGAGTTCCATCCACAAATGGCCAGATTTCATTCTTTCTCATTGTCATGTAGTATCCCATTGTATATATAAACTACATCTTCTTGATCCATTCATCAGCTGATGGACATTTAGGCTCTTTCCATGATTTGGCTATTGTTGAAAGTGCTGCTATGAACAAAGTGCCCCTATGCGTCAGCACTTCTGTATCCCTTGAGTATATCCCTAGCAGTGCTATTGCTGGGTCATAGGGGAGTTCTATTGTTAATTTTTTGAGGAATATCCACACTGTTTTCCAGAGTGGCTGCACCAGTTTACATTCCCACCAACAGTGTAGGAGGGTGCCCGTTTCTCCACATCCTCTCCAGCATCTAGTCTCTTGATTTGCTCATTTTAGCCACTCTGACTGGCGTGAGGTGGTATCTCAGTGTGATTTTGATTTGTATTTGCCTGATGATGAGTGACGCTGAGCATCATTTCATGTGTCTGTTGGCCATCTGGATGTCCTCTTTAGAGAAGTGTCTGTTCATGTCTTCTGACCATTTCTTCACTGGATTGTTTGTTTTTCGAGTGTGGAGTTTAGTGAGTTCCTTATAGATTTTGGATACTAGCCCTTTATCCGGTATGTCATTTGCAACTATCTTTTCCCATTCTGTTGGCTGCTTATTAGTTTTGTTGATTGTTTCCTTTTGCCATTCAGAAGCTTTTTATCTTGATGAGGTCCCAATAATTCATTTTTGCTCTTGATTCCCTTACCTTTGGAGATGTGTCGAGTAAGAAATTGCTGCAGTTGAGGAGTAAGGACCTCCTTTTTAGGTTTTCATCACTTCCTGTACTTTTCCTTTTCAGCATTTTGCCATCTTGAAATCATTTCATTAATTGAAATTATTCATTTAATGTCTATATTTATTACACGGTTGTAAACTATTCGAGGCAGAGATAATGTCTATTTTGTTCAGTGTTTCTTTAATGCCTAGCATAGTGCCTGGGATGAAGGGCTGTATAAATGATAATTAGTTGGTTAACTTTTAACATTATTTAAGTGAAAATTGGTGCCTTCTGAATAGGGCGGATGCACACCATGGTTCCAGGGATGTTATGTGTCCAGTTTAATAATTTGTACTTCATAAACACTTGGTAAATAGTGATTAAAGTCTAGGTTGTGAGAAAAGTGGGAATGCATGTACTTTAATATGCACACTTGCTTTTCATTTTTAATAGCTGTCTTTGTTTCACTAAGGAATTATTTCCCAAGTGCTTGTGATATAGAACATTAGTCTGAGAGCTATTAATGATTATGAAACGTACTTTATTATACCCTGTGCCCCTCTAGGAGAGTCACAATGAATATGGGCATTTTTAAGATTTTAAGAAGTCTGCTAGTAATGAAAATGGGCCAAAATTGCTTATCTAATATTTCTAAAATGTATTTGATCACTGATACCCTTTTTGCCTGAACACCTGTTAACATTTAGTGTAATATAAACCATGTAGGAAACACTGATTTAAGGAGTAGCACAATTTTCTTCTACTTTCATTTTAAACAACCCAGCTAGGTTATTTATACACTCAAAACTTTTAACTTAATAGAAAATAGATGCCTTTCCACTAACATACTCTATAACTCTAGAATGATTAAAATTTTCATCTTGAAGATGCTTTGAGGTCATAAAGTTGATATATGATATTTTATATATGCAGACAGAAACATTTTCTGGAGGAGTATACTGTTGTGGGGAAAGTCATAAGCTCCTCAGGGCAGACATCCTGGGAATAGTCTTGGCTCCACCACTTATTACCTGTGGGATTTTGGCCAAAATTCCCATTCTTTCTGTGCTTGGCAACTGCCTTGCTTTGTATAGTGAGGTTACAAGGTATGGTGGCTGTTTGTGAAGAGAGAAGAGGAACAGAGATGAGAGATCCTGGAAGGGCCCTCAGTGTCTGGGGAATGAGAATTCAGTTTTCAGTCCTCCAGGCTGAACTTCTCTGACAAAAATAGTTGGATTTGTAGAAGGAAAACATCACTATGTAATCTTGTTAGGACTGTGATATATTTACAGATTTGGTGAAATAAAAAATATTTTGTTCTGACAAAAGGTGTATTTGTGTGTTTGGTTTTATTCTCAAAGCATGCATTCTAAAACTTGTTTTCTTTTGCTCACACATGCTGTAAAGTAATTGCATTTCAAACTTGGATATCCAGTAAAAGAAATCACCTATCATGTCCAAAAAAGAACAATATAAAAAAAAGGAAAAGGTCCCAAATCTCTGCTCTGAATATGTCATTCTCTTCTGCAAATTTCAGTGACTCTCTTTAGCCTGCAGCAATGTTTCTAAAATGGTGTTGTTTGGAACAAGAGGTGATGTTTAGGTGTTCCTCGAAAAGAGTATTTTATAGATAAATAGGCTGAGAAAATGCAGCTTTAAACAAAGCTTAAAGCTACTCTACTATAACATTTAAAAAGTAAATGTATCATTTAATTTTTAAAAATATGCATAGTGAACAAAATTCAGAAGGTATGAAATGGTATATGAAGAATAGTAACTTTCCTCTCTTTCTTGTTCTTCATCTATCCCATTCCCCTCCCTGGAGGCAACCAATGATAGAGGTTTCTTATATATCTTTTCAGATGTATTTGTATACAAGTTTATGCATTTATATATTACTTTTTAAGCATTAATGTTTAATGTAATACTGTATATCTTATTTCACACACTTGCTTTTTATTCTTCGCCTAGCAAAGTCATGGTGTAGAGAATAGTAATAGCCGCATTTACAGATCACTTCTATGAGCCAGCACTCTGAAGGACTTTACATGTAAATCATTAACTTATCATAGTTATGTGAGATATATATTATTTTATCCTCATTTGACAGGTGAGAAACAGGAACAGAAATGTTATGTGACTCTCATAAGTCATTTTACATTATAAAGAATGCTGTGATGACTGTTCCTGAGCAAAAGTGATTTTATACATGAGCAAGTATATATGTAGGAATATATTCTGGTAGTTCATTACATTCATGTGTACATCTTTGTGTGGATATATATATATATATGTAACCACGTGTGGATATATATATGTGTATATCTCATATATATTTATTCTATATACATATACATATATCCTATACATCTATCTATCTATCTATATATGTGTGTTCCACAACCCTGGGATAATGACCTGAGCAGAAATCAAGAGGCAGACACTCAACTGACTGAGCCACCCAGGCCCTGTATTTTCTTTTAAAGTCACTTCCAAAGTGATTTCCAAAGTGACTGTACCAGTTTTTGTTGCCACCAATAATGTATGAAGGTTATACATTGTCTATATCTTTCCCAACATTTATTGTCTTTTTCAATATAGCCATTCTAGTGATTACTGAGTCTTATAGATAATTTATTCTACTTTGAAAGAAGTTTTTCATCAAACTGATTTTTTATTATGATTTTAATTTGCATTTCCTTAATGATTTTGAGCACCTTTTTGTGTACCTTTAGCCATTTGTGTATCTTCTTTGCTGAAATCTTTGGATATATTTTGCCCATTTTTAAAAAGATTTGAATACTTCTTACTGAGTTGAAATAATTCTTTTTTCTGTGTTTCTTAACTTATTTTTTTAAAATTTCCATCCAAGTTAATTAGCACGTAGTACAACAATGATGTCAAGAGTAGACTCCTTAATGCCTCTTACCCATTTAGCCCATCCATCCTCCCACTACCCCTCCAGTAAACCTCTGTTTGTTCTCCATATTTAAGTGTCTCTTATGTTTTGTCCCCTCCCTGTTTTTATATTATTTTTGCTTCCCTTCCCATATTTTCATCCGTTTTGTATATTAAAGTCCTCATATGAGTGAAGTCATATGATGTTTGTTTATCTCTGACTAATTTTGCTTAGCATAAAACCTCTAGTTCCATCCATGTTGTTGCAGATGGCAAGATTTGATTCTTTTTGATTGCGAGTAATACTCCATTGTATATGTATACCAAATCTTCTTTATCCATTCATCCATCAATGGACATTTGGGCTCTTTCCATACTTTGGCTATTGTTGATAGAGCTGCTATAAACATTGGGGTGCATGTGCCCCCTCAAAACAGCATACCCTTACCCCTTGGATAAATACCTAGTAGTGCAATTGTTGGGTCGTAGGATAGTTATATTTTTAACTTTTTGAGGAATCTCCATACAGTTTTCCAGAGTGGCTGCTTCAGTTTGCATTCCCACCAGCAGTGCAAAAGATATCCTCTTTCTCCACATCCTTGCCAACATCTGTTGTTGCCTGAGTTGTTAATGTTAGCCATTCTGACAGGTGTGAGGTGCTTTCTCATTGTGGTTTTGTATTTCCCTAATTATGAGTGATGTTGAGCATTTTTTCATGTGTCAGTGTGCCATCTGGATGTCTTCTTTGGAAAAGTGTCTGTTGATATCTTCTGCCCATTTCTTCACTTGATTAATGTTTTTTTGGGTGTTGAGATTTTTAATTTTGTCTTTAACTTCTTGATTAGCCCATTCTTTTTTTTTTCTAGAATGTCACTTTTGTTTAATGACAGTTTATATTACATTACTTCCCACATTACAGAGTCAAATGCAAACTTTTCATGAATTTTTAAGATAAAACCTACAACTTCAAAGACAATTTTCCCTTGACTAGGCTGCTTTGAGCTATGCTAAAGCCATCAGCGTGGCATGCTTGGTCTCTCCTTCGTTTATAACGTATATTTCAGTGGGAAGTCTGAGAGGCAAGGGAGGAACATCAAAGAGTGATCTAGGCTTCCTCTAATGGTTCAGTGTGAAGGTGTCTTTAGGTCTAAAGTGGGACTCTTGTAAACAGAATATAGATGGATCTTGTTTTCTTAGCCATTCTGTTACCCTGTGTCTTTTGATTGGAGCATTTAGTCCATTGACGTTTTGAGTGAGTACTGAAAGATATTAATTTATTGCCATTATGTTGCTTGTCGAGTTGGAATGTCTGGTGGTGGTCTCTGGTCCTTTCTAATCTTTGTTGATTTTGGTCTTTATTTATTTATTTTTCGTCCTTTGTCCCCTCAGAGAGTCCCCATTAAAATTTCTAGCAGGGCTGGTTTAGTGTTCACAAACTTCTTTAATTTTTTTGTCTGGGAAACTTTTTATCTCTCCTTCTATTTTGAATGACAGCCTTGCTGGATAAAGAATTCTTGGCTGCATATTTGTCCAATTCAGCACATTGAATATATCCTGCCACTCCTTTCTGGCATGCCCAATTTCTGTGAATAAGTCTGCTGAAAACATGATCTGTCTTCCCTTGTAGGGTAAGGACTTTTTTTTCCTCTTGCTGCTTTCATGATTCTTTCCTTGCCTGAGTATCTTGTGAATTTGATGATGATATGCCTTATTGATGGTCGGTTTTTGTTGAATCTAATGGGAGTCCTCTGTGCTTCCTGGATTTTGATGTCTGTGTCTTTCCACAGAGTAGGACAGTTTTCTGCTGTGATTTGCTCACATAACCCTTCTACCCCTTTTTCTCTCTCTTCTCTTATGGGACCCTTATGATTCTGATGTTGTTCCTTGTTAGTCACTGATTCTTAAATTGTGCTCTTTTGCCTTTGTTTCCCACTTTTTTTTTCTGCTTTATTATTCTCCGTAAGTTTTTTCTCTATGTCACTGATTCGCTGCTCTGCCTCATCCATCCTTGACATCGTGGCATCAATTCGAGCTTGCAGCTCAGTTATAGCATTTTCTATTTCATTATGACTAGCTTTTACTTCTTTTATTTCCACAGAAAAGGATTCTATTCTATTTTCAACACCAGCTAGTATTCCTATTATCATGCCTCTAAATTCTGGTTCAGACATCTTGTTTGTATTTGTGTTGATTAAGCACCTGGATGTTGTTTCTTCCTGCTCTTTCTTTTGGGTGAATTCCTTTATTTTGTCATTTTGAAGGAAGAAAAGGAATTAATAAGGTAAAAAAATTAAAATTAAAATATTAAAAACAACACACACACGCACACACACACACACAATCAAATGTTGCTAGATCCTAGGTATGTTTTGGTCTGGTTGTTGAAAGGAGCTTGATAGATTAGAGAAAAAAGAGGGGGGGAAAAGGTTGAAAATTTGAAAAAAATGAATACAATGAAATAGAATAAAATGAAATGATGTAAGTAAAATAGAATTTGTAAAATTTACAAAACTGTAAAAAATATAGTTGAATAAATTAACAAAATATATCTTAATAAAAATTGAAAATAAAAATAAATTTTTTCTCTTTCTATATTAAAGAAAGAGAAAAGAAAAAAATGAATAGATGGACCAGTGAACAGACTGAAATATGATTGAAATTACATCGTTTTCCCCTAGAAGTCAAACTATAAAGCACTTTGTAGTTGTAAAGTAAGCAGGTGGAGAGAGTTGTGTTTCTGAAGAGTGAGATTGGCCCAGTTGGGATGGGCGTAGTATAAACAGCTCTGTTCTCCACTAGATGGCGCTGCTCTGCTTACTGGGGTGGATTGTGTGGCACTTACAGGTGTGTATGCACATGCGTGGGAGGGGTGAAAATGGCATCACCGAGCTACCCAGTCTCTAGTATCAGAACTCTGTTCTCCCTGATCAGTAATCACGTACCCGTCCTTTGTCTCCAGCTTCCATCCACTCCCTGCTTCTACACTGTCTGTGACCAAGCTGTCAGATTGCCAGGGGCATCTCCCTCCTGAGTTTTCTCTCAGATTTGGCTTGTATCCCAACCCCTTTTACTTCTTTTATCTCTGCAGAAAGGGATTCTAATCTATTTTAAACCGCAGCCAGTATTCTTATTATCATGATTCTAAATTCTGGTTCACACATCTTGCTTGTATCTGTGTTGATTAAGTCCCAGGCTGTTTCTTCCTGCTCTTTCTTTTGGGGTGAATTCCTTCGTTTCATCATTTTGAAGGAAGCAAAGGAATTAATAACTTAAAAAAATTAAAATTAAAAAATTAGAAACAAAACACACACACACACAAATCAAATAAATTATGCTAGATCCTAGATGTGTTTTGGTCTGGTTGTTGAAAGGACCTTGATAGATTAGATAAAAAAGGAAAAAAGAAAAAAAAATGAAGGAAAATGTTTGAAAATTTGAAAAAATGAATACAATGGAATGGAATAAAATGGAATGATGGAAGTAAAATAGAGTTTGAAATATTTACAAAAAAGTAAAAATATAATAGAAAAAAATGAATGAAAAATATTTTTAATAAAAATTGAAAATAAAAATAATTTTTTTCTCTTTCTGTAATCAAGAATAAGAAAAGAAATGAAAAAGAAAGATAAAAATTTGATAAATGGACCACAGGACAGACTGAAATATGATTGAAATTACATCATTTTCCCCTAGAAGTCAAAATATGAAGCACTTTATAGTCTGTAAACTAACCAGGCAGAGAGATTTGTGGTTCCTCAAGAGCTAGGTTGGTCCAGTTGGGTGGGGCTTAGTCTGTTGGCTCCTTTCTCCACTAGATAGCGCTGCTTATCTTACTGGGGTGGATTGTAAATGGTG
Organism: Cryptoprocta ferox; assembly: GCA_028646485.1. NCBI lineage: Eukaryota > Metazoa > Chordata > Mammalia > Carnivora > Eupleridae > Cryptoprocta > Cryptoprocta ferox. The sequence continues at coordinate 63,931,597 of CM053570.1, forward strand.
CTTGGAGGTGTATATGCACGAGCGCGGGAGGGGTGAAAATGGCATCATTAGTATCTTCTTTCACATACCAGGAATCATCCACCCATCCTTTGTCTCTGGTCTTCATCTACTCCCTAATTTTACACTGTTCATGACCATGCTGTCATGTTGCCAGGTCGCACCACCCTCTTGAGTTTTATCTCAGATGCATCTTGTTTCCCAACCCCTCACTTCTGTGAGGACTGTGGCTTTGACCTGCTCAGACCTTCTGGTGGAGGGTCTCACCGAGCAATGGCCAGGTGCTGGCAGCACCCAGGAACATTTGTGGGACTGTGCAATGTCCAGAGACTGCGGCTAGGTGCCAGCCCGCCCCAGAAAAGTTCACACTATTGTGTAGCAGCAGCATTTCAGGGATTATAGAAAATCACAGTACACATCTGGCACTAGGCTTCACCCTTAATGTCCTTTTTCCAGCACAGCAAATGTGATTGTTACCCTGAGTCTGCTGGAGCATTTTCCTTTGGGAGTGGGGTGTGTGTGCACAGCCTCTACCAAATGCCCTCCCAGCAGGGGAACCGCCTCTCCCTGTGTGGTCTGAGGACCCCCATACCTCAGTCTCTGCTCCTGGGGATTTGCCCTTCCCACCAGACACTATGAGTTATCAAACTGTGGAGTTTCGAACTCTGCTCTCCCCTTGTTTATAGAGTCTTAATGGAATTTAAACCCTCTCCTTTCTCCTTTCTCTATTTTTTGTTCAGTCCCTGTGGTTGTTTCCACTTTTCCACTTTCTCTCCAGCTGCTTTGCGGGGTGGGGGGGGTGTTGCTTTTCCTGTACTCTGCCCCTGTCTCTGTCCTCTCTCTGCAAGCAAAAACAGCTCCCTGCCCTCTACGGCTTTTGTCTCCCCCAGTTCACCCCTCCACGCTGTGTACCTGTGCAGATTGTTGTGTTAATCTGCAAATCAGTTTTCTAGGTGTACAGGATGGTTAGTGTTGATCTGGCTGTATTTCATAAAAATATGGAATGCTTCATGAATTTGCATGTCACCCTTGTGCAAGGACCATGATAAATCTTCTCTGTATTGTTCCAATATTAGTATATGTGCTGCTGAAGCGAGCACAAAATAATTTTTTTACATTCTGGATACAAATTCATTTTCAGCTCTATAATTTGCAATTTTTTTCTCCCAATATTGGGCTCATCTTTTCATTTCTGTAACCTTTTGTAGTACAAAAGTTTTGAATTTTGATAAAGTATAATTTATTTTTTCCTTTTTGGATTGTTTTTTGATGTCATATCTAAGAATTCTTTGCTAGCCCAAGGTTATGTTTTCCTTTAAGAGTTTTACTGTTTTACTCTTAGATATAAGTATTTGATCCAGTTTGTGGTATCTTTTTTGCATGATATTAAATATCTAATTTTTTTTTCTGAATGTAGGTATTTACTTGGTCCAGCACCATTAGTCAAAAGACTATATTTTTCCATTGAAATGTCTTGACACTTTAGTTGAAAATCAGCTGACTGTACATGTATGGTTTTATTTCTGAACTCTCAATCTTGTTTATAGATCTATATGCCTGAACTACTCTTAATACATCAGTCTTGGTTAATGTAGCTCTAAGTTTTGAAATTAGGTAGTATCAATTCTAAAAAGTTCTTTTTTTGTTTCAAAAATTGTTCTAGCTGCTCTAGGTTCTCTGTATTTTCATATTAATATTTGGATCATCTTGTCATTTTTCAGCAAAAAGCCTGCTAGGTTTTTGATAGTTATTATGTTGAATCTATAGATGAATTTATATGAGCCATCTAATCTCCAGACATGGAATGTCCTCCCTCTTATTTATGTTGTATTTAATTTCTCTTAGCAATGTTTGTACGTTTCAGTGTACAAGTCTTGCATTTCTTTTGTTAAATTTACTTTTATTGTTTTATTCTTATTAAATAATATATGTCATAATAATAATATTTGCAAATAACCAATCCATTTATTTTACTGGTTAGAATGGAATAGAAGTGACAGAGGCATACATCATTTCCTTGATCCTGACCTTAGGGGGAAGGGTTCTACTCTTTAACCATTAATTATGATGTGAGCTTGGGAGGTTTGTTTTTTTCCAGCTTTATTGAGAAATAGACATATATCACTATATAAGTTTAGGATGTATGACATGGTGGTTTCTTTTATATATTGTGAAATGATTACCAAAATAGGTTAAGTTAACATCTATCATGTCGTATAGATACAATAGAAAGAAAAGAAAAAATACATCCTTGTGAGAAGAATTCTTTGGATCTACTCTCAACAAGCTGTGAAGTACAACATGTAATGTAAAACATGATGACTCTAGTTTACACTGCTATAAGGTATTTAGGAAAGTTGTTAAGAAATAGGTTTGTATAGATGCCCTTTATCAGTATGAGAAAGTCTCCGTCTATTCTACAGTTTGAGAATTTTTATGATTGGGTATTGAATTTGTCAAATGCTTTTTTGGGAGCATCTATTTAGATAAAATTGTGATTTTTATCTTTTATTCTATCAATATGTAATATTCCTATAATTTATTTTCCATTTGTTGAACTAATCTTGAATTCCTAGGATAAATCTAATGTAATCATGTATATAATTCTTTATTTTAATAGAGGTAAGATTTGTATATAACATTATTTGTTTCAGGATATAAGTTTATGATTTGACATCTGTATACATTACTAAGTGATCACCACCAAAGTCTGGTTATCATCCATTGACCCCCTGCGCCCATTTCACCTACCTTTTAAACACTTTCCTTTCTGGTAACCATCAATCTATATTCTGTATCTATGAGTTTGTTTTTGTTTTTGTTTTGTTTTGTTGTTTTAGATTCCACATATGAATGAAATCATAAGTATTTGTCTCTCTCCATCTTACTTATTTCACTTTTAATACCTTCAAGGCCCATCTATGTTATTGCAAATGAGTAGTATTCCATAGTGTGTATGTATGTGTATGTATGTATGTATATGTATATACACACTATATTCTCTATCCATTCATCCATCCATGAACACTTAGATGGTTTCCATACCTTGGCTATTATAATAATGCTGCAATGAACATGGAGTCACATAATATTGTTTTCCATAAGTGTTTTCATTTTTTTCAGATAAATACTCAGAAGCAGAATAGCTGGATCATATGGCTGATCTTTTCTTAATTTTTGAAGAATCTTCATTGTTTTCCATAGTAGTTGCATCAATTTTCAGTCACACCAACAATGCACAGGGTTCCCTTTCCTTTACATCTTTTCTAAGACTCTTTATTTCTTGTCTTTTTAAAATAGCCATTATGACAGGCATGAGGTGATAACGTCATTATGGTTTTGATTTGCATTTCCCTGATAATTTGCAGTGTTGAGTATCTTTTCATGTGCTTGTTGGTCATCTGTGTCTTCTTTGGAAAAATGTCTATTAGAGCCTCTGCTTATTTTTTATTGAGTTGTTATTTTATTATTAAGTTGTGTGATTTTTAAATATATTTTGAATATTAACCCCTTACCAGATACATGATTTGCAAATATCTTCTTTTATTCAGTAGATTACCTTTTTTGTTTTGATGATGGTTTCCTTTCCTGTATGGTAGCTTTTTAGTTTGATGTAGTCCCATTTATTTGTTTTGCTTTTGTTTCTTTTGCGTCTGGAGTCAGATCCACAAAGACATTGCTAAGAACGCTGTCAAGGAGCTTACTTACCATCTACGTTTTCTTCTAAAACATTTTGGATTCAGGTCTTCCATTTAAGTCTTTAGCCCATTTAATTTTGTGTATAGTATAAAATAATGACGTAGTTTCATTCTTTTTTGGCTGTTTAGTTTTCCCAATGGTATTTATTGAAGAGACTATTTTTTCTCCACTGTATGTTCTTACGTCCTTTGTCATAAGTTGATGGTCCGTATATATGTGGATTTATTTTGGGGCTCTCAATTCTGATCCATGATTTATGATTCCATTTTTATGCCAATACCATACTGTTTTGATTACTATAGCTTGTAGAATAGTTTAAAATTAGGGAGTGTGATACCTTTAGTTTTGTTCTTTCTCAAGATTGCTTTGATTATTCAGGATTTTTTGTTGTTCCATGCAAATTTTAGAATTATGTATGCAAATTCTGTTGATTGCTTTGGGTGGTATGGACATTTTAACATTAATTCTTCTAATCCATGAGTGTTAAGTATCTTTCCAAAACTACACATTCCAAAACTGAAGGGTAATATGGCACCCAAAATGTGAAGGGATAACAATAATAATAGCTAAATGTTTGTGGTATGACAGGCATTGTTTGAAATTACTTTACAAGTTTTAATTTCTTAATTTGCCAAACACACAGTGAGTAGATGCAATTTTTTCTGCTCCACAAATGAAGAAATAGAGGCACAATAGGGTTAATTAATTTGCTTAAAATCTCACAGAAAGTAGCAGAACTGTACTATACATCCAAGCAGCTAACTCCAGTGTGCTTGACTACTGCCCCACGCTGCCTTGGTAATTTGGTCACAGATTAAGTCAGTGAAGAGTGTTTAAAAAAGGAAGAACCATGATCAGATTTTTGTGTGAGAAAGATTTTTCTGGTTGTCCTGTGGAAAATTGAAGTAGATTGGATGGAGTTAGAGTGGAGGCAGAGAGACCAGGGGGAAAGCTGCTCTAAAAGTCTGAGCAAAAGAAGCTGAGGCCTAACTGAGGATAGAAGCTAAAGAAAGGAGGGGAGGGTTTTTAGAAATCAATGACAGGACCTATTAGCTTTGCATTTTACACATACTGCTAGAAATAAAATCCAAAAAACACATTCCAAAGCTTTAAATTTTTACACCCCCAATGTTTTATAGTTTTGATGTCACATTTTGTATCTTTTAATTTTATGAATATTTAATTAATTATTGAGTTTTAGTTAATTTTGCTAATTTTGTCTTTTAACCTTAATGGTTCCTTTTAATTGGTTGATCTACCATCTTTACTATATTGTTATATTTTCCAGTGAGATTTTTACTCTCATGTTTTCTTGTTATTAATTAGTGCCATTTCTTTTCAAGTTAAATAAATCCTCTTGTAACATTTCTTTTAAGGTTGGTTGATAGCTGACGAACTTCTTTACTTTTGCTTATGTGGAAAACTCTTAATATCGTCTTCAATTCTAAATGGTATCCTTGCTGGGTAGAGAAAATTGGAAGTTTTTTTTTTTTTTTCTTTCAACACTTTATGTCATGCCACTCTTTTCTGACATGGCAATTTTTTTGCTGGAAAATCTGCTGATGGTCTTACAGGATTTCATTTGTATGTAACAAGTTGTTTTTCTCGTGCTTATTTTAAGATTCCCTTTTTATTTTTAACTTTTACTATTTTAATTATGTGTCTTGGTGTGGATCTCTTTGGGTTCATCTTGTTTGGAACTCTTTGGGATTCCTCAAACATTCTGGTTGAGATGCCTAGCTATGGTGCAGGGATTGGTGGGGCCCTCATGTGCTGTGCCTTCTGCTACTAACAGGGTTGTGGGAGAGTTCCATGTTAGCTACTACTAGTGCCTTCATTAACAAGTTAGAATGAGAATGCAAAAATGGTGCCTGCACCTTGGAGGGAGTCATAACAAGTTCCTGCCTCTCTGGCAAATGTTTTAAGATTAGTAAGTGGATCTCCTTCATATGGTGTAGGTGTTTTGTTAAAGTGATATTTTTGCACAGGGTCCTGGAGTGACTTGTCTGTTTGCAAGCCCTTTAAGAGCTGGTTCCCTTTTTGCTACAGGTCTGTGGTTTTTCTGGATATAATCCCTGTTGTTTTTCAAAGCTAGCCATTTGAGGACCTTGTCTCTCTTGTATAGGATGTAGGGATTGGTACCTGGTGTGGAGCACATACCCTTCACTTTTCAGCAGACATTTCTTTTACCTTTGTGAGAGAGGTTTCCCTCCTGATTGTGGATCACTGTGCTCAGGTAGGGTTTTTTGATGAGGCTATCTCTGCTTCTCCTACTATTTTGATGCTGCCCTTTTATGCTTTGCTGTGGAGAATCTATTTATCCAGTTTTCATGTTTTTTTTAGAGGAAATTTTCCTTGTAGCTGTAAAGTTATTGTATCTGTAGGAGGAAGTGGGTTCTGGATCTTTCTACCTTCCATCTTGAACCCCCTTCTTTGGAATATAATTCTTTATATAGCTGCTGGATCTGGGTTGCTAATATTTCACTTAAACTTTCTTCTTATTTTCATGAGAAATATTGGGTTGTATCTTATTTCTTTTGTGATGTCTTTTTCTCGCTTTTGCAATATAGTGTTACTGGCCTCATAACGTGAGGTGAAAAGTGTTCCCTCCTCTCTTTTATGAAAGAATGTGAAGGATTGGTATTATTCTCTCTTTACACATTTGGTAAAATTATTGAGGTCTGAGGTGTCCTTTGTGGGAAAATCTCTAATTGATACTCAAATCATTTTTATTACTTGATATAGATCTATTCGGGTCTTCTGTTTTTTCTTGAATCAATGTATTTTTTCAGAGAATTGGTCAATTTTATTTGTCTAATTTGTTGACAAAAAGTTTTCATAACATTCCCTATAACTTTAATTTCTGTATTGTTAATACTGATGATACTAATTTCATTATAAGTTTAATAATTTGTTATTTTTTTCTTGGTCAGTCTTACTAAAATTTGTCAGTTTTGTTGAATCTTCAGAAACCAACTTTGTTCATGGACACACTATTCATTTTGTTTGTTTTGTTTTCTATCTCTTTGATTTTCCTCTTGCTAATCTTTATTATTTTTCTTCTTACTTTGAGTTTACTTTACCCTTTTATGATTTTTTTTAGGGCATAAGTCTAGCTTATTGGTTTGAGATCATTTTTATGTTCTGATACAGTCGTGTAAAGCTATAAATTTCCCTTTAGGCAATGTTTAAGTTTCATCTCATGAATTTTATGTTTTATTTCCATTTTTAGTCAGTTTAAATATTTTCTAACATTTCTTGAGGTTTGTTCTTTGACTCATGGGTTATTGAAAATCACATTATTTTACTTTCTGGAGAGTTCAAGAGTTCTTCTCTGTTGTTTATTTCTAATTTAATTCTCAGCTGATGATCTTTTACCCATGAATATTCTTTATTCAAGGAGTTAAATTTTATTAATTAATTATTTAACATGTATTTATTTCTTTAATGGAAACACTAATTCATAGAGAGATATTAGTTGTGGGAAGATATTGAAATGGAGTGAGGTTTCATGAGAATATTAGAATGGTGGTTTTGTCATTATAACACTAATTTCTTCTATATTAATTTTTCTATTTACTGATTTTGATTATACTTTCTTCATGTAAAAAAATGTCAATTATGGAGAAATAGAAACAGAATCAACCTCCCTTAATTTCTCCCACAGAGACAATCCCTGTGGACTTTTTAGTGTCTCTCTTTTTCTTTTGACCCTTCCTCTATTGTATTCAGTGGGCAGTTGATTAAACAAGTACTTGTCTTTTGCTGTAAAGGAAGCTTCTTTTCTTTTTTCCTAGTGTGTGCATATCCTTTTACATTGATGTTTTGCACTCTACATATGATTTTTTGTTGTAGCTTTTTCATTAAATATTTTATTCTGATTTTTTCTGGGTTGTTAAATATTCTTTGTGAACAGTATTTTGATAATTATATTTACTTTTGAATGTGCCATTATTTATTTATTTATTTTCTTGATGTTGGTCTCTCAGCTTGTTTCCAAAATTTTCTACCATAAATACTATTGTAGTGAACATCTTGGTCAATGAAGCACATGTCTTCATTTTGTCTTATCTCCTTAATGGTAACCTCTTAGAATTGGAATTTCTAGGTAAATGCATAAATTGCTTTTAACATATTTCTATATGCATTTTAAAAATGTAATTTTCTCTGTTTTAGTATATATGGTGTTCAGAAGGATTGCTTTCAAATACTGTAAGAAGTATACTTTTGTATTTTAGTCAGTGTCGTGAGATGTACAAAAGAACACCCATCAACCCCTTACTACAGGAATGACTCTTTGACTCTTCCAAGTAAGAGTCAAGAAAGGCATCTTATGGGATCCGGTTGTCACAACATGAATAAAAATAAGGACTAGTGGACTGTTTTTTATTTATGTAAATGTAAGTGTTCATTGCTACACAGGGGTTTCTCTGAGAATCCCAAGTAGGCTCCACACCCAGTCACTTGACCTGATGTTAAAATTCAGTACCTCTGGGTTTTTGTTTGTTTGTTTGTTTGCTTTTTTTTTGTTTTTGTTATTTTGCTTTTGTTACTGAGATATGAATTCTTTATAAATTTGGGTATTAATCCCTTATTGGGTGTACCATTTGCAAATATCTTCTCCCATTCAGAATGTTGCATTTAATTTTGTTGATAGTTTCTTTCTCATTGCAGAAACCTTTTTGTTTAATGTTGTTTACTTTTGCTTTTGTTTCCCCCTGCTCTTGGAGTCAGATAAAAAAAAAAAAAAACTTTCCCGGGGTGCCTGGGTGGATTAGTCAGTTAAGCTTCAGATCATGAGATCTGAACCCTGTGTCAGGCTCTGTGCTGAGAGATTTTCACACTCTCTCTGCCCCTCCCATGCTCACATACACACTCTGTCTCAAAATAATAAACTTAAATAAAAGAAAACTTTACTAAGACTGATGTCAAGGAGCTTATCTCCTATGTTTTCTTTTAGGAGTTTTATGGTTTCAGGTCTTAAATTTCAAGTCTTTAATCAATAATGAGTTAATTTTTGTATACAGTTTAAGATAAGGTCCAGTGTCATTCTTAACATATGCCTGTCCAGTTTTCCCAAAACTATTTTGAAGAGAGTTCCCTCTTTCCATTGTATGTTCTTGGCTTCTTTGTTGTAAATTAATTTACATTATATACATGAGTTTATTTCTGTTTTTTTTTTCTATTCTGTTCTAGTGATTTATGTATCTTTTTAAAATCACATTCTATACTGCTTTGATTACTACAATCTTTTAGTATATTTTGAAATCAAGAAGCACAATTCCTTCAGCACTGTTCTTTCTCAAGATTGTTTTTGCTTTTCATGGTTTTTTCTGGTTCCATACAAACTTTAGAATTACTTGTTTTATTTCTTTGAAAACTGCCATTGGGATTTTGGTAGGATTTGCATTGAATCTATAGATTGCTTTGGAAAGTATGGGTATTTTAACATTAATCCAGTCAATGAGCACAGACTATCTTTCTATTTATTTGCATCCAATTTAGTTTATTTCATCAGCGCCATAGTTTTCAGTGTACAGGTCTTTCACCTCCTTGGTTAAATTTATCCTAGGTGCTTTTTCTCCTCCTCTCCTTTCTGCTCCTCCCCCCTTCTCCGTGTTCTCCTTCTCCTCCTCCTCCAACCCCCCTCCTCCTCCCTTTTTGCAATTATAAATGGACTGTTCTCCTGATTTTTTTGATAGTTTGTTGTTAGTGTATAGAAATGTAAAAGATTTTTGTATATTAATTTTGTTTCCTTCAACTTTACTAAATTCACTAGTTATTTGTAGTCCTTTTATGATGGAGTCTAGGTTTTTGTATATCCAGTATCACATCTTCTGTAAATAATGGTAATTTTACTTTTTCTTTTCTAATTTATGTTTTTTATTTACTTTTCTTGCCAATACAGTGTGGCTAGGACTTCCAATACTATGTTGAATAAAAGTGGGGATAGTGGGCATCCTTGTTTTGTGACTGATCTCAGAACAAAAGCATTCTCCTTTTCACCATAGAGTATGATATTAACTGTGGGTTTGTTACATATGGCTTTTAATATGTTGAAGTACATTCCCTCTATACCCTGTTTGATGAGCATTTTAATCTTAAATGGACGTTGAATTTCATCACATGAAAATAATCTCATACCATTTTGTCTGCCTCAGTTGAGTTGATCATCTGCTTTTTATCTTTTGTTAATGTGGTGTGTAACATTGATTGATTTGCAGATGTTGGAGTATCTGCATCCCTAGAATAAATTCTGTTGACCATAGTGCATGATGTTTTTAATACATTGTTGAATTCAGTTTGCTAACATTTTGTTGAGGATTTTTACAACTATGTTCATCAGAGATATTGGCCTGTCATTTTCTTTTTTAGTGGTGTTTTTGTCTGGTTTTGGTAACAGGGTAATGTGGCTTCATTAAATGTTTTTGGGAGCTTTCCCTCTTCTTCAAGTTTTTGGAAGAGTTTGAGAAAGATAGATATTAAATCTTCTTTGAATTTGATAGAATTTACCAGTGAAACTATCTGGTCCTGGACTTTTATTTGTTAGTAGGTATTTGATTACTCTTTGAATCTCTTTACTAGTCCTTAGTTTATTTAGATATTTACAATTTCTAGGAATTTATCTGTTTCTATTAGGTTGTCCAATTTGTTAGTATGTAATTGTTAATAGTAGTTCTTTTATGATCATTTGTATTTTTGTAATATCAGTTGTAACTTCTCTTTCATTTCTGATTTTATTTTTTTGAGCCCTCTTTCTTTTACTATCCTTGGGCTTCATTTGTTCTTATTTTTCTAGTTCCTTTAGGTGTTAACCGTTGTTTAAGTATTAAGTTGTTGATTTGAGATTTGTTTCTTGAGATCGGCCTATATTGCTATGAATTTCTGCTGGAGGAGTGCTGTTGCTGAATTCCATTGCTTTTGGTATGTTGCATTTTTGCTTTCATTTGTCTGTAGGTATTTTTTTATTTCTCCTTTGGTTTTTTCCTATGATCCAGTAGTTATTTAGTAACATGTTGAGTAATCCCCTTTTTTACTGTTGGTAGTTTGTGGGTTTTTTTGTAATTTCTAGTTTCATACCATTTTAGTCGAAAAAAAGTTTGATATTATTTCCATCTTCTTTAATTTATTGAGACTTGTTTTATGGCCTAACTTGTGTTTTACCTTGGAGAAGATTCCACGTGCAGTGAAGAAGGTGCATTCTGGTGATTTGAGATAGAATGTTCTGTATAAATTTGTGAAGTCTATCTGGTCTAATATGTTGTTTAAGGCTGATGTATCCTTACTCATTTTTTTGTCTGGATGACCTATTGCTGATATAAATTTGAGTGTTAAAATCTCCTAATATTATTGTATTGCTGCCAATTTTTCTCTTTAGGTCTGTTACTATTTTCTTTATATATTTTGCTTCTTTTATGTTGAATGGATATATACATATAAATTTTGGATCATTTTTGTTATTGACCCTATTGTTATTTTGTAGTGCCCTTTTTTGTCTTTTATTACAATCTTTGTTTTAAAGTTTATTTTTTCTGTCATTAACGTGGCTACGCAGGCTTTCTCTGTTTACATTTGTATGAAATATATTTTTCCATCTCTTCACTTTTAGTCTTTACTTCTTTTGTGAGTCTCTTGTAGACAATATATAGATGTGTCTTGTTTTTTTAATCCATTCAGCAACTTGATGACTTTGACCAGAGAATTTAGTAAATGTAATTTAAACTACATTTAAAGTAATTACTGATAGTTATGTACTTATTGCGAGTTTGTTAATCATTTTCTGTTTTTATAGCTTTCCTCTGTTTCTTTTTTATCTTTCTTTCTTCTCTTGTGTTTTGATGTCTTAATGGAGTGTTATGTTTTGATTTCTTTCTTTTTTGTATGTATGTAATGTGTGTTTAGGCTGGAAGTTGAAAAATGCCACAACTGCTGTACTTGAGAGCTCCCGCCAGGAAGCATGGGAGTGTTGCTGTCTGCCACGTTCACATATTCTCTAAGCAGCATGAGAACTCTGTGAGCATTCCTGCTCACCTGTCCTTGCCAGGGAGTGAGAGAGTGGTATCTGACCTCAGCAATTTCCATGACCTCTCACCTTCAACTGTCCCAGCTAGGCAGTGGGTGGATGCTGCATTTGAGCTTCCTTGCCTCTGCTAGCAGGATAAGTGGAGAATACAACCATGGTATTCATTAGTTCCTCAGTCTTCAGAGAGTATTTTGTTTGTCTCTTGCTACTACAGTGATTGACCCCTGTTCAGAAAATAAACTTTTCTCATATGTAGTCTAGGTTCTTTTCAAACTATTAACTGGTCTCTTGGTAAGTGAAACCACATATGAGCCTTCCAAAAGTGAAATCTCAGTTTTCTAGAGTACTTCGGGATCCTCAGATATTAGCCCTTTTGGTTTTCTATGTTAGATGTTCGAGGGGATTGTCTCTGGTGCAGATCCCAGAGATCTGGGGCTTGATTTGGTGTACCAATCTTTCACTACCCTGCGACAGTCAGTGCTTGTCTGGTGAGATTCCTCCCTGTTGTGTTTTGCCAAGAGTGGTGTTTTTGTTAGGACCCTGTGTTTTCCTCTCCTACCCATCTTGATGTGGTCCTTTTATCTTTTGATGTAGAACCATTTCATCTAGTTTTCAGGTCTTCTTTAGAAGGAACTGATCCATAGCTATAGATTTGATATATCTGTGCAAGGAGGTGATTTCAGGATCTTCCTATGCTGCTGTCTTAAAAAATCCTATAATTGCCACTTTAATTGATCTTATTGTTCCCACTGATGTACATTTATAGCAATTTGAATACAAGTTCTGTACTTTCCCCGCAAATGCCAATGTGAGCTTTTATAATACAGGTAAATGAATACTGTGCTATTTGGTTCCCTATGAATTTATGATTTTAACAATTACACAGTTTTCAACCATAGGTAATTTTATTCAGGTAGCTATGATATTGTGAAAAGAGGAATTATTTTTTTATAGAAACTAATGGTTGAAAGCAAGCTTCATTTTTGGCTTCCCTGTTTATAACTTAAGTTTTCCTTTAGTCCTATAATTAAGATTGGAAATTCATATCTAGATTCTTAGGGATTGGGAACAATGGAATGAGTAGGATAGATATCATGCTATGATTTGACGCTATTTGTGTTGAAAAAGATTAGAAAAAAAAGATTGTTTCTTCTACTTCATCCCAGCTTACTGTATTTTTCTATTTTGGGGTTGGGGACCTAAGCCACAGCTAATTATAAAAGATCTTTCCCACCTTTGATTGTAATTGTCTCTATGTGCATACATCTTTTTCCAGGATCTTGTGAAATAGAATGATTTATTGAGGGTAGCACTAGCATGTATTTTATACCTCTGGACAAATACCATCTTAAAGGTACCCTGATTTCACTTATATTTCTAACATAGTTGTACCAATAATTTTTATATTACAACCTAGCCTCACAAACTTATTATGTGGTCTGGTTAAGTTGATAAATTTGTGTGTGTGTCAGTACCCTGGGATTATAATACCAGTTGTTTCAGTGATGATTTTATGATACTATCTCTTAGGAACTCCTTCAGGATACATATTACATTTTGTTAATGGTAAACTCCCAGTACCTAGCATAGTATGTACTGTATGTAGGTGATTAATGTATGCTTGTCGAGTTTTAAAGTCAAGAAAGATATAGGCATATGTGAGAGAATGGCCCAAAATGTCTGGGTTGGGTGTATGAGTGAGCAGTTGTTGGTCAAGAATTGAAGATCTCTCATTTAGTTTAGGTCAGTGTAAATTGGTTTTATACACCAGTCTTTGGAGAATTGCCTGTGGAATGTCAGTGATGATAGATTAGATTCTGACTGGGTCTCAGGCAGAAAAAAATTCCTAATCCTTCCTAGACTTTGAGCAGTGTTTTCACAGTCATCAGTCTGTTGGTTCACTAATTCACAAAATTCTCTGAATGTCTGCTTTATGCTAGGGTCTGTACTGGGTGCTAATAATATAATAATGAATGAGATGAACCCAGTCTCTGACCTTGAGGAACTCTGTGTTGGGATTGTGGCATCTCCCAATAGATGTACTGCAGCATCACAGAGAGTGTAAAAGAAGTATATCAGAGGACAGGGAAGCACAGAGGTAGACCTGGGGTACTATACCCCAGTGGAAGCATTGCTCTGAGAAAGAAAGATTTTTTCGGGGTTAGATAAGGAGTGCACATGCATTCTATGCTGAAAAGGGGTTGTAAGGAAAGACACAGTGGTTTAAACAGCTTAGTTTGTTTTGGAAACAAATGCTATTTTAGCTTGGTTCCAGTATATGGTTTAAAAGAGGGGTGTGGTTCCTGGTGAGAAATGAGGCAAGATACATAAAATAAGATCAGGTATTTATTGGGGGAGGGGGAGAGATGGTATTGAAAGGAAATTGAAATGTTAAAAAAAAAAAAAAAAAGGGAAGCAATATGGCCAGATTCAAGATTTAACAATATCCTTCCTATTTTGCTTTTGTCATGAAAAATTTTAAAGCCTCAGAATTAGACTCTTTTGTATTTATCTAATAAAATCATTTCTTTGATTGATTATGAGGGTGGGGGCCATAAGGAGACAGAGCTGAGGTTTGCAAACAACAAGTTTCTGTTGTGGGGACTAATATTTTAAAATCTGGTGTTTGTGCTATTTTCCTCATTATATATACCTGTTGGGTTGCCAAGGAACTGTTTAGTAACATGATGCCAGACTTTCAATTCAGATATTTGCTCTTCACTCTCCTTGTAATTACTGGCAAAGAACAGAACCTTTTGAATATTTCTAGTCAGGAGTCTTTAGTTTAAACAAACATTTATAGACAGATAGATATATGTATACATGGTATGTAAAGACACTGTGTTAGGTATAAATGATAAAGGGTTGCATAAAACATGAATTCTGCCCTGAAAGAGCTAATCTTAAGGCAAATAAGTGGTTAGTTATCATATGTTGAGATTAGGGCAACAACAGTGATAAGCAGCAGGGGCTATGGTAGCATGGAAAAGAGGATCCTGACACAGACTAGGGAGTGTCTGGAGGTACTAATAATAGATGATATCTGAACCAAGGTTTTAAGGTTGAGTGGGAATGAAATGGAGGGGAAAAGGTCTCCACGAACTGGATAACAGTTAGATGGAAAGAACTGGATAAATAAAAACAAGGAACTGAGGGAGACTCTGGTGTATGTGTAGATACACAAGTAACTTAATGTAATTCAATTGTTTTTCCATTTGATATACAGAACTTTTATTTTTATAATACTGGTTACTGGGTACCAGGTACTCAGAATTAAATTCTGATTTGTTTGAGGGAGGTGCTGCTATAATGAAAATAGCAGTTGGAATAATAAATTCATTTATTCAGGGGTGCCTAGCTGGCTCAGTCAGTAGAGCATACAACTCTTGATCTTGGGGTTCATGAGTTCAAGTCCCACATTGGTATGGAGCCTATGTTAAAAAATAAATAAAATATTTCTTAAAAAGGATACTCACTTATTCATTAATTCATTCATTTATTCTCTAAACAATTGTTGATGACTATTACGTGTTAGAAATTGTTCATTGTGAGGAGGATATCCCCTTTTATTGAATTTATTTAATTATATGAAATTATACAAGTTTCCTAATTTTTCTCAGCCTTAATTCCACATCTGGAAAATGGGGTATTAATTTCAGGCTCCCAAGATTGTCTTGAGGATTAAATTAGATTAGATATGAATATTTTTGTATATTCTAAAATACTATCCTAAAAATTTTTATATTAATAATGTTATATGTGAGAAGGTTATCTTGATGGACTGAAACAAAATCTGTTACTGAGAAAATCTCTCAGAGACCAAAGAGGAATAGTAAATTCCTATTAGTTGTGAATAAGCAAAGGTATCATTTTACAGTTTGTGATTACTAGCATATTGAACGTAGAGAATTGCAAAATATGATCACAAGACTTTAAGGATACATAGACAAAATGTTTACCTTTTGCTTTCTTTATTTTCCTTGTAGGCTAAGGATGCTAGCATTATAGATAGCAATAGCAACTATGTTTTATCATGCTTCATTAAAAAGCCTTTTATTAATACCGCTTCTGGTATTCATGAGATAAGAAAGATTGAGTAACAGGTCAGCCTAGGAACAAAATGACATTACCAAGTAATTAAGCAAATTGCAGAACTACTTTTTTTTTTACATTTCTCTTATCAGTAAATGATATTGGGTGGTACACTGTATTTTCAGTTTGGTTTCATATTGTTTTTTTTTTAACTTTATAGTTTATTGTCAGGTTGGTTTCCATATAACACCCAGGCTCTTCCCCACAAGTGACCTCCACCAAGACCATCAACCCCCATTACCATTCCCCCTTCCCCTTCCCCCCTCAGTTTGTTTTCAGTATTCAGGAGTCTCTCCTGTTTTCTCTCCCTCCCTCTCCTTAACTCTTTTTCCTCCTTCCCCTTCCCATGGTCCTCTGTTGGGATTCTCCTGTTAGACCTATGAGTGCAAACATATGGTATCTGTCCTTCTCTGCCTGACTTATTTCTCTTAGCATGACATCCTCGAGGTCCATCCACTTTGCTACGAATGGCCAGATTTCATTCTTTCTCATGGCCATGTAGTATTCCATTATATAGATGAACCACATCTTCCTAATCCATTCATCCGTTGATGGACATTTAGGCTCCTTCCATGATTTGGCTATTGTTGAAAGTGCTGCTACGAACGTTGGGGTACATGTGCCCCTATGCATCAGCACTTCTGTATCCCTTGGGTAAATCCCCAGCAGTGATATTGCTGGGTCATAGTGGAGTTTAATTGATAGTTTTTTGAGG
>CM053570.1:63948622-64006057 GCA_028646485.1 Cryptoprocta ferox
CCATTGTTTCTTTAGTAATTTTCTGTCTGATTGATCTATCCATTGCTGTAAGTGGAGTGTTAAAGTCCCCTGTAATGAACACATTCTTACCAATAAGATTGTTTCTGTTTGTGATTAGTTGTTTCATGTATTTGGGTGCTCCCAAATTTGGCGCATAGATGTTTATAACTGTTAGTTCTTCCTGATGGAGAGACCCTATAATTATTATATAATCTCCTTCTTCATCTTTTGTTACTGCCTTTACTTTAAAGTCAAGTTTGTCTGATATAAGTATGGCTACTCTGGCTTTCTTTTGACGACCAGTCTCATGATAGATATTTCTTCATCCCCTTACTTTCAATCTGAAGGTGTCTTCAGGTCTCAAATGAGTCTCTTGTAGACAGCATATGGATGGATTTTGTTTTTTTACCCATTCTGCTACCCTATGTCTTTTGACTGGGGCATTCAGTCCGATTACATTCAGTGTTATTATTGAAAAATGTAGGTTTGGGTTCATTGTGTTTTCTGTGGAGTTCATGTTTATAGTGGTGTCTCTGGTACCTTGTATTCCTTGCAACATTTTCCTCATAGAGTCCCTCTTAGGATTTCTTGTAGGGCTGGTTTGGTGGTGACGAATTCTCTCAATTTTTATTTATTTGGGAATACCTTTATCTTTCCTTCTATTTTGAATGACAGGCTTGGTGGATAAAGGTTTCTTGGCTGCATATTTTTCCTGTTCATCACATTGATGATTTCCTGACATTCCTTTCTGGCCTGCCAAGTTTCATTAGATAGGTCTGTAACCACTCTGGTAGGTTTCCCTTTGTATGTTAGGGCCCTTTTTTCCCTAACTGCTTTCAGAATTCTCTGTTTGTCTTTATATTTTGCCAGTTTCACTATGATATGTCAGGCTGAAGGTCGATTCAAGTTACATCTTAAGGGGTTTCTTTGTGCCTGTTGGATTTCAGTGTCCATTTCTTTCCCTATATTCCGGAGATTTTCAGCTATAATTTGATCGTGTACCCCTTCAGGATCTTTTTCTTTTTCCTCATCCTCAGGAATTCCTATGATACAGACATTGTTCCGTTTGATTGTATCACTCAGTTCTCGAATTCTCTTTTCGTGTTCCTGTACCAATTTCTCTCTCTGTTTCTCGGCTTCCTCTTTTGCTATAACTGTGTCTTATAATTCACTTATTCTCCTCTCTGCCTCTTCAGTGCGTGCAGTGGCCGCCTCCATTTTGTTATGCACCTCATTTATAGCCATTTTTAACTCGTCACAGCTATTTTGAAGGTCCCTAGTCTGTGTATCAATAGCTTCTGTGATGTTTTTTTCAAGTCCAGCAATTAACTTTATGACAATTATTCTAAATTCTTGTTCAGTTATGTTGTTTAAGCCTGTTTTGAGCAGTTCTGTGACTGTGACTTCTTCCTGGAGTTGCTTTAGAGGAGAGTTCTTTCGTTTCGTCATTTTGGCTAGTTTTCTGTCTCTTGTCAGTTTTAAAAGCTCGTTATGCACTGTGCACCTGTTAGTGTTGCTCTATTAAAGGTGGGTCATTGCCTTTACAGGGCCTGTCGTTTCAGAAAATGTTCTTTTAATGGTGTCTCTCAGTTTCTCTTGTGCCTTTGTTTATTTTATTTCCCTGGTCAGTGATATTTGGGACTCTCCACCACGTATACTTTGGCTTGTTTCTTGAGGTATCCCTGGAAAGGAAACAGACTACCATACAGGGAATAAAAGCAAGCAAACGCACAGAGAAATCAAACAAACAATCAAGCCAAAAGGGGAAAGGAATTAAAGAAAAGGAAAGGAAAGGAAAGGAAAGAAAGAAGGGAAGAAAAGAGAGAAGAAAAAGAAAAGCAAAAAGAAAAATAAAAACAAGGTGGGGACAGAGACAGCAAAAGTCTGTGGACAGTCTAAAAACATATAACCCACCAAGAGGAGAGATAAGAATATGCTAAGGGAAATATATCTGGATGGCAGTAGAAAAGGAGAAGCAAAAAGAAAAGGAAAAAAAAAAAAAGACAACTGCCCTATGCGGATGGGTGTGGTTTGGTGTCAGGGCTGGTCTTGGGGGCTGCTCACTCCGAGTCCCTGCCTTGGTGGTTGCAGGGAGAAGAATGGCATCACTTCAATGCTTTGCTGGAACCAAGTGTTGCAGGCCGCTCCTCTGAGTCCGATCTCCGTGTGCCGCGGGTGAGCCAAAGTGTATTCTCCAAGCTCCGCCTCACTTCCAAATCCTGGTCCATGCAGTTCAACACTGTCACCGGGGATGAGATGCGTTCCTGCTGGCAGCTGGCCTCCCGGCCCGGCTTGCACTGCCCTTTTCACGGAGCCGCTGCCGCCACTGCCTCTTTTCAAGGAGCCTTTCTCGGCGCCGCCGCCACCGCTTTTTGCACTGCCGCCGCCTTTATCTGTGCTGCCACTTTTCGCGGTGCCGCTTGGAATGGATGCCGCTGCCGCTGCACCCAAGGAAGAATTCGCTGGCCAGATGGGACAGATTTCTCTCCTCATTCCCGGCAGTTATATATGGGGAGACGTGCGAGTTTTTCCTCCCTTAGAGATGGTTCTAGGTGCGTTTTCCGTCTCTCTTTCTCTTCCCGTTGTCTCTCCGGGGCACAGCGCTCTCTCCCTGTGTTGGGCTCAGGCTCCGTCCCCCTGCACCACCGGGACCCGCCCGTCCTCTAATTTCCCAGATCACAGTCAGTCCCTCAGGCATCTTTGAGGTTGTCTTCTTTCTGGCATCTGTTTCTTCTTTTCCCCGCTTGCAAATCCGAGTTTTATCCCTTCAGTCCTTCTCAGTTCAATCCATGCGGGCGTGCACGGATTACAGAGCTACCTACTTCTCCGCCATCTTGCCCACTCCCCGGTTTCATATTGTTTTAATGAACATGTTTCTGTAGGTCTAATTAGAGAATTTGAAGATATGACCCTTGGTGTCCCAAGTGCTAGAAAGAAAACAAAATGTGTTTTAGAAGTGAAAGAAGCCAAGAACCCAGTAATGGAATTTTAGGGATGATTTCCTTAGTTCTTTTATTTATATGACTATCCACATTCAGTCAGGAAGTACTACAGATTTTCCTTTCTAAATATTTTTCAAATCTGTTCCCTATTCCTATGTTGCCTCTTTACCATCTATATTTGGCTGGTCATCTGCACCTCAAACTTAACATGGTCCAACTAGAACTTCTGATTTTCATCTAAGTCTTCTCTGCACTAATCTTTCTTCATCTCAGTTAATGGCACAATCTGGGATCACCTGTGCTTTCTCCCTTGTCCTGACACCATACTTTTAATCCATCAGGAAGTTTGATTATAATATATTCTGAATCTGACCATTTTCATCACCTCCATTGCTTTAGTCAAGTTTCAGCCACCTTTATCTCCAACCACACACACACACACACACACACACACACACACAGGCTGTATTCCCCTCCTATGCTTCAATGGATTCCTAGTACAACCAGAGTGAATTTCATACCCCTTGCCTCCTTGCCAGGGGTAATCAAGCTCTATCTGATGTGGCCCTATTTACCCTTTCATCCTCATGTACCTCATTATGCTCTTCATATATTCTGCTTTAGCCACTCTGGACTTCTGTTTGTCTCTCAACATGCCACAGTCATTTCAAGATTGGAGTCTTGGCACTGGCTCATCTACTTTTTAGCTACTTGTTCTGTCTAGTTCTCTAGCTATATTTCTTATCACTTTAAACATTAGTATTTTATCATTCACCTGCTTTTATTTTCCAAAGCATCTATGCTGTTCACATTTTTATGCCTTGCTCCAATTATTCATACTTCCTGAAATGCTCTGTCTGATACTCATTCTTTTCCTGGGTAATTATTATTTGTCATTCAAAAGTCAGTTTAAAAAAATAAAATCCCTTAAGGAAAGGAAATTAAAGAAGCAGATGATGACAATAACAGCTGAGGCTTTACCTCCTTTTGGAAGGCTGTTCCAAACCTTTCAGCCTGGGTTTCTCACTTGGTTCTCTGATTCTTTATGCCTTTGTATTTATCCCATTATGGTGTGATTATCTTCACTGACATCCACCTTCTGTGCTTCTGTGAGATCCTTGCTGGTGGTGGCTAGGCTTTCATCTCTACAGTCCTAAGGTAAAGCACAGGACCTAGGAAAATATTGGTGTGAACTATTGCATATGACTCCATTTATGGACAAATTCATTGCTAAGCAAATTTTATTCTGAATAAAATTACAATTAACTCTACACACTGGGATTTAAAAGAGGTATGCCAACATCCTGACATGAGAAAAGTTTACAGATGCCAAGTGTTGGCAGGTTTAACTCAAAAGCTGTAAGCTATGTATCAGTTTCATTTTTTGTTGTTTATAGTAGTTTTTCCTTTTCTGTGTATAGTCAACATTTAGCTTTTCATTCAAAATGTGTGGGAAGAAAATTAAAATTTTAATTTGTAAACATCATAGGGACGTGGTTATAAATGAGCAAATCTGGTTCGAAAATAATTACGCATACAACCAAAAATTGTTTTCAAAAAAAGTGAAAAGTCTTGTTATAGAGTATATTACTTTTTCTGAGATAGGTAAGGATATGTTGGTAGTGATTTTTTAAATTATAAATCAGTATATCTGGGTGTTTTTAGTGAAATAAATTAGCTGGTTGTATCCAGCTGCTTTTAGTGAGGTACTGGAGGGTAGGATGAGACATCTAGGGAAATGTGATAGAGGGTATGTACTGAGAGAAAATCAACAAAAAAATACTATAGACCACCCCGGAGACTTGAGCTATCATTATGAGTAAACCATTTGCTTTTATAAACATAGAGGTTTTTTTTTTTTTTCAATATTGTGAGCTTTTTACCTCCTTGGTTTTGTTGTAAGAAATGCAAGGGAGCAGTATTCTCCCCATCCACAATATTAGGAGTTCTTGTTCATTGTCAGTTCAAGATGCTTTATCATGACATAGGATGTAATCATGGAGCTCCCACTGTAGGAAATGATAATAAGGAATAGAGAGGTTAGGTGATATGCCCAAAGTTAAATAATCGGTAAGTGGTTGAGTCATGGTTTGAACCTTATAAGTTGATTTGCTGTTTTGTAATCCATATTGTGATTAAATCCAATGAAACTTCATTCAGGCTCATGGCCTAATTAAACTGGGAAATACAGGAGATCAATTCATTCATTCTTTGGATAAACGTTTATTAAACACCTAATGGGTATTCTCTGTAATTAGTCAGGTTTGAACTCCAAAGCTAGCTTTGCATAGTAGACTTTAATAAGCCTCAGTTTCCTATCTGCAAAAGGAGAATATAATATAATGAGATATAAATAAGAAAATATCCATATAAAATGATTATTCTTCATACAGTAAAACTACTTTTAAATGGTAACTAAAGAAAAACATCTTTCTAGTTCTACTGTTTTGTTAGGATTATCACCTTACTCTTTTCTTTTACAGATTAGGAAACAAAAGGACAGAACAATTGGGATTTATTTATCCACATATTAGCTTCTGCTTGTGCAAAGCATTTACTATGGCATCAGGACATTTAGTAACTAGGACATTCAAGGAGGAATGGGGGCTATATACAGCACACTTAGTTTGCACACATATGGCGTCCTGAAGGAAACCAGAAGTCCCATCCCCTTTACAAGCTAATACAGTATTACTTTTGCCCTGACTTTGCCCAAGGTGACCTGTTACCAGAAAAACTCCATTATGTTCCAGAGCACTGATGCTATTGCGATAGCTTCTTCACAGTAATCTCAACTACTCCTTATAACAGGTAGTCCCAGATTACTGAAATGCCTGAGTGCAGTTTTTCTCCATGTGCCTTGTTTTACCAGGAGTATAATACTGAAAACCTCTTGCTCCTCTGTACAAATCATTACATGTTTCTTTTTTCTCTCCTAGTGTGTTGCAGCCTCTTTCTTATACCTACAGCAAAGAGAAAGGGTAGGGTAAGAAATGAAGTGGGGGCAAATAAGGAATAGAACAGGGATTAGAATTTAGATCCTCTACCAGTCAGTTCATCACTCTCTCCACTAGGCTAATGCCCTTCCCACCATTCACAAGAATGTCAAAAGAGATGGTAATTAGTTGTGGAAAGTTTACTGGAGGAGATGACTTAGGGAGTAGGACATAGAATCATGGATTAAAAATCTACACTCGAGAGAGAGACTGAGCAGGGGATGGGCAATGACAAAAACATGTGAACTCTATAGTTGGGTCTTGGTGCAAAATCAACCATACAAGTTGACTACCGTCTCTCTTTGTTGTTATCAGACAATGGCCCTTGGTAGGAGATATTAGCCGTATGCAGATTAGGTGGTTGCCTGGCACCTGGGAATGCCAAAGATTCAATGACACCATTCATATTTGGAAGACTCTAGCTCCTAGAGTTGTCGAACTCAGTTTCTTAAGTAATAACAACTCTAGATTATTGAGGGTCCATTGTAATCTAAGTACAGTGCTAGGTACTTTATATACATTGTTATATGTAGATTTCATGTAAACCCTATAATACGTAAGTTGCTATTCCCATTTCATGAAAAAGGGAACTACGTTTTAACACCTGCGTAATTTGTCTTTTGTTTTGTATATGGCAAAAGCTACTTTAGAAAAGTAGAATCAGTTACCTGTTGGTTTCTCTAAACCTTATTTCATCTGTATTTTGGTATAGTCGAATTATTATATCATAAACTAGGTCCCCCTAGTAGTGTTAGTATAATGAGAAAAATGAAGCCAGTCTATTCATTATGCTATGGTCTTAACTGATTTGTGAAAATTGTATTTAGCTTAATGTTATTTGCAAGGCCAGGAACCTAAGAGGCGTTTATTAATTAAAAGAAATTAAGTTGAATGATATAAAATGATACTTAAATAACACTTTACATTAAATAATATGGCCCACTCTGGGTACACAAATTTAGCAGAAAATTAAGGAAAACAAAATAGTACATTTTTAATTGGTTTTAATTTGTTCAATTAAAATAACCATTTACTTTAAATTTATTTTTATTAAATGAGAGTTAAATTTCTAATTCGTTCATACTTTTGTTTTCAGATATACTTTGATAATCCAATTTCTTTTGCTATATAGTATCTATCTTTTTCCTAACTTTAGGTTATGCATTAAATAAACATTTGTTGAGTACCTACTATGTGCTAGGCTCTGTGTGAAATTTTGGGATTTAGAGATGAACATTTGTTTATTATTATCCCTAATGAACAAATGATGATTACTGTGGCTTTTTAAGAGGTATTAGTCTAGGTGGAAGAATCAACATATTTAAAGTAACCATAACAGAATACTAAGTGCTGAAATAAGTTGAATGAACAGATTCTAGGAGACACAGGGACAGAACTCATTACTCTTGTCTGGAGAGATCAGGGCAGTACCTCAAAGAGGAGTTGACATTTGTGTTGGGTCTCGAAGAATAAACAGTTTTGCCTGTTGGAAAAGTAAGAAAAGGATGATCTAAACAGAGGGAGTAATACGCAAAGGCATGGAAGTTTAGAAGATAAGACATATTTAAATATTTGTTAATTATAACATAATACATAGAGTTTATGGGGAAAGAAAGTAAAGGGTGATTAATCTAGGAAGGTAAATTTAAAACAACTTGGGAAGGGCCTTGAACTGCATACAAGCTGTTTGGCATAAATTAAGAAACACTTTTTTCTTTTTGTAATATTTCAAGTGAATCTCTTTTTTTCTTGATATTTAGCTTGCTTTCACTTTCTATTGCTTTTCTTCCCCTTTGGCTCATAACTCCTGACACAGTTCAAACAGAGTTCAAAATTTGCTCTAAAAATTTTTTTAAACCATACTTCCCAGGACATTCCCTCCAGTATGAATCCTCCACTCCCAAGTGGCTGGTTTACTTGTTGTCTCCTGCCACTGCTCTGCACACCTGGAATGTCTTTATCCTTTCTCCCATCCTCCACTTCTCAAATCCTATGGCATCCTCCCCAGCCCAGGTCAGGTGGCTCTCCTTCTTTCAAGCCTTTCTTGGCCACTCAGAGCCTTAGCTCATTTTTATTTTGTTGAATTCTGCCAGAGCCTAAGCTAAACAAAGGAAAGGCCAGAAAAATATAAACTATGAGGGTTCTACATAAATATGGGGCTCCTAAAACTAGGTCAAAGGGCCTTTGTTGTGTAGATCCTTTCTTGTGAAATCCAGGAGGAAGAATTCAGGAAGCAGAAGAAAAAAGTCAAAGACAAGGGAGTCAAAGGTGCATATTGCTAGAAGAGGGTAAAGCTGAAACAGAGGTCATTGACAAAGGTTGAAAAGATTACAGGGTTGGAGATTTGAGGTGTGTGTGGAGGGTTGGCTCAGGACTTAATTGAAAGAAAACCTGCATATTCTGAGGTTTCTTAGATAATGACCCAGTAATATGCTCTAAAAATTAATTTTTGAAATTAAATACAGAAAAACCTTGGTTTGTGAACATAATTCATTCCAGAAACATGCTTGTAATCCAAAGCACTTGTATATCAAAGTGAATTTCCCCATAAGAAATAATGGAAACTCAGATAATTCATTCCACAACCCAAAAAATATTCATATAAAATGATTACAATACTGTAATATAATACAAAATAATAAAATAAGAAAATATAAAGAAAAATAAACAAATTAACATGCACTTACCTTTGAAAACCTCATGACTGGTGTGAGGGAGACCAGAGAGAAGAAGGTTATTGTGTAGGATTACTTTCACAATCACTAACAGAATCACTGCTGTGTATTGGCTCAATGGAATCTTTTTGCTTGTGCAACTTTAACAAAGGAACCTATCCAATGACATTCGATTTTGCCTCCTTTTGAGGATTTCATGGAAATGTGACATTGCATCGACGATCACCCACAATCCCTCAGCGAGAGAGAGAGACAGAAACAGAGACAGAGAGAGAGAGCGATTGGCTCAGTTGTGATCATGTGACATTTGGCATCATGTACTACTCTTATTGCAAGACATCGCTTGTTTATCAAGTTAAAATTTATTAGAAATGTTTGCTCATCTTGTGGAACACTTGCAGAACAAATTACTTACAATCCAAGATTTTACTGTACATGTTTTGAAAATTTTGAAATACAGATAAGTGAAAAGAAGCAAATGCACAAGTTCCTTAAAACACCTACTGATATACAATTGTTAAAGTTTTAGTAAATATCCTTCTGAATTTAGATATGAATGATGGTTTACAAAAATAAAATTATACTGTATTTTGTAGCTTTTTTCTCAATTGTATGTCATGTGTCATATATCAACAAATACACTTATGCACCTATTGAGATATAAATAGTGTGTAACATATTAGTTTCAAATATACATCATAATGATTCAGTTTACGTATATATTGCAAAATGATCACCACAATAAGGCTAGTTAACATCAGTCAGTACACATAGTTAGAAATTTTTTTCTTGTGATGAGAACTTTTAAGAACCATCAAATGTATAATACAGTATTGTAAATTATAGTTATTATGCCATGACATCCCCAGGACTTCATCTTTTAAGAGAGAGAGAGTGCATGAGAAGGGAGGAGCAGAGGGAGATGGAGGGAGGAAAGAGAATCTTAAGCAGGTTCCACACCCAGCACAGAGCTCAATCTCAAGACCCCGAGATTATGACTTGAGCTGAAATCAAGAGTCAGGACACTTAACCGACTGAGCCACTCAGGCACTCCCATCGTAAGTTTTTAATGGCTATATTGTATTACTTTGTAAGTAAACACTTACTATTTGAAATTTAGATTCGTTTTTTTGTACCTTTATATTAATTTTTCCTATAAACAACACTGTACTGAACCATCCTCATACAAATTCATTTGTACAGACTTTTAATTATTTCCCTAAAATAAAATGTAAAAGGGCAATGTAGTGCAGTTGCTGGGTCAAGTGATTTGTGCTTTAAAAGACTTTTAAAAATATATATTGTCAAATTGCCCTCTAGAAATGTTTGTGTCAACTTATACTCACCATGCACTGGGTGAAAATAACATTTTTCTCAACCCTTGACAGCATTGGTAATAAATTACTATTTTGCTTCTTTACCAATTTGATAGGTGAAAAGTAGTATTTTTTTTACAGTTCTTTAATTACTGGCAAGTTTGAATATTTTTGTATATGTTTATATTTTCCTGATGAATTGTCCATTCATGATTTTTAGTCATTTTGCTGTTGATGGTAATTACTAGTCTGACTAGATTTTTCCCTTTCTGAGAATAACTCTTTACAGTCATTGTGTGTAGTGCTTGATAAAAGCTAATGCTAACTTATTTTTTAATTGTTTTTAATTTTAATTCCAGTATAATTAACCTACAGTGTTATATTAGTTTTAGGTGTAAAGCATATCGATTCACCAATTTTATACATTACTCAGCGCTCATCATGATAAGTGTGCTTTTATTTTTATTCAGAGTACAAAAAATAAAAAAATAACACATACATAAAGAATTTAGACAATTACATAACCCTAACAAAAAAATAAAACTTACACACATAAAACTTTCAGCTCTCTGCTGCTATGATATGTCTACTATTTCAAACAACACAGAATTCCTACTAACATAGAGTATAGACACCAAGGGGGGTTTGAAGAATATATCATTGAGACACGACCACAACCAAGTATCCTTTTATTTTGCTTAAGGACTAGTTAATTTTACTTGTATTTGTTGTTAGCATTGTTTGCAAACTGTGCTATAGCTTAAGGAACTCGAGCAGTAGATATATATTAATTTAAGAGTAGACCAATGATATAATGAAAATTAAGCAAGTATTTTACAGGTTGTAATTCATCAAAAATTGCTTATAACCACTAAAAGGGATTTATTTTTTTAAGTTCATTTATTTATTTTGAGAGAGAGCACAAGTGGGGGAGAGACAGAAAGAGAGAGACAGAGAGAGAAAGAGAGGATATCAAGCAGGCTCTCCACTTGCAGAGCCAGGCACAGGGCTCAAACCCATGAACCATGAGATCATGATCTGAGCTGAAATCAAGAGTCAAATGCTTAACCCAGGCACCCATCACAAAAAGGAATTTAAAAATTGGTCACTAAAATGTATTCTTCTGAAACACTGTTACACTAAAATGGATGAAAAGTTGATTGAAGAATCGGTAAAAGAATATTAGTACCAAAAAAATTTAATGGCAGCCAAAAAGCTAGCACATAAATGTCATTTAATCACGTTATAGATCTGTAAATCTTTTTCTGGTTTGCTTGCTTTTACTTTTTAACATTATCCTCTTTGCTGCTGCTGTTAACGAACTTTGTAGTAACATTGGTTGATTTTTCCATTTTTTAATGTTTGTTTATTTTTGAGAGAAAGAGAAGGAGAGAGAGCACAAACATGGAAGGGGTGGGGGGAGGGGAGCGGACAGAGGACCTGAAGTGGGCTCTGTGCTGAGAACCCTGAGATGACCTGAGCCGAAGTTGGACGCTTAACCAACTGAGCCTCCCAGGCAACCCGGATGATCATTTCTTTTAAGTTGCCTGATTTGCTGTTGTAGATAGAATTTTTCCACATAATTATATAAGTAGACATCTAATTTTCTTCTAGTTTTTTTGTGGTTTCATGTTTTAATTTTTTATTGTTTATTTATTTATTTATTTATTTACTTATTTTTATTTCAATTTCAAGTTATTAAATATACAGTGTAGTCTTGGCTTCATAAGTAGATCCCAGTGATTCATCTCTTACATATGACATCCAGTGCTCATCCCAAAAAATGCCCTCCTTAATGCCCATTACCCATTCAGCCCATCCCCTCACTCCCCTCCCCTCTAGCAAGCCTCAGTTTGTTCTCTGTATTTAAGAGTCTCTTATGATTTGCCTCCCTCTCTTTATCTTATTTTCCCTTCACTTGCCTTGTGTTCCTCTGTTGAGTTTCTCAGATCGCACGTATGAGTGAAATCATGTATCTTTGTCTGACTTATTTTACTTAGCATAATACCCTCTAGTTCCATCCACATTGTAAGTGGCGAGATTTCATTCTTTTTTATTGCTGAGTAGTATTGCATTATATATATAAACATACCACATCTTCTTTATCCATTTAATTGGTGCTGGTAGAACTGGACAGCAACATGCAGATAAATGTAAACTGGACCACTTTCTTACACCATACACAAAAATAAATTCGAAATGGATGAAAGACCTAAATGTGAGATAGGAAACTGTCAATATCCTACAGGAGAAAACAGTCAGCAACCTCTTTGACCTTGGCCACAGCAACTTCTTACTTGATCTGTCGCTGGAGGGAAGGGAAATAAAAGCAAAAATTAACTCTTGGGACTTCATCAAAATAAAAAGCTTCTGCACAGTGAAGGAAACAATAAAACTAAAAGACAACAAACAGAATGGGAGAAGATATTTGCAAATGATACATCAGATGAAGGGTTAGTTTCCAAAATCTATAAAGAACTTACCAAACTCAATACCCAAAAAACAAATAATCCAGTGAAAAAATGGGGAAGATATCAACAGATACTTTTCTAAAGAAGATATCCAGATGGCTAACATGCACATGAAAAGATGCTCAACATCACTCATCATCAAGGAAATACAAATCAAAACTACAATAAGATACCACTTCACACCTGTCAGAATGGCTAAAATTAACTCAGATAATAGATGTTGGTGAGGATGCAGAGAAAGGGGAACTCTCTTCAACTGTTGGCAGGAGTGCAAACTGGTGCAGCCACTCTGGAAAACAGTATGGAGGTTCCTCAAAAAATTAAAACTAGAACTATCCTATGACCCAACAATTGCATTACTACGAGTTTATCCAAAGGATACAAAAATACTGATTTGAAGGGGCACATGCAACCCAATGTTTATAGCAGTACTGTCAACAATAGCCACATTATGGAAAGAGCCCAAATGTTCATTGACTGATGAATGGACAAAGAAGATATGGTTTCAGTTTTTTAAACATTTTATTCTTTAATATATCTGTAATTTATAATAATACACACAGAATGAGGTAGAGTTCGAAGTTATATTTTTCCCAGGTGGTTCACCAGATGTTTTAGCCATTATTAATTAATCTATCCTTTTCTCAATTGGTTTCAAATGCCATCTCTTTTGTGTATGAAGTTCTTTTGTATACTTGGGTTAGTTTATGGGTTTTCTGCTCTATTTCATTGAACTGTTTATTTGATACTCTTTCATGTACTGTCATTTTATAAAAAGTGTCAATAACCAGAAAGGCAAGTCATCAAATGGTATATTCATAAAGTGTCTGTTTCATTACATATTGCTTTAATTCATATGTTACTAGTTACCCCAAATCAGTGCCTGGGAATAAAAACAATAGCTATTTAATCAAGATATGGCATTGGATAATTTTTAACTGGGATCCTAGGCCATGGCATTATGCAGGTACAAAAGGTATAACTGTTTTCCATTATCCTGCTTGAAATATTGATTTATATCAATACCACATCCTGAGAGATTAGATATTAGATCTGTATCATAATTCCTCTTGCAGCTATAAAGAAAAACTTGGCCTATTTCTAAGTTCAGTAGTATTTTGCATACATATACTCTTGCCATTGTTTCCCTGTATAAAGATTTTTCTTTTTTTGTGCGTTTTTAAAACTCTAGTTTTTAATTTACATCCAAGTTAGTTAGCATAGAGTGCAACAATGATTTCAGGAATAGATTCCTTAATGCTCCTTACCCATTTAGCCCATTCCCCCTCTTACAACTCCTTCAGCAACCCTCTGTTTGTTCTCTGTATTTAAGAGTCTTTTATGTTTTGTCCCCCTCCTTGTTTTTATATTATTTTTGCTTCCCTTCCCATATTTTGATCTGTTTTGTATCTTAAATTCCTCATATGAGTGAAGTCATATCATATTTATCTTTCTCTGATTAATTTCACTTAACATAATACCCTCTGATTCCATCCACATAGTTGCAAATGGCAACATTTCTTTTTTTGATTGCTGAGTAATACTCCATTATATATATAATATACATATATATATATACACACACACACACACACACATACACACAAACACACACATACCACATCTTCCTTATCCACTCATCCATTGATGGACATTTGGGCTTTTTCCATAATTTGGCTATTGTTGATAGTGCTGCTATAAACATTGGGGTGCATGTGCCCCTTTGAGATAGCACACCTGTATCCCTTGAATAAATACCTAGTAGTACAGTTGCTGGGTGGTAGAATAGTTCTATTTTTAATTTTTTTAGGAACCTCCGTATTGTTTTCCAGAGTGGCTGCACTAGTTTGCATTCCCACCAGCAGTGCAAAAGAGATCCTCTTTCTTCATATCCCCGCCAACATCTGTTGTTGCTGAGTTGTTAATGTTAGCCATTCTGACAGGTGTGAAGTGGTATCTCATTGTGGTTTTGATTTGTATTTCCCTGATGATGAGTGATATTGAGTATTTTTTCATGTGTCAGTGTGCCATCTGGATGTCTTCTTTGGAAAAGTGTCTGTTGATATCTTCCACTCATTTCTTCACTGGATTATTTACTTTTTAGGTATTGAGTTTGGTAAGTTCTTTATAGCTTTTGGAAACTAACCCTTCATCTGATATGTCATTTGCAAATATCTTCTCCCATTCTGTTTGTTGCCTTTTAGTTTTGTTGATTGTTTCCTTCGCTGTGCAGAAGCTCTTTATTTTGATGAGGTCCCAATAGTTCATTTTTGCTTTTGTTTCCTTTGCTTCTAGAGAAATGTTGAGTAAGAGGTTGCTGTGGCTGAGATCAAAGAGATTTTTGCCTGCTTTCTCCTGTAGGATATTCGTGGTTTCCTGTCTCACTTTAGGTCTTTCATCCATTTTGAGTTTATTTTTGTTTATGGTGTAAGAAAGTGGTCCAGGTTCATTTTTCTGCATGTTGCTGTCCATTTTTCCCAGCAACACTTGCTGAAGAGACTGTCTTTATTCCATTGAATATTCTTTCCTGCTTTGTCAAAGATGAGTTGGCTGTATGTTCATGGGTCCATATCTGGGTTCTCTATTCTGTTCCATTGATCTGAGCATCTGTTTTTGTGCCAATACCATACTGTCTTGATGATTACAGCTTTGTAATACGTCTTGAAGTCCAGGATTGTGATGGCTCCAGCTACAGTTTTCTTTCTCAAGATTGCTTTGGCTATTCAGGGACTTTTCTGGTTCTATACAAATTTTAGGATTGTTTGTTCTAGCTCTGTGAAAAATGCTGGTGTTATTTTGATAGGGATTACAAGATTTTTCCAATTCTCCATTTAAATAACATTTTAACCATCGATGGTGTTGTCAGCTTCATGATGTGATCTGCTGGTTCTGGTTCCTGGAAGACTGAAATGTGACCTTTCTACAAGGTAGATGAGATCTTGCCAAATTAATTGGGAATCTCGTAGGGAGATTTCAACCTCATAAACCCTTCCAAGATCCTCCTTTGCATGGAAAAATCTTCCTCTGCAAACAGAAGCTCTCTTATCAGCTTGACCTGGGAGTAGTTCTCCTCTGGGAAAGTTGTCCTTTTGATTAACTTATGCTACCATGTATATCCTTGATTAAAACCAAACCTCCTCTGTCTAGGAACATCGTGCTTTTGGGTCATGTGCTACTTTGAAACACTTTGCTGAAGATTTATTCTCTCTCAGGAAAGTTGTCTTCCTTAATCACATACTTGGCTTTGGGAGGGGCATATGTGGAGCAGGTAGGAGAAAAGGCCACTGGCCGAATTGGCTATGTCAGCTGAACTGAAGTCATTATAGCCTTCGGGAAGTGCATTGTTGTGATTGCAAATATTGCACTCTTTTATCTCTGAAAGAGTGGTTGGGTTGGTGTAAATCTGTTTTTATTTGCAGTTCTTTTGCTTTTTTGTAAAAAAAAAAGTAAGTTACTTTTCAGACTCATCCATTTACATAAGTATATTGAATTCTATATGATGAACATTGTTATCTTAGTCATACTTTGGCAGTTTGATGTCAATTCTGTGTCTATAAATGATTTCTGTGCTCTGTTTTTGTTTTTTGTGTTTTCTTTTTTCTTTTCTTTTTTTTTTTTCAAAATAGCAATGGCAATGGTGCCTACATCACAGGACCATTGTGAGGACTTACTGAGTTAATGAATAAAAAGGAATAGAAAAAATACTTTAGTCAGTGTTCAAGAAATGTTTATGACAGCTATGATTATACTTAGGAAGTTGGTAGAACATTATGGAAATATGATCCTTTTTAGACACCATAGGTCCTGCCCTTTGGCAAAATCCCTAAATCTGTAGATTTTGTCTTTCCCTCTTTCCCAACTCTGTGCCTAGTACACAGTGTGATTCTTTGCTGTACAGGGCCATGTTGAGGGTAGGCAGTTATTAAAAACCATGACAAAATTAGGATTTAAGAATGTGTTCAAATTGAAAATCATGGTAAAACAGAGTCAGTATTCCAGGAGACAAGTGTCTGAAGGAGTGCATGGATGCTGACGTAGGCAAGCATGGGCCTAAGAATCACTTAAGATCCTAAAAGAAATCTATGCTATACCAGCCAGGCAGATAGAAATTTGATGTTTATGATAGTGATAATCCTCAGGAATTGAAGTGAAGAGAACAAAGCTAGCAGGAGAATAAATTGGAGATCCCAGCACTAAGAAATTTTTGGCTTTATAACGCAGAATCTTAAAGTCTCTACATATGAAGGGATCTTAATAGTCATCTAATTTAGACTTTTAAGGTAGTGCTTGAAGCTTCTGAGAAAGGAACATGGAAATGAGAACAAGTATAAAAAGGCTCAGAATAAGTGGGACACCGAGTGGCGTGAAGCAAGGGTGTAGGATAAGAGCCAGCTGAAGGTCTGTGTGAAACGCAGCCAACCCACCATACAATGAAGTTCATAGTCAACTATCCACACTCACATGCTAACAGTCTCCAGTCTGAGTTTCTTAATATGAACCAACAACCAATGACTTTAGCCACTCAAGGAATGCCTGTATCATGCAGGAGAGGGATTTAATAGTAAAAAGCAGTTTAGATAAAACAAGTATGTAGGAAGAAGAAAATATTAATAAAAATCAGTATAATCCTCAGAAGTGGAAAATACCACACCTGTAAAACAAGGACAGTTACTACAAAAAGTAAAGATTCCGAACACAGATCTCTTGTGTACTAAAAGAAAGCAGAAATTAAAAACTCAGTGTCAGGGTTAAAAGATAAAGATGCAGGAAACGTTCAGAAAGTAGAACAAGAAGACAAATGGTTGGAAAACAGGAGAAAAAGAGATAAGAAAATGAGAGGATATGCAGGTGATTGGCCACTTGAAGGGCCAAAAGAGAGAAGAGGGAAAATGAATAATTCAAGAAAATTCTCCAGAACTGAAAGATGTGAATTTACAAATGAGGGCCCAATAGTAACATAATAGATAAAAACAAGTCAGACAGAATACCAGGAACAAAGAGATCTCACACACTTGGAGTCTTGAGGCAGTGGGAGGCTACATATCATAGATGAAACATCAGGAATCAAAACATCTTCAGACTTCACCAAAATTCTAAAGGAAAACTGTCAACTGGTCTTCTGTACTTAGCTGAATTATGTAGCATATGAGGATCTGAAAATTTTTACCTCTTGTGTATCCTTTCTCCTTATCATGGAGGAAATAAACTAAGACTGAGGTCAGAATAGGATCCAGAGAACAGGGGATGGACATGGAAGGAATCCCAGGTAGGAGAAGGGAGATATCTGGTGCTAGGTAGGCACAGAGAGCTGCGCTTCCTGTCCTTCCCTCTCCTGGGTGTAGAAGCTGTTAATACCTGCTCTGGCTGAATATCAAGAGCTCCAGTTGGCAGAGAGGATGGGGGTGAATTTGTGATAAAAAAAAAAAAAAACACCACACAACAAAGAAAATGAGACACCAAGTATTCACTCTAGGCAAAAATAAAGAGGTGTGCAATAAAGAAAAAAAATAAGTACAAGGACATTGAGGACCACTGGGAAAGGAGCATGATGTGAGTGGGGATAAAAGGTTTAGGCAATCACCAAGATTAAGAATTTGTGTTTGTGGTATATGTATAGCATTTTTTTTTTTTTAGAATATTGTGAAATCATGCTTGTATCTCCTCTGGTTCTAATATTCTAAAAGTCAGATCCTTTTATGGGATGAGATAATCATCAATAACAGTGTGCTATTTAACTTACACTTAACTGGATTAAAGATTTGCCTCCATCTCTTGACAGATTGTGGCTTTGATAAATTATAGAGCTTATAAGAATCTCAGTTTCCTTATCTGTAACAGGATAACAATTACTACCTCATAAGATTTTTGTAAGAATAAGAATGCAATGTAAATATCATATATATAAAACAGTAAGAACAATGCTTTGCACCAAACAGACATATAGGAATTGAAGTTATTTCTTGTTTGACGAAAAGTTACACTCATTTTAGTTTTGTGCCTGTCCGACAAAAGTCCTTAGGTCTTTCTCATACTTTTTATCCTTAGGCTTTGGAAGTTAAAAGGGTTGCTGTAAAAGGATTGGTTCCTTTTGTCAACCCTTTCAGTAGAGTGTAAGGGAGACATCATAGAATGAATGTCCAAGTAAGGAGAGGCCCTAGAGATCATTTACTCAAATATTTGTGCTTTGCAGATGAAAGACCTTAAACCCAGAGAGAACAAATGGCATGCCCAATATTATAAAACAAGGGAGCCAGACTTTAATACCCAAAGCCCAGAGCACTGCTCTCAGCAGCTCAAGGGTCTCATAGCACTAACCCTTACAGAGATTTAGATGCTGAGACCTTTTATTCCTTATCCCAGTGGAGTCACTCTCCAGAATCACAAAATTACTCTCTCTTTATATCACAATTGAAAAACAAAAATCTTAGCCCAAATTTAGTGAAGAGGCAGACTGTGAGAATAGAAGAGAGAATACATGTGAGGTGAGCAATTTAAAGTCATTGATTGCTCTGTGCTAGGTATTCAGCTAGGTATTTACATATATTATTTCATTTAATCTTTAAACTACAGGTATTTCTTTTTCCTCTATTTTATAGATGAGACTGTTGCACCAAAATGCTGTGTAATTTTTCTAATTACTCTGTTGGTATGAGGTAGATCTAGAATTTTAATCTGGGAAGTCTGACATGAGAATTCATGTTCTTAATCATTTTATTATATTTATTCTTTTTCAGGAAGATAATAAATCTGTAGGGTGATCAACTTGTTCAGGTTTCTCTGGGACTTTCACAGATTTAGCACAGGAAGTCCTGAGTCTCAGGAAGCCTTTATTTTTTTTATTTTTATTTAAAAAAATTTTTAATGTCTTTATTTTATTTTGAGAGAGGGAGACAGAGAGTAAGTGGGGGAGGGGCAGAGAGAAAGGGAGACCCAGAATCTGAAGCAGGCTCCAGGCTCTGAGCTGTCAGCACAGAGCCCGACGTGGGGCTCAAACTCACGGAGTGTGAGATCATGACCTGAGCTGAAGTCGGACGCTTAACCAGCTGAGCCACCCAGGCGCCTCCCCCCCTCCCCCCGCCCCAGGAAGCCTTTAAAACCAGATATGTATGCTATCCAATGTGAATTTTATGTTATTATCACATATGACAATGCATGTGAGTGTTTTTCCAATGCTAAAACACAATGTGATTTTATTAGACTATTTCAGAGTTGTGGTAGTAGTATACTGAAATGAGCACTGAACTAAAAGTCAGAAGATTGAGACTCTGAGGATCCTCTTGTACTTACTAGCTTTTAGCTAGTTATTTCACCCTTCTAAGCCTGAGCATTACATCTTTAAATGGAATATTAAAAAAAAGTATTTTAGAGAGTTCTTGAAAGTTCTAAATGAAAGAATCATGGAAACTCTTTTTAACAGCAACACCCAAACCATATATAAGGGAGAGTGAAGATGATGATGATGATGATGATTTAGGTTCAGTAAAGTAAAATTCCTACTTGGAAATGTTCCATAGTTTTTATCATATACAGAATCAAGCAGCAATCCCTTATTATTTCAATAACTATTTATTGAGCCTGACTGTGTGCCAAATATCAGAACTCAAAGAGCCTCCATGACCTGGCCCTGTCTTTCTTTCCAGTCCCCTCTCCTGCATCTCTCTTACCCTACCCTAGTTTCATCCATCTTAGTGGGTTTGCATTTCCCAAATCATGCTGTACTCTTTTTATCCCTCTGTGCCTTTAGTTCCATAAATACCAGTATTCCTCAAGGCTTGTTCTCTCATCTCCATCTCTGCTGATGTTATGCACTTTCCTTTTATGTCCTCATATACACTTCAGCAGGATCCCAAATCTTTTATCTCTAGCCCTTAACTGTCTGCCGGGAGTTATACCCTGTTAGTAACTGCCTACTATGCATGTATACTTGGACATTTCACATACAATTTGAACTCTACTGATCTAAAACTAAACTCATTATTTCCCTACATTTGCTCTTTTTCCCTACATGTACCATGTCTCATTCAGGGTGCCATCTTCCCCACTGTCATCCAGTATGGAAACATGAGTCTTTACAGATTCTTTCTTATTTCATCCCAATATCTAAATATCATGTCTCCCAGATTATATTTTCATTATGTCTCAAAGACATTCCCTATCCTCCAACCCCCATACTACAATTTCAGGCTTTACCGCTTCCTCACTGGCTTACTTGAGTTTCTTTCTAGGTTTCCTGTGTTTATAGTTTTTCTTCTCATTACTGCCTCCCACTCCCAGATTTGTAGTCCATCCTCCAAATTGTTGATACAGTTTTTTCTAAAATAACAACTTGATTTTTAAATGTTTCAGTTCATAATTCTTCAATGACTCTAGCATTCAAAATAAAGGTCAAAATTTGTAGTTTTGTATACAAGGCTCTTTATGACCTAGATGTTGTCTACCTAAATTCATCTCCTACCACTTACTCCCTACATTTTAGGCCTGCACATAGAAAGCTCCAACTATAGACAATTTCCTGTTATTCCCTAACTACCAGCTATAAGATCTCTAACTTCCTTATTTTGTAAGTTCTATTTCCTCTACTTGAAATATTATTTCCCCCCTACATTTTTCTTTGTCTAGTAATCTCTTACTCATCTTATAAATGTCATTCACTCTGTCATTCACTTTTCCTGACAAGCAAAATTTTGGGATACCATCTAAATCTTTTGTTCTCCCATGCTGTATGTTTCACTAGTTTTCTAACCCCATACATTCTATATTATAATTGCCTCCTTATATATTTATCTCCCCTATAGAGCCATGGGGAGTATGAGGACAAAGATTATATTTTAGTCATCTGTCTCTATCATTTAGCATAGTACCTGTTGCAGAGTAAGTGAGTGAATAAATGAATGAATGAATGAGCCAGGTTACATTGTTAGTACTTCAGAGGCTTATCATTAGGGTAGAGATGGAAGTGTGGAAGAGCTAAAGACACTACCAAGTTTGTGGGGCTAAGTCATACAGAAATGATGCAGTAATTACAATTCTTTGCTTGCATGTGACAGGAACCAAACTAGCTTGAGTGCCAGTTTATTTAAAGGAGTTTATTAAAAGATACAAAAGTGTTTCATAAACCCCAAGCATAACCACATCTTATGAAGGATCTTGAAACTTATGAGACACTCTCTTTGTTCCTTAGCTCCGGTGTTATTCTTCTCTGTTCAGTCCTCTAGATGGGCTTTCTCTGCTTCTTCCCTATGACAGATGTGGTGACCCTACAGAACTCCATAGTTCTCTCTATTTTATAATCTTCATTCTGCATCATATTGATCATCAATCCCAAACAAAATTCTTCCTCAGCATCTTTAAAATCAATCATTTTGTGAGGGGCTGCACACCCAGCGATGAGCTGTCTCTCCTAATTTTGATTTCCTACCAAAGAAAATATGGTTAGTTTAATTCAATCAATTAACTGTAACTTGGGGCCAGGATTCACAGTGCAAATTTGCTGCCACTGGTACACCCCTTTTCATCAGATGGCCAGAAGTCTAATTATTGATAATGAAAAGCTGGAAATGCATCTCAAATACTTCCTCTGTGCTGAGTAGGGCAAGTCTAAAAGTATTTCTAGGTTGAAGCAAAGCTATTTGCATATTTCATGGTTAGCAGTCTCTCTATTCTGGCTAAAGTTATATATTAGAACCATTCTAGATAGTAGATGAGGCAGAGGGAACAGTGGCAAATGCCTTGAGGGGGTGAGTGGACAGGAATTAAGAGTTGTAACCAGTTCAATCAAATGGGTTGGGGTTTAAAGCAGGACTTTACTCTCATAGGATTCTTGCTGGTATCTATAGTGAAAACTAAGAGTTTAGCATAACTTGAATGGAATGAATTTGGCAACTGTGGGGGTCAGAAAAAAGGCATATAAGTTGTAGGTAAATGGAAACTCAGGACCCAGCACCTAATAAAACTCAGTTAATGTTTGTCAGTGAATGAATGAATAAGTGGTACCTGCTTCCAGGCACTGAGGACTGAGCACTTAGTTCAGTGCTGTAAGCTTAATTCCCACTCTGGTATGGGTAGGACTCTTCATATATATGCTCATGGACTCAATGACTGGGTAAGACTAAATTATAGGGTACAGGTCTCTAATACCTGTCACTTAGTAAGGTCATGGAGAAAAAAAGAATAGAGAACGAGAATGGTAGTCTTTCTTAACACCTGGATCCTTTCTTTCTTTGAGGACTGAAAACACTGAAGAACAATTAGTTGCATAGAGCATGTCTATCCTGTCAGCTTCTGGTAGTCAGAGACAGGTTTTATTTGTGTATTTCTGGTTCCTAGCACAGGGTCTGGAACAGTTGTTGCTCAACCAGTGTTACTTAAATTAAAGAAAGGATAAATCATTTCCAAGTATAATAACATTAACCTAATATTGCTTTCCTCTCAATTCATGTACAAATTTAAATATATTTTGTTTTCTAGTATATATGGCTGCTGCCTGATTTGGTTTAAGAAAATATCCTTTCACTACCACTTTTACCTTTAAAAAGTCACCCTAAGATTGCACAGAAAATGCTATTACTGGTCAGTTAGGTACCATGCACAGTGTCAGACTTGGAGAATAAATATTTCTCTTCCAGACATAATAACTACTGCCCTGTTATAATTGATGTTCATGGAAAGAACTCCATCATATTATATATCCCAAACTCTTTGTCATCCTCTGCTGAACAGCTATTTGACTTTCTTTCTAGACATTGATTTGTCACTAGCAATGAGGCATTTTTTTTAATGATGCATTTAAATTTAATGCTCCATAGTGGATGCAAAGACACTGGCATCTGGTATCTTTGGTACCCACATATCTATTTGTGTGTTTGTCTGTCCAAAGAGAGGAGATTCCCAACAGTCAGTAAACCTAAATGATTAGATATTCCTTTTTTACTTTCTTTTCTTAAGCAAAGGAGATTTATATTATACAGCTTTCAATGCATAGTTCTGGTTACAGTTTAGAAGTTTCTGTCTTTATTCATGTGAAAGATCTCTGAAGTGAGCATTCCTAGACATATAAAATACCAATATAAAATCAAGGACAAAAGTAGGCTAGACTCTCTAGATTTTGTATTTTGTTCTTTTTATATTTTTGTAATGGATTAACATAGAATTTTCAGTAAGACAGTGTTAGTTGATCAAAGCTATCTCCCTAGATTGTGAAAGCAAAGGCTTGCTATGCAGCAAAAGTCCGTTTGTTTGCCTAATAGATATTTATTGAACAGGTGCTAATTCTGAAGGTCAGGAGCCTGATCTTCCTGTAGACATCTACTCTGCCACACTAGATTTCTGTGGAGTCCCTCTTTAGGAGATGCTGGGGCCAAGTGACATACCCTTTCTTCCTAGTGAGGCTTATACCGCTAATTTCTGTCTGGCCTTGTTCCTGGTGACCAGGGAGGTCTCCTTTTTCCCTTTTACATAATATCTAGGTAAAGTAGAGGCAAGCTTGGCTTTGTGCTTCCTTCTCATGGGTACCCTTAGTTTGGTACCTGAATAAGAGGCTATTGCAGGCCTGTTTATCATTTCTGCTGCATGGAAGAGAGAGAAGAGATTAATTACAAGAAGAAAAAATCCTCTAACATTCCCAGATCTTCTATTCTAAGCTACTCATTCTCTTTGTCACCAGGATAGTCCTTACTCTGAGATCCTGTTTTTTTTTAAATGTTTTTTAAGTTTATTTATTTTGAGAGAGACAGAGACAGTGTGAGTAGGGGAGGGCAGACAGAGAGAGAGAGAGAGAGAGAATCTCAAGCTGACTCCACACAGTCAGCACACAGCCCAATGTGGGGCTCGAATCCACAAAACCATGAGATCATAACCTGAGCTGAAACCAAAAGTCAGATGCCCAACCAACTGCCCACCCAGGTGCCCCAAGGTCCTGTTTTGATCTAAGTCAAAGAACCTCTTTTCCTTGGAGATATGGTTAGTGAGGATGCAGTCATCTCTCCCAGACATTGAAGTGTGTGAAGTGTGTGTGTGTGTGTGTGTGTGTGTGTGTGTGTGTGTCTGGTCAGTGCTCTATGGGAGGCCCTATATAGGTTTAAACTATAGATTAAAAAGGAGATAACAGTCGCAGTCTTTAAAGAGCTTATAGTCTTGTAGGAGAGACTTTCATAAACAAATACAATGTAAAGTATCAAGTACTATAATTGGGTACATAGAAAATGACATGAGATTATCAAGATTGGAGTGACTAGTACTATCTGGAGAGATTAGGGCATGCTTCAGAAAGGCAGTTGTGTTCTAGCTGGTTGAGAAGGAATTTGATAAGTCTCTAAAGAGGGAAAGGGCTCTTTTCTAACATAAAACACAGAAGTGGGAAAGAGGATGTCACCCCCTGGCAATAGTGAATAATTCATGAGGCTGTGGGACCCACTGGTTAAGAACATAAACTCTCGAGGCAAGCTGCAAGGATTTGATATAAGCTTAACTACTTACTAGTTCTAGTGAGTCATTACTGTTTGGTGCCTCAATTTCCTCATCCATAAAATGGAAATGCTGCTAAGAGGATCTACCTCACAGGGTTGTTTTAAGGAATAAATGAGATAGAACATGTAAAGCAATTAGAATAGCATTTGACACATATCAAGCAACCATTTTATCATGGCTATGTGTCTGATAAATGTAAAGGCTGAGATTGCAGAATGAGGCAGGCTCATATCATGAAGGGTTTTGTCAAAACCATTAATTTAGTTTTTATCCTGAAGACAGTGCAAAACCATTTTCAATAGGCAAGTGAAACATTAAACTTTTAAAAAACCACAAAATTTTTAAAGGAAGATTGTTCTAATTAATAATTTCTTTACTAGAGTGCCTGTGTGGCTCAGTCGGCTAATTGTCCAACTTCGGCTCACGATTTCATGGTTTGTGAGTTTGAGCCCTGTGTCAGGCTCTGTGCTGACAGCTGAAGGTGGAGGCTGCTTTGGATTCTGTGTCTCCCTCTTTTTCTGTCCCTCTCCTACTTGGGGCGCTCTCTCTCTTTCACTCTCTCTCTCTCTCAAAATAAATAAACATTAAAAAATTAAAAATAATTTCCTTATTTAGCAAGAAATTATTTAATGAGTAATAATAATAACACCAGAAATTAAGACCTAAAATTGAAATGCTTTTCTGCCCATCAAAGATAGATTAATCAGTGGAAACAACATTTTGGAGCAGTCTTTCTTGCCTTGAACTTTATGATTTGAATTTAAACCATTTATTTTTGGATACTGCTCAGGTCTCTTGACAGGATATAACTTTCTGTTAAGTAGACACAGGGCTCAGCCAGATTATCCAATCCTGCCAGACAGGGCACTAGCCTTTTTTGATATCTCTTCAAAGAATGAAACTTATCTTGAGAAGAACACTATAAGACTAAGGAGGGATATTCTTTCATCAACTCTTTTGGAGCATCATCCTCAATTACTTCTAGAACATTGTTTAATGACCTGCACATAGCTGTCACTCAAGCAATGTTTTATTCACAATAAATCTCTGGAGGATCCAATACTAGTTGATATCCTACAATTATAATCACTGTTTTGAGAAGAATAGCTATCATGAATCAAGTGATCACAAACCAGATAGTGTGCTAGTCTCTTTTAATGCATCAAATCAAGCTTTTGTCTATTTGAAAATCCTTCACTACTTCCCATCACACTTAGAATAGCAGTTTATAAATCTCTGTAGGATCTGAGGCCTGCAGTATTTGGGCAGGTATCATTTTCTATCTACCATATATAATATCTTTTTTTCAGTTCATCAAACTTACCAAGTTTATTATTAAGGCCTGGCAAAAATTCACTTGCCTGAAAAGGTGCTCCACTCTCTTTGCTCCTATTTTTTTTTTTTTTTGAAAGAGAGATTGAGAGCGCGAGAGATTGAGAGCACAGGAGAGCACTTGCAGGAGGGGCAGAGGGACAGTTAGAGAGAGAATCTAAAGCAGGCTCTATGTCCAGCACTGAGTCCTATGCTGGGCTTGATCTCAAAGTCTTGAGCTGAAATCAAGAATTGGATGCTTAACCAACTGAGCCACCCACTTGTCTCTCTCTGCTCCTTCTTATCCAGTGGCTCTCAGCAAAGGACATGTTTTCCAAAAGTCTTCCCTAATCACTCTAAAGCAGCTATGTACATAACCTAAGATTAAGCTTAATTGAGGGATTTCAGATGATCAGGGTTGATTTTTGCAGCCTGAGTCTAGTGCTATGACCCCGCATGCATTGCTGTGCATCTCTGTGTAACCATTTTGCCTCTGAGGTATACCCTGCTTTCTTCTCTGTATTGAACATTTTCTAGGGACAGGTACTTCTTTACTGGGCAGAGAATAAATGCTAGCAGTCTGGTGGAATGGAAAGAGAGGACTTGCAAAGGGACTGAGGAAGCATACTTTGCTCTTAACTTGTTATATGAATTACACCAACTCCCTTTTCTTCTCCGGGCCTTGGTTTCCCCATCTATAAAATAAGAACATTAAAATGAGTGATTTCTAGTTTTTTTTTTCTGTTATATGTTATTTCTAACCCATAGTAAGTCTAATTTGAGAATTTGTCTTTTGTGTAAAAAGTGGAAAGTAGAGTGTCTTTTGTGTCAGAGTGTATCTGGCATTGTAGAAATAAGCCAGCATGGATAATTTTTGCTAACGTATCAAGCAGCCCTGAAACCACCTGACTGACCTATGACCAACAAGGAAGGGGATAGAGCTAAAACTCACAGTGAGCAGATTACTTGATGTAAACCCACAGTGTTTTTCCACTGTAGCAAACTGTTTTTTCCCTCTGCCCAGCTAGGGGGACTCTTCCTCCTTGTTCATACAGGTCAGGCAAAGGAGCAGACCTCCTGGGTTTCCTTTTCATTTCAATGGTATGATAAGGGAAAGGGGTATAGTGGAGAGTTTCAAACATCTGG
Organism: Cryptoprocta ferox; assembly: GCA_028646485.1. NCBI lineage: Eukaryota > Metazoa > Chordata > Mammalia > Carnivora > Eupleridae > Cryptoprocta > Cryptoprocta ferox. The sequence goes on from CM053570.1 coordinate 63,975,945, forward strand.
GAAGAGACAGAGTAGCTAGATCTGTCCTCATAATACAACTGAATAATGGCCAGTAAACTAGACTTTTGGCTGATTTCCACAGAGTTAGTTGATGGCTTTTGCTTCACCCACTGAATGCTGTCAGCCAAATTAGTCTCTTTATTGCTCCTTCTTTATATATTATAGCAAGCACTTTGCCATCCCTAAGCCTTTGTTTACATAATTTTACCCTGCCTGGAACAATCCTCTATTTTTCCAAGTTCCATTTTCCTTTTAAGTTCTGCTGTTACCTCCACTGAGATTTGCCAGACAATGATTTCTTCTCTTGTGTAATTTCAACATTTTGAATATCCTTTTATTGTTGTACTTAATCTCATTGTATCTTAACTTATTTAGTCATGTATGTTGGCTTCCCCTCTAGACTGTAATCTGCTTTAGAGTAGGGAGACTATCATTCATCTGATAATGAATGCCTAACAGAGTGCCTGACACATACAGGATGCTCACTAAATGTTTGCTGAAAGGACAAACAAATGAATATACTGAGGCCTCACCTACCCTAGTAGTAATCTTTTCTTGACTACTACAGCCCTCCTATGGGACTCAAGAGCTCCTCTGAGTTTTTGTATCATTCATTACTCATTCTATGCTGTTATTGAGCATTTAGTTGCTTTAGCCCTATGGTAAAGGGAATGTGCAAATGAGGAGGGTGGGATGGTTAGTGGGGAGAGGCTGGGGACTTAATTAGACTAAAAAGGATACTTCTACCTCCATGACAGTTGCCACCTGTCCAGATTATGAAGATGGAATTCAGAGATAGGACCTCATTAAGACTTTTGAAAGCCCTAGAATTTCTTACTTTTGAGTTCTACCACTTACCTTATTAAACATGAAAATGTGCTGACCTCTGAAACCAAATCAATCAAATTAATATATACCTCTAAAAGGAACTGAGTTGAGGGGCACCTGGGTGGCTCAGTTGGTTACACGTCCAACTTCAGCTCAGGTCATGATCTCATGGTTCATGAGTTTGAGCCCCACATCGGGCTTTCTGCTATCAGCACAGAGCTCTCATCGGATCCTCTATCTCCCTCTCTCTGCCCCCCCACCTAAAAAATAAATAAACATTGAAAAAAAAAAAGAATTGAGTTGGTATTCAGTTGGCTAGTTGACATTTTTGTAGCTATTCTTATTTACAAGTTTGGTTTTGCAAGTTTGTTTTATTTTTGAGCCAATTTTTTTTCAGGTATCAATACATTTTGATAGGCTCTTGAAAGCCCTTAGCTCTGGGCACTATGAGTTTAGAATTCAGGGGATAAAAGAGCTATAACAAGAAGAGGAAGTCAAGGATTATCACGCAGGAGCAATGAGCAGGTTGTCATGGTCCTTTGGAGATCCTAGAATAAAGAGTGAGGTATTAATAGATATATCAGGTCAGCTCTATCCAACATTGACCTAGCATTACTAAGGGATTAGTAGATTATGCTTTGTTCAAGTTCTTAGAGGTTGAGCAAGACCTTATATGTCCACACTTCAGATGTATTTTTAAAATACTTCCACCCTCTTCTATTCACTGTCCCAACCCCAATAGCCACAGGGACTAGACTAAAAAGCAAACAAAACAAAACCAACTTCTGGAACTGTCTGTTCTTCAACAGTTTAGATATCTTCCCATGCTCCTCATTTTTAGACTCTTAGCCTTTGCCAAACTCAGCTTCATAAACTCCTAAAATTTCTGTAGTCTCATTTAGATTGGTGAATTTCTTTTGGACTCTTTAATATGTCTTGGACCTGGAAAAACATTTTGAGGAAATCACAGTTGCTACTTACCACATTGTATATTTGATGCCTTTATTATATAAGTGATCTAGTAGAGTGTTATCTCAGTTTTCACAAGTGGATCCTGAGGTACAAAAAAGGCAAGTTATTGTGTAGGGCTTCAGAGCCATTGGTGGCAGGAACAATAATAGAATTCACATTTTATTATCCCTACTCTTATGCTATTTTTTGGGCTTATGCTCCTTAGCCTTCAATGTTTTCACCTATAAAATAAGATAAACTCAGATGTCAAGTAAAAAACTATTCCTCTGAAAATCATTCAATAAATAGAGTTAAATATATATACTAAAACTGATATTAATATCAGTTAGCAACTTAAATTGCTCTGTATGTTAAAAGAAAAGCACTTTCAGATGTGCTGTCTCACTTAATTCTCATAGCCATTTGTCCTGTGGCTATGTTTATCTTCCATATTTTAGAGATTAGAAAACTGAGTATCATTTAAGGATTCACCCAAGATCATAGTCATCATATAGTAGAGGCAAGACTCAGGTTTGGTATTCTGAGTAAAGATTATGTTTCTTTCTACTATGGGTTATCACTACCATTTTCTAGTTTAAAGTGGTGGAAAGTTTCATTTAACATAAAAATTGAATGCCAATTTTTGCATGTTCTCTGCAAACATTCCTAGTAGAGCAAACAATGGTATAAACCTCTTTGCAAGAGAGACTGTTTATAGTCCTTCAGTAATCTGAGTGCTTTTGAATAGTTCAGAAGCAGCTACTTACACAAATCAATACAAATACTTTATATCTGTGCCTTTAAGTGAGCCTCCAAATGATCTTTATTAAATGATAGTTTATTGATCTATTAGTAGTTACTACGAGTACTAGAAAGTAATACAATTCCATTTATTTTAAAATATATTATGATTAATAATTTTAATTAAATCAGAAACTCCTTTAATCATGAGGATGACAAAAAATTCATTATATTTTCACATACCTTTATAGTTTCAAGGTGCTTTTGCATATGATTTTGAAAATAATGCTATGAAATGAATAAGGAAAATACTATTATCATTTGACAGATGAGAAAACCAAGGACTAGCAAAGTGAAATAACTTGTTCAAAATCCTATATCAAGGGTGTGCAAAAGTCAAGTTGTTTAGTGATATTGAGTGACCTAACTTAGCTATCTTTTCAAATACTATAGCAGATTCTTTCTTTCTTTCTTTCTTTCTTTCTTTCTTTCTTTCTTCCTTCCTTCCTTCCTTCCTTCCTTCCTTCCTTCCTTCCTTCCTTTCTTTCTTTCTTTCTTTCTTTCTTTCTTTCTTTCTTGTCAGATTGTAAACTCATGAAAGCAGGGAACATTTCTGCTTATTCAGCTTTGTAACCTCAGTGCCTGGCACATAGCAGTTGCTCATTAAATATTGTTTGAGTGAATGAATGGCTCGGGAACATGGACTCCTAGCTCATGAGGAAAAGCTTCCCATAGAAAGATGATGGAAGTCTGTTTGAAAGTGTTGGATCTCAAATTTTTTTTATAGTTAGGAAGGCCCTGGGTTGTTGTCAATGCGTTGACCTCCAGATTGAAAGCATATACCCTGACTGTGCCACACAGCTCCCCTGAACATCCTTATTATCATAGCACTTAATCACATTGTGGGCTAATTATCTGTTTAGTTGTCTGCCTTCCCTTGAAAATTGTGAATCTCTTAACAGCAGATGTCCCATTGTACTTCAGTCCATAGCATTGAGCTTGGCATATGATAGACACCAAGTAAATATCTGTAGAAGGAATGAATGAATGATTGAATGAATAAACAAATAATATGACTTAGTGTGCAACAGCAATATAGGTATATTGCTGAGAAAAAAATAGAGTTTGTAACAGGAAAAAAGTTACATAATTAAGTCTGATTCAACATTAGGTTGATAAGAAAGGTAGTAGCAGTTTTCCATGGTATATTTGCCTTTTAAAATATTCTGTTTATGTTTATGGTTTAAATGCTTCTAAAAGTCATTAAAATGTTTTTAAATTGAATATTTCTAATAAGTTTGAGTCTTCCTCTTTTTGATAAAGGAATACTTTGTGCTTAATGGAAAACTAAATGTGAGCTCTCCACTTGACTCAGTTAAATTATCTGCAAAATAAGACTGTAGTCCTTTCTTTTATTAAATGAGATAGTACTTGTGAAAGAAAGTTCCTAGCATGGTGCCTGGCTTATAGTTGAAGCTTTGTAAATGTTTACTGACTGAATGAGTTATAATAAATGACCCTCATTCTCCTTTGCCCTTATGCTTCTTCGATCCTCATTCTCCTGTCACTGAACTTTTGATCATTTCAACAAAAACCTGCATGAGGAAGAAAAGAATGACATTTTGGTGTCATCTGAAAATTCAGCTTTTAAATACTGTGTTTTGTGACCATGCTATGATTACTATGATTATACCTATTTCCACAGTGGTGATACTCAGGGTTGTTCTGTTTGTTTTGTTTTGTTTTGTTTTGTTTCCTTAATCTACAAAGAGTTTTAGAATTCATATTATTTTTCCCTCTTGGGGCATGTTTTCCTTTGAGAATGGAATTTGGGCCTTGGTATTGGATATGTTAGTTCAATAGTCTCATTGTCCTCGATTTAGTCTTCTGTTTCTTCACAGTCCAAATTGCCCTTCATGCGGAGCTGAGCTTGTGATACGCACTTGAGGTGATGTGTAAATGCTTTCACTGGCTCAGCTCCCTTTTCCACCTAGCATGCCTGGGTCACCTTCACAACATCAAGATTAGGTGTACATGCACTGTCATAAATAATGCCTTATGCAGGGGTAATGAAAATGGAATCTGTTGAAATATAGCCTATTGTATTAAAATTTATGTTTTGATTATCGTTTTTATTATATGAAACAAGCTTGAGCTTTATAAAGTCATTCAGAAAAGAGATCTGCATCACTGATAGGAATGTCTGTCCACTTGGCATCCATGCCTAGCAATGTGAGAGTCTTATGAACATTTCTAAGGGTATTATTTTTTCTTCTCTGCTTTGAAAATTCAAATTGGATTACTTAACAAATAATTCTTTGAAATACCTCTAATGGTGTTATATGAAAGCTCTAGACACAGTGCTCCCCCACGTCAGAGGGTCTTTATAAAATGCAAATGTAATCTTATGTGCCTTCCTGCTTTATCTCCTTCAGTGGCTTCCCACTTCTTACCTTATGTAATAAGATAAGCTCCCTAGTTTAACAGGACCTTTAGTATCTGTCCCTGCTTACTTCCTTTCCTCTCTCCCCTTATCTCTACGTTCTAATCTCATTCATTCAGCAGTGATGCTTGTGGTTTCCTCGCACATGCAGTGGAACCCCCCTCCCCCCCAAATTGTTTCCTTTCTCTGGGAATTATCACTCCTAAAAGCATTCCTTAAACATCTGCTCATTTTAGGGCTTAGTTTGTTACTTTTTTGGGGAAAGTTTCCCTTGATCTTCCAGACTGGGTTAGAAGCTCCTCTTCTGTATTCTCATAGCATCTTGGACTTTCCTTTACAATAAAATTTATGGCCTGGTAGTATAATTCCATGTTTATTTATATATCTTCCCCATTACACTGTGATATCCTTGGAGATAAAGATACTGTCATATCCATTTTTTTATCCCAGCATGAAGGCTGCAGCTTGCTCCTAATGAACCTTTTGTGTGAGTTAGAAAAATACCCTTTCTATTGGGCCAGTGTTAGCCATAACAGGGGAGTCCTTTTGTAATGCACACTCTGAATGTAGCAACTCAGTTCAGGTCCACCACAATGTCTGGTGTACAGTAAGTGCTCAGGATATGTTTGTTAAATGATAAATGTATCAGTTAAGCAGTCAGTTGAAAGCAGATAAAGTTGAAATGCAATTGAAACTGGCATTAATAACAACCTGTATAAATTAAGAAGATAATGTAAATCACTCATCATAAAAAAGACTGTTGAATTGAAATATCTTTAACAAAGGGAATGTTTCTGGGACAAGTCTTTCTATAAACATAGGAAAAGTAGTAAAAATGGAAGATATTTACCATCAGCCAGTAGATAGCAGGCTCTGAATTTACCTTAATTTCTATTAGCCTGTATACTGAAGATGTATCATACTCAGTGTGAGTTGCCTAGTTTTCTTCAAAGCTATAGCCAATGTATCTCAATAGTAGTGTATTAATTAGCCTTTTATCCAAACAGGTCAGCACAGAGAAACAGAATAGATAACTACTTAAAAAGCAGTGTGGAGAAGGATAAACTACAACTTTGATAGCTTCTTTATTTTTCTATATTTTGTCTTTACTCTTAAAATGTGAAAAATACTTTGATAGAATAGAAAATAGTGTTGAAAATAGAGAATAGAAACACTAGGTTCAAACCTCAATTTCACCATTTCCTATCATCGAGACTTCAGTAGACTTTATTAGTGTTGTCTGATAGCTGGTCCTACTCTCTCTTCTTCCTACGTTCTTGGATGATTATATTGCCTAACTCTCTTCCAGTCTGTGGAGCTGTGAGACTAGTTCTGCTCAGAAGACAGGAGGGGATGTGACATGTGTCACATACAGGCTGAGTTAAGAAAAAGCCCCTGCATGACCTTCCAGCCCTTTCTTTGCCTTTTGTAGAACATTAGTTACCTATTGGAGGATAGCTGCCCTGAGACCTACAATGGATTTTACATGAGTAAGAAATAAACTTTCTATGTTTATGTTAAGACAGTGTGATTTTGGGGTGTTTATTCTTTAGCATTAGCTGGTTCTTTCCTGACAAATACAGTGACCTTGGAAAAGTCTTTGACCCTGCATGAGTCTCAGCTTTTTAAATTGCAAAATGAGAGGTGGTGGTGGTCTGTGTCCTTTTGTTCATTCACAGATCATCAACGCCCATTGAAATTGTTTCCCCATGCTGGGCTCCTGGAATCCACACAGGAACAAGCCACGGTCTCTTGCTTTAGGGAGTTCTCCTTCTACCACCTGGACCAACTAACCACGCTGTGAAAAGAGAGCTCATTGGAGCCGCAGTTTTGGGCTAGCCAGTGGAGAAATAGCCAAATACCCTTGCAAGCCAGGGATTGCCAGGCTTTCTATGTCTGCAAAGTCTAATGTGGCGACTCACATTGGCTCTCTGAACCAGACTTTTATGGTATGTGGGTAAAAGGGAGCCATGGAGTGATTGGCTACAGAAGGCCTGAAACTTGACTACCCTTTCCTTCTTCAGCAAGATACGCTCTCTCCTTGTTATTAGCTCAAGCAAACAGAAGTCTTGGGAATTACAGCATGTCTTTTAGGGCTACCTCAAGAAACAAGCCAAAGTACACGTGGTGGAGAGTCCCAAATATCACTGACCAGGGAAGTAAAATAATGAAAGACACAACAAGAGAAACTGAGAGACACCATTAAAAGAACACTTTCTGAAACGACAGGCCCTGGACAGTCAATGAGCCTCCTTTAATAGAGCAGTACTAACAGGTGCACAGTGCATAAGGACGTTTTAAAACTGACAAGAGACAGAAAGCTAGCCAAAATGATGAAACGAAAGAACTCTCCTCTAAAGAAACTCCAGGAAGAAGTCACAGCCACAGAACTGCTCCAAACAGACTTAAACAACATAACTGAACAAGAATTTAGAATAATTGCATAAAATTAATTGCTGGACTTGAAAAAAACATCAAAGAAGCTATTGATACACACACTAGGACCTTCAGAATAGCTGTGACGAGTTAAAAAAAAGGCTATAAATGAGGTGCATAACAAAATGGAGGCAGCCACTGCACGGATTGAAGAGGCAGAGAGGAGAATAAGTGAATTAGAAGACACAGTTATAGCAAAAGAAGCAGCCGAGAAAAAGAGAGAAATTAATACAGGAACACGAAAAGAGAATTCAAGAATTGAGTGATACAATCAAACGGAACAATATCCGTATCTTAGAAATTCCCAAAGATGAGGAAAGAGAAAAAGGTCCTGAAGGGGTACTGGATCAAATTATAGCTGAAAACCTCCCGAATATGGGGAAAGAAATGGACATTGACATCCAAGAGGCCCAAAGAACCCCCGTAAGACGTAACTTGAATCGACCTTCGGCACAACATATCCTAGTGAAACTGGCAAAATATAAAGACAAAGAGAGAATTCTTAAAGCAGCTAGGGAAAAAAGGGCCCTAACATACAAAGGGAAACCTACCAGAGACCTATAGATGCTGGCGTGGAAGTGGAGACATGGGTACCCTCCTACACTGTTGGTGGGAATGTAAACTGGTACAGCCGCTCTGGAAAACAGTGTGGAGGTTCCTCAAAAAACTATCAATAAAACTCCCCTATGACCCAGCAATAGCACTGCTGGGGATTTACCCAAGGGATACAGAAATGCTGATGCATAGGGGCACATGTACCCCAATGTTCATAGCGGCACTTTCAACAACAGCCAAATCATGGAAAGAGCCTAAATGTCCATCAACTGATGAATGGATTAGGAAGATGTGGTTCATCTATACAATGGAATACTACATGGCCATGAGAAAGAATGAAATGTGGCCATTTGTAGCAAAGTGGATGGACCTCGAGGGTGTCATGCTAAGCTAAATAAGTCAAGCGGAGATGGACAGATACCATATGCTTTCACTCATAGGTCTAACAGGAGAAACCTAACAAGGGACCATAGGGAGGGGAAGGAGGAAAAAGAGTTAGGGAGAGGGAGGGAGACAAAACATAAGAGACTCTTGAATACTAAAAACAAACTGAGGGGGGAAGGGGAAGGTGGAAAGGTAAAGGGGGGTGATGGTCATGGTGGAGGTCACTTGTGGGGAAGAGCACTGGGTGTTATATGGAAACCAACCTGATAATAAACTATAAAGTTAAAAAAATAAATTGCAAAATGGGAATAGTAATACTGTCTTCACAGGATTGTTGTGAAAATCAAATAAGATAATAGATAAGGAGAACTGTAAAGTACTACCAAAATGAAATATATTTTTAAAGCTCTTATATTTTAGTGGAGAAACAGAATCTAACCAGTATGATTATCTTAAGCAGACTCTCATATTTCCATGTTGAAAATAGCCATTTGGTGAAGATCTGCTATTTACTAGAACTTTACGTACATTTTGCTCTTTAATTCTCCCCCTGAATCCTATTATTAGATGTTATTATCCCCATTTTATAATAAGGAAACTGAAATTTAGAAGGGTACAGAAAGTTATTTATGGTCACACAGCAATTAATCATGATACTAACTCTGGCCTGATGCAAATATATATTCCTAGTTGGAGTTAAGCCTATTACTTTTTAACTAAAAAGTTAGAGCATTCCTTTTTCTTGAGAATATGTCTGTCTTCTTTTCATAGTGCTTTAATCATTGCTAATTACTCAATTAATCAGTAATGTAATCCATGCTGATGCAATAGGGGAAGGGTAAATGCCAAATGAAAAGAGGTTGGAAACTTGATCATTTGAGCTAGGTGAGCACAGGCTCTTCAATCTCTGGGGAAAAACTTTTCCAAGTCAGTTCATTGGCACTTGATTCAGAGGCCATCCCAATTCATGCATTTCAAAAATAATAGCAACAGAGAAGCATCATTCATTTAGCTTAATATGGGAAGAGTTTGAATTAAAGAGAAGTATCCATTCTGGAATATTATGTGAGAAGTTCAGTTTTCTACTGGAAACAATACTAGTCTTGGACTCTGCAGATGTGGGTTCATTTTCTAGTTCTGCCACATGGCAGAAGTTGTAGTGTGACTACTGTTTGTATGAGATTTAATAAGTCATTTATCTTCTTTAAGCTTCTCTTTTCCCATTTTTAAGATGGGGTTAGTTAGCCCTGGTCAGCCTACATCACATAGTTGATTTAAGGATAAGATAAAATGAGGTAATGAGAAGGAAAGTGCGTTGGGACCTTATTCAAGATGTTTTTAAAAATCTAACATATGGAGGAGAGAAAAATAATAGTAGTGATATTCTGGCTTTGTCACTTTCTAGTCCTATGACCTAGGGTAAGATTGTCTACTCTGTGCCTCTCTTTCCTCATCAATAAAATCTGGAGGAATAATAGAACAAGTCTTTATTTTTTTTTTATGTTTATTTACTTTTGAGAGAGAGCGAGAGCGAGAGAGAGAGAGAGCCAGTGATCACAAGTCAGGGAGGGGTAGAGAAAGAGGGAGACAGAGAATCCCAAGCAGGCTCTGTGCCATCAGCAGCAGAGCCCAATGTGGGGCTCAAACCCATGAACCGCAAGATCATGACCAGAGCTGAAACCAAGAGTCTGAAGCTCAACTGACTGAGCCACTCAGGTGCCACAAAACAAGTCTTATTAATTTATTAAATAAGTAAGGATTAAATGAGATAATTTATGTAAAGTATTTAGAATAGTGTCTGGTAGTTAGCACTCACTTAAAGTTAACTGCCATTGTTCTTATTGATAGTGGTGGTGGTAGTTGTAGTGTCTGCTGAGATTCACCTTTGAGCCAGACATATTTTTAAGACTTTATCATTTAATCCACAAAGCCACTTTATTAGGTAAGTATTAATATTCTAGTTTTGTATTTGAAGAGACAGTGGCTCAGGTAGTTGGTTCAAGATCTCATAGCTAATGAGATAGCTATGACTTATTTGGAAGCTCAGGCTCTTCCCATTATACTAGGCTTCCTCCTATACATTTTAAAGAACTGTTTCAATATAGAGCTTTTCACTTTTCCCAAGGCTGAAGTGCAGAACTACACTACAACTTGTTTTGCTTTATTTCTTACCTCCCAAATGCCACTTTTCAAATATAATAGGCACTTTATTAAACAGTGTTTTGGATGCCTACTATGTGCACAACACCATTCACATGAAAGTGGCTTTGCATATCTCATATCTGATTTAATTCTCATGATGATCTATGGGGAGGGCAAGTCTTACTCTTTATTTACAGTTCAGGACTCTTGGACATAAAGGGGAGAGTCATTTGTTAATGGTAACAGTCATAGCAGGTTTGGAATTGGAATCTAAGTCTCCTGACATGCTATTTTCTCTCCACTGCATTGCATATTCTGCCAGTTTGGAACCCATCTAAGGAGACTCAGGTCCTAATTATTCTTATGGATAGAAACTAGTGGATGGTTCTATGACGAGATATTTACCCCCTTAACTAGATTAATCATTCCTCCTGAATTTTTGTTGTTTTTGTTAACTCACAAAGCAAGCCTTGCCTTCATTGATAATATGCAATTAACCCTTCATTCAACTTTGAGTTGAAGAAGGCTGAATCATCAGAATGGGTTGCAAGAGTTCTGCCCTAGCAGTTTCTTTCCCAATACAATAGCAAAGGTAAAAACCACCACAACCATAGCAGCTAACATTTAGTGTGTGCTTACTAAATACCAGGAAGTATTCTAGGTCTTCATGTGTATCAGTGAATTTAGTTGTCCCCATGACTCTAAGGTAGGTACTATCATTACCTTTATTTACATATGAAGAAGCTAAGGGACAGAAAGTTTAGGTAACTTCTCCCACACCATTCAGCTAGTAAGTGATAGAACTGGAATTCAGTGTTAGGTATTTTAGCTGTGAATTCTAAGCTCTTAAACATTTTACTTTACTATATTTTCTTAGGGAATATAATATTCATCTCTGTCATTTTCCCCCTCTGAAACCTCCAATGGCTTCCTCTCTCTTTTTAAATTCAAAATGCAAACTTTTCACCTTGGCATTTAGAGGGCTCCATGTTGTCAACCCAGTCCTTATTTTTAGTTACAACTCTCATTACTCATTATTTAGAGAGAGCATGGGTTTTAGAGTCACAGGTGCATGTTTTAAATGTCATTAAATGTCTCTTAAAACTTTGGATAAGATAATTTATTTTTTTAAGATTCTAAAAATGAGGGTAATATGCGTGCCTGGGTGGGTCAGTCGGTTAAGCGTCCAACTTCGGTTCAAGTCATGATCTCATCATTCGTGGGTTCGAGCCCCACATTGGGTTCTGTGCTGACAGCTCAGAGCCTGGAGCCTGTTTCCAATTCTGTCTGTCTGTCTGTCTCTCTCTCTCTGCGCCTCCCCTGCTCGTGCTCTGTGTCTCTGTCTCTCAAAAATAAGTATTAAAAATATTAAAAATTGAGGATAATAAAACTTGCCTGAACAGGTAAATGAAAGCTTGTAAAAGCCTAATACACAATCTGATATACAGACACTCAATATTATTTTAGAAATATTTGGTTATCCTCCAGCCACAACTAATCTGCCCCACACTTTCCTTCTTCCTTTGCATATGCTTATTTTTCCTCTCTACCTTGAATCCCTTTCCTCAGATCTGGCTATTGAAACCTAACCCATCCTTCAAGGCCTCTTTCAAGGGCAGCTTCTGTAGGAAGTCTTTGATCCCCTTGCCCCCTGCCATCCCCTCCTAAAGTGTATTCTTTCATTTGAATTCTAGCACAGTTTGGTACATCAAGCTTATCATATTTGGCCTTGTGTTTGGGGTATTTGTGTATCTAGTCCATACTCCCTACTGCATTATAGGTACTTTGAACTGGGATCATGTACTTCTTCTCTTTGTCATCCTCAAGTCTTAGGATAAGTGTTGTGTTTGGACACATGGTACCTGCTGATGAGACCGAATCATATCATCAATAGCTTAAAATTGACTGTAATAGGTACTATAATTTCCAGACTAAGGAGAGAGAAGGACACTATTTTTATGCCATGCCTGCTGCTTTATATATCTCAGTTATTTTAATATTCACAAGTCATATGATATAGTCATTTTTATTCTCATTTTACAGAGGAAGAAACTTAGATCTAAGAGGGTAAGTGACTTGCTTAATGTTTCATAGTTAGGAGGTTGTAGAGATTTGAACCCATATCTATATGACTTTCTGCTTCACCGGTGTTATTTGTTTATTAATAAAAAGAGACACCATCTGATCTACCAGCCTTGGTAGAGACATTGAAAGTCAGAACCATAAAATATTACCTGGCCAATTCCTTCATTTTACAGATGAGGAAACTCAGACCCAGGATGAACATGAGGCTTGCTCAAGGACACTCAGCTGGTAAAAGCCAAACTATATCTAGGTTTCAGCCAATTCTATATGTAGTAATTTTCTAAGAGACCCAGATGCCTCTCCCATTGTGGGCCAATGAAATGTATTTGTCTTCTGAGTTTCTGGCCCTCTGCCTGGGCTCTCAGCCCACCACCTTCACATTCAGAGCCTACCATATTTTGGTTAATGAGATATCATGATTAACTTTTCTACTGTGAGCCACATTAGAGGTTATAGATGCTGAGCCCAAGCTATGCTTAGTTTCTAATGGTAAATGTTGGAGCAGAAGTACATCTGGTTGTCTTTCTGAAATTACATAACAATAATGTTGCCACTTCTTAAATATCTTGAACTTTTAACTTTTCAGAAAACATCCTTTCATATTTTCTGTATCTTTGAAGAAGAGATTAGAGGATTATATTAGATGGTGCCTAAGATCTCTCAATTCTGAGGTTCTGATTTTGTGATTCTGATGCTGACAATTTACTGTTACATTCATATTTATTTGTGTGTTTTTACTGGTGTGTGTGTGTATGTTTGATGAATGTTTACACTATAAATTCCATGAGTATGGAGGCTATGTCTGTTTTTGCTCACTTATGTATACCCAGAACCTTCACATAGTAGGTACTCAGGAAATACTGTTGATCGAATGAAGATTTATGTGAGGTTGCAAGGGAGTTATCATTTGGGTAGATTACTAAATCAAAGCCAAGAAAAAAAATGACTTGCTTTAGAAGAAGTGTTATTTAATGGCAGAACCATTCTGAAATCCATAACTTCTGGCTCTTGTGTTGTTGGCATAAACAGATAAAGTAATAAAATTCTGAATCCTTGTAGTCTGTCTCCTCTCTAAAAGTCAATACTAGTCATGAGAATTAATTAAGTTTTTAAATACATAACTAATAATAAAAGATTCCTTTTAAGAAATAATAAAATACAATAGCAAGAACTTAAAAACATTTATCAATAATTATTTTTTTTCCCTCCCAGAAATACCTGAGTTCTCAGGTGAATTTCCTCAGCTTTCAACTCTAGGTTTAGAGAAACTTTTCTTTTACTCTTGGTGTTTGGGGTAGAAGTAATTGAAAAGACAGCTGCCTCATACGTAAAATAGAATAAAAAAAGATCAAAAATACTAATCCTTAGTGAAATTATGGAACAATAGAACATTCATACACTCTTAACAGGAATTGACAGAACAACTTAGAAAAATTAGCCATATCTATTAAACCTGAACAGATAGAACCATGCAACCCAGCAATTCCACTCCTAGTTATATGCCAATAGAAATATATACATATATTCCAAAAGACCTATGAGAATAGTCATTGTACCACTCTCTAAATTAATTACCTATAATTAACTAAAGCTAGAAATTACTTAAATGTTAAGAATAGTAAAATGATTATAGTATGTTCATACAATGGTATACCACCCAGCAATGAGAATTACAGCTTTAATCACATCCAACAATATAGATAAATCTAAGAAACATATGCTGATTGAAAGATAACAGACAGGAAAGAGTATATCATGTATGATTCCACTTTTAAAAAGTTCCCAAATAGGCAAAACTAATCTCTGCTGTTAGAGGCTATGGTAGTGGTTACTCCTGGGAAAGTTATTTGGAAGAGAGGATAAGGGTGAGGGAGTGGTTCTGGAATACTGATAATATTCTATTTCTTGATCCCTATGCTGGTTACATGAGTGTGCCCATTTTGTGAAAACATAATGGCCTGCATGTTTATTATACATGAACCTTTTGGTATATATTTTATTAAATAGTTAAAACAACAACAACAACATAGCAGCCTCTCAACAAAATCTAGATTAAATTTTGATAGTTTAAGTAGTACAGCAAAGCAGAATAATGTAGGTACAAAGCCAGAAAGGTGTTGGTGTGACGTAGGTAAGTGGGTGCTCACAATCGTGTGGGAACTCAGGCCCCTCCATATGGTGATGCCATCATCTAAACATATGGTTTCCATGTGTCCTGTGGCAGAAGGGGCACACTGGTTCTTAACTTCCTTAGCTTGGATGTGACACATGTACATTTTCCTCAAAACTCATTGGCCTAAACTTGTCCCATGACCCAAACCAAACTGTAAAGGAGGCTGAGAAATGCATGGGAGCACACGGATATTTGAGTGTTGACTGGCTCCACCAGGAGCTGGATCTGTGATATGGCCTGTATCTCAGGTTACATGAGAGGTTTGGTTGTGGAATGATTTCCCTGGAGCCTGAGTAACGGTGATGAAAAAGTGAAACAAGTGTGTGCAGAAAAGGAACTTCCCATTTGCCAGATACTGTATATACTATTTCAGTCATCTGTTGATGCATAACAAACCACTGCAAAATTTAGCAGGTTAAAACAACGATAACATTTGCCATGACTCTGGATTAACTAGGTACAGCTGGGTTTTTCTTCTAGTCTCATATAGGCTTTTGCATGTGGCTGTGGTCAGGTCTCAGATTCTGTTGGGTCTGGAACATCTAAGATGGTTCACTCATATGCCTGGTAGTTAATTCTGGCTGACTGCTAAGAAATAGACCCACCTGGGATACTAATATAACAGGGCCCCTCTTCCCTTCTCTCTCCTTGTTGTCTCAGGACCTCTTTCTCCTAATGTGCCTTTCCCACATGCCATCTCTAGTAGGGTGGCTGGACTTTTTACATGGTGACTTAAGACACCCAAGAGTGTAAAAGCAGAGGTTTCCAGGTTTTCTTAAAAATTAGGCCTAGAGTTGGCACAGAATCACCTCTGCTACATTCTGTTAATGAGAAGCCTGTCACAGAGCCAGCCTAGATTCAAAAGAAGAGGACTATACAGCAGCATGAATATGGAGAAGTGTGGTTCATTGAGGGCCATTAGTGTCACTGACCAGAAGGGGGCAAACTGTGGCCCCCAGGTCAAATCCAGCTTATCTGTTTTTATATGGCCTTTGAGTAAAAATGATTTTTACAGATGCACATTTGCAATTGATTTGATAAGAGGCAACACTAGCTTTGAACCTCAGTTTAGTGAATTGCTATTCACCCCTGAAAATTCCATTCTTTTCATTACTAAACCTTTATTAAAAAAAAAAAAACAGCTCAGTTTACTGTTATTATATTTTATATTTTGCCAGTAAAATTTTGTGGAAATTTGTTTTCTCTATTATTATATAAGCACATATATACTATACTTGATATTTACTTCAGTTATCTGGCCCTTTATAGGAAAAGTTTGCCAACCTTTGTAGTAGATAACACACATTCAGTAACCTATTTTTTTCTCATTGTATCCCTGGCAGAGAAATATTACTATCCTCATTTTTAGATAAGGTAACAGAATCAGAAAGACCCAGTTTCAAATGGCTCTTATGTAGCAGAGGTGGGAATCTCTTAGGATTGGATTTTGTTTGATGTTGATGCCTATATTCTTGTGTTCCACCATGCTGCCTTCTCTGATGAATTTTAAGGGATCTCAGTGGAACAGACCTTTAGGTCTCCTGAGTCTGGGCCTGGTGGCAGTCTCTGTCCTGCCTACAAGTGTCTATGGGAGGCCCAAACCCTGTTTTACCCATAAGAGTTCTTCCCTGCAGTGAAATGTAATGTCTTGTTCTTGCCTTCTATACTCATACCCTATAATTTAGACCATTTTACAGATGAAGAAATTGAGGCTAGAGAGTTTCAGTGACTTCCCAAGGTCTCATTTCTTTTTTAAATAGCACCAGGAAAAGTGCTCTTCTAAGATTTGCTTCTGTTCTGTGGGAACATTTCCTGATACTCTCCCAAATATGAACATTTTTGATCCTTAATTTCTTTATTCATTAAGTAGGACTAATAATCTCTACCCTGGTTTAATTGTGAGGATCAAAGGAAAAAGTTTATATGAAAAGCATTTGAAAACCATTGAACCTGTTGTTGTATATTATTGTCATGATTATCTCTCTTGTTATAATTATTGTTATTTCTGGGAATCTTTATACTTCATCACTGATCAAAATGATGGCATCAGGATCTCTTAAACCTGCATTTTTTCTTCTGAAATCAAAGATCCTGCACGGATCATAGGTAACCATGGTCTGTTCTAACATTCATGCCTTAAGGCCTTCAGTGTTGAGAGATCAGCACAGAATTTCTTGGTGTTAAATAAAATCTTATGTGATTACAGGTATTAAGTGCACTAATGCAGTCCTGTAATTAGATGTTATTATGTGAAGGGGTCTGTTACCCTCCACCCATTTGCAGATGTGAGTTGACTTCTGAGAATGTGCATATTGAGGAGAGAATAGACCTCTAATTAAGTAAATAAATTTAACTTCTTGAAAATTATATTTTAATAAGATAATTCATACCACAAAAATGACAATTAAAGTATATTAAAGTTGTACTAAAAATCTCAAAGCAAGGATATTCACCATGTTAATGATGAAGCCAGGAATAGACCACAGAGTCTACAGCCATAGCTCGTGTACTGTATTGTGTCTCTTAGCACTAGGAGTTTAAACTTGGATTTCAGTGTGAGCAATCTTCTGTGGATTTTATTTTGTTAAGATTCGAGTGAGGATTATGAGGAAATGGACTCCCTTAACTAAAATATACCCTAGCCTGTCCTGTAAGAATTGAGGTTAGGACTGAGTAAGCCCTGGAGGAAGGGGGGAGCAGGGCTAGACTGGTGGCCCTTTTTCCCAAAGTGTGATCCTCACCTTTCTAGAGTCTCCTGCTGATCTTTGCTGTCATCAGAAGCATGTTGTTACCTCCCCCATTTAACCCCCAGCATGTATACAAACACCTTTGCTTGGGTGTTTTAAAAAAAGGGGGCTGCAATAGCCTAGCCTTTTTGAAATAAACTTTATATACTTACCAAGGAGCAATTTACTTAAGTAAAATAAAATGGGATTGATTTAAACAGAATATTTTTGTCAAAATGATACGGAGATATGTCAAACATCATGAAGCTAGAACCCAGTGACTAACATTTGGTAAACACACTGGTCTGTCCATAGGATCTTGTAAGAGGTGGGGCCCCTGCACACATTCCAGCCTCCTCCCACACCGTTCTTCTTCTCTTGTGCTCCAGTCACACTGGTCCTCTTACTTTGTCAAATCTCCATGCTGCCTCTGGACTCAAGGATTTTGTGCATGCTTCTACCTCTACCAGAAAAGCTTTTTTACCACCCCTGCAGACATATCTTTTGTCCATTGTGCCCACTCAAATTTCAAATCTCAGGTAAATAGCACTTTCTGAGATAAACCTGATACTAATTCTATATTATCCCACTGTTAAATCCTCTCAAATTATTCTGCACTCTTTCTTAATACATATTGTCATTTACATTTGTGTGATTATATGATTATCTCTCTTACTAAACTGTGTGCTCTACAAGGTCAAGGACCATGTTTTTGTCCCCCACATTGTACCCTAGTACTTAACAGTCCATAGTACACAGTAGGCAGTCAGTAAAAGTGTTAAATGAATCAATAGAAAGAAAATGATTACAGAAAATGTTCACGTTTACATAAAGGAAATTTATGATCCCAAGAGAAATATACCATCCTCACTAGTATCATCTTCACCTTAAAAAATCATAATAAATATCTTTATTTTTTTCAGAGTGATGTTTACTCACATCTGCTTGAATAAAATAACCTTCGTATTGTGACCAAGTCCCTAAGCAGGAGCAGTCTGTTCATTTGTGGTGGAAACTGAAAAGAGAGAAAGAGGCTATTAGTAGATATATGGGTTCATTACTTATAGTAACAGGGTCTCCCCAACATGCTAGACAGTTCCCTAAATATCATTGCTAGACAGAGACAAGTATTCTACTCCATATTTCTAGACCAGTATTCTGACTAGTGGAGATCATGCTAGCTGGTCCCAAGTTTCAGAAAGCAAAAACTGGTTACATAACCCTAACAGTTTCCATGACTCACCTGCCTTTCTGACACACAGAGTCACCCTAGATTCATGTGCTCAGCCATGATCATTTCCTCCTTGCCCTTCTTTTTTTTTTTACCTCAGTTCTAGGTTAAAGAAATGGCTTTTTATTTTATGTTAATTTGCTTCTGAGTAGTTCTTTTTGCCTTTCATTTGGTTTTGAGATGTCCTGCCTGCTGATATTCCAAAGCTGAGGTTGCTATCTCTGCCTCACTCCTAGAAGTGCATCCCCCATTGATTTCTCTTTAATGCAACTAAAATTTTCCAAGCAAATCTCATTAAAGAGGATTGGGACAATTGGAGGGATGCTTCTTCTACTGAGGATCTGGGGTTTGCATAGGATGCATGGAAAAAGGGAATGGTGAAAATATTTTGCAAATAATAAGTGTTTGACCATGAATATCACCTTTTTAATTTTTTTAAAAGAAAGCAACTTGATCACACCTATTAATACCAATGACTAATGGACCTTTTTAGGAACTTTGTCTTTTCCTTGTCCTTATAGTTCCTTATCTGCCCCTAGGATCTGCCTTCTCCAATGATCTTTCCCATTTTCCCCTTCCTTAATGACACTCAAATCTTCCCCTGTAATAAATGAGAGGCAAGCATGGACTCAACAGGCATAATAATCTGGTTTCCAGTCATGCCATTCATTTAGAGATTGTATGTTCATCTCTCTTAGTGTGGTTATTTCTATAAATTTATGATAATAATTACTAAAGAAAATTATGGTGAGCATTACCTATATGTACAGTGCTTAGGATAAAGTGTCACACACAGCAAATGCTCAACAAATATGAATCTGCTCTTCTAAGTTTCCATGGCAATGAAGTTCTGCTGTGTACTTCCACAGTTCATTCATAGCTAATTGGCAGGATTCAGCTGATGAATCCCATGAGAAATTTAGGCCTGAGATAATAGTTCTCCCTACCTTGGGAAGCTTCTAGAATCTACTCACTTATGTCACTCATAGACTGATGGAGACTTGAAGTTTTACAATCCTTCCAATACAGTGACTAAACCTACATGTGGTAAAATGAGCACAGATGCAATTGCAAGAAAGCCTTTTAGTGAAATTCAGAGATGTTTTGATTAGAAAGCAATATTGCATATTGGAAAGAGCATGAGCTTTGGCATCAGGCAGATCTGGATTTTAATCCTGGCTCTGCCACCTAGAAGGTGCTCAATAAATGGCAGCTGCTGTTGTTGTAGCAAATTTGCTTTCACAAGAAATTCGATTAACTTGACTAAGCCAGCCTTTTCTGGGAAGGTTTCACCAGTGTTTTATTAAACATTGGCTTCTGTCTAGCCCTTTGCATATACTCACAGTTTCCGGATTTTGAATCATGATAATTCCTTCTGGAAAAGATAAGTGACTAAAATTTGTTATGTGTCCAGAACTAAGGTCAAATATGTCATTTCAAAGCCAGTGCAGGTTTTCTAGTTTCTTACAGTTTTATGACTTTTTTTTTTTTTTTTGAAAGAGGATAGCCAACTTAGATCTAACTCCCTTTTCCTGCACTTACCCTTCACACTATTTAGTAATTTAGTGTGGGTAAGATGGAAGGGAGACCTAGACATTTTTGGAGACGTGGTTACAACTAGAATGGCTTTATCTTTGGGGAAGTTCTAAAAAATATCTAAAGTGGGAGGCATTTTTAAAGCAATTAAGGCCAATGTTACTGTGTGCCTCTTTGAAAGTATGTACAGAGTGAGAACTAAGAACTGAGTATGTAACTGGGACTGCATTAAACATAGGGTTGGGTGCCTTAAGTGAGTTGTACATTCCAGAAATCATTCATTCACCTGTCACTGAGCTTCTTGTGTGGAGTGCTGGAAATACAGACATGGCATCTCTATTCAAGCAGTTCATAGGCATGCTCATTCAATTCTTCCTGCCCCTGAGCTAGATATTTTCTCTTCTTTCCTTATAACTAAGGGAAATGGGGCTCAGAGAGATGAAATTGGTCCAAAATTTCACTACTACCATAGGTGGTAGGTAGCTAAGCTTAAGTTCCTTTTCTCTTTCCTTTAATCAGGTATTTGTTCTTATTATGTTTTCTTTTTAGAACTAAACTGGGAAGACATGTAGACAGCTACAGTACTCAAACCTAGAATCCCTTCTTTCTTCTTAGAAATGCTCCTTTTCCCAGTCTAGCCATGTAGTTTGTAAAGGAGCTGCCTAAAACACGGTTGGTTTAAGCAGAACAAATAAGAGTTAATCCTCAAGATTTTTCAGATAAAAACTAAGGAAATAAGGTAAAATATCCTTATATAATTTTGGACTTATTGGCTTTGATGTTCTCTGACATGTGAAGGAGGTACATCTGCAAGTTAAAACAAAAATAAAAACAAACTAAACCCCTTTAAAGTGACTGGTAAAACTTTGAAAAGAAAACCAGATACAAGGATACCAGAAGGAAAACTTAGAGGTCCATTCCCCTTATAGATATTGATACAAAAATCCAAAATTAGTATTTACAAACCTAATTTGTCAATGTACAGAAAAATACACCAGTATACAGACAACATAATTAAAAAGGAGTAGGATTTTTACAAAATATTCAAGGTATTTTAATTACTATTTAATTTACCACATTAACAGATTAAAGTAGCAAAACCCATGTGATTATCTCAATAGATGAAGAAAAGTATGATAAAATTCAATAACTATTTTTGATTAAATCTTCCAAGAAAGTAGAAATTGAAAGCAGTTTCGCTAAACTAGATATAATTATTTATTAAGACCCCAAATTATTGTTGAAGCCTTAGAAACATTTTTCTTAAAATAAAAAGAACAAGGAAAAGATATCTGCTGCCTGCATGTCTACTCAACATTACACCTGAAGCTTTAGATAGTATATATAAGAAATAGCATTGAGAAATATAATTATTTTTGAAAAACAAAGTTACTTTCAATTTACAGATGGTATGATCATCTACATGGAAAATCCAAGAGAAAATAAATAGAAAATCTACAGATTGATTAACTGTTAGAAGTAAATACAAAAGACTTCTGAATACTAGCTAATATATAAAGATTATACATTTCCGAAAGTACAAAAATGTATAAATGAAGGATATATAACAAATGCAAGATAGTAGTTATTTCAGGGGCAAAAAGGAAGAGAATGGTTTTCTGGGGAAAAATGGTTCTAAGAAAAACTTTAATATTTTTATTTGTTTTTAAAGATCTGAAGCTGGCAAAATATTAACATAAGTTAAATTTGGAGTTTCAGTATACCTAAATATTTCATAACAAAATTTTAAAACTTCAAACAAATGTAAACTAGTATTGCAGGCCTTTGAAAATAATATAATTTTTGGTATTGAGTTTAGAGATATTTAATTTATTTTTTTAGTCATAAACATATAATTTTTGAGGTATTAGAAACCTTGGTTCCAGTTACTCTTGATATCTTAGCTTTTATTTAATTGTTTAAATATATCTTTTGATTACATGGTCAAGACCATGTGTTTGGTAGTTGAAAAGTGCCAGGGTTCACATCCTCCTTTAACCAATTAGTAGTTACCAGACCCCACCCACAGTGACTTTTCTTAACCACAGGTTTTTCATTTGTAAAACTAAGATGATAATGGCACCTACATCATTTAGTTGTCCTCAGGATAAAGTAAGATAATGCTTGTCAAACATTTGGTGTTGTCCTGAGGATAAAAGAAGATAATTCATGTAAAACATTGGTGTACTATCAGGTATACTGTAAATACAATATAAATGTTAGATGTTCCTTAAACTTTTTGAACTTTTTGAATTTATCAAGGTATTATAAGAACTGAATGAAATGATTTGAGTAAAACTCATAGTATAGTGCCTGGGACTTACTAGTGCTTTATTAAATATTTTTTGTTTTGTTTTGTTTTGGGGGGAAGGGGCAGAGGGAGATGGAGAGAGATAATCTTAAGCAAGCTCCATGCTCAGCACAGAGGGATGCAGAACTCCATTGCAGGACCATGAGATCATGACCTGAGCCGAAATCAAGAGTTAGATGCTTGACTGACCGAGCTACCTAGGAGCCCCGCTTTCATAAATCTTAATTCCGCTTTCACTTCTCCATACCCTCTCACTGCTTGATGTTGAACATTTACTTAATTTTTTAAATTTTGCAAGCTACTGTGTTGAATTAAGAATCTTTGATCACATTTGACTTATGGCTTTTCTTACATTTATACTTATTTGGAGGCAAAGACTGTGTTTCTTCATTGTTACATTAGAGCTTGAATTATAAGAACTATTGATCACAACAGAAAGGGAAAAAATATATCCATACTGATATTTTCTCTGTTTCTTAACTTAGGACAAATACATGGAGTTTGCTGTTTTGAGCTAAGGGTGCCTCTTCCATTTCTGATTATATGTGGGAGTAATGCACTTTTTTACCTCTCAGATTTCCAGAACATGTTTACAACACATGAAGAAATGTTTAATTTATTCAGGCATTTTTTTCAGAGATGGGGGCTGGCTATGAGATCTCTCTTCCTCTAAAAGTGAAGGTGATGCTGAAATCAAAGGAGAATGCAGCAGGTATCAAAGGAGAATGAACAAAAGGTAGCTGGGGCAATGAGCCAGAGGGAGAGGCATGAATATGTTTGGAATCTGAGGGGGTGGGCAGGAAACATTGAAAACTGGATGAGGAGAACCAAGTACCACTGGATCTTTTTTTTTAATGTTTATTTTTAGAGAACACAAGTTGGGGAGGGGCAGAGAGAGGGGAACAGAGAATCTGAAGTGGGCTCCATGCTGACAGCAGAGAGTATGATGTGGGGCTCAAACCCATGAACTGTGAGATCACGACCTGAGCCAAAGTTGGACGCTCAACCGACTAAGCCACCCAGGTGCCCCACCACTGGATCTTATAAGGAACATGGGGTGGCTGGTAAAGGGAGTTTGATGGGTTGGAATTCATAAACTGGGATGGACTTTCTCTCTATGAATGGGTTATCCAGATTCTCTGTGGCATGACATCAGAGGCTTGAGTGTATTTCAACCAGGTGATGGTGAATACTGTTTCTAAAGAGAGGTGAACTCATTAATCTGTTGAGTATTACTGTTTTAAAAGAGCAGGACATATGTTGGTATCTTCCTTAGATTACTTCTGAACAATAGGTGAAGATTCTTTTTTTATTTCTTTCTATAAAGGTACTTGAGAGTAAATTCGGCACATATTTGAGAAAGAGCAGGTGAATTCTCTGATTTGGTATCTGATTTCAGGGTAAATAATCAGGACTCAGGGGTCTAACTAATTGGAGCAGTGTGGGAAGAGACGATGCTCACTCTGTATACTCCTTCCAAAACAGTCATCAGCCTAGAGCAGCTCTAATAGCAGGGCCTCCAATTGCTAATCAAATGAAAAGAATGTTTTCATGAAATTCTTCCCTCAGATTTGAATAAGGGAATGTATGTTGATGTACCAAATTTTATGGTATAATGAAAACAGAGCCAAGAATTAGTGTATTCTGTTTTTATAACAGGCATGATTGACAAATCCTTTGAGGAAATTGACAAGCTACTGTTAATGCAATCTGTAATAACCTACAAGAGGTATCATATGTAGTCACTAATTTATTTTTAAATAAGTGCAAATACATTTTCGTAGGAAGGAAGCAAGGAGTTTCTGACAATCTCAGTGTTCCCACAGAGAAATGGAATAATTTGAAGGAAGAGAGTAAACTAAAAATTTCCTGGTGCTTAAAAATAAATCCTCCTCATCTCACTGTAGTTAATCCAGTATTAATGAATTGTTCCTAATAAATATGGGTAACTATAGTTTTGTGCCCTAGCTCATATTTTATCATTAATTTATTCTTTCTTTAAAAAGAAAAAAATTGGAGACTATATGGTATAGTATGAAAAGCAAAGGGTTTTGGAGTTCAAAATGTCTATTTGGCTATGTGACCTTGAATAATTTTAAATTAAACTCTCTGAGTCTTAGTTTTCTCATCTCTTAAACTGAAGTTAAAAAAAATCTTACCATTGCAAAGGTGAGCTGTCTTTTGAAAAAAATTTTTTTTAAGTTTATTTATTTATTTTTGAGAGAGAGACAGAGAGCATGAGTGAGGGAGGGGCAGAGGGAGAGGCAGAGAGAGAATCCCAGGATCCCAAGCAGGCTCCCCATTGTCAGTAAGGAGCCCAATGTGGGCTCAAACTCAAACCATGAGATCATGACCTAAGCCAAAACCAAGAGTCGAATGCTTAACCAACTGAGCCACCTAGGCTCGCTGAAAGCTGTACCTTCTTAAATTTTGTAACTTAGGCAGCTTATTCATAAAGGGACACTTACTTTTAGGGTTGTACATGTATAGAGTTGGTATATGAGAGTGAGTGCCTTATTAAATTTTGTGCCTTTGGCATCTCATTTGCCTCACCTTAGGCCTACCCTACTGCCCTGTTATGTTATGATATGTGGGAGGAGTGGAGGGAGAAGTAGGGAGGAGAGTGGTGTTAAGTGAGGGTAAAGAAGTATGCAGAAGCCATGTCACAGAAGGCCTTGTAAGCTATGTTAAGAAATTTGAACTATATTCTGAGAGCAAATAATTAAAAAGAAAAATTTCCTGAGAAATGATTAAAAAGTTTCCACAGAAGAGCAACTTGTTCAGAATTTCATTTAAGAAAGCTCATTTAGGCTGTGGGGTGAGGAAAAAATGGGAGGAGATCCAGACTCAGTGTGAACCAGTTAAGAAGTAAATAAATCTTTCAGTTGAGAGATGATGATGGCTTAGATTGGCATAAAGACAATGGGATGGAGGAAAGTGGAAATGTTTGAGAGTTATATAGGAGGTGGAATCAGCAGAACTTGGTGATGAACTAGATGTAGACAGTAGTTAAAAGTTATTGAAAATGTCAACCAAGTTTTTGACTTGTACAGCTGTGTACATTATGGTTTCATGCCCTGAGAATAGGGAACAGTGGAAGAATAAGACTGAAGAGAAGATTATGATTTCAATTTGGACATTTAGAATTTAAAGTACCTGCAAAATATCAAGTAGAACTGTTTAGCAAACAGTTGACTATATTGTACAGGAGTTTAAGAGGGTGATCTGAGCTGGAGATAGAGAAGTGGGAACCATCAGTGTTTAAGCCATGAATGATAGATACTGCCTGGTACGGGCATGCTGGTTGAAAAGAGGGCCCAGGAAAAAGCCATAGAGAATGCCAGCATTTAAAGATTAGGCATAGGATTAGAAAAGGACTATGGACTAAGGACTAGGCCAGCAAAGTCAATGAAAGTCTATCTGGGAAGATAGGAAATCTCCACAGCCTCAAATAAGAAAACTCACAATTGTGCTTCTTCCTGGAATGTGTTGTTCTGGGATCGATTCCCCTCTTCTTAGTTCATAGCTCTCATTGTGAAATGTGAAGCCTCACCTGCCTGAAATTCTTTTTCCTAACCTGTATCAATTCTTTGCCTTTTGCCTCAGTGCCTGTCTTCATCTTTGCACTAACATTTTATATCTGATGCTTTATCTTCTCCTTCTGGTTCTGACTTTGTCCTTTTTGTTTTGTTGCAATTTCCATTATGCTCCTAGACTAAATCAAATTCTCCTACAAGGTTTGCCCTGACTCAAATCATATAACCGTTTCACCAAGTACTGGGCCAAGTATGGGTAGCATTTCATCATTATCATTGGGATGTCATGCACAGCTAAGCATTAGCTTACTGCTTTCATAGTCCCTTTGGCTACTTCATTACAAACCTACCTAAACCAGACCATCCCACTGAGCGCTTCTGCTGGAGATATTCCTAATAGGCAAAGTAGAAAGACAAATGCTTACCTTATATAAGTAAGTTGTATTAAGGTCTATCTGAATTATATATATAGTGGAGAGTATTAAATATTGAAGACTGTCAACATTTCTAAATATAAGGAGAAGATCATGTGTGTGTGTGTGTGTGTGTGTGTGTGTACCATCATTAATTAGCTTAAAAGACTGAGGACATCACAAATTCATACAGTGTCTTTTTTTAAATTTTTTTCTTTAGTGTTTTTTATTTATTTTTGAGAGACAGAGAGAGACAGCGTAATCAGAGGAGGGTCAGAGAGAGAGGGAGACACAGAATCTGAAGCAGGCTCTAGGCTCTGAGTTCGCTGTCAGCACAGAGCCCAATGCGGGGCTTGAACCCACGAACCGTGAGATCATGACCTGAGCTGAAGCCGGATGCTTAACTGACTGAGACACCCAGGCGCCCCAATTTCTCTGGGTTTTTTTCTTCACTTGTATCTGGGTTGGTGGAAAATACCATAAAAAAGACTTTTTTTGGAGTTTTTCTGTGGGACCCTCCTCTCTAGGAAGGTCAAGCTCTAAGAAAAGCTGAAAATATGTTTGGATCAGAAGCTACTGATTTAACGAAAGTACAATGAGATATCACCTCACACCTGTCAGAATGGCAAAAATTAACAACATAGGAAACAACAGGTGTTGGCGAGTATGAAGAGAAAGGGGAACCCTCTTACACTGCTGATGGGAATGCAAACTGGTGCAGCTACTCTGGAAAACAGTATAGATATTTCTCAAAAAGTTAAAAGTAGAACTACTCTATGACCCAATAATTGCACTACTAGACATTTACCCAAAGGATACAAAAATGCTGATTTGAAGGGATACATGCACCCTGATGTTTATACCAGCATTACCAGGAATAGCCAAATTATGGAAAGAATCCAAATGTCCGTCAACTGATGAATAGACAAGGAAGATGTGGCATATATACGTATACAATGAAATAGTACTCAGCCATAGAAAAGAATGAAATTTTGCCATTTACAATGACATGGATGGAGCTAGTGTGTATTATACTAAGAGAAATAAGTCAGTCAGAAGAAGAAAAGATACCCTATGATTTCACTCATATGTGGAATTTAAGGAACAAAACAGATGAACATAGGGGGAATAGAAAGAGAGAGGCAAACCATAATACATACTCTTAACTATAGAGAACAAACTGAGGGTTCCTGAAGGGGAGGTGGGTCAGGGGATGGATTAAGGAGGCACTTGTTGTGATGAGCAATAGGTGTTGTATGTAAGTGATAAAATCACTAAATTCTACGCCTGAAAGTAATATTACAGTGTATGTTAACTAAGTGGAATTTAAATAAAAACTTGAAACAAAAACAAAAATAAATAAAAAATAAAAAGCCACACTGAAGATGAGGCAAAAAGTCACTTGCATTGAAGTATTTCTGTCTTCTTTCAGTCAAAGTATAACCTGAAGCTACACTTGTTTAAAATGGTGTTACAGCAGTACATTAAAGAAATAGTTTTATGTCAAAAAAAGAAAAAAAGAAGAAGGAGTTGGTTAGAGAGTAACCAAGTTTGTCTTCTATACATGTTTGATTCTTTTTGAAGATATGCAACCCAGTACAGTATACCAACCTGAGCATTAGGACAATTTAATTCTAGTTTCTGTTTTGACTGTAGTTCACTCTTTGAACTTGAGGAATTTGCTACCTTTCCCAGTGCTCTGTTTTTCTACTTATCCAATGAAGGAATTGAAAGATTGGACTAATTATTTTAAGAGGCCTTTTAAATGAGAATCTAGCATCTTTGGTCAAAAAGTCTGCATCACAGATCTTGATCAGAAGTCAGGGATGAGATATGGGAAATCCATAATTTTTTTCTGAGCAATTTGTGTTTGTTTGTATCACATGAATGTTGATAAAGAGTCTTATAGCTGGAAGATAATTCAGAGTGCAAGAATTTCCTCTAAAATGAACCGGCCCAGTGGCTATTTAGCCTCTTTTTTGACACCTCTAGTCATGGGGAACTCACTTTTTATAGAGTCAGTCCATTTCATTGTTGGGCTGATCTGATGACTGGTAAGTTCTTCCTTACATTAAACTGAAGCCCGTCTCTCTGTAATTTCTGCCGCAATTCTGCTTTTTGTCAGATGCACATACCTGATTTAAATCCCATCTTCACTACTAATTGGATTTGTGAGAGAAGGAGTATCACTTTACTTTTTTGAGTTTCTATTTCCTTATCTGAAAATGGATATTTTAATTCCTATCTCCTATGATGCTATTATTAAAATAAGATAATGCATATTGGTTGCTTGTCCTAGGCTCTAGTTCAAAAAGACTTTACAGAGGACTCAGTATTTGGCAAGTATCATGAATGATGTATAGGAATTCTCTATAGATGAGTGTGAGGTGGAGAGGAGATAGGTAAATGACAGGTTGGCCCTTTGGGACAGAAAGAATAGCATAAGCAAAAACCTAGAGCCATGAAAATAACATTCCAAAAATTTCTAGTGGTCAGGTTTGGCTAGGTCTTTGAATGCCTAGGGACAAGGGGAGAGAGTGATAGGAGATGACCCAGGAAAAGTAAGCTACAGGCAGAGTGTGAAAGGACATGTATACCACACTACATTGTAATATTATACTACTTATAGATGCTATGGAGTTTAAAGGAAATCATAAAGAAAAAGTGGCTAGTTGAACCAGGATTTAAATTCAAGTCTTCTGAGACCATGTTTCATAACACCATAACTTTTTGGACATAAAAACATCATTTTTTTATTGTTATAGAATTCTAGAAAACAACTTGCTTCTGGCACTGGAGGAAATCCAAAAAGACTCTGACCCAGTTCCTGAGGCCTTCCACTTGGCTCCCAGCAGGAGAAAGTGCTGTTTTGTCAGTGAAGCCAGTACACTTCTTTGCTTTCTCTGAATCTATGTTTATAACACTGAATCTATGTTTATAACAGGAAAGGAAATTAGGGAGAAAGGGATACTCTGCCCATTTATCAAATATACATGGCTATACATTATAGTAGAAAGTGCTCTGACTGTTTGACAAACATGACTTGGATTCAAATCCTAACTCTCCCATTCACTAGCTGTATATGTAATAGATGTGTTACTTTCCCCTGAGCCTCAGTATATTCCCCAGTAATGTGGGAATATGGGAATATGGTCTTTACCCTGCCCTTTTTTTTTTTTTTGTAAATCATAATAAGGGAATTGGATAATGATTGTCAAGATCCTTTGAAAATCATAAAGTAATATTTTATTACTACTACTATCAAGTAATCACTAAGATGAGAGTACAAATCAGGATTGCTGTATAATGTGTTGTCTGACCTCAAGTAAAATCATTAAGATCAGTAATTTATCTTCAGTTGCTCTCACCTTTTCTCCCTGTCATTTATCCTTTTGTTTCCTGTCCTTTCACTCACTTCTTTGGTTTTTTTTTTTTTTTAAACTTTATAGTTTATTGTCAGGTTGGTTTCCATATAACACCCAGTGCTCTTCCCCACAAGTGACCTCCACCAAGACTATCACCCCCCTTTACCTTTTCCCCTTCCCCTTCCCCCCTCAGTTTGTTTTCAGGATTCAAGAGTCTCTCGTGTTTTGTCTCCCTCCCTCTCCCTAACTCTTTTTCC
>CM053570.1:64006557-64039281 GCA_028646485.1 Cryptoprocta ferox
ACTGAAGAAGAAAACCAAAACGGGAGGCATCACAATCCCAGACTTTAGACTCTACTACAAAGCTGTCATCACCAAGACAGTATGGTACTGGCACAAAAACAGACACATAGACCAGTGGAATAGATTAGAGAGCCCAGAACTGGAGTCACTTCTTTGGTTTGAAATCTCTGGAGCCTTGTTGCTCTCTCTTCTCTTCCCTTCCCAGGTGTTCCCAGGATAAGCTCCACTCATATATCTTTGAGGCCAAGGTGTGATGATCAGTATAAGATCTTTCTTTCATAAGGTTTCCTATTGGAATCTCACGTTTAATCATAAAAGGAAAAGGCATTATTTATTCATTAAAAATTATTTGTTCAGTGCATATCCTGTACTTTAGGCATGGTAAATAATTTGAGGGATTAGGAAATTTGGGGGAATTCAAGGACTTCTAATTCATCCATTGATGTATTGTTTGTCATTTATTCTCTCTTTCATTTAAGAATATGTTTTAGATTGGGATAGAAGGAACATACCTTAACATCATATAAGCCATGTATGAAAGGCCCACTGCTAATCTCATCCTTAATGTGGAAAAACTGAGAGCTTTCCCCCTGAGGTCAGGAACATGACATGGATGTCCATTCTTACCACTGTAGTTCAACATAGTGTTGGAAGTCCTAGCCTAAGCAATCAGACGACAAAATGAAATAAAAGGCATCCAAATTGGCAAAGAAGAAGTCAAACTTTCACTCTTCACAGATGATGTGATTCTCTACACGGAAAACCCGAAATTCCATTGCTAGCAGAAAACCTGCTAGTGATGATACAGGAATTCAGCAAAGTACAGGATATAAAATCAATGTACAGAAATTGGTTGCATTTCTATACATCAATAATGGAGCAACAGAAAGAGATATCAAGGAATCAATCCCATTTACAATTGCACCAAAAACCATAAAATACCTAGGAATAAACCTAACCAAAGAGGTAAAAGGTCTGTATGCTGAAAACTGTAGAAAGCTTATGAAAAAAAATTGAATAAAACACAAAGAAATGGAAAATTTTTCCATGCTTATGGGTCACAAGAACAAATATTGTTAAGATGTCGATGCTACCAAAAGCACTTTACACATTCAATGCAATCCCTATCAAAATAGCACCAGCATTCTTCACAGAGCTAGAACAAACAATCCTAACATTTGCATGGAACTACTAAAGACCCCAAATAGCCAAAGTAAAGGTGAAAAAGAAAACGAAAGCTGGAGGCATCATAATCTCTGATGTTAGCCTATATTACAAATGTGCAATCATTAAGATAGTATGGTATTGCCACAAAAACAGACACATAGATCAATGGAGTAGAATAGAGAACCAAGAAAAGGACCCACAAATGTATGGCCAGCTAATCTTTGACAAAGCAGGAAAGAGTATTCAGTTAAAAAAGACAGTCTCTTTAGCAAATGGTGCTGAGACAACTGGACAGCAACATGCAGAAGAATGAAATTGGACCACTTTCTTACACCATACACAAAAATAAACTCAAAATGGCTGAAGGACCTGAATGTGAGACAGGAAACCATCAATATCCTACAGGAGAAAACAGACAGCAACCACTTTGACCTCAGTCACAGCCACTTCTTACTTGACATGTCTCCAGAGGCAAGGAAAACAAAAGCAAAAATGAAAGATTGGAACCTCATCAGGAAAAAAGCTTCTGCACAGCAAAGGAAACAATCAACAAAACTAAAAGGCAACTGACGGAATTGGAGAAGATATTTGCAAATGACATATTGGATAAAGGTTAGTATCCAAAATCTATAAAGCACTTACCAAACTCAACACTCAAAAAACAAATAATCTAGTGAAGAAATGGGCAGAAAACATCAATAGATACTTTTCCAAAGAAGACATCCAGATGGCAAACAGACACGTGAAAAGATGCTCAACATCGCTCGTCATCAGGGAAATACAAATCACAACCAGAATGAGATACCATCTGATTCCTGTCAGAATGGCTAAAATTAACACAAGAAACAACAAATGTTGGTGAGGATGTGGAGGAAGAACTCTTTTGCACTGCTGGTGGGGATGCAAGCTGGTGCAGCTACTTTGGAAAACAGTATGGAGGTTCTTCAAAAAATTAAAATAGAGCTACCCTATGACTTACACTACTAGAATTTATCCAAAGTATACAAAAAGGCTGATTCAAAGAGGCACATGCACCCCAACGTTTATAGCAATACTATCAACAATAGCCAAATTATGGTAAGAGCCCAAACGTCCATCAACTGATGAATAGATTAAGAAGGCGTGATGTATACATATATATGCACACATATAATTGAATACTACTTGGCGATGAAAAATAATAAAATCTTGCCATGCAACAATGTGGACGGAACTGGAGGGTATTATGCTAAATTAATTACGTCAGTCAGAGAAAGACATATCATATGATTTCACTCATATGTGGAATTTGATAAACTTAACAGGTGAACATAGGGGAAGGGAAGGAAAAATAGATAAAAACAGAGAGGGAGGCAAATCATAAGAGACTTTTAAATACAGAGAGCTAATTCAGGGTTGATGGGGGTGGGAGGTAGGGGTGTATTACCTACCTTAATGGGTGACAGGCATTAAGGAGGGCAGTTTTCAGGATGAACACTGCATGTCTGTATGTCTTATGTAAGAGAGAAAACACTTAGTTTTACTCCTGAAGTCAAGTCTACACTGTATGTTAACTAACTTGAGATAATAATAATAATAATAATAATAATAAAGAATATGTTTTAACACCTACTATGTTCTAGACACTGGTTTAAGCAACATGTGAGCCACTAAAGACCCAATGGTACCATCTAAATTGTCACACATCAGGTTCATGTGGTTTTAAATGGCCTAAGTTTATTCTTAGGCATAGCTTCTGGGAATGAAACAGTTTGGTGTGGTGACAGAACAAAAGAATAGAAATAAAACAGTCTTAGCTCTCTTACATCCAGCTGTCTTTGCATTCCTGCTTTGTGAAGTTGCCAAGCTACTTAACTTTACTGACTTTTCTTGGCTATAAAATGGGAGAGACATTATGGCATAATATATGTTAAAGCATATGGCTCAATTCCTGGTACATAGTAGGGACTCCATGAATGGTAGTTATGCTCTCTTCTTTCTTCTTTCTTCCATCTTTTGTCTCTTCCACTTGTGTGTGTATCTATATCTATATCTATATCTATATCTATATCTATATCTATATCTATATCTATATATCTGTATATCCCTGCTGGTACTAAAAACAAGAAAGTAAGTCACTGACTGGCATGGTTGAAATATATCAGCCCCAAGAGTAATTTCACAGATGGTCTGAAACAGAGCCTTGCAAAAGGATATTTGTTGTTCATTATAATTTCTCACACTCTTTTCAGTTTACAAAGCATATATATGTAAGCATATATATATATGTGTGTATATATACACACCATCTCATACAATCCTCTTCACAACCATGTAAGATGAGATTTATTATCTCATTTTCTAGGTGAGGAAACTGAGGCTTACAGAGACTTAGTGACTTTTCAGTCAGAGAATTAGATTTGGCTCTCGGTCTTTTAATATGCAATCCTTTATTTATCTTACTGTCTCACACTGATTTTGAGGTTAAAATTTTCCAGCTTTCACCCAACTTTCCCATTTTCCTGGCTATAGGCCTGTCTTTAAGACTAGGGCATCAATATGACTCCTTTTTTCTTATTTTTCCTCCGTGGTGCATGAAATTGACACAGTTCAGAATGTAGATTGAGTATCTCATAGATTAGTCTGGCTTTCTAGAGAATAAAACTTAATTCAGACTCTCATCATTTCTTACTTGGACTGTTGTAATAGGCCTCCTTCTTCTCTCTGACTCCTTAATGTTGACCCTTCACATCCTCATGGACATTCTTTATTCTGTAAAACTGAACCCTGCTCAAATCCTTTCTATGCTTAAAGCAAGACAAAACTGGTTTTTCCCATCTACAGAACTGAGATCTGAGCAACTTAGGCTTCATCAACGCTCCTTAGCTTCCACTCCGTCCTGATAAGCATTCTACCTTTCAGTAATACCTATCTTGCTTTAAGGGCCATTGTGGATATTTTTGCTTCATTCTAGAAATTCTTTCCTCCTTTCAATCACTCTTTGTGAACTTTTTTTTTCCCTTCAAAAACTGGGTTGGATTAGATGACCCTCTATCAAAGCATCACAGGATTCTTCCCTGTGTAATGTCATACCTCTTCTTAAACTTTATAGTAATTGCCTATTTTTTTCATCTATATGCCTTGAATTCAGGGCCTTTTCTTTTATTCCTCTGTATTCCTTTTGCTACCTCTAGTTCTTGACAGTTTGTTTCATCATTAAGTATAATACCTGTAGATTTTTGTAGATGTTTGTTATCAAGTTGAGTTAGTTTTCATCTATTCCTATTTTTCTGAGTTTTCATTATGAATGGGTATTGAATTTTGTCAAATAATTTTTCTGCATCAATACATATGATCATGTGATTTTTCTTTAAATTGTTTATGGTGAGTTACACTGACTGGCTTTTATTTTGTTTTTGTTTTTTTTGTTTTTTTTTTGAAGTTAAAGCAGAGTTAATTGAAGATATACATACATACATACATACATACATACAAACATACATATGACAGAGCAAGAACAAGAGCAAGAGTGCGTGTGTGCATGAAAGAGAGAGAAGATGGGAGAGAGAGAGAGAGGGAGAGAGGGAGATACATGGACAGAGCGTCCAGGAGACTCAGAAAGGAAAAGAGCATGAGTCTTGTCTTTGTTTGAGGTCTGGGTTTTTTTATGGCCAATTGTGGTTTCGTGTATGTGTCCTCTTAGGCATCCAGGAACTGGTCAGAAAAAGCACAGGGTGCAGATATCCTTCATAAGTCACTCACTTCCTCAAACCAGGGGTCTTGGCATCAAGATGTTTGGAGTCAGTGGTATTGGAGAACCTTTATGACAATCCCACCCAGTCACTCCTTTGATGTTATCTATTGGGCTGGAAGTCTCAAAAGATAGCTCTCTCTTTGTCCCTTACAAGCAGGACATACGCTATTTGCATTACAAGGCATATGTAGAGTGAGGTCAGGTGCAGGTTCTACAAGAATAGCAGCAGGAAAAGGAGCAAAGGGAAAAAAAAATCCAGCTTTTTATTCATAGAGTAACTTCAGTTTCCATATCACATTCCCCCTATGTAATTACTAGCTTTTGAGTATTGAATCATCCATCTCTAATTTCCACTTCGTTATGGTATGTAATTCTTTCTATATATTGCCAAATTCTTTTTGTTACTATTTTGTTGAAATTTTTACATCTATATTTATGCTTATTAGGTGGGTTTTATTAATGTATTTGTTTTATTTTGCTATCAGGTTGAAATAGCAGATTCATAAAATGAATTGTGGGGTATTCCCTCCTTTTTTATTTTCTGGAAGAGATTATGTAGAATTGATGTAAATTCTGTATACTTGATGTTAATTCTCTAAATATTTGATAGAATTCACCAGATAAATCATCTGTGTATAGAGGTATTTTTAAGGAATTTTTAAGTTAAAAATTAAACTTCCTTAATTATTATAGAGCTTTTTAAATTATCTATTTCATATTATAGTAGTTTATATTTTTCAAGGATTGATTCATTTCATCTAAGTTGTCAAATTTATTTTTATAGAATTGTTTATAATAATCCCTATTTTCCTTTTGATATCTATGTGGTCTGTAGTGGAATGCTCCCATTTCATTCTTTATTTTAGTAATTTGTTTCTTCTATACCTTTGTCAATCTTGGGAGAGGTTTATCAATTTTATTGATCTTTTCAGAGGGCCAGCTCTGTTTCATTGATTCTCTCGATTATTTTTTCTTTCAATGTCATTTACTTCTGTTCTTATTTCCTTACCTCTGCTTATTTTGATTTGAAAATTTGCTTTTTTCCTTGTTTCATGAGGCCAGAACTTAGATTATTGAATTGAGACTTTTCCTTTTTTAAAATATGTACACTTAGTGCTGTACAATTTCCTCTCAACATTGTTTCAGCTATGTCTTATGAAGTTTGATAGGGTCTATTTTCATTTTCATTCAGTTAAATGTATTTTTAAAAATTTCACATAAAAATTCTTCTTTGTTTCATATATTATTTATAAGTTTGTTGTTTAGCTTTTAAGTGTTTAGAGATTTTTTTGTTAACTTTCAGTAAAGATACCTAGTATAATTCCATTGTGGTCAAGAAACATACTCTGTATGATTTCAGTTCTTTCAAATTCAATAAGGTTGATCATGAAACCACTAATGTATGTTTGTAGTATGTTATTTATCAACCAAATCATGTTTGAAAGAAAACAACAAATTTCTTTAAATATTTTTTAATGTTTATTTATTTTTGAGAGAGATACAGAATATGAGCAGGGGAGAGGCAGAGAGAGAGGGAGAGAGAATTCGAAGCAGGCTCCAGGCTCTGATCTGTCAGCACAGAGCAAGATGTGGGGCTCAACCTCACAAACCGATGAGATCATGACCTGAGCCAAAGTCAGATGCTTAATTGACTGAGCCACTCAGGCGCCCCAAAATCTAATTTCTTTAATAAGCCCCCAGATCTGTTACTACATCTCTCCTTTTTGATGCGATAGGATACTTTGCCTATATTAAAAGGGGCAAGAGTCAATGCCTTTTTTATTGAACATGTTTATAGAGTTGACAGTCAATGCTGCAATTTGTCAAATAATCCTTCAATAATTACACTTGTGAAATATAAAAAAAATTGATCTACTTAATTTCTATTGAAAAGAAATAAATTTAATAAGGTTGGTTTTATAGTCCAATACATGATCTATCTAACTATATGTTAGTAGCTGCTTGAAAAGAATTTATTGTTATTGGGTAGAATGTTCTATAAATGTCCATTTTATTTGATTTAATTTGATTATTAAAGTTTGTTTTTGAGAGAGAGAGAGAGAGAGAGAGAGACTTCATGTGCAAGAATGGGGGAGGGGCAGAGAGTGAGGGAGAGAAAGGTTGCCAGTCAGGCTCAGCCCTATCAGCACAGAGCCCAGTGCAGGGCTCTATCTCGCCAACTGTAAGATCATGAACTGAACCTAAACCAAGAGTTGGATGCTTAACAGACTGAGCCACCCAGGTGTCCCATAAATGTCCATTTTAGATCCTCTTGGTTGCTGGCATTGTTGAATTCTTCTATATCTATGCTGACTTTATATAGTTATGCTATTGAAATATCTAACCAGTTGTGATATACCAATTCCCCTTTCAATTATTATAGTTTTCTTCCTATTCTATTTTTTCTTGCAGTTTTTGCTTCACATATTTTGCAGCTTTGTTGTTTGGTACATGGACATTCAATATTATTATATATTCTTGGCAGATTGACCCTTTAACATTATATGATAATGATAATGTTCTCTGTCTCTGGTAATTTCCTTGGTTCTGAAGACTACTTCATCTGATGTTCATATCACTCCTGTTTCTTTAATTAATTTATTTTCTTCCATCCTTTGCTTTTTAACCCACCCATATTGTTATATTCTAATTTTTTAAAAATGTTTATTTATTTTTAAGAGAGAGAAAGAGACAGAGTACAAGCAGGAGAGGGCCAGGGAGAGAGGAAGACACAGAATCCCAAGCAGGCTCCAGGCTCTGAGCTGTCAGCACAGAACCTGATGTGGGGCTCGAACACATGAACCATGAGATCATGACCTGAGCCAAAGTTGGATGCTTAACTGACTGAGCCACTCAGGTGCCCCCATATTGTTATATTCAAAGTAAGTTTCTTATAGACATTGTATGATTATGTCATGTTTTCTAGCTCACTCTACCAATCTGTTTTATTTGATGTGTTTAGACCTTTTATATTAATGTAATTATTGTAATGTTAGGACTTAAGTCTGCCATTTTATTTCTTCTGTGGTTGTTTTTCTTATGTATATTTCTCTGATTATTCTTGTCCTTCTTTCTGTAGGATACCTGGACATTTTATAGAATTACATTTTCATATATTTATAGTGTTGAGTATATTTTTTTGGTGTAGATTTTTTAACGATTGCTAATTGCATATACATAACTTATCACAGTCTACTAGTGTCATTATATTACCAGTTTAAGTATAGAATCCTTTTCTCCTTCAACACATTTCTACCCTCCTCTATTTATAGTATAATTGTCATAAATATTTTTTTCTATTTAGATTTAGAACCACACCAAGCAGTGTTAGAATTTTTGTGTTAATCATTAAACATACTTTAGAAGACTGAAGAGGAAAAGGAAAGTCTGTATTCACTTACACTTTTGTTTATTTTCTTTCCTCTTTCCTAATGTTCCAAGATCCCTCCTCTACTGTTTCCTTTCTCTTTAGAGCACTTCCTTTAGGCATTTTTTTTTTTACAGTAGGTCTGCTGTCATCAAATTTTCTTAGTTTTCCTTCATTTGAGAATGTCTTGGTTTTCTCCTCATTTGTGAGGCATATTTTTGCTGGATATAGGATGCTGGGTTGACAGTTCTTTTCATTCTGAAATAAAAAATGTGCCATTTCCATCTGGTTTCTCATAATTCTGCTGACTCGTATTGTTTTCCCATATAGATAATGTATTATTTCTCTGTTGTTTTTTTCAAGATTAGTTTCAGAAGTTTCATTACAATGTATCGTTTTTGTTTATTTCTTTGATACCTTATATGGAGTTTGTTCAGGTTTTTCAATCTGTAGGTTATGTCACCAATTTGGGGTTGCCAAATTTGGGTAGTTTTCAGCCATTATTTCCTTCATTATTCTTTCAGCTCTACTGTATTTCCTGTCTCCTTCTGGACTCTTGATGACACAAATATTAAATATTTTGTTATATTCCCATAGGTACTTAAAGCTGTGTTCACGTTTTTGTTCCAAGTCTGTTTTTCCTTTGTTGTTAAGATTGAATAATGTCTAATGTTGTATCTTCTACTTTGTTGAATTTTTCCTCTGTCCTCTCTAGTCTTCTGTTTCATCCATCCACTGAGTTTTATTATTTTAGTTATTATATTTAAAAACTTTTAAATGTTTATTTGATTATTCTTTGTATCTTCTGTTTTTTTTCTGAGACTTAAATTTTTTTTTTGCTGAGAATCTGTTTTTTTGTTTCAAGCATGTTTATAATTGCTTGTTGATGGCTTCTTTAAAATCTTTGTCAGAGGGGCACCTGGATGGCTCAGTCAGGAAAACATCTGACTTTGGCTCAGGTCATGATCTTATGGTTTGTGAGTTTGAACCCTGAGCCAGGCTCTCTGCTGACAGCTCAGAGCCTGGAACCTGCTTCAGATTCTCTCTCTCTCTCTCTCTCTCTCTCTCTCCCTCCCTCCCTCCCTCCCTCCTTCCCCCCTACCCTGTCTCTCTCTCTCTGAAAAATAAGTAAATATTTTTTAAAAATTAAAAAATCTTTGTCAGATAAATATCTCTTATTTCCATGTTGGAATCTCTCTCTCTCTTTTTTTTTAAACTCCATTTGAAATCTTTATGGCTCTTTGTGTGATGAATGATTTTCTGTTGAAAATTTGAAAAATTAGGTATCAAGTTATGAGACTTTGGATCATATTTTAAAAGTCTGTTCTGGAGTGCCTGGGTGGTTAAGCATCCATCTCTTGGTTTAGGCTCAGGTCATGATTTCATGGTTCATGAGTTTGAGCCCCATGTTGGGCTCTACACTAATAGCACTGAGCCTGCTTGAGGTTCTCTCTCTCCCTTTCTCTCTGCCCCTTCCCACTTGTGCTCTCTTTCTCTCTCTCAAAATAAATAAATAAATAAATAAACATTAAAAATTAAAAAGTCTGTTCTGTCTGGTGTCTGAGACAATGTTCTGGAAGGAGAAGGTGGATATTGCTACCTTTTTACTACCAGATGTAAGCAGAAGTCCAGGTTCACCACTTGGTCTCTGTTGTCAGTTGTCGCAGAAGAGGTTCTTGTTATTTTTGAGTGGGAGTCTGACTGTGGTGAAAGTTTATGATTCTCCACAAAACTACACTAACACCTCACCAGCTAGGAGTAGGAGGGACTGACTGTTCATTGTGCCAGGGGGAGTAAAAGTCAAGGTATCCCACATTGTCTCTGCTGAAACCACAGTGGGTGGGTAGGTGGGTGGAGGGCTAATTACTACCTAACAGGGATGAAATTCTCAGCTCCCTATTCTGCCTTCTCTGACATGACCCTGGCATTGGGGTTGGGGTATCTTGTTACAGCCTGGAGAAGGTATAAGTCTAGGTTCCTCACTCAGCCTTTGATGGCATATATATGGTTGGGCTACAATTCTTTTTTCCTATAATGTTTGACTATAGTAGAACATTTATTTACTAAAGTTTTCTGTGTGTTTAGGCTGCCTATTTCCTAGTCCTTTGTTTAGAGAGAAGAGTTTTTTGTTGAGTTTTGTCTGCACATGTTGGCATATCAGGGTTTTTGTCTTCTTCCATTCTGGTACATATGAGGCAAAGAGAAACCCCACATGAAACTACCATGTCAGTCTTTGAGTCCTCAGGCACCTAATCAGTCTTCTGTTTCTTTTCTCACTTGATAGTGTTCTTATGTTTGCTCGTTGGATAGTTGTAATGAGCAGGAGAATTAGGGAAACAAACATACTCCATAATCCTGAGAGTACAAGTTCATATATTTTTTAAAAAGTTCCTGAATGTTTGAAGAGCAGCAAGTCTGAAAGTAAAGTAACCATTTGGAAGATTCTGAATGGAGATAGTACAAATGGGGTTGTGATGGTGCTGGTAGGAACAGAAATCATTTAAACATGAGAGATAGCCATTGCATTTCAAAACTAGGTATAGCTCTAAGCCTCCAAGATACCAAGGCAGAAGTAACATAATGACTTGTATTTGTTCCTTTTTATTTTTTTTGAGAAAGTGAAACAGATTTGTTGAATGAGAAAGAAGTTTTTCCTAGCCCTACATTCTCAGAGGGATTATTATGTGTCTTCTTTAATTAAGAGGTTATGTTTAAATTAATGGTTGGATATTTTTAAGCTAGGATTTTATTAAATATTAGAATATTTCTCATAGGTGAACATTTCTCGACTAACCATCTATAAAAGCTGAAAGCATAACCTACTTGTTTATGATTACCACTTCTAGTGGTAATTAAGCTAATAAAATATAAACATATTCGTTTTGGTATTTATCTTATTGTCTAGAGGTCAGAAATCTTGAGGAGTGGATAGTAAATTAGTTCTTCCTGTTGTCCTTTTCAAATACTGGATATCTTAAGTGAATATTTGGTATGAGTGTTTGGCAAGGGCTGAATTGTTAGGAATTCTCGAGTTAGTCTCTTTGATGAGTGCATGGAGTAAGTGTAATCTGATGTATTATTTCTCGGGTATCTATAGTGCATATTTAATGTAGGCATTTTTTAAACACTCATATATCTAGAAGAGAATTTTCAGGTTAAATAAATGTTCCTTTCTGGGAAAAAATAATATTAAAAATGCCTACTGTGTACCCGAGATTATACTCAAAATTCTATATATTACTCTTAACTTTTTAAATAACTGGAGTAATTGCTATCATTCCCATTTTATAGATTATTCCCATTTTATAGGTAAAGGGACTAAGACTAGGGGGAGATTAAGTCCTTTGCCCAAGAATAGACAATTGGAAGTCTCAGAGTTGGTATTCTATATCTAATCCTGTCTCCTACTCCTCTCCTATATGGACCCTATGCTTCAGCCAATCTGCTTTATTGGAAGAGAAAATGGATGTGAAAT
Organism: Cryptoprocta ferox; assembly: GCA_028646485.1. Lineage (NCBI taxonomy): Eukaryota > Metazoa > Chordata > Mammalia > Carnivora > Eupleridae > Cryptoprocta > Cryptoprocta ferox. The sequence continues at coordinate 64,018,300 of CM053570.1, forward strand.
ATTTGTTAAGAAGGGAGTAAATAGAGAAACTCAAATCAGTGAGTTCAGTTTCTCAAAGCAGTTTAAATGAAAATTATGACACAGGAGTTTGAAAGAATTGGTTTAATGGCAATTTAATCTTCCTGTGAATTTCATTTTTTACCACTTCTATTTGGTTTAGGAATAAATATTAATTATTTTCCATACTTAGGAGTGCTTTATAAGATGTCAGCAAGAGTATGGTCATTTTTGGTATAAATGTATATTGCCTGTGTGTGTGTGTGTGTGTGTGTGTGTATTCTATAGTAAAATTATTAAAAATAATTTGGTAACTAGCTAAAATATAGATTCCCAAAGCTTTATGCTCAAAGATTATCTAGTTGAACTAATCTCTTGTTTGATCAGTAGGAAGCTGATACCATAGGAGATTAAGTGACTTGACTAAGGTTTCCTAGTGACTAGCAGTAAAGCTGAGCTAGAGCCCAATTTATCTGAATCCCAATCCTGTACTCCCTATTAAAACAATCTAAAGACTTTCAGAATAATTCTGTTTGTCTAAAGATAAGACTTTGCCTAATTTTAAATATGCCATTTTAATTTTAACATTCCTTATTCTTGTTAGCTTAATATTTCTAATGTTATAATTCAGTTATTGTGCTTAAATATGAGGGCCTTGGAAAATACAATTGAAAAGCACAGTTGTCTAACCTAGAAGGACCTCATACAGTGTAAACTCCACTCTGTGCTCTGAAGTGAACGAATGCATCATATCTCAATTACTTTTAAATTTTCAGCACTCGACTTGAGGCCCAATTGAAATTTGGTTGATAAGTGGATGATTGAAGTCCAAATGAGCCATAACACTAAAAAGACTAAAAAATTATGTAGGTCATCATCTTAACTTTCAATACAAGGAAACTCAGAACAAAAGACAGTATATGGCTTAATGTCATAGAAACTAAAAATATGATGTATTTTTTTTACAACATATTTGTAATAGTTTTCAATTGCAGAAAAACTTTCCTTTTTCAGGTCATATTAAAATTTCACAATAATCTTCTTGCGTTGCACAACTCCAGGGAGCACTGTTCACCTTTCAGTTTATGTGAACAGTGTCCTCAGTTGTTTAGCTGTACACAGTGTCTCAATATATGAGACCGGTATTATTGACCGTATTTTATGGATAAGGAAACAGGCCTACAGTGGAAGTAATGTATCCAAGATTAGACAAATTAAGCAGTACTGGATCCTGTTTTCTTATAATTTAGTACCTTATTTCTTATACTGCTCGAGTCTGAAATATGTCATTTAATGCTTCATGCCTATCTCCATAACACATTCTAGACAACCTTTATTAATTATCTAATTAATTAAAATTCAAGTTAGTTAACATACAGTGCAATATTGATTTTAGGAGCAAACCCAGTGATTCATCACTTACATATAACACCCAGTGCTCATTCCAACAAGTACCCTCCTTAATGCCCATCACTCATTTAGCCCATCTCCCATCCACCTTCCCTCCAGCAACCCTCAGTTTGTTCTCTATAATTAAGAGTCTCTTATGGTTTGCCTCCATCTCTTATTTTTCCTTCCTATCCCCTATGTTCATCTGTTTTGTTTCTTAAATTCCACATGTGAGTGAAATCATTATCTGTCCTTCTCTGACTGATTTATTTCACTTAGCATAATATGCTCTAGTTCCATCCATGTTTTTGCAAATAGCAGTATTTCATTCTTTTTGATCCCTGAGTCGTATTCTGGTGTGTGTGTGTGTGTGTGTGTGTGTGTGTACACCACATCTTCTTTATCCACTCATTTGTGCTCTTTCCATAATTTGGCTATTGTTGATAGTGCTACTATAAATATTGGGTGCATGTGCCCCTTCACCTCAGCATTTTTGTATCCTTTGGATAAATGCCTAGGAGCACAGAGACCTAAGCATGCACATTGTTCATAGCTCTGTTCCTTAATCTGTCTATCCTAGTTTTAAACTCTTTCACCAATTTCCCGTTTCTAGCTTTGCCTTTTCACCAAGGCTCACATTATATTTTTAACTATAATCCTGGTTTGCCTCCATTATAGTTTTTCCTTCTACCTTTGGCTGCCTTCACAATTCAACCCCATTTCCTGTCCCCTCCTACCTTAGTTTTCTTTCACCCTAGCAAATGCCTTTACTTGTCATGATTGGCTATTGGACATGATATCATTTTTCTTTCTGATGTAAAACTTAGGATTTCTTCTATACATTCTCTGATTTTTTCTGACTTTCCTTTTCAAGTCCTCCTTGAGAATCATTTTCCCACCTAGCACAACTTTGTTCTCTGCACACGGTCTCTGGGTGATTCATCTCTGCCCGTCACACAGGCGTGAATGCCAACACCTACACATGCAGGTGAATCTGCTCCAGTGATATATTTTAATTACAGATTTAGTCAGAAGTAATTAAGCCTTTCTGTAACTGGGATGGGCACCGAGTTTTAAAAATTCATGCAGTTTCAGACATCCCATGTGTGGTTTTTGCCACCTTGGTTTACAGAGTAAGAAGGAGCCCCTAGTGTAGTTAGATTAATTAATAGAAAGAGAATAAACTTAATGGAGCCAGAAAAGTGCAAAAAATGGTGCTTTCCTCACTATATCTCATGCAGATGGAATGGCCATCCTGGGATTGCAGCAGGGGATAGCAATTGCATTTTAATTACAGGACTGATGGTTTCAGTACTGCACCAGATGGAAGGGCCTTTTTACAGAAAGAGGCCCACTCACTGCCTCTGTCGATTTTCCCTCTGATGGTGGTTAACAAAACCCGACAGGAGACAAAAGTGATGAGGTTGCATTCTGATCCTATGGATTTTATTCCCTATTTTGTTGCTTGCTTGTGAGTTCAGTCAGATCTTGACTCTTGTGAAAACGATGCAGCTCCTATGGCACTTTAACAAATGAAGGAGAAAGGATGAGACTGGAGGAAAGGAAATATTCTCTTTCCTCTTCCTCTTCCTTTATCATTGTTGTGCTTACTTTATTGCCTATAAAGCACTTCTACTTTATTATATTGCTTAACCATTATGACAGTTCAGTAACAGAAGTATTAATATCCCCATTTTATTGAAAGGAAAAATTGAGATTAGGACAGTTAAGCTGTTATAGATGTAGCAGTATTGATCAGTGACTAACTAGGATTAAGGCAATATTAAAGTAAATGTGTTATTTGTTCTCTGGCTACCCAAAAATATAGTTATGGACTTAGAGCCCCTCTAATACTTCATCTCATTTGATGGAAAATGAAACTAAGACTTAAGTGGTCTAGTGGAGGGCAGTGTGGGGTAACTGAAAGAACATGGGCTTTGGGAAGTCCTGGTGAAGTTTTACTTCTGTATTTATGTATTTGAAATTTTGGGCCAAACTTCACTTTCCATATTTGTAAAGTGCAAGGTTAGCCTGGATGAACCTGAGAGCCCTCCAGCCTTGAATCCTCTGCTATCCATAGCTCAGATTTACTTATGCCTAAGGAGTCTTTTTTCTATACCTCCTGCGGGTGGTAGTGGCTCATTTTGGGGGAATCCAGATTTTCTAAAATGATTCTCAAGAAGCTAGACTGGGAAAGATGAGTCCTGAATTGAACTTAATGGAGGCCAAATCCTTGAGACATTTTTAGAATGTAATCACACAGGGAAACAGCCAAAACATTGGGAAGCCACTATTTACCCAGAAATTGTGATAATTCAGACATATGAATTTGGGATTGCTGTGAACATTCCCTTCTCAGGCACAAAATACTAGTCCACCAAATGCCTTGCCAAGTCCAGGAACAGTTTTGAAGCAAAAAGATGAATCATTGGGAATTATTTCATCTCTTGCCTTCATTTCAACCATTTGATTCAGTGATGCCTGTCCCTCAGACTCTCCTTCTTCGACTTTTTCTCCTTCAGAGAAGAATCATTTGTTATCTTCTCACTATAATTAGATGGTATGAGGGGGATAAACATCAGACCTTCATAGCTGTCAAGCCTTGATTTATAGGAAAATTATTTATTCTAATTATACAGAATGATTCATAGTTTATGCAAATGTGTGATTTATTACCAGACCACCTCTTTTATATGTAGGTTCCATTCTCTTTAGTTTTTAGTTTAGTGCTTCCTAGGAATGGCAATACCATGTAGGTCAAGCTGTTGGATTCCTTTTACCATTCTCTTGATAGTTTAGAATAATCATGATATTCATTCATTCACTTGGCAAAGTCATGAAGCAATCTCTGTACACAAGACACTGGGGTAAATAAATGATGTGACCATCATTTATATATAGCAGACATGGGGCAAGGGCATATTCTCCAGTACTGTAACATCTATCTCATGTTAGCCTCACAGCAGCCTTGTAAGGTAGCTAAAGCAGCGCTTATTCTGAAAGTATTACAGATGAGGAGACAGGCTCAAAGAGGGAAAGTGACCTACCCAATGTCACTTAGAATTAAAATAGAGGAATCCACTGGGAATAATCAATAATTCCTAGCAGTCAGAGTCAGCTTACATGCAGTCACATGTGCGTGTGTTTGTGTGAGTGTGTGTAGGGGTGGGGTTGGGCATGCAATCAGGGCTGAGAATTATTGTTTTCCTATGTGAAGGGATAAAAAATATTATATTTTCTTAAAATGGCTCCACATATTATCTACCTGACACTCCACTTTATTTGTTTAATTTAAGGCATTGAAGGCTGGTATTAAAATGTCAGTAGTCTTTGGAATGGAGGCACATCTTCATCTTCCACTTGTTATTTATTCATTCATTTGTTTATTCATTCAGCAAACTTTATTAGAAACATTTCCAAGGCCTGGTCTTGAGCTCGGTACCAGAAGAGGGGTACCAGAAGAGGGTGGCATTTGTTGTGGAATGTGATAAAAGTGTCAGACATGGTCTCTCTCATCATGGAACCCAACTTCCTGACTTTAGTATTCCCGTTTTATGAACCTGCTTTCACATAGGAAAATAATGTGGTTTTTTTTTTTCATTCTTGGATTAGGCATCAGGTCCAAATCTTTCCCTTTTCTTCCTCTGCTGGTATGTGCCCATGTTACCTTACTAGACATTAAGTTCTTTGAAATCAGAGATATGTATTTTATCTCTGTCTTCAGTGCCTGATACATAGTAAGTTCTCAACAAATATCTGATCTGGGGACAAAAAAAAAAAATGCATTAATGCACTGTTAAAGTTACCTTTGCTTCTTCCTCTTAAAATTTCCTCCATTCTGGCCCTGACTTAGTTCCTCTTTGGTCAAAGAAGGTATACTTATTTTTAAGATTTCTTCTTCAAACCTCAAATATCAAAATATCTTTCTCTATTATTTGTAATCTTTGCCAAGGTCCCTGTTCTCACACTGTGACTTCCGTAGAGCTAATGAAGGATAGATTAATGTGAAAATAGTATAATTTGGACAAGTCACTAGCTTTTCAGAGACTTAGTTTCTTTCTTTGGAAGATAGTAACAATTTATACTTTTTGGGTTGTAATTATAACCAAGTGAGAGTACATATTGCCAACTGTTATTTCAAAATTCGGTTTAGGTATAAGCTATCCAGGATGTTTTCTCTGACCCCTACCCTCCAGGCTGTTTTAATTGCCTTCTCAGGTTTTCAGGGTTCCATGGTTTCCCTCTTTTATATTTGTGGCATTATATTTTCTGGTTTAATTTGTCTTTCTCTTCTACTACATGGGGAATTTTTGGACAGTCTGTTAGTAATCTTTGTATTCATGCATATTCATCCTCATTATTTTTACTAAGCACCTTATATATGTCAGCAACTGTGCCAGATGTTGTGACTTTAGCAGTAAGACCCACATAACCCCTGTCCTCAAGAAGTTATAGCCTTTAGCTTAAGTTCAGCACAGAATAGGACTCACTATGTGTTTGTTGGATGAATGAGTAAAAAATGAGCGAACACCTAAGTGAATGAGGCTACTTGTTAACTGTAGAGTGCTATATGGATATTAGTTATTTATACTCTAAGTGTGCTTAATTGAAACAAGGATCTGATCCATGTCCAATATAATCTTTTCAGAGTCTTCTGTGCCACTTGTTTTTAAATGAATATATGACCCTTTCCCTACTTATGATTTGCTACTTGTCTAACTGTTAGGTTAGATAGACTCCTTTCCTAGCTTAAGTATTTCTTATCTTCTTTTCTGGCATTTTCTTTCTTTACTAATAATATTTGACTTGTGGATGAGAGAAAGACTCAAAAGTAGCAATGAGGAAAATGAACATTTTTTTTCTTTACTTTAAAACAAAGCCAGTTTTCTCTGAAGATCCACTAGTATAAGGGAAAGTTAATGGGCACCCAGCTTTTGAGTCCCAAATTTTTGTTTGAAAGAAAGTGAACAATGCTTTACATTTTTTCCATTCATGATAAAAAGTAAGTTGGTCACATAATTTATCTCCAAACCTGAAATTTTTGTGTAAAGTGGTACTGTTGAAAATTGTACCAGGATAATATGCATGAACTAGGACTCTTCCTGGAAAACCATGATAGAATATTCTCCTTAGTGAGTAATAGAGAAATAGCATAATGTTAAACATGGATTAAGGATTTGACCCCATGGGCCAATTTGAAATCAATCCTGACTCTGAAATTTACTATTAGTATAACCTTGGACAATTTAGTTGAACTCTCTACATGCATTTCTCCATCTGTAAAGTGAGGCTACTAAGCCTGTCCCCTGTGTATATGGCATTAATTGAGATAACACATAATAAAAGCTGCCTAACACAATGTGACACATAGTAGATGCTCAAAGAATATTACTTTCATTTCTTTTTAATTCCCCTAATAGCAGCTTTGCTGTTAATTCAATGTGTGATCTTGGACAACTTTCCCAATTTTCTTATCAGTCAGGATTGAAATAGATGATCTCTCTATACTCCAGTCATTTTTTTTTTCCTGGATTTCTTACAATAGCCAAATTTAAAACTACCTTGTTACCATAAATCTCCAAATTGTCTTGGGAATTGGTGTCTATAGAAGATGTCACACGTATCCTTGACATGAAAAAACAGCCCCCAAAATGCCCAGCAGACCACCTATCACATCTTTTAGTTCAGAGATTATAATTTTTACATTAGGAGGCCCTTCCCGGCTCTCAGTCACATTCTGTACTCATCTGTCAGACCAATATAGCCAAAGCTGATTAACTCTTGCATTTCTAACCCTGTAATATCACAGAAATTGGGATATTCAAAAGTGACATGAAATACTCATTAATGCTTTTAATACAAGCTTTAAGCTATTTATTAAATGAAGAAGAACTTGTCATGGCTGATTCTGAGGATTCTCTTCTCCATATTAAATAACCCAGATTCTTTAAATGAAAACTTTCTAAGGATATGCTGGCAAATATTTAGTCCCTGATAGTTCTTCTTGCTAGAATCTGACCAACTGTCCTCTATTACATTAGAAATTTAGTAATCTGCTTCCCCACTCACTCTCTTATCAATCTGTCACCAAATCTTATTGATTCTATTTAGCATATGTTGAAACTGTCCCCTTTCCTTATTCTTTCTGCTTTATAGATGCATTTAGTTGAAATCAACAGTGTTAACACTTATTACATGCTATGAACTAGGCACTCATTACATGCTGTTTTAACATCTGTTACATGTTATGTGCTAGGCAGTGAAGGTACAAAGATAAAAAAGTATGTGCCTTCAAGGAGCGATTGGTCATTTAATTATAGAGCTGGAAATAGCTGTAGCATTCAGCTAGTCCAATTGCCTGATTATATAGATATGGAAGCTTAGATTCAGAAAGGGAAGTGACTAGTACAAGATAGCACAGCTAATAAGCTGCAGAGCGAGGGCTAGGACCCAGATTTTTTTCATCCTCTCCCCCAAGAATCATTTCCTTTCTACCACTGTAAACTTAAAAATAACCACTCCCTTTGCTTATCACCATCATCACAGTTAACATTTTGTATAGTACTTTAGAGTTTACACATCCATATCAGTCATCTAATTTGATCCCTATAATGTTCCTGCAAGCATTTATTATTAATCATGGTAACCCTGAATCTTAGAGAGGTTAGTTAATATGAAATTAACTTTTCTTCGTATAACTTCTGAAAATGGTATTCCAAATTCATTATTTCTCTCTCCCCCCACCCCATACTGCACTTCCTTCATTGGCATAAGCAGTTATACTGACTGACATGTGGTGGATCATAGAGATGTTTTAGACATGAACCCTGCTTTTGGAGAGTACAAAATAGAGCATAGACTGAGAGTAAGAGTAATGCTGGCTGTTGTGTAAGGGCTTCCTGGAACTGTTGTAACCTCTAAAGGTTGTTGTTTGTGATTCCCAAATTTTTTTGAAGTTTTTAAATGTTTTATTTATTTTTGGGACAGATAGACATACAGACAGAGTGTGCGCGGGGAAGGGGCAGAGAGAGGGAGACACAGAATCTGAAGCAGGCTCCAGGCTCAGAGCAGTCAGCACAGATCCTGACAAGGGGGTTTGAGCCCACAAACCATGAGATCATGACCTAAGCCAAAATTAAGCCAGACGTTTAACCGGCTGAGCCGCCCAAGCGCCCGAGTTAGTTATTTAGGCAGGCTATTTTGGCAACATTGGAAGATAAAATTATCCAGAGTTAATATTGGATTACACCATATATGTAGCATGGGCTTACAGTGGGTGAAGCCATTGAGGTCCAGATAGGGAAATGGCTTATTCAAGGATTTACAAAAGGAAATTGGCAGGAAAAAGGTTAAAAATAAATGGTAGAAATCATTTAGAATGCAAAAACTGACTATAATGGCTTAAAATTTCTGGACAAGACCCAGAGTAGTTGTGATAAATCAAAATAAAATGTACTTCATTAAACAAAGGCTCCCAAAATACCTCTTGAACCTCTCTAAATGGGTGGCCCAAGAGCCTTGCAGCTGCTCAGGCATACGATGACCAATTATCTAAAATTTTAATCAAATTCTGGTGTGAAGGCAGAAAAGTTTACCTGGTGAGTGTCTGATAAAATTCTTTTTGTGGGCCTGATGTTTGGAGATTTTTGATTATGCATTCAGTATCTTTGCTGGATATGGTCTGTTCAAATTTTCTATTTATTTCTGTTTCAGTTTTGGTAGTTTGTGAGTTTTTCAATTTCTTACACATTGCTCAGTCTGTTGGCGTATAATTTTTCATAGTATTCTCTTATAATCATTTGTATTTCTGTGGTGTTGGTTGTGATCTCTTTCATTTGTGATTTTATTTATTTGAGTCCTTTCTCTTTTCTTTTAGATAAGCCTGGCTAGGGGTTTATCAATTTTGTTAATTCTTTAAAGAACCAGGTCTTAGTTATATTGTTGTGTTCTACCATATATTTTTTTGTTTCTTTATCATTTATTTCTGTTCTAATATTTATTATTTTTCTTCTTCTGTTGGCTTTAGGTTTTATTTACTGTTCCTCTTCTAGTTCCTTTAGGTGTAAGGTTAGATTTTATATTTGGGACCTTTCTTGCTTCTTGAGATAGGCCTGAATTGCAATATATTTCCCTCTTAGGACTGCCTTTGCTCCATCCCAAAGAATTTGGACTGTTGTGTTTTCATTTTCATTTGCTTCCATGTATTTTTTGTATCTCTGCTTTAATTTACTGGTTAACTTATTCATTCTTTACTAGGATTTCTTTCTTTTTTCATTAACTATTTTTTTTTAATTCAAGTTAGTTAACATACAATGTAGTCTTGGCTTCAGGAATAGAACTTAGTGATTCATCTCTCACAAATGACATTCAGTGCCCATCACCCATATAACCCACACCTCCACCCCCACCCTTCCAGCAACACTCAGCTGTTGTCTGTATTTAAGAGTCCTAAATTTTGCCTCCCTCTCTCTTTTTATCTTATTTTTTCTTCCCCTCCCCTATGTTCATCTATTAAGTTTCTCAAATTCCATATATGAGTGAAGTCATATGGTATCTGTCTTTCTATGACTTCTTTCACTTAGGATAATATCCTCTAGTACCATCCACATTGTTGCAAAAGGCTAGATTTCATTCTTTTTCATCGCAGAGTAGTAGTCCATTGTATATACATACCACATCTTCTTAATCCATTCATCAATCGAGGGACATTTGGGCTCTTTCCAAAATTTGGCTATTGTTGAAAGAGCTGCTATAAACATTGGGGTGCACGTGCCAGTTTGAATCAGCATTTTCATATCCTTTGTATAAAGTCCTAGAAGTGTAATTGCTGGGTGGTAGAGTAATTCTATTTTTTAACTTTTTGAGGAACCTCCACACTATTTTCCAAAGTGGCTACACTAGTTTGCATTTCCAACAACAGTGCAAGAGGGTTCCCTTTTCTCCACATCCTTGTCAACATTTGTTGTTTCCTGAGTTGTTCATTTTACTCGTTGTTACAGGTGTAAGGTGGTATCTGATTGTGGTTTTGAATTTTATTTCCCTGATAGTGATGTTGAGGATCTTTTTATGTGACTGTTAGCCATCTGGATGTCTTCTTTGGAAAAGTATCTATTAATGTCTTCTGCCCATTCATCACTGGATTATTTGGTTTTTGAGTGTTGAGCTTGGTAAGTTCTTTATAGATTTTGGATACTATCCCCTTATCTGATATGTCATTTGCAAATATCTTCTCCCATTCTGCTGGTTGCCTGTTAGTTTTATTCATTGTTTTCTTTGCTGTGCAGTAGCTTTTTTATCTTGATGAGGTCCCAATAGTTCCTTTTTGCTTTTATTTCCCTTTCCTCCAGAGACAGGTCAAGTAAGAAGTTGCTGTGGCTAAGGTCAAAGAGGTTGCTATCTATTTTCTCCTGTAGGATTTTGATGGTTTCCTGTCTCACATTCAGGTCCTTCAGCCATTTTGAGTTTATTTTTGTGTATGGTGTAAGAAAGTGGCCCAATATCATTCTTCTGCATGTTGCTGTCCAGTTGTCTCAGCACCATTTGCTAAAGAGACTGTCTTTTTTTTTTTCCATTGGACACTCTTTCCTGCTTTGTCGAATATTAGTTAGACATACATTTGTGGGCCCATTTCTGGATTCTCTATTCTACTCCATTGATCTATGTGTCTGTTTTTGTGCCAATACCATACTACCTTGATGATTACAGCTTTGTAATACAGGCTAAAGTTGGGGATTTAGTTTTTGCTTGTCTGGGAAAGTCTTTATCTCTTCTATTCTGTATGACAGCCTTGCTGGATAAAGGATTCTTCACTGAAAATTTTTTCTATTCAGTGCATTGAATATTTCCCGACACTCCTTTCTAGCCTGCCAACATTCAGTGGACAGGACTGCTACTAATCTCATGTGTCTACCCCTCTAGGTTAAGGACCGTTTGTCCCTAGCTGCTTTCAGAATTCTCTCTTTATCTTCATATTTTACCAGTTTCATTATGATATGTCATGGTGTTGACTGTTTCTGTTGATTTTGAAGGGAGTTCTCTGTGCCTCTTGGACTTGGATGCCTGTTTCCTTCCCCAGAATAGGGATGTTCTCAACTGTAATTTGTTTCCATAAATCTTCTTCCCCTTTCTTTTGCTCTTCTTCTTCTGTGACTCCTGTGATATGGATATTGTTTCATTTCATGGAATCGCTTAGTTCTCTAATTCTCCCCTTATGATCTAGTAATTTCCTTTCCCTTTTATTTTTTAGCTTCATTGTTTTCGATAATTTTATCTTCTATTTCACCTATTCTCTCCTCTGCTTCTCCCATTCTTCCTGTCACTGTATGTAGTTAATTTTGCATCTCAGTTATAGCATTTTTTAATTCATAGTTATTAATTCCTTAGGTCTTTGATCTCTGCAGCAAGAATTTCTCTGGGGTCCTCTATGTTTTTTTTCAAACCGAACAATTAGTATTATGACTGTTGTTCTAAATTCTTATTCAGATATATTGTTTACATCTGTTTTGAGATACTCAGGCTGTGATTTCTTCTTGACCTTTGTTTTGGGGAGTATTCCTTCATATTGTCATTTTGGCTAGGTTTCTGTCTTTTGCATGCTCTAAAATCTTACTATGTGTCCTGCACCTGAGAGTACTACTGTATTAGAAAGCGTCATACCCTGTTCAAGGCCTGGCACTTCAGGAAGTCTGTGGCGTATGTTGCATACACTATTGTTGCCTTTTGGCTGCTCTATCCCACTGGTCAGTCCTCTGCAGAGCTCCTCCTTGCTTGTAGTTGTTAAGTGTTTGGATCTTCAACCAGGTGTGCTTTGATTTGTTTGTTGAAGTAACCCTGAAGGGGCGGGGACAGGAAAAGAAGGCAGAGGAAGACTGATCCCATAAAAAGAGAAAAACGAAGGAAGAAAAGAAGACCAAACTGAGAATCCAAAAACTATTAGTCTAAATCCAGAGAAAGAGAAAGGAAAATGAAGAAGAAGAGAAAGATAAGGTGGAAAAAGAATAGAATAAAAATGCCTGATCAAATATATATATAATTTTAATAAATGGAGATAAGTAATATACATGATAGAGATTTAAATAGTCATAAAGATACTCACTTGATTTGAGAAACAAGTGGAGGACCTTAGTGAGAATATGTAAAATCATAAATATATGATTATATATATATAGAAAATTATATATATTAGGAATATATAATAAAAATTGACCAAAAACAAATTAGAAACAAAGTCGATCCTGCCAAGCTGTCTTCCTCCAAATATGGAAATCCTTCTGCCACTCCTCAGATCAATTTCCTGGATGTTCCAAGTGATCTGACATCAATAAAGCTGTGTTTGAGGGATGAGGAAAATCCTTGAAGGGGGTACCTAGTCTATTTACATTCAGAGTGATTATTGAAAGGTATGAATTTAGTGCCATTGTGTTACCTGTAGAGTTGGTGTTTCTTGTGATGTTCTCTAGTCCTTTCTAGTCTTTGTTGCTTTTGGTATTATTTTTTTCTTTCTTTTCTCCACTCAAATAGTCCCCCTTACTATTTCTTGCATGGCTGGTTTTGTGGTCACAACCTTCTTTAGTTTTTGTTTGTCTGGGGAAATCTTTATCACTCCTTCTATTCTGAATGACAGCCTTGGTGGATATAATATTTTTGGCTGCATATTTTCCCTATTCAGCATGTTGAATATAGCTGACACTCCTTTCTGGGCTGCAAAGTTTCTGTGGATAGGTATGCTGTGAACCTGATATGTCTTCCCTTCTAGGTTAAGGATCTTTTTTCATTTGCTGCTTTCAGGATTCTTTTCTTGTTTGTGTATTTTGTGAATTTGAATATGATGTGTCTTTGCAATGGCTGGCTTTTATTGAATTTAATGGGAATTCTCTGTGCTTCTTGGATTTTGATGTCTGTGTCCTTCCCCAGGTTAGGGGAATTTTCAGCTAAAATTTGCTCACATAATCTTTCTGCCCCTTTTCCCGTCTCTCTATCTTCTTGGCCTCCTATGATATGAATGTTATTAGTTTTTAATAAATCTCTGAGTTACATAAGTCTGCCTTTGTGGTCCCTGACCTTTGTTTTCCTCTTCTTTTCAGCCTCATTATTTTCCATAATTTTATCTTCTATATTGCTAATTCACCTCATTTTTATCACCTCCTTTTGGGTTTGCATGTCGGTTAATAGCATTTTTAGTTTTGGGCTGACTAGATTTTAGTTCTTTTATCTATGAAGGAAGGGATTCTCTGGGGTCTTCTATGCTTTTTTCAAGCCCAGCTAGTATCCTTACAATCATTTTAAATTCTAGTTCAGACATTGTACTTACATCTGCATTTATTAGATCCCTGGTCATCATTTCCTTCCATTATTTCTTTTGAGGCAAACTTCTCTGCCTTATCATTTTGGAGGAAGAAGAAACAATAATAATAGAATGAAATAAGACATTTTTTTTAAATTAAAAATCAAATAAAGGAAGATATATCCTAGGTGTGTTTTGGTCTGCTTGTTAAGAGAAGCTTGATAGAAAAATGAGAAAGTAGAAAAGCAGAGGAAAAAATTTTAAAAATTAAAATTAAATAAGAAATTTTACTTCTTATGTTCAAGAAACAAAAGAAAAGAAACACAGCAACAGAAACAAAAACAGAAAGAAAAAAACAACAAACAAACAAAAAACCCAAATGAAGCTAGATCCAGTTTTCCCTAGAGCTTAAACTTTTCAGCACTTTTTTTCAGTAGACTAAGTGCATGGAAGGAGTTTGTGCTGGTCTCTGGGGGAAGAGGCCTGCTGTTGTGATTCTCAGGTCAAGTTGTCCTAGTGGATACGTTCCTGGAAGGGGCAGAGAGCAGGGCTTGATGTAATGGCTCCGTTCTCTACTTAATGGTGCTTTTTAGCTCACTGGAGTCCATTTGTGTTGGGCTACTGGTGAAAATGGCTTCGCCCTGCTCTCCAGTCTCCAGATCAGGAAGTTCATTACCTCACAGACTTAAGATCAATGACCGCTCCTTTGTCTCCCACTCCCATCAGCTCCTGGCCTTCCCCCATCTGTGTCTAAGCTGTCTGTGTACCATGTGGCACCTACCTCCAGAGTTTTATCTCAGGCACAGCTGTCTCAAAACCACATTTTGGAGACCCTGCAGTTTCAGACTCACAGTGATCCTCTTGGGAAGGCTCTTGCCATACTGTGGCTGTTGCTGGCTCGTCACTGGAAATGGTCCCAGGACCACACAGTGGGAACAGATCAGAGTTTATAGTAAATCACAACACAGAGCCGGTGCCAGGTTTTGCTGCCCTCATTTGGTGTCTTTGTTCCTGTGAGTCAACGTGGTAGCTCAGTGGTTCCCGCTGGGTCTTTTGCTTGCAGAGAGGCCATATCACTTCTACCAAATGGACTCCAAGTAGAGGAAGTGCTTCTCAAGCAACCCAGAGGATACCCACTCCCAGGGCTCCTTACTGCTTCCTCTCCAGAGCACCACAAGGAGATGACATCTGAAACTTCAGACTCTACTCTGCTGTTTATGAAAAACTGGCAGTACTGAAACCCTCTCCTTTTCCCCCCATCAGTGGTTTTGGGGAACAGTTTTCTTGTGCAGTGCCCTGCACGTGTTTTCACTCTTTATCTCTAGCTGCTTTCAGAGGGGAGTACTTTCTGGCACAGATTAAAGGTTAAAAATGTGCTGCTCTTTCTCCACCTCTCTTTCTCCTCTCCATGAAAAAGGCTCCCCTCTGTAGCACCACAGCTCTTGTCTCCCTCAATTCACCTCTCTGCACCACATACCTGCCACAATCTCTCCCTTAAATCATGAAGATTGTTCTGTTAATTCTCAGATCCATTTCCTAGGTGTTTGAAATGGTTTGATGTTGATCTAGCTGTGTTTTAGGGACTAGACAAGCCCTGGGTCACCTTGCTACTCTGCCATCTTAATTCCTCCCCATAGGGCTACCTCTTTCAAAAGCAGAAGATATAGATGACTGTCCCAGTGCTTTTACAAAATGAAGAGACAGAAGAATATGTCCCAAATGGAAGAACAGGTCAAAATCACAGCTAGAGAGCTAAATTAAATGGAGATAAGTAATATACCTGATAGAGAATTTAATGTAATAGTCATAAAGATACTCACTTGACTTGAGAAACAAGTGGAGGACCTTAGTGAGAACCTTAGCAAAGAAATAGAAAACATAAAAAATAACCAATTGGAGATGAAGAACTTAGCCAAAATTAAAAATATGTGAGGTTGAATAAATAATAGACTAGTGCGAGCAGAACAGACCAGCAACCTGGTAATGGAAAGCAATCAAGCTGAACAGAGAAAAAATATAACAACAAAAAATGAAAATAGACATAGAGAACTCAGCAATAGCATCAAGAACATTCCCACTATAGGGACCCTGAAGAGGAAAAGAAAGAAAAGGGAACAGAAATTTTATTTGAAGAAATAATAGCTACAAATGTTTTGAATCTGGGGAAGGTGACATCAATCCAGATCCAGGAGGCAAGCAAAATCAACCAAAGGAGGTCCACACCAAGGCACATAGAAAGAAAATGGCAAAAAATAGTGATAAAGAGAGAATTTCAAGGGCATCAACAGAAAATAAACTGATACATGAAAGGGAAACCCCAAAAGGCTATCAGTTCATTTTAAGCAGAAACTTTGCAGACCAGAAGGGAGTACAATGATATATTCAAAGTGCTGGAAGAAATACAAAACAGCAGCCAAGAATACTCAGTCCAGCAGGGCAGTCTTTCAGAATAGAAGGAGAGATAAAGAGTTTCCTGGACAAATAAAAGTTAAAAGAATTCATCACCACTAAAATAGCCCAACAAGAAATAATAAAGGGGACTCTTGAAGTGGAAAGGAAAGACTGTAAATAGCAGTAAGAAAAGTACAAAAGCAATAAAATTAAATATATCTGCAAAAATCAGTCAAGGGATTCACAAAGTAAAATGATGTAAAATATGACAGGATATACCTAAAACTCAGTGGAGAGAGGAGTAAAGAATGGATTCAAACTTAACTTAATATAGACTCATATACATAAGATGTTATATACAAACCTAATGGTAATCACAAATCAAAAACCAGTAATAGATATGCAAAGAATAAAGAGAAAAATAATCCAAGCATATTACTAAAGATAGCCAGCCAACCATGAGGGAAGAGAGCAAGAGAAGAAAGCAACCGAGAACTATAGAAACAACCATAAAACTAACAAAATGTCAATAAATACATACTTACCAATAATTACTCTGAATGTAAATGAACTAAATGTTCTAATCAAAAGACATAGGGGGATGGAATGGATAAAAAAGCAAGACCTGGGGTGCTGGGAGGCTCAGTCTGTTAAGTGTTCGACTTTGGCTCAGGTCATGATCTCACAGTTCATGAGTTTGAGCCCTGCGTCGGGCACTGTGCTGACAGCTCAGAGCCTGGAGCCTGCTTCATATTCTCTCTCTCTCTGCCCTCCCTGGCTCGCGCACGCATGCACGCATGCACGCACTCTCTCTCAAAAATAAATAAATATTAAAAAAAAAAAGTAAGACCCATCTATATGTTGCCTACAAGAAATTCACTTCAGACCTAAAGAGAAGGAGTACAAAAGCATTTATCATGCAAACTGAAGTGAAAAGAAACCCTGATAGCAATACTTATATGGGACAAATGTACTTTAAAACAAAGACTATAACAAGAAACAAAGAATGACATTATATAATCATAAAGGAAATAAGTCAGCAAAACATATAACAATTCTAAATATTTATGTACCCACCATGGGGGAACCGAAATACATAAAGCAGCTAATAATAAACATAAAGGAAGTAATCAATAGTAATATAATAATAACAGGGGACTTTAACACCCCAGTTAAATCAATGGCTAGATCATCCAAACAGAAAATCAACAAGGAAATAGTGGCTTTGAATGACATGGGTCCAGATTACTCTCACAGATATATTAAGAAAATTTCATCCTAAAACAGAAGAATACACATTCTTTTTAAGCATACATGGAACATTCTCTAGAATAGATCACATATTAGAATAATACTAGTCTCAACAAATCAAGGAGAACAAAATCATACTATGCATCTTTTTTTATCACAATGCTATAAATCTAGAAATCAACCCACCCCCCCCCCCCAAAAGAAAAAAGCAAAAGAAAACAAAACAGAAAGACACTGGAAATGACACAAATACAGGGAGATTAAATAACATGCTACTAAATATACACTAGTGCAGTTCAACAGCAGACTAGATGAAATAGAAAATCAGATCAATAAGGTGAAAGATAAACCATTGGAACTCACCCAGACAGAACAGTCAAGAAGAAGAAGAGGGTGGAGGAGGAGAAAGAGGAGGAGGAAGAGGAAGAAAAGGAGAAGAAAAGGAAGAAGAAGAAGGGGAAGAATGGGGAAGAGGGAGGAAACTTAAGAGAGTCATGAAACAACATCAAGCAGTATAAAATTTGCTTCATAGAAGTCTCAGAAGTAGAAGCGAGAGAAGGGCAGAAGATTTATTTGAAGAAATAATGGCTGAAAACTTCCTAACCTGAGGGAAGAAACAGACATCCAAGTTCATGAAGCCCATAGAGTTCAAAATAAACTGAATCCAAAGAGATCCACACCAGAACATTATTATTAAACTGCAAAAAGTTAAAGACAGAAAATCTTAAATGCACCAAGAGAAAATCAACTTGCTATATACAACTAAAACCCCATGAGGATTTTAGCATATTTTTCAGCAGAAACTTTGTGAGCCAGAAGGGAGTGTACATATTCAAAGTGCTGAAGTGAGAAGATGCCAATGAAGAATTCATTACCCAGAAAGGTCATCATTCATAATTGGAGAGGTAAAGTATTTCCCATAAGCAAAAGCAAAAAGGTTTGATCCCTACTAAACTAGTTTTACAAGAATTGATATGAGAAATGTTAAAGAAATTTTATTAAACTGAAAACTAATGGCATTAATAAATAAGAAAACATGGAAGGTTAAAAATCTCAGCGGAAAAGGTAACAACATAGTAAAGGGAGTGGTGAAATCACTTATAAAGCTAGTATGAAAGTTAAGAGACAAAAATAGTAAAATTAACTAAAGCTACAATAATTAGTTAAGATATGCGTAAAATAAGAGGAAGTAAAATGTAACATTGAAAGGAAGCATTGTGGGGGGAGGAGTAAAACTACAGAGTTTTGGAAGGTGTTCAAATTTAAGTTTCTAGTAAACTAAAAGAGTCTGTTTCATATATGTAATGATATAGGTGAACTTCATGGTAACCACAAAGCAGAAACCTATAGTAAATATACAAAAGAAATGAAAGGAATCTAAACATAACACTAGAGGAATTTATCATATCATAAGGTAAGAGAGAAAGAGAAGAAGAAACAGAAAGTGTATAAAATGGCAATATATACCTATCAATAATTACTTTAAATGTAAATGTACTAAATCCCCCAATCAAAAGATATAGAACGGGTGAATAGATCAAAATTTTAAGAAAGAAAAAAAACAAGACTTATTTATAGACTGCTTACAAGAGACTTCAGAAGTAAGGGCACACACAGACTGGAATGGAAGGAATGGAAAAATGTATTCCATGCAAATGCAAACAAAAAGAAAGCTGATGTAGCTTTATTCATGTCAGATAATATAGACTTTAAAATAATGACTTTAATAAAATACAAAGGGGGGCAATACGTGATGATAAAGGGGTCAATAGAGCAAGAAGATATTACATTTAGAACTATATTTGCACCCAATATAGAAGCAGCAAAATATATAAAGCAAATATTAAGTGACCTAAAGTGAGAAATTAAGAGCAATACAATTATAGTATGGGATTTTACCAGCCCATTTGCATCAATAATAGATCATACAGACAGAAAATCAGTAAGGGAACATTGGCCTTAAATGACCTATTAGACGAGATGGACTTAATAGATATATACAGAATATTTCATCCAAAGGCAACAGATACACATACTTTTCAAGTATATATGGAATATCCTCCAAAATGGATAAAATATGAGAGCACAAAATAAGTCTCAAAAAATTCAAGAAGATTCAAAAAAAAATTCAAGAAGATACAAATCATATCAAGCATCTTTCCCACTATATTTTTCCCCCCGGTACAAAACTAGAAATCAACTACAAGAAGAAAACTCAAAAAACTACAAACACATGGAAATTAAACAACTTGTTACTGAACAACTATTGCATCATAGGAGAAATCAAGGAGACATAAAAAGATTACAGAGATAGATGAAAACAGAAATATGATATAGGGAAGTCTGTGGCAACAGGAAAATCTGTGTGATACAGAAAAAGTGGTTCTAAGAGGCTTACCTCAAAAAACGAAAAATGTCAAACAATCTAGACTTACACCTAATGAAACTAGAAAAAAAATGAAGCTCCAACTTAATAGAAGGAAGTAAATAATAAAGATCAGAGTGGAAGTCAATGAAATGGTGGCTAAAAAGATAATGGAAAAGATCAATGTAACTAGGAATGGGTTCTTTGAATAGATAAGGAACATTGGCAAACCTTTAGCTACAGTCACACACACACACACAAAAAGAAAGAAAGAAAAAGAAAAAAGAAAGGAAAAAAAAAGAAAAGGGTTCAAATAAAACCAGAAATTAAAGACAAGATAAAACCAGTACCACAGAAATACAGAGGATTGGAAGAGCCTACTATGAACAATAATATGCCAACAAACTGGATAATCTAGAAGGAATGGATAAATTCATAAAAAACATAAAAATTTCTGAGACTGACTTAGGAAGAAAGGAAAATCTGAATAGAATGATTACTTATGGAGATTGAATTAATAAAACCTTCCAACAAACAGAAGTTTAGACAGCTTTACTGGTAAATTCTGCCAATAAATCAGAGAGGATTTAATGAGGAAGAGTTATTTGGTGCTATTATCAGGAAAAAAGGGGACCATTGTGCACTGATGGTGGGAATGATGGTACAGTCACTATGGAAACCAGTATCGAGGTTCTTCAAATATTAAAAATTGAACTACCACATGACCCAGCAGTTCCACTCCTGGGTAACTATGTGAGGAAAAGTGGAAATTCTAATTCAATAAGATAAATGCCCCCCCCCATGTTCACTGCAGTATTATTTACAATAGCCATAATATGGAAACAGCCTATGTGGCCATCAATGGATATATGGATAAAGAAGATATATATATATACAGATATAACTAAGAATGAAATCTTGCCATTTGCCACAAAATGGATGGAATTTGAGGGAATATTATGCTAAGTGAAAGAAAGTAGATGGAGATGGGCAAATACCACATGGTTTCACTTATATGTGGAATCTAAAACACAGACTCACAGATACATAAAACAGTTTAATGGTAGCCAATGGGAAGGTTGATGTTCAGGGGTGAAATGGATAAAGGGGATCAAGAACTGCAAACTTTAAGTTATAAAATTAATAAGTCATGGGGTTATAATATACAGCATGAGGGATATAGTCAATAATAATTGTATTAACTCTTAAAAAATTTTAGTGTTTATTCATTTTTTTTAAACTTTATACTTTATTGTCAGGTTGATTTCCATATAACACCCAGTGCTCTTCCCCCCAAGTGACCTAC
>CM053570.1:64039781-64144563 GCA_028646485.1 Cryptoprocta ferox
TTTTAATGGTGTCCCTCGGTTTCTCTTGTTGTGCCTCTGATTGTTTTATTTCCCTGGTCAGTTATATGGGACTCTCCACCATGTATACTTTGGCTTGTTTTTTGAGGTATCCCTGAAAAGGAAGCAGACTAGCATACAGGGAACAAAAGCACACAAATGCACAGACAAATCAAACAAACAAGCAAGCCAAAAGGGGAAAGAAGTAAAGGAAAGAAAGGAAAGGAAAGGAAAGGAAAGGAAAGAAAAGAAGGAAGAGAAGAAAAGAGAGAAGAAAAAGAAACAAAAACAAAAAGAAAGAAAAAAAAACAACAAGGTTGGGACAGAGACAGCAAAGGTCTGTGGGCAGTCTAAAAGCATATAACCAGCGAAGAGGAGAGATAAGAATATGCTACGGGATATATATCTGGATGGCAGCAGAAAAGAAGGGGAAGCAAAGAAAAAAGGAAAGAAAGGAAAAAGAAGAAAAAAAAAAAGACAACTCTCCTGTGCGGATGGGCGTGGTCTGGCGTCAGGTCAGGTCTCGGGGGCTGCTTTCTCCAGGCCCGCCTTGGTGGTTGCAGGGAGAAGTATGGCGCCGCTTCAAAGCTTTGCCGGAAACAAGCGTTGCAACCGCCCTTCTGAGTCCGATCTCCCTTTGCCGCGGGCGAGCCAAAATGCATTCTCCAAGCTCCGCCTCACTTCCAAATCCTAGTCCGTGCAGTTCAACACCATCACCGGGAATGAGATGCGTTCCAGCTGGCGGCTGGCCTCCTGGCCCAGCTTGCGCCGCCCTTTTCGCGGAGCCGCCGCCGCCGTCGCCGCTGCCGCCGTCGCCGCTGCCGCTTTTTAAGGCGCCTTTCTCGGCGCCGCCGCCTCTGCTTTTCGCACTGCCACCGCTCATGGTGCGGCTTGGAGTGGATGCCGCTGCCGCTGTGCCAAAGGAAGAATTCGCTGGCCAGATGGGACGGATTTCTCTCCCTGCGCTCGGCAGTTATGTATGGGGAGACGGGCGAGTTTTTCCTCCCTTAGAGATGGTTCTAGGTGCGTTTTCCGTCTCTCTTTCTCTTCACCTGGTTTCTCCGGGGCACAGCTCGCTCTCCCTGTGTTGGGCTCAGGGGCTCCTTTCCCCTTTACCACCGGGACCCGCCCGTCCCCTAATTTCCCAGATCACAGTCACTCACTCAGGCATCTTTGAGGTTGTCTTCTTTCTGGCATCTGTCTCTTCTTTCCCCCACTTGCAAATCCAAGTTTTATCCCTTCAGTCCTTCTCAGTTCAATCCATGCGGGCGTGCGCGGATTGCAGAGCTCCCTGCTTCTCCGCCATCTTGCCCACTCCCTATTCATTTTTGAGAGAGAGAGAGAGAGAGAGAGAGAGGGAAAGAGGGAAGGAGAGAGCAGGGGAGGGTTAAAGAGATAGGGAGACAGAATCTAAAGCAGGCTCCAGGCTCTGAGCTGTCAGTACAGAGCCCAACATAGGGCTCAAATTCACAAATTGTGAGATCATGGCCTGAGCTGTAGTCGGACACTTAACCAACTGAGCCACCCAGCACCCCATAACTGTATTAACTCTTTATGGTGTTAAATGATGACTAGACTTAAAGGTCAAATTACTATTTGTATACCTGAAACTAGTATAATATTGTATATAAATTGTATTTCAATTAAAGAGTTTGAAACAAAAATAGGAATAATAATATTACCTACTGTAGAGGCTTGATTATGCTAGAAATTACCTTCATTCATATCCTGGCACAGAGAAAACACAAAATAAATATTGGCCAATGTGATTCTATATGTTTTGTGTTACATGATAGTAAATTCATGTTCCTTTGTGTATATCATACTGTTCAAGTTACTTTGGCTTTAATAACATCAAGTACATACAGCAACCACTTATTTTCCACTGTATAATTGACTCAGACCTTATGATTAGGATCATATTATGCTCACTCCTATAACCCTCACTCACCTTTCTAACAGCCAACAAATATTGTACACATCAAGTTCTGAAGTACTTAATGAATTGAATTCATTTGATGAAGCACACAGGCAATTAGTTATATAGTATAATTTGGGAGACATAAGATACCTTCCCAATCCCAACCCAAATCATCTCTTAGTGATAAAGTTCCACTCTAAAATAATAGTCCTAAGATTGGAAAGGATACTGGAAATCATGGATTATGTTCATGAAGTGCTTTCCACCAGATGGACAGACTATCTTCTATAATGCCCAGCCTCTGTCCCAATTATAGGTAAGTCTTGACTTCACAAGGCAGCCTCTTCCACATGTGGCTCCTTTTATGATAAAAAGGTGACTACCAATATTGACTTGGAATCAGCTTCCCATCATCTCCAGATACATAGTAAACTTGAGAAGCTGTGAATATTAACTGTGCAGTGGAGCAGCTTCTTCAGAAGTTTCTTTTTTCTCTGTCTGCCATCTCAGTGCTCTGATAGTTCCTCCTTTCCCCTCAATTTATGGTATATCATTATCTGGCTGGGTGTTTTTTTTTTTTTTTTTTTCTGTCTTCTGTCATTAGTTTCTGTAGTCTTTCTTAAAAACTCCATCTCCTGAATTTCTTATCTCCAAGAGATGGAAGAAACTTTCCCTTTTTAGTTTATTCTCAAATGATTCTTCCATGTTGGCTAGTTTGAACGGGGGTACCGGAATTAAATAGACCCAAGTAATCTTTATGATCAACAATAAGTTTTGGAAGACCGACGGACTGGTCATTTTTAATTTAGAAAGTCCTGAAAGGAACCAATGTGGGTGGTAGGAAACTTGGGTTCTAGTCTAGATCTGCCTTCCATTTTTAATGTAACCTTGGGAAAGTCTGTCTTTTTATAGCCCTCAAATCCTTTATCTGTGAAATGCATGAGAATGAATTTAATATTCATTATCCCTTCTCTGATTCTATGCACAAGGTTTGAAGAATTTTTGAAATTTTTCATGCAGCCTCGTTAATTAAATGTTCTTTATCTGATTGGGCACATTTGAAGAGGCTGTAACTTTTTTTATTGTTTCATTTATGGTCAAACTCTGACATAAAAGAAAATGAGAAATTTTAGTGGCAGCATATCATTAACTTTATTGCTCTGAAAATATGAGAAAGATTCCACTTTATTTATTTTATTGTTTTCCTTGCTGTTAGCTAAAGTTGATTAGAGTGGATGAGGTAGGGTCAAGTGGAAAGGGCTAAGGCTCTTATTTAGGATTATTTCTGGAAAGATGTCTTTGCTAGTTGCCATATCATATCATAACTTAGTAGTTGTGTAGCCATACTGACTCTACAGTACATATGCTGCCTGTGAAAGAATCATCATAAAGGGTATATTAGTGGGATACTATTTGCCAATTTCTGATTAGAATTTAACAGTTTTATTTTCCCATTGTTAATTGCTTAGGAAGGATATAACATCATTTAAAAATCACATCTTAAAGAATGTGTCAATGAGTAGTGACACTGAATGGATAGTAGCTCTTAAGAAAATGTTCTGTTGGTGGCCTTAGCAGCATTATTCCATCTGTGTAGTCTCATTCATTTGTCTTTTCTTTATAAAGATTTATTAAGAACTGCTACTTGCCTTGCTCATTACTAGATGCTGTAGATACAAAGATGAAAATGGAAGAACTAATTCATCTTAAACTGGACTTTTTTTTTGGCATATATCCTTCAAAGGAACATCTACTCTGTGCCTGACTATATTAGTGCCAATGAGGGATAGTAGAAATCATTGCCATTGAGAATCTTGGGAGTGCTTCCCCCTGTGTCTCCACTGCATACACAGTATGGTACTTGGCACAGAAGAATCACTCAGCAAATATTTGAGGAAGGGAATGAATGCATGAGTAGCTATTCCTTTAGAGGATCCTTGTCCTCTTTGTTCCAGGAACTAATCTTTAATGCACAACCAAAGAACTCACAATCAGAAGAGAACATGTTTTATGTAAGAAGTGCTAAAATAGACACATGTGCATGAAAAGAGAGCAATTAATTCTGTCTTTTGAGACATTAGGGAAGGACATTTCAGGTAGATAAAATGACATGAGAAAATACAGAAAATGGTAAGTGCACATGCTGTGTGCCTAGGGACTACTGAGTTCTCATGTAATCATAGGGTGGACATAGTGGAAGGGATGACAGATGGGAGTATAGCAGGAAATATCTCAGAAATAGAGATTACACAGAGTTTCAAATGCCATATTAAGGAGCTTGACCTTGACTCAGTGAGTGGTAGGAATATATTAAAGATTTTTTAAGCATAGGAATGTTATATCTTTATTGTGTTTTACAGTTCACTCTGGTATCATTGTGAAAGATGGATTGGAGTAGGGCAAGACTGGAGGAAGGGAAATCATTCATCCAGATGAAAGGTATACTAGAACAATACCAGTTGGGATGGAGGAAATTGACTCTGCCTTGAGTTGGAAGCATAATCAAATGGAAGATTTGGGCTGAAGAGAAATTGAATGTGTTTTTAGACTGATGTTAAAGAAGTAATGGAGGGTACATGATTGAAAATTTATGAAGAAAAGTGCATGATGCCTGGTAGAGACAGGAAGGATTGGAATCCAGAATATAGGATGAAGGGTTAGTACTGGGAAAAGGAGGAAAGGAAGAGAAGGATGTGATCCAAATTTTGTCTTTTATTGTATGTCTGTGGGCCTCATTATCTTTTGCACTTGCTTGTTTAGCCACACCTGTTTTCCTTACCAGCTGTACCTTTTGAGTTGTTTCAGAAGATAGTAGTATTTAGGCTCACAAATGGGTTCTATTTTTTCATCCATTCAGGAATAGTCTTTGAACACCTGCTCTGTGCCAAGCCCCATGCTGGTAACTGAAGGTGTAGCAGTGAATCACACCTAGTGTCTGTCCCTGAGAAGCTGCTGTCTACAAGGGAAGAGGGTTGTATAAACAAGTCCAGGAACTAAAGTGTTACAGGTGCTTTAACAAAAGTTGGAAGTAATTATTTCTACCTGGATGGGGGAAGGTAGATCTGCTTGAGCTGAAGTTTGAAAGTGTGGCTGCCTTGATTATTACTAGTTTAGGACAGTGTGTTTGGCAGGACTCTTAAGATACTCTCTATCCTCCTGTGATATACCCACCCTAGAGACTTCCCTCTCCTTGAGTATGGTTGGAATATGTGAATATGATGGGAAATAACTTTCCGTGATTATGTGAGTTTATATGGCAAAATGAAACTCTTAAATTTGGGTTTAGAGGTCATAGATAAAGTCAGAGATTCAAAGTAGCATGAGAAGGATTTGACCTGCTGTTATCAGCTTGAAGGTGGAAGGTGCCATGTGGAAAAAAAAAAAAAAGTGTTGGTGGACTCTTGTGGAGCAGCCCACAGCTGATGGCCAACAAGGAAATAAATATATTACTTCTACAACCACAAGGAACTGAGTTCTGCCAGAGACAAGAATGAGTTTGGTAACAGATTTTCCCCCAAAGCCTCTGTCCAGATGATTTCAGCCTTGTGATACTCATGCAGAGATTGCAGCCATGCCATACTTCAGACCTACAGAATCGTGAACTAATAAATGAATGAATGCTATTTTGAATAGCTATTGAATGCTATTTTAAGCTGCTGTGTTTATGGTGGTTTGTTACACAGCAATGGAAAACTAATACAGATGGCTTTGCATCTGAATCTGCCCTAGTGATACTTGGAGCCTTTCTTTATAGAGCAATCTTAGAATTGGACAGGTTTACTGGAAGGTTTATATTTTTTTCTTGCAGATTATTTCTGTTACATAGATACCTAATCAAAAACTTCTTTTTGAGATAATAGTTACACAATTAAAGATGTTCACTTTGTCTGTTATTGCCTTTTATAGCCTTCGAAGACTATATATGTTAAATGAATAAATGAGTGACCCTATAAAACTTTTCTGAAAGATCTGAAAGAATAGTGATTAATTTTTTGAGCTCTATGGAGAACTACAACCTTATGTAAGACTTTATGGTCAGTCTAGAGCATTGGCTGGTATTACATAATCTATGTTATTTCCCATCTTGGAATCTTTCTACTTTGCCTACCTTTAAATATTAGTATTTAAAAAATAAATGTTAGTGATTCTGGGGATTCTCTTCTGCAATATCTGCTCTCCTCAATTTATCTCTTTCTCCTGAGTGTCCTTATCAAATACCATGGCTTGTTGTTGTTGTTGTTGTTGTTGTTTTTAGATTTAACTCCAGCATAGTTAACACACAGTGCTATATTAGTTTCAGGTGTACAATATAGTGATCCAACATTACTCAGTGCTCATCAAGACAAATGCACTCCTAATCCCCTTCACCTGTTTCACCCACCCCCCCACCCACCTCCCCTCTGGTAACCATCTGTTTGTTCTCTAGAGTTAAGAGTCTTTCTTTCTCCTTTTTTCTTTGTTAATTTGTTTTGTTTCTTAAATTCTACATATGAGTGAAATCACATGGTATTTGTCTTCCTTGGACTGGCTTATTTCACTTACCATTATATTCTCTAGATCCATCCATGTTGTTGCAAATGGCAAGATTTCATTCATATATACATATATATGTATATACATGCCAGATTTTCTTTATATGTTTATCTATCCATGGACACCTGGGCTGATGCTTCCATAGTTTGGCTATTGCCAATAATGCTGCAGTAAACTTATCCCTTTGAATTAGTGCTTTTGTATTCTTGGGTAAGTTCCCAGTAGTTCAAGTACTGGATCATAGGGTAGTTCTATTTTTAAATTTTTAAGGAACCTCCATTGGTTTTTCACAGTGTCTGCATCAGTTTGTATTCCCACTTAACAGTGCACAAGGGTTCCTTTTTATCTACATATAATGACATGGCTTTAATGGCCATTTATCAACTGATGACTTTCAAAATTCTGTCTCTAGCTTTATATCAGAACCTGAATAACAGAACCTGAATAAAACCAGGATTTAAATAGAGATCTTAGATGTTCTAAACTAGTCTTTTCTCCCTTGATTATTCCCTTTAGAGACTTCTAACTTGAGAAGGAGGTCTTTAGGGAAGAAAAATAAATATTTTCTCTTTATCAAACATTTTAATTTGAAACCAAAGTTATTCCTGGAAGATGATTGGTAAAGGTTTCATGGGTATAGGACTAGCTGACAGCAAGGTAGGGTGACCAGTCTGCTGGGAATAGATTCCATGGCATTGCCTATAATCTTTATTTCAAAATTTATTCTGTAGTGTCCCTTAGTCTCTGAAGTAAAATTTAGATTTGGGGTTTTGAGGAAGGAATGAAGAAACCTAAGATTACCAATTTGACTAAGTGGTGATGCTGGAGTAATGAATAATGAGGCAGACAGTGCTTTTAAGAATTTCCATGTCATAAATACCAAACAGAGAGGTACTTGTCCTCTGGGAATGAATAGGTGAAGCCAGTTAAATCCAGAAATTTTAAAAGTCTAGGTTGATTTTTTTCAAGGAAAACCCACCATACAGCCTGTTGCACATGTGTCTGCATATCTGTGGCAGCAACTTCTCTAATGTTAATGGCCATCTCCCAGAGAAAAATTTTCTGGGGATTTCACACCAATAGCAATCTTCTGTCCACTAGAAAACACAGTTCCTGGGGCGCCTGGGTGGCTGAGTCACTTAAGTGTCCGACTTCGGCTCAGGTCATGATCTCGTGGTTTGTGAGTTCGAGCCCCGCATCGGGCTCTGTGCTGACAGCTTGGATCCTGCTTGGGATTGTGTGTCTCCCTCTCTATCTGCCACTCCCCTGCTCATCCCCCCCCTCAAAAATAGATAAACATTAAAAAAATTTAAAAAGAAGAAAACATAGTTCCTTTCCATAATGTTTCACCTGCATAATGTACACTATATAAAATACTATATATATGCTATTTATAGTATTAATATAGTATATCATGTATACATAGTATAGTTTAAGAACATATATAAATTATGTGTTAATCACATTTAATATGACTCACCTATGAATAAATTTAAGTTTTAAATTATAAGTATTATTTTTTCATTTTAATAATCTTCATTGTAAATATAGATCAGTCTAGTATATCCTCACATTTAATACCCTACTTCAGTCTTAAATAGTATTTCTGTCTCAACTATTAACTACATATTTATTTATTTTTTTTAAAGTTTATTTATTTATTTTGAGAGAGAGTGGGGGGCAAGTGGGGGAGGGGCAGAGAGAGGGAGATGAAGGATCTGAAACAGGCTCCGCATTGTCAGTGTTGAGCCCAATGAATGGCTTGAATTCTCAAGCTGTGAGATGGTGACCTGAGCTGAAGTTAGGTGCTTACCTGACTGAGGCACCCAGGTGTCTCTGACCAGATATTTAAAATTACCTTAAATTTACCTGTTTTAAATCCCTGTCTTAATTATTTTCTATATTGCATGTCCCAATTGAATCTATTTATTTATTTATTTATTTAGTTTATTTATTTTTAGATTGAAGTATAATTAACATACAGTGTTATAGTTTCAGGTGTACAATATCATGATTCAACAATTCTATACATTACTCAGTGCTCACCAAGAGAAGTGTATCCTAAGCCCCTTAATCTATTTCACCCCTCCACCCCCCATCTCCCCTCTGAGAACCACCTGTTTCTCTGTATTTAAGAGATTGCTTTTTTTGTCTGTCTCTTTTCTTTGCTTTTTGTTTGTTTTGTTTCTTAAATTCCACATGTGAGTGAAATCATATGGTATTTGTATTTCTCTGACGTATTT
The DNA here is from genome assembly GCA_028646485.1 of Cryptoprocta ferox. Lineage (NCBI taxonomy): Eukaryota > Metazoa > Chordata > Mammalia > Carnivora > Eupleridae > Cryptoprocta > Cryptoprocta ferox. The sequence continues at coordinate 64,048,476 of CM053570.1, forward strand.
CACTTAGCATTATACCCTCGCAGTCCATCCATGTTGTTGCAAATGGCAAGAACTCAAAGTACTTTTGCAACTGATACGAAAAAAAGAAATAATTTTGTTAAAAATGGACAGAGGACCTGAGTAGACATTTTTCCAAAGAAGACCTAGAAACGGCCAACAGACACCTGAAAAGACGCTCATCAGGGAAAAGCAAGTCAAAACCACAATGAGATATCACCTTATCATTGTCAGAATGGCTAGAATCAAAAAGACAAGAAATAACAAGTGTTGACAAGGTTGTGGCAAAAAAGGATCCCAATTCAATTTTAAATAACATGTATTTTAATTTTCCTATCTCAGTCTTAAATATATTCTATTGCAGATCTTCATTTCAGTTTAAATAACCTTCACCATAAATACCATTTGTAGAGGATCTCTCCTGGTTTACGTTGCTAGTATTCTTCCTTCCCTTCTGTTAATGATATTTTTACCTTTGCAGAATAGTTCTTCCCTCAGGCTTTGTGGTTTCAATGGATTTTTCAATTTTGATTTTTGTACCTCTTCAATCATAGAGACTATCATTTAACCCCAGATTCACCTATCATGGTTTCTCATCCCCTTGGCCACAATGCTAAGTTCACGGGTAGGCAAGAGACACATATTGGAGGGACTATTAAGAGTCATGTCTTGGGATTTTTCATTCTGTAAGTGGAAAGGAGAGGTCTTTATTTCTCTTTGAAGTATAAGCCGTAAAGGATGGAACCCTTGAGCTGCTGACAGTTGCATTTCCTTCCTCATGAAGAAGACTGAGAGAATGAGTTCTATATAGAGACAGAATCTGAAAATAAGAAAGAGAATTTTGAGGGCATCATTTGAGGCCCTGATCCAGTTCTTCAATTAGTTCATTCTAATTATAAGAACCAATAAGTATTCTTATTTAAAGAGTTGGTAGTTGGCTTTCTATCATATGCAAATGAGAGAGTTCTGAATAATACACATGTATTAATCTTAAAGATATTTTCCAAACTTAGATCTCTTATTTGAGCTTTTCTTCTGGACCTGACCTTGGGACTATGCAATGGTGAAAGTTATTTTAAACTCAAATAGTGATTTGAAATAGAGCATATTTAAGGGAATTCTTAGTTGTATCCATTGGAAACAGAGTTAGGATTAGAATAGAACATTGTTTCCGAGTTTCAGACTCCAGGTGTAGTCATATTTAGGGGCATATGGATGCAAAAATATTTGAAATTGAGCCTGTTGTGGTTAATGTAAGATAGCAGGTCCAACTCTGTCTCCAGTTTTCTGTGGGATTTTTGACAAGTGCTTTCCTCCTGTGGTTTCAGTTTCTCTTTCTAGAAAATGAAGTGGTTAGACTTGATTTTCTCTTCCAGCCCTAATAGTCTGAGATTTTGCTGCCTAGACTGCTTCCTATGCAGAAAGGTAGAATATTGACAGTATTACCTGGCAGACTAGGCATTGACACAATCTGAGTTGACTTAAAATCTACTAAGTTAAAAGGATTTTTGAAGTATATTGTCTCAAAAGATTTTTTTGCATTTGCATTTTGAAGGTTTTGTAAAATAAGTTGTACTATTAGTCACATTTCAGTGTGCAGAAGCTTCCTCAGAAGAAAAGTGACTTTGGAAACTTCAATAAATTCTCAGATAAATTGACTTCATAAATTGTGTGTGTGTGTGTGTGTGTGTGTGTGTGTAGAGAGAGAGCGAGGGAGGGAGGGAGGGAGAGAGAGAGAGAGAGAGAGAGAGAGAGGGAGAGAGAGAGAGAGATGAGTGAGACAGGTGCATTCAGACTGACATTTCATTTTGTTCCAACTAAAATTTATGACTATTTCATAAACCTCCAAGAATCACCAATTTGTAAACGCCTCCATGTTTTTGCTCATGATATTTCCTCTGCTTGGAATAGTTTTCCCACTTTCAACCACCATCAACTCTTCTATTGTTGAATTTTTCATATTGCATTGTCATTTTTATATATATGCCTGCTTTTCCCACTAAACCATGAACTCTTTGGATAGGATTATGTCTGCTCTATCAGGCCCAATTTAGAACCTGACAGAGTGAAAAGAGTCTACTCACTAAATATGAGTTAACTACTTTTAAGCTTAAGCAAGACACTACCAGATTTCTTGTAGCTGTGTCTTGGTCATTATGTAGCTCCATTGAGAAAGGTCATGGTGAGTTAGTTAATAGTTTGTTGATTACAAAAGGAAGTCTGTACTCTTTACCTTAACATTCCAGGTTCTTTACAATGCAAATTTCAGCACTTATTTTGTACCATTTTCTACCAGCCTCCATCTATGCTTTCTCCTCATAGAAAAATTTTGTGTTAATTTAACAAATATTTATGGAGTGTTTACTCTGTTTTATGTCCTATGCTAAGCATTAAGAATACAATAGTAAATACTGGAAATACCTTGCACATTTCTGTTTTCAAACATTTGTAGATTCTATTCCCACTTCCTAGGCTGATTTTACTCATACTTTCTGGTTCTCTGAACCCATCCCCATTTGGGGTTCTAGAACAAAGCCTATGATGAATCCTTAGGGAAATCTGGCTTTTCTAGGCATCTGCATTTAACTGCCTTGGTTTCTCTTTGAGCAATTTGCCCGAATTTCTCATCTCTCTAGCAATAAAATTGTATTCATACTTAATTTTCAACACATTCCTGCCATAGTTTCAATTCCCAAACAACTAAATACTTCCAAAAATAGATACATTGTCATCATTAATAGACCATGTTCCTTCCCTCCACTGGCCTCCTTTATCCCTCTCTTTCTGAAAGTCCCTCCTAGACCCAGATAGGAAAAGATTTAAGAGTTGTTGCCACACAACCATCACTATGATGTGAGTGCTCAGAAAGATTGCTATAGCTACTGGAATCATACCTTTCTTTTACAGCTCTGCTCATCTTCTCTTCCCTGACCCCTGGAGGTTGTAGACTGTGTCACTTTCTGTGGAAAAAAAAAAAAAAAGATGAATTAATTGCTGCACTCATTATCACCCAAATTCTACAAATTTTTGCCTTTCAAAAATCCCTCATATCCATTCCATCTTCATCTCCACTATTACCATCTTACTTCAGACTATTCCCATCTCCTATTTGGATCTTTCAAGAGCCTTTTAGTAACTGGTCTCTGACACTACCTTCTACATAGGGGGAAAAGTTACTTTTGTGCAAATCCAAAATATAAAGAAAAAAGAACAATAGAAGACACAGAGACAAATGTGCTAAGTTTTCAAAACTCCAGATTTCTAGCTAGATTTTCATCCCTGAAAACCTTGTAGATAGAGAGGACAAGGATGATTCTCATTTGCTTAATAGTAGTCACTAAACAACTGAACACTGCTTCCTGCCATGCATGCTGCCTTCTAGCCACACTTGCCTATGGTCATTACCATACCTTCACAAGTCTCTAAATTGTACTTGCTCTTCACTCCTTTCTCATTTATGTCCTGTCAAAATTCTACTGATCTATCAACCATGAACTCATTTTTTGCTCCTCTAAGAAAACTTCTGGCGCACTTATCAACTTGGGTTGGGTATACCTCCTCTTATTACTTTGTATTAAAATTGTTTGTCCATCTTTACTATTTGTTTCTGAGAGCTTCAAGGACTCAAATACTGTTGTTCATCTCCATCTTTCCTGCTCAGATGCCTAGTTACTGCTGCTTAATGAATGAAGATCCTTCTTGTTCCTTCAGTATGTCTGCAGGGTTGAAACTGTGGATAGAAGTCTGAGTTTTAGAAACAGCATTATTCCATTGGTCTCCCTGTCTTGTACTGTTCTATTGTTCTTTCTGCTTAGTTTATGTTTTTGGGTTAGCCTGGGAGTAGTACCTTATAACCAATTTTTCATTCTTGGAGAAGGCACACAGATTATCAGTTTCCTGCTAAGGAGCTGTGAGTTCTGGTTGAGCTTCTCCTTTGCCCCTCCCCCCCCTTTTTTATGTTAAAATAATGCACAAATCACCAAAAGAAGATAAATGAATTTCTGCTTTCTTTATGGAGGAAGTAAGCATAATCTTAGTGATTATTTATAATTAGAAGGTGGTTTATCTTAAGAGGCAACTATGAAGAGGAGACCAAACTTGGTAAGTCCAACACAGATGATGCTTGTAAATAGACTAAAGGCATTGAAGTCTAGTTTGTAGAAGGTTAGCCAGATTTGGTTTTAGTCCCTGATTCTATGTGGCCATGAGCATAGATCACCTGCCTAAGCCAGTTTCCTCACATGTAAAATGAGGTTAAATCACATAGTCCTCACACTGTAGTTGTGAGGATAAAAGAAATAGTATAGAACCAGTCACTTAGCCTCTCTGGGTCTGCTCTTATGGCTTAAAAACTTGGAAAAATAGCACCTAGCCTATCTTAGATATTAAATAAAATCCAGTGTGTGAACCCTCTAAGAAAGGGGAAGGGGAAAACATTAAAAATATAAGATATGCTTTTTTGTCAATCAGCAGGCAAAAACTTGCAAACAAGAACTTCCCAGCTATTTCAGACTAAAAATATATATCTACAAATGTCATTTACAGTAATATTTATGTGCGATCTAATAATTTCCATAAGATTTCTTAATTTAGGTAAACTATATTTATGCTTACATTTCAAATAGTCTTAAAGCCTCCTTTTCTCCAAGGTTCAAACACAGATTTTCATTTTCTTGCATTCCCACTGCAAAATTAAGTGCTTATCATGTCTTTTAATTTCACTCTGGGTGATAGACTAGAGCACATACTACTACCATTTGTCCAGATGAGCATTAAAGGATTAAAATTAAATTTTTTTCCCAGATAGCCCCCATAAGCTAGAGAATACAGTTAATGGTTTTCTTTTGAGAGATAACTGGGAGGTGGGAGTCACTGTAAAATGGGAAAAAAACATGATTTTAACTTAGAAAGGGTTTGTGTATTGGAAGGTTTGACTTCCTGTAGGGAATATGAGAATGCCAACCCATTAACTCCAAAATACTGAGAAGGGGAAGATTGATAGCTTTTCCCAGTGGACAGAATGGAAAAAAGCAGTGCATCCACCAGGCTGCATCCACCCTTGTACTCCTATGAATTCCTCATCCTGCTTAGATTCTGATACCCTAGTCTCTGGGCTCCCAAAGCCCCCTCTGCAACCATGGACTTCTATCTTGTACTTCCTCACCTAATGGCTTTAGGACTGAATTATTCAGGAAGAAAAGGAATGAAGAGTAGGAGTAAGAGTTTCACCGTATTTTTTGTTATTGTTTTTTCCCCCTTACATTAGGTTGGATTGATAGTTTCTTTTTCTATTCCTGTCGTGGAGCAGAAATTTCTATTTATAATTTTGTAATTGTAACTTTAAATTTGTAACATTCATTATTAACCATGTGTTTCTCTTAACAAAGTTGAAAATTATTTATCCTCTTCCTGGGAACAAGGCAAGAATCTTATCTTGCCTAAATAAACTGTTCTTTGAACTACTCCCCTTTCCTTTCCTAAGAATTTTAATTAAACATTTTTTAAAAAATAACAAAAAACAAGTTATTTTTACTGCTAGAAGACAGATTTGCCACCATGTTTTACCCTTTTTTCTCTTACCTTTGTTCTTGCAATCCTAGTCCTTATAATGCTGGCAGGTCAGGTCCCAGGACCCAGAGGGAGTCCCGCAGGACCAGCCAAGAGAGTCGTTGGTTTTGCACAGGATGGAAGTCTGGCACAAGCCAGAAGGAGGTGAAAGCAGAGTTTATTGGTGATCTAAAGAGAGTAGATATAGATGCAATGTCCGGGAAACTTGGAAAGGAAAGGAACATGAATCTCATTTTTGCTTTGGGTCTGGGGGTTTTTACTGAGGATTGTGGTCTGGTGTACATGTCCTCACAGGTATCCAGGACCCTATTAGAACAAAGACAAGGGCCCCGATGTTATTCCTTGGAGCCAGGGGGTCTTGGTGTCAAGATGTATAGTGCAGGTGGTCTGAAGTACGCATATGATAGCTTCATCTAGTCATTCTCACCTTGTCCTTCCTTAGATGTTATCTGTTTCAAAAGACTCATTTACTCCTTGTCCTTTACCGGGAGGGCATGAACTACTTGCATTCTGAGGCGTGTGTAACATGGGGGTGCGTGTACTCGCAGAATAGAAGCAGGAAGAGGAGCAAAAAGCAGGTTTTGATGGAGTCATTCAGTTTCTCCATTTCACTTCCCTCTGGCTTCAGTTTTCTTCTTAAAGAAGTAAATCTTTTATTAGTACTTTCAATGAGGATATGTGGATGATAAATTCTCTTAGTTACTGTGTATCTGGAAATATCGCTGTGTTCCCCTAACTATTGAATGATGGTTTAGGAATATTCTAAACTGACAGAAAATTTTTTTTCTTACTTTGAAGAATTGTTTTCTAGTATCTGGTACTGCTAACAAGAGTTCTGACTGTTGGCCTAATTATTATATGATCAGTGTGCCTTTCTGCATGTTAGAATTTAAGAGGACTTTTTTCCTTAATCTTGATGTTTTTGCAATTTCATTTCTCTGTTGTCAAGTTCTAAGGGGGACACTCACTGCTATGCTCATCTACTTTCTAGGTGTCTGCTCTCCTTCAGACTCCTACATTTAGCCTATGCTGTATCCTTGCTTATGTTCCGAAACCTCAGTACACTTTTACTTCACTGGCACTACTTCTAAAACTTCCCCTCTCCTTACTACCGCATCTGTTATACCTTGATTTGTATGGTTCAGCTCAAATTTTATATTCACCAGAAACTTTTCTCTAATCATATCAGTCAGAATGAATCTCTCCCCTTCCAAAACACCAGCAGCACCAATAGCATGTATTATGCCCAAGAACATTTGACATATTTAGTCCACATATCCTTTTCTTATAAATATTATGGTGGTGATGGATGCACAATAATGTGAATGTACTTAATGCCACTGAACTGTACACTTAAAAATGGTTCAAGTGGTGAGTCTCATGTACATTTTATCACAATTTTTTTGAAAATAAAGGTCTGCATCTTTTCATGTAAAAAAAAAGCATATTAGAAAAAAGTATAGGTTTTATAAACAGACAAGCCAGAATTCATTTCTCAGCTTCCTGGTTATTAGGTGTGTAGTGACTTGAGGGAACTTTATCTTCCTGAGCTCTAGTTTCTTCATTTAAAAAATGAAAATATTGAAGTGAAAAAAAAAAAGAGGGGCACCTTGGTGGCTCAGTCTGTTAAGCGTCAGACTTCGGCTTAGGTCATGAACTCACGGTTTGTGGGTTCGAGCCCTGCGTCAGAGGACCTGGAACCTGCTTCGGATTTTGTGTCTCCCTCTCTCTCTGCCCCTCCTCCACTCATGCTCTGTTTCTCTCTGTCTCAATAATAAATAAACAGAAAAAATGTTTTAATGAAAATATCTATTTTATAGAATTGGCTTAAGCCCAAGCTACCAAATCTTCTGAGTTACCAGATACAAATCAATTTACAGCCACACAGATAACCCAGAGTTCTTGTTCTTGTCCTGTGCAAAACTCTCAGCTCTCTTTAGAAAACGCTCCTGGATATTTTCAGAAGCCCTTAAGAGGATATCTCACATGTTCTTTCAAACCAGTCTGTCAGTTTCAGATTCCATGTGCCTTTTGATGTGTTTTTCTTCTTGGTCTCTGGTTCCCAAAAGTAAATGTTTTCTGACCAGGAAGTTACTTGAAGGGGCCTAATCATAGATACCTATTCATTCATTTATTAATTTATTTATTGAACATTTATGTATTTGCTGAACATATACTATGCATCATGCAATGTACTGGGTGCTAAGGATAGATCAGTGAAAAAAATTAAGAATCTCTGCTCTTTATAGACATTATACACTGATAAAATGAGAGAAACAATAAACATAATAAATAATGCAACTATTTTTATCCACAGGACTGGATTGGATGAGTGCATCCGTTCAACAAACATTTTTAATTGCCAAATAATATTCTAAGCACTGATTTTATGAATAAGTACATGTAACTCTGCTACCATGGACCATATAGAATAATAAAAAAGATAAGCATTGAAGAAACATTCAAATAAATATATAATAAACTGTGATATGAGCTGTGTAGATAAAAAATAAGATTCTATGAGATACAATGATAGGAGATACTCATGGAAGGCCCTGTTTAGTTAGTCATTTATAAAGAAAGCTGGAGGATTAGATGGAAATGGCTCATCTGAGAGAAAGAGAACTTAGACTTGCAAGTAGAGAAGGCATGTGCCAATGTCAATGGAAGGGTGCTACCTCTGTAGGCCTTCATTGCCTTCAGTACTTGGAGTGCCAGAGTGAGGTAGGAATCCCTTTTGAAGTGGACAAAGTGAACACTCATGAACTTTCTGCCTTAGTTTTGTTCTTGGGGCTTAAAGCAAATCTTTGCCCCCCACTTTCTATAAAATTTCCCATAAAAACTATTTACATGCAGAGCAATTTTTCTCAACCTAGCCATAATCTCTGAAACATTTACAGATCAAAAGTGCATCTTTACTTTTACCCAACCAAAATGCCCATTTGGGTGACTTCCCAGAACAAAGAATGACATTCAATAAAGGTATAATTCAGACCGGTACTTCTGCAAAATAGAAAAGAACCAAAAGTTATAAAAAGAGTTTTTCTTATTTCTGCTTCTAATCATGCCCGTTTCCCCATCAAATCTTTAAAGACCTTTGCTGCACCAATTTAGCAATCTTCCCAGAAGTCTCTGTAAGAAGGAAGTTTCTCCCAAGTGTATGATACAGGGATAGGAGCATCTTGCTCCACAGATCATTTCATTCTCCCTATGCAGTGATGCCTTTAAAGTAAAAATAAAAGTGTACAGCATTGCCCTGAGCACAGAATAGGTATTTAATCAATGAAAATGGATTTCTTCTGCTTACTGATTTATATAACTACCCCAACTCTACTATTGGATTATGAATTTCTTTTATTTATTTTTGTTTTTTAAAAAAATTTTTTAAACAGAGAAAGCATGAGAGGGGGGAAGAGGCAGAGGCAAAGGGAATCTTAAGCAGGCTGCACACCCAGTGCAGAGCCTGATGCAGGGCTCAATCCCACGACCCTGGGATCATGACCTGAACCAAAATTAAGAGTCAGACACGGATATGACTGAGCCACCCAGATTATGAATTATGAATTTCCAAAGGATAGTGCCAGTTTCTTATAACTTTTGCACTTCCCACAGATTCAGATTCCAGCAAATTTATTGAATACCTTTCATGTGCCTGTCATCATGTCAAGAATTTCCCTACATATTATTTCACCGAATTCTTATGACAAATATGTGAAGTATATTTTGTCACTCTACACATTTTTAAATTTTTTTAACATTTATTTTTGAGAGACAGAGCATGAACAGGGGAGGGGCAGAGAGAGAGGGAGCTGTCAGCACAGAGCCTGACTTGGGGTTTGAACCCATAAATCGCGAGATCATACTTGAGCCGAAGTCAGATGCTTAACCAACTAAGCCACCCAGGCGCCCCTATCACTCTGTATTTTGATGAGTAAACTTAGGCTTTGATATACCAAGTAGTTGATTCCCAATAACCCAGTGGTAAAGGCAAGATTCAAATGCAGCCTACCTGGTCCTTAAAATGATATTCTTCCAAGTGACATGATACTAATAACCATAGCACGTAACCAAGAGTAGTGGGAATTTTATGCTCTCGTAGTATTTGTGAAAGAGTGGCAATTGATCTGTTGCTTAAAATAATAAATGCTTGTTAACATGCTGTGCCATTTTGTTAACATGCTTTAAAATTTTATGTGAATTGATATGGAGAGATTTTTATGATATAAAAACTAAAACCAGGTAAAATATATGTATAATGTTTCTATTTTTGTTTTAAAAATACATGCATATATGAAGGAATATATAGGAAAACACTGGAGGTATAAGCAAACACTGAAGTTTTAACAATTTTTGGTGCAATTTAGGATTACCAATGATATTTATCTTCTTTATGCTATATATTTCCTCTTTTATTCCAAGCTTTTTTATGTACTGTTATTAGTATAATAAATTTAAACTTTCAAATAATTAATGCAAAGAAGAGAACCATTTATCCCATAGGATGTTCAAAATGACATGAATTCTAGGGATTGGTGGATCAGATGTTTTGGAAATCTATGAATATTGCAAAATGTACCATGAGGATGTAGAAAATATTGGATTTGTGTGTCAGTGTTCTTTCCAATCACTTGACAAACCAGGATATTTCTAAAGAAAATGTTGACATGATACCTAACATATATGACCTAGTATGTTTTAAAATTAGCACACCAGCATTTGTCTTTCGACTGATATATTTGAAAGTGTGTCAAAATCTAATTTTGATTAGCTAAAAGAGTGTGACACATCTAGATTATAAATGCAAATCCCAGTAGATATTTGATTTCATCTAATCAAAGATGTTATTTTTAATTGCTATGGAACAAGATGATCTTGTGCAAATGAAGCATTGAGTTAATAACAGTACTTTGTATTTACATAGAGATTTTCTATGAGCTCAACATACTTCCTGAATTAAAAGAAGTTCTATGTTGGTGCAGTTACTTTAGAAAACTCTGGCAGTGCCTGCTAAAGCTGAATATATGTATACCTTGTGACCCAAAAATTATATTTCTAGTTTATTCTCAACAGAAATGTATATGTATGTTTATCAAAAGACATTTTTATAACACTATTTATTGTAGCTCCAAAGCCCAAGGAAAGTATCCAAATGCCCACTAACAGTAGAATGGATATAGAATAGGTAAATATGTTACAATCACACAATGGAACATTATGCAGCAATGAGAATGAGTGATCTGTACCTACATGCAACAATATGGATGAATCTCACAGATATTTTATTAAGTAAAAAAAGCCAACATAAAAGTATAAGCTGTATGATTGCATTTGTTGTTTAAAAGCATGCAAAACTAACCTAGGCATTAGAAATCAGAGCAGTGTTAAAAATAAACTCAAAATGGATGAAAGACCTGAATGTAAGACAGGAATCCATTAAAACCCTAGAGGAGAAAGTGGGAAACAACCTCTTTGACCTCAGCTGCAGCAATTTCTTACTCAACACATCTCCAAAGGCAAGGGAATTAAAAACAAAAATGAACTATTGGGACCTCATCAAGATAAAAAGCTTCTGCACTGCAAAGGAAACAGTCAACAAAACTAAAAGGCAGCCGATGGAATGGGAAAAGATATTTGCAAATGACATATCGGATAAAGGGCTAGTACCCAAAATCTATAAAGAACTCACCAAACTCCACACCTGAAAAACAAACAATCCAGTGAAGAAATGGGCAGAAGACATGAATAGACATTTTTCCAAAGAAGACATCCAGATGGCCAACAGACACATGAAACGATGCTCAACATCACTCATCATCAGGGATATACAAACCAAAGCCCCACTGAGATACCACCTCACGCTGGTCACAGTGGCTAAAATGAACAAATCTGAAGACTATAGATGCTGGCAAGGATGTGGACAAATGGGAACCTTCTTGCACTGTTGGTGGGAATGCAAACTGGTGCAGCCACTCTGGAAAACAGTATGGATGTACCTCAAAAAATTAAAAATAGAATTCCCCTATGACCCAGCAATAGCACTGCTAGGAATTTACCCAAGGAGTACAGGAGTGCTGATGCATAGGGGCACCTGTACCCCAATGTTTATAGCAGCACTTTCAACAATAGCCAAATCATGGAAAGAGCCTAAATGTCCATCAAGTGATGAATGGATCAAGAAGATGTGGTTAATATATACAATGTAATACTACATGGCAATGAGAAAGAATGAAATCTGGCCATTTGTAGCAACATGGATGGAACTGGAGGGTATTATGCTAAGTGAAATAAGTCAGAGAAAGACAGATACCATATGTTTTCACTTATATCTTGAGAAACTTGGATCTTGAGAAACTTAACAGAAGACCATGGGGGAGGGAAGGGGGAAAAAAGTTACAAACAGAGAGGGAGGGAGGCAAACCATAAGAGACTCTTAAATACTGAAACAAACTGAGGGTTGATGGGGGGGTGGGGGGAGGGGAAAGTGGGTAATGGGTATGGAGGAGGCACTTGTTGGGGTGAGCACTGGGTGTTATATGGAAAGCAATCTGACAATAAATTATATTAAATAAAAGCTAAAAAAGAAGCAGTATTGGGTTATAACTCAGAGTATAAAACAAATGTGTATGAGCTAAACTGATATGAAGAAATTACAGAATAAATAATAAAGGAGGAAAAAAAAGAAATCAGGGCAGTGTTTACCTTTGATATATGGGTAGTCATGTGAAGGGAGCATGAGTAGAGGATATGTAAGGTGCTAATAATATTCTGGTTTTGGATCTGAATACTTGTTTCACAAATATGCACAGATTAAATTTTAAACTTATGATATATGTACTTTTCTTTATTCATATTAATTAATGTACCTTAAAAATAGATGTTTACTTACATAGCTTTAGATATCTCCTAAATCTCCTCTTCTAGATTTTGAGGTATTGGCTGTTGGCGCCTGAAGTAACTGTCATTAATTTAATTCATTTATTCAAAACTTCATATTGTGTACTTTATCTCGGTGTATAATAGGGCCTGCTGATAAAAAAAAAATAAAAGGAGAGAGAATTGAGTCCCTGTGCTCAAGGAGTTAATATGGGTGGGTGAAGACAGAGAGGTAACCAATTACGCATATTAGCACATAGAAATAAGTACAGGGAATTTTTCTAAAATCAAACAGGAATACCCAAACTAGGCTGTGTGGATTTGGTGACCAGAGAAGGCTCCCTGGGACAAGCGATACATGAATTTTGCCTGAGGATAAGCAATTACACATACAGAAACTGATAGCACATTCCAAATGGAAGGAACTCCATTTGGGAAGTATTTGAGATAAGCAAGATATGATGTCTTCAAGGAATTTTTATGTCAGGAATGTAGGTTGTGGGGAGGAAGAGGAGTGGCATATGAGACTTTAGAATTGGAAAAGGGTTTTGAAGATTGTGCTGAAGAGTTTGGATTTTTCCTGAAGCCTAAGGGAATCTTCTAAAGATATAAAGCAGGGGAAGGACATGACAAGATTTTAATTTTTAAAAAAATTTCCCTGGCCTTGGTAGGGAGTATAAATTGTAGAGAGGCAGGGAGATCAGCAGTAAGGAATTAACTGAAGAAATGATGAAAACCTGAACTAAGGTATCCACTTTCCCCCAGACTCCACCACATATACATGTATTTGAACATGCAGCTAATTTTAAGATTTGGGGAAATAGGCAGTAGAGTTATATGGTACCACAGACCATTTCAAATTCAATATTAAGCCTATCTGTTCTTAAAATTTTTTAGTTGGAGGCATTAGCACTACTCTACAGCACCCCTCTGCCTCTTTCTGGGTGCCTAGAACCTACTCCAGAACTAAGCCTGTTCTCAAGATCATGGCCAGAGAGATCCCTGATTCTGATGGAACCCTGTCTATGGATGTAGATTTTTATACTGGATAAATCTCTTCAGAGCTTCCAGGCTGAACTGGTCTTTGTGATGCTCTAGATGTCAGGGGCGGGGTGGGGGGAACCCAGTTCTATGTAAAAATGTATCTCCAAGACTGCTGAGGACATCAGTAAAACATTGAGTGTTGTGGGATAGGAGAAAAAAAGAATGACACCAAGAATAAATCTAGATTCATGCAAATGCACACTAGGAGTCTCTTACTGTTTATAAGACTAGATATACTAGAAATGGAGTTTCATTACATTAGCACATTGCTGACCTGGATGGCAGTTCAGATGTCATCTTGCTAGTATTTAGTGTGAATCATGGTAGCTCTCACAATGGAAAAAATTGGCAATTCAGGAACTCATGGTTCTTTGTAGTGATGCTCTTAACGTCAAGAAATCCATGAGTGTTGGAGCTGAGGCCTACCATATTCTTGAAGAATGTCATTAAGGGTAAGTGAGGGAAAGAAGCTACCAATGAAAGGTATGAGGCAGTTTTCTACTAACATCTTAGAACAGGGGTCAACTAACTGTGGCCTGTGGGCCAAATCCAAACAACTGCCTGATTTTGTCAATAAATTTTATTGGAACACAGCAACAACCATTTGTTTAAAATTGTCTATTGCTGATTTTGTGCTACAATGGCAAAGTTGAATATTTGTGACAGGAACTATGTAACTCACAAAGCTGAAAATATTTACCATCTGGCCTTTTAAAGGAAATGTTTGGCTCCCTCTGCCTAAAGTGTAAAGAAACTGGAATTGCTAATGAGTACTATTAGAAAAGCTGAATGTAAGACATGAGGTTTTAATTAAAATGGACTCCAAATTCTTTCAATATGGAACATAAGCTTTGAAATATAACTCTCCATATAACCCCAGCACATACATCAGTCCCCTGGTACTTCATAAAGAACTACCCAGTGATATCTTATAAAAATCCCTTTGACCAGAATGACTGGGAAATTTGGGGGGAAAAATCACTATTATACAAATATCCAGATGATTTCACAGCAGCCAAATTGGAATGCTGTAGATGAGGAATAATGTAACTGCTTCCAGTCAAAGTGAAGCAGATTGGCTCTGAGTCTCTTGACTGGCCTAATCCAATGAGAATGACATCATAGGTTTCCATTATTCTGAGGAAACTGAAAATGTTTTTAATGCTCACCTGGTGGTAGAGCTTTGTCATATACATATCAAGATTGTTGCATCTTAACTCTCTGAATCTGTTTCTTAGAATTGAGGAGGTTCTGGACAAAAGATGCAGGAACTTCATAGCCATTAAAACTCTGGGCATAAGAGCCTCTCAGCCAGTTTAGGTTTTTTCAGCAGGTGAGACCTCTGTTGCTATTATAATCAGACAGCCCAAAACATCAGACCAGTATTTTATAAGGACTTCTGGTCATTTTCTCTTCTTCCTTCAGTTACCAGGGGTGTTCTCACTGCTTAATTAGAAATGCTATATCAGAAGCCAGCGTTAGCCATCTAGAACATTTTTCAGAATATCTAGCTTTGCAATCATGTGATTAGCTCAAAGTTACAGGTTTTTTTCCCCTTTACCCCACTATGAGTCTGTGCCTCCATATACTTATAGTAGTGGTCCCCTGAGGTTCACAGGCAAGATCCACATAGTTTCTGTGTGGTAAAAAAAAAAAAAAAAAAAAAATACCAGTAACTAGAAATTGTCCATTAACTAGCTACTCTGCCACCAGTTTTTTTTTTTCCTTTGTTCATTTTCCACATTTTACTTCGTAGTATTCCAGGCTTTCACCCTCTGCTTGTGCCTTTTCCATCCTCCCAGGTTATTCCTCCTTTTCAATTGCCAAATACTGCCTCTATTTGCAGTACATTCAACTCTTCCTAGGTCCTAGCCCCTATTCCCTTCAAGGCCCAGCTTTCAGGTGCTAAGCAGAACCAAAAAAACATCTGCTTACTAAGGGTCACCTTCTGTGTAGAACTTGAGGTTTTAAATGGCGATATATTGCATATGTCAAGTACCAAGTACAGTCAGTGTTCAATCTTTTTTCTCTCTTCCTATATACTTGTTTTATTGTTGTTATATTATTTTTCTTCTTCTGTCAAAAATAAATGCCTAATTACATCTGTTGACATTTGTGTTCTCTTATTTTGGATTTAAGCTCATAAAAGAAAAGATGTGAATCCTTTTGGCCTTGCATGATACAGCATGTATAAGAAAGACATGTAATGTCTATTTTTTAGATTTGGTGTATGATAAAGAAAATTTAGGGTCATTTCATTCACTGTCATAATGTTGTCTCCTCCTCCAGCTAGGTAGTGGCCTGCTATAGCTTGGTATCTTCTTAGAGCATAAAGCAGAATCTGAGAAACAAGTGACATAGTGGTTAAGGTACAAGATTTGAACATATTACTTACTATAGATTTTGGTCAGGTTGCTTAATCCCCCTGAATCTCCATTTCCTCAGCCATAAAATAAGTACTAGTGCATACTTCATAGAGTTCTTATGAAGATCAAAGGAGACAATGAAAGTAAATTACTTTGTACTAGTACATGCACAGAATATGCACTTA
The DNA here is from genome assembly GCA_028646485.1 of Cryptoprocta ferox. Taxonomy (NCBI): domain Eukaryota; kingdom Metazoa; phylum Chordata; class Mammalia; order Carnivora; family Eupleridae; genus Cryptoprocta; species Cryptoprocta ferox. The sequence goes on from CM053570.1 coordinate 64,064,509, forward strand.
AAAAATGGAAGCTATTGTTCTTACTATTAATATTATTGCCACACAATAATGATTTTTGGCTTATATAGTTATCAGAAAAATTGAAATTAAATGGAGCAAACAATAAATGCCAGGAGGCAAATTGAGAAATGGGTGGAAGAAAGTCCCAAGTACATCTAGAGTGGTGTTCAATAACTCATTTTTTTCAGTTTTTACTCTGAAAAATACAAAATAAACAGAAATAGTGTAATGAGCTTCATGTACTCATATTTCAGCTTTATTAGTGATTAACTCAGCCAATCCCTTTTCATTTTTATTGCTACTTGCTTCCTTCTACCCCTCTTCCACTGTATTATTTTAAAGTAAATCCCAAATTGTAGAATTTAATCCATAAATATTTCATTGTATACCTCTGAAATATAAGGACTTTAAAAATAACCATAAATACTAAGTAAATCTTAGTTGACTTGAAGCTAGCATCCATATGTGATCCATTCAACTTCCCCAGTGGGGTCAGCACACAAACTGAAACATCAGATCATGCCCATCAGGAATGGTAGCAAGGCTATTTGGGGAGAATAGAAGAAAGAGAGAGACTACATGTTGATTTCATGAATACTCCAAATCATGTCTGTTAACATGAGTGTGGCACAGGCAAGGTGGTTATTTTCAGGAGGCATCACGGTATAATCGGAACAGGAATGTGCCTTGGCTCAGAAAGATCTGGGCTCCAAACCCTAATTCTACCATCCATGGCTTTAGCCAAATTACTTACTCCTAATATTTCTGTATGCAACAGTTAACAGTTTATCAAGTTCGTCTTTCATGACTGTTAGCTCATGTGTTCCTTATCATCTTGGGGAAGAAACTGAACCTCAGTAAGGTTAAAGAACTTGCAAAGGTGCAAGAATGGGAAAAATATAGTTCCTTCAACAAATGATGTTGGGAAAACTAGACAGCTACAGGCAAAAGAATGAAACTGGACCACTTTCTTACACCTTTACAAAAATAAACTCAAAATGGGTTAAAGACCTACATGTAAGGCTTGAAATCACAAAATTCCTAGAAGACGACCAAGGTAGTAATGTCTCTGACATCACCTGTTGACACATTTTTCTAGATATGTCTTTCCTAGCAAGGGAAACAAAACCAAAATTAAACTACTGAGACTACATCAAAATAAAAATCATTTGCACAGCAAAGGAAATGATGAACAAAACAAAAAAGGCAACTTACTGAATGGGATAAGATAATTGCAAGTGGTATAAAGGGGTTAATATCTAAAATATATAAAGAACTTATACAACTCAACACCAAAAACCAAATAATCCAATTAAAAATGGTCAGAGGACCTGAATAGACATTTTTTCAAAGAAGATATATAGATGGCAACAGACCCATGAAAAATGCTCAGCATAACTTATCATCAGGGAAATGCAAATTAAAACTACAATTAAATATCACTTTATATCTGTCAGAGTGGCTAAAATAAAAAACACAAGAAATAACAGTTGTGGGTGAAGATACAGAGAGAGAAGAATCCTTATGCATATTGGTGGAAATGCAAATTGGTATATCCACTATGGAAAATAGTGTGGAGGTTCCTTAAAAATTTTAAAATAGAATTGCCATATGATCCAGTTTCTACCACTGGGTATTTACCCAAAGAAAACAAAAACACTAATTGGAAAAGATATTGTACCCCTATATTTATTACAGCATTGTTTACAATAATCAAGATATGGAAGCAACCCCAGTGTCCATCAACAGATGAATGGATAAAGGAGATGTGGTATATATGTGCAATGGAATACTACTCAGCCATAAAAAAGAATAAAATCTTGCCAATTGCAACAACAGGGGTGTACCTTGAGAGTATAATGCTAAGTAAAATAAGCAATCAGAGAAAGACAAATACCGTGACTTCACTCGTGTGGAATTTAACAAATGAACAAACAAATAAAAAGGCAGACATACAAAAAATCATACTTTTCAGAGGAAAAAACTAATGGTTGCTAGAGAGGAGATAGATGGGGGTATAAGTGAAATAAACAACAGGGGATTAAGAGTACACTTACCTTGATGAGCACTGAGAACTGTACAGAATTGTTTAATCATTATATTGTACACATGAAACTAATGTAACACTCAATGACACTTGATTAAAAAATTAAAAAAAAAAAAAACTTCCCAAGGGTCACAGAGCATCCGTTTCTTCAGAGATGATAAGGGAACAGATGAGCTAACATTTGTGAAAGTAGCTGGATTCAAGCCCAGTTCTATCTGACAGAAACACTGCAACCTTTGTGCTATATACCATGTTGCTCTGCCTATGCTGACTTCAACCCAGAATTCCTCCCCTCACCCCCTTTCCCCTGGTTTCTGGTTTGATAAGGCCAGGGATAAGACAGACTCTAGCTAAACTGGGCCGGGCACTGGCAGAGGGATCTTACATTGGAAGTGATGAGTGCTTGTTGGGATGCATCCAGGTTTGTGGGGCCTTAAGCTTACTCAATTTGGTGGGCTGCTTTAAGACTGTATGACATTATAAATCAAACTTTGGTATGAAAGGAATAAATATTTATTTCCTGAGTACCTACTATCCATCAGCATCCTGCTAAATGTTGTTAGAATAAGAAAGGAAAGCATCATAAATTACAAATTTGTTTAAAGCTGAAAAAACATTAAATTATTTTTAAATGCTACAGACATCATAAAATATTTTTAAATTGCCTACTATTTTTATTAATTAACTTTCTAACATATTCGTATAATCATTTGCACATACACACACATTTTTGGGTATATACTCTCTTACCTCCTCTTCATGTGAATATGATTCTGTAATATCCTTTTCTGAAGAAAGAATAGAAAGCTAATTTAGTCTTTCCTGTTGATCAAATAATTTTTTATGTATTGATGGTTTTTAAAAAGTTTATTTCAGTGTCATGACTCATTATTGGTAATGTAATGTAAAATTCAGAATTGCTGTGAAATTTGGAAAACCTCTTACCAAGTTTTTTCATACATAAATCTTAAGGTTTTAGAACATATATTTTCTTGTGTAGTGATTAATCTTAAATTCCCTTTGATTGTTGACATTCATTAACCACATTACCTGGGCCGATCCGAGGTCCTTAAAATGGATCTGTGCAAGTAGGGAACTTTTATATCTCCTGCTACCCCAACTGCCACACACCAAGCTTGAGTTTCATTAGCTTCAGGGTAAAGCTAACTGCAAATTAGGTGGTTACCTGTCTCCTCTTTTCCTTCTCCTATGGTCAGATCTTCATTTCCTCACTGGGCTTATACCCACCCCGCAAGTAAACTCTACTCTAACCCCAGGCACAGATTATTAATTTCCCTGACTTGTCTCTCCCCCAAAAATGATGTTGAGAGCCTATATCCTCCCCCTCAGTGCCTGAATTAGGACCCAAGTGCTTTATTGATCCTGGAGCATGTATAAATAGAAGTACACATTGTAAACTTACAGGCTTTAAAACACTGGCTACCCTAGTTACAGAAGACAGAGCCCTGAAGATGAGGTTATTCCACAAACATATGCGGCCTTCCTGGAGCTGGGATCATTCGTTTCCCTCACACTATTTCTTTGTATAAATACAACATTTCAGATATTCAATTAAAATAAGTACTCTTATTTTTAAGCCTTTGTCTGTCATGTGTTATAATTATTCATTGGGCTGCCTGGGATATTGCTCACAATTACTTTTCCTTTCTTCCCCACTGAAATTACTAGTAATTTTTGGTTTTTCTTTCATATAACAGGACAAAGCAGAGCATTCTGGCTATGCCTAAAGCAAGACTAATGTGGTTTTCTTAATAATGGCTACCTCCTGGTGAGGGCTGTCACTAAGAGAAGAAGAGGGGAAAACATAAATAAATCCTGGGATTTATCATTCTTTAAGTAAAGAAATTGGCCTTATTTAACTTTTTTTTAAGTATAGACAGACTCAAATATAGAGTTTGTATTTCATGAACCGCCTAACTGTTGGAAATAGGTTGGTAATATATTTTATTCATCTTGTTTCTCTCAGAGTCTTTTATAATGGCATAGTTCAGGTCACTGCTGCCTATAGAGTCCAAATGTCTTAGTCTATGATTCATGCCCCTCAGCAGATCAAAGAGTGTTTTGGGGTGTGTATTTATACAAGTGTTTCCCAGGGTACAGAAGAGGCCAAAGAAAGACAGAGAAAAGATCTGGGATGCAAAATGGCATTTACCAGTATCCGTACCTTATTAAAAAATAATTTCTCATTGACATTAGGGATTTTGCCTATTTTATTCACTAATGAGCTAAAGAGCTTGGCTGTGACTTTTAATACTGAATTGTCTTTGAAATGAAGTACATTAGTTGCTGTAATTAGTTGGTGGATATCTTTTCTATCAATTTGATTTCTAATGTTAAATCAAGTTGTTGATCATATAATTCATGAATATTCTGTTCTGTCATCTTCTAATACCTGACTTGGGAAACCTGGGCTTCCACAAGCTCCAGATAACTTACATTATATTTATTCATGTATTTCTCCTGCCTCAGGCATATCCAAAATGCTCTTCTTTGTCCTGTTAAATAAAAAAGAAACCAAAAATTATTAGTGGCTTCCCTGGGGAAGTAAGAAAAAGTAATTATGAGAAATACTCAAGGAATAAATATTTATTTCCTGAGTATCCTACTATCCTGCTAAATGTTACAGAAACACAAAAATAAAACAGCCACTAACTTCAAGAACCTCATAGTATAGAAAGTACTATACTGGATATTATTATTGATTATTCTCTTAAGTTTATATAAGCCACAACAAACAACCTCAAAACCTCAGCTGCTTAAAATAAAAGTTTACTTCTCATTTATTTATAATGTATGTGGGTTTTTAGGGAGACTCAGCTCCACAGTCAAGTGGGGACCTAGGTCTCTGCGTCTAACTGACAGATGAGAGAAGAGAGAAGTGGCAGAAGATTGGGTTTGGAGGAAGTGAACATCTCTTCCATGCCCATTTCCTTTGCTGGCCTCAGTCCATAGTCCTCCCCAGTTGTAGGGAAGGCTGAGATATGTGTAACTCTGTGCCTGGGAGGGAAAAGAATTGAGTCTGGTGAACACATATCATTATATTTGGTGCAGTATCAATATAGGGTTATCTGTGCTGTGACAAAAATCAACACGAGGATTATGAGAAGAAGGAATTCTTAACTTAGTCTGTGGTCTGGAGTTGGGGGTAGGAATCAGGAATGGCTTCTTAGAGAATGTGAGACTTAAACTATTAAAGAATGTGTTAGCTAGGTGAATAAGAGGAGCGGGGATTGAAGTAGGAAGGAGGATTTGAGCAAAAGCAGGAAGACATGAAATAGTAAGGTGTATACTTTAGAGAACTTATGACTCAAAAGACTTACATCTAGATCTTACACTTTGATAAGACACATAAGACTTTTGATCATCATCCATTCTGAGATTAGTAGCTGTTCTGTATCACACTAATACATACTAATTCAATTGTTCTGATCAAAAATGCATTGCCCAATTTTCAAAATCAAAGAAGTATTTTTTTCAAACTAGTTGAAAGTCAAGCAGCCAGCACGACCTATTTAAGAACTTTATTCAAAAAAGGAAAAGAACTTGGAAATGAATTTCCCTGAAAATTGTATCTCCCTCTGTGAATATACAGAAACTGCATATTTTAAGGATGTATAGACAAGCACAATTTGGTGCATTTTTCTCCTGTAATGTAGTTGAGAGCAAAACTTTCTATTGTAATATTCAGAGATGTTTTGTTGTGGGTCCATTGAAGAACAATTTACATGAAAAATGCTTGGATTAAAATACAATCATCTCTGTACCTTAATATATATTGTTGATATTGGGGTAACAAAGTCTAAGGTTCTGGTGTGCCCTAGAGCTCTTGAATTTTATAAATGTCTGATGCTTAAGACTAAAATCTGTCTGCATTAAGAATCTCTTTTAGGAGGAAATAAAGTTCTTGGCTCACATAGGGATTTCAAAACAGGAGTTACTGCACTGAAAGACACATTTCTTGGACCATTTTTAAATATGAGAAAAATGAATAGTACATCTAAATATGGAATCCATATCGATAGAACTGGAGGTGGGGTGGGCGTCAAAAAATGCTTAGGGGGAAAGGCAGGAGGGAAGTAAGTTAAAATAGGACCAATAGTGTTTATCTTGAAACTTGGCAGACAAATCTAAAATTTTGTGATTTGAAGATAGCAGAGAAAGTCAAGAGATGGGAGAGTATTATAAGTTTCTAGGCAAGACCACAAACAGTAAACCAATATAGGTAGAATTAAATGTGCTAATGCATATAACACCATACCTAGCACTCAGCAAGTGTTCAATAAATACTACCTATTATTATTATTATTACTATCATTATTAGTGTTTTGCTATATTAGACACTGTTAATGCAAAGTATTCCCTCTTCTTGCTCAAGCTATTTCTTATTTTCCTCATTCAAATTTTTAAACTTCTTGAAAACAAACAAACATTAAAAATATTTACATTGATGCTGTGTATTTCTCAAAGTTGGCTGTCTTAAGCCAACCTCTCCCCCTTCCTCCAGGCAAAGTTTTGTACTTCTCTCATTCCATCACACATAATTTAGGCTTTCCCTTTTTAACAATTTTTCATTACTTTAATTTTTTAATGTTTATTTATTTGTGAGAGAGTGAGAGAGACAGTGTGAGCAGGAGAGGGGCAGAGAGACAGAGACATCCGATATGGGGCTCGAACTCACAAGTCGTGAGATCATGAACTGAGCAGAAGCAGACGCTTAACCAACTGAGCCACCCAGGCACCCCTAAAATTTGTATTACTTAAAAAAGTTTAAAGTTTATTTAATTTGAGAGAGAGAGAGGGAGATTGGGGGTGGGGCAAAGAGAGAAAGGGAGAGAGAGAGAATCTCAAGTGGGCTCCACACTGTAAGCACCGGACTCAAACTCATGAACCATGAGATCATGACCCAAGCTGAAATCAAGTCTGATGCTTAAATGGTTGAGCCACCCAGGCCCCCCTAGGCCTTCCCTTTTGAACATTTATTACAACATTGTACTTGACTAGCAGCTCCTTGAAGATAGCAACAAAATCTGTTTCATCCCTGTATTCCCAGGGAGACTGCTGTGTGCTTGGCACAGAGTAGATACTTGAATATTTGAGTGAATAGCAGATAACTTACAGTTTACTTAGCCGTTTCACATTCCATTTTACTTTCAGGTAAGCTCAGCCATATGAGTTTTATTACAAAAAAGAACACTAAGGCTTAGAAAAGATTAAGATTATTGGCCAAAGTGGGAAATGATATAGTCAGTATTCCAACGATTCTGTTTGTCTCTACTTCCTAAACTTTTCACCAAAATACATCACATTTTCTTGGAATTTATGATGATGAGATATAACAGTGGGATATCAATGAGAGATCTGGGTCCTAACATTGCTCTTCCCCTCTTTTAGACCACTGCTAATTATGTGATGTCTTATTTACTTTACCACAGCCTGAGAACTCCTTGAGGGCAGAGACAGCTGTCTTATTCACCTTTTTATCCCAGCATGTAGAACCCAGTATGGCACAGAGTAGGTTCTCACTATACAGCGCTGTGACTGATTGAATGAATATAATTATTCTTGATAATAACAATAGCAACAATAAGTGAATCCTATATAAATAAAAGAAAGCACTTTACCATCCATTTTCTTTTATCCGAACCCCACTATTTTAGATCTGACAATCCTGGTTTGTTATCTTTATTTTGGAGTGACGCAAACTGAGTGTCAGAGGTTCTCAGCAAATGCCAAAATTCAAGCTCTTGATGTAGACCTGGGATGCCAACTCAGATATGTCTTACTCTACATTTCTTGTTTTTTCGTCATTATCAGGCTGTTTTAAAGCCAGAGAGATTTTCATCTTTGCAGAGTAAGACTCAAAGAAGACCAAATATTTGATAAGTAGAAATAATACCAGTATTGTAATGATAGAATTTCAAAGTTTTGGGGCTGTCAGAGGTGGAGATTCCTTCGGCTGTACTTTTATATTAATGTTTCTCAAACTTCATTGTGTATACAAGTCATTGGGGATCTTGTTAAAATGCAAATTCTGATTCAGTAAGTCTGCCTCAGGGCCTGAGAATCTCCATTTCTAATAAGTTTTCTTGTGTTGCTGATGTTGCTGGTCCTAGAACTACACTTTGAATTACAAGGCTTTAGATAACAAGGCTTTATATCACCCATCCATGGTAGGGCCTTTGTGGTGTGCTAACTCATTCTTGATATTCCCACTCCACTCTCTTGTCCCCAAAGAGAGGATTTACACCAACATTATTTTTCTGAGTAACCATTTTTAGTTCACAGAGAATTATCACATAAACTTATAGTCACTTGGGCAGGGATTTGAACACTGAGGAAAAGGATATAATCCATTTATTTTTTCATCCAGATAGACTGCACAACATGCTGTCTACCTCCCACTGAAATGTTAAACCTCCCAAAGGGATTACTTCCAATTTTGTTTGTTAGATAGTCGCCTTTGGGAGCATTGGTGGGTCCCAGAAGGGATCAGCAGGGATCCAGAGAGCATCCTCTTTCATTCTGAGAACTAACAAAGCACTGGGGAAGTCATGAAGAGAAGAGGCTGGGAGTCTTTGCCCTTTCCTAGCTGAGCTACCTTTGACAAAAGTTCTGTTTCAGCATTTGCACCTATAAAATGGGAAGCATATTACCTACCTTACAGAACTTGTCAAAATTACAGGTAATACCATACCCCCTCCATAAGATCATGAATTTCAGTCTCCTTTTTTTTTTTTTAATTCAAGTATAATTAACATACAGTGCTGTTTTACTTTCAGGTATACAACATAATGATTCAACAATTCTGTACATTACTCAGTAATCATGAACTTCTTGAAGGTAGAACCTGTATTACACTTGACTTTTGCCAATCAGAGCTCTGAATACAATGCTTTCTGTATAGTAGACCATCAGTTACTGATAGCCCAAAAAAGAAACTATCTGGAGGAACACTGTAACATGTAAAATATTATTATACTAACATTTTTGTATAGTGCTTTGGTATTGCAAGAAGAACATCCACTTATCCAATCAATTCCAAAGCTATGCTGTTTTTACTGTCTATTACCTCTCAGATTCATCTCCATCTTTACCATCCCTTTCCTAATCAAAACCATATTATCTCTCACCTGGGCTAGCCTAATACCCTCCTAACTTATCTTCGCTCAACCACTATTAACATTCTCAAGTCCATTATTTATGATAAAGCCACAGTGATGTTTTAAAAATTTTTAAATGTTTTATGTAAGTGATGAATCACTAAATTATACTTCTGGAACCAGTATGACACTATATGTTAACTAACTTGGATTTAAATAAATTTTTTTTTAAAAATTAAAAAAATAAAAAAATAAAAATTTAAAAATCTGATAGTATCACTCTGCTGCTTAAAGGCCTCAGTGCCTTCCCATTGTACTTTGAGCAAAGACAAAAATTTTTAACAAGGCCTGCAATGCCATTAATGAAGTAGCACTTGCCTGTGTCTTTAGCCTTATCGTCTACCTCTCTCTTGTAAGATCTTTGCACACTAGCCAGGACCACTGGCCTTTCAGTCACTCAAATGAAACATGTGCCTTTAAGGCACAGGAAGGAACATAGGCTATTCTCTTTGCCTGAATTACACAACCCATTCCCTACTTTAAAAGCCTTCATATTTTAGTTCAACTATCAGTTACTCCAAGGCAATTGTCCATGACTCCACTGATTGAGCCTGAGTTTTGTTGTTGTTTTTGTTGTTGTTGTTGTTATATGTTCTCATACTACCTACTACATAGTGCATTTGCGATTAAATATTCTTATATTATTCACTCAATATCCTCTTCAAGTAGAAAATGAGTTCCCTGAAGGTAGAATCCTTAATGTATCTTGTTCATTACTATGACCACAGCTCTTGGCACAGTGCTTTGTACATAGAAATACTTATCAAATATTCACAGAATTGATAAAATATTAGATCAATTCATAATATTACATAGTATAAATGCTTTTGGTATAACATTAATGCAAATCTTGCGTTAATTAATTCACATTATTCCTTTATTATTATTATTTTGATAATTTCCTTATAGTCAAGTATACAGAATATTACATTGTTTTGCTCTTTTCTATAAATTATTTCCCTTAAATATCTCTTAAATCCAACTTGTAAAATAGTTTAAACTCCATTTTTAAAAAATATACTTTATTGTCAAGTTAGCTAACATACAGTGTATACAGTGTGCTCTTGGCTTTGGGAGTAGATTCCCATGATTCATCACTTACATACAACACCCAGTGCTCATCCCAACAAGTGCCCTCCTCAATGCCCATCATCCATTTTCCCCTCCCCTGTACCATCAACCCTCAGTTTGTTCTCTGTATTTAAGAGTCTCTTATGTTTTGCCTCCCTCTCTGTTTGAAACTATTTTCTGCATAGCCATTTTGTGGCAAAGTCTAGATTAACTGATTTAGATAAGTCCAATATTCTCTCTGCTCTTCAGCTGCCCAACTTCAGATTATTGTGAAAGGGAGGGCATGGCCAAGCAAGTGTGGCTTGTCAAGAAGCATGATTTTGTGCCTTTATGTGGTACTCTTATGTTGGGTCATTTACCTGTGTTCCAGTTTACAATGTGCATCTTATCATTCAGATTCTAAAATGCAGGATTAGAAGGGTATAGAGAGAAATATCTAATTTATTTAATTGTATAAAGTATTATGATATAATAAAGACTGGTTTCCTATTCTCAGGTACTCTTACACTCTTGAATAAAAAAATGAACATTTGAGACAAAGGTCTGGGATAGTTTAATGTAGCAATCATCTCCTGAGAAGAAGGTGTTAAGTAGCACAGTGTTTCCTCAATTTTCCTGAGCCTGAGAATTATCTGGGGCACTTATTAAGCATACAGACTCCCAGGTCCCTCCTCAGCAACTCTGGGGTAAGGCCCAAGAATCTGAATGTTTAGCCAATACCCAAGATTAGGAAGCTGGGGAACAATGAAATGTGTTAAAGGGGGCAAACACTAATACCCTGATCTGGGAAAAGAACTATGAACTCTTTGATTGTAGCGAAGTAATTTAGATTCAAGAGGAGAGACTGACCGCTCTCTGGAGGTGTGTGCTGAACTTGATTTAGGCTGAAGAGAGTACTGTTTTAGAATACCCAAAACTGACTTCCAGCACCGGATCTGCCTACTTTCATGTATAAAGGCAGCAGATTAGTAGCTGGGACTCACATGAGAGGTTTTACCTGGTGATCAAGGACTGGAATCTAAGGTTCCTGGAATCTCCAATCAAGGAACAGATCTGTAGGCATTATTGGAGGTCTTTGTCTTGGTGACATGTCTTGTTAGAAAGTCTAAAGGTGTACTACATCAGTAATGGGAGCCTGGGTCAGGCACAATTCAGCAAATATTCTCTCTTTTTTAAAAGTTTTTTTAAAAAATGTTTTATTTATTTATTTTTTTAACTTTAGTTTATTGTCAGGTTGGTTTCCATATAACACCCCGTGCTCTTCCCCACAAGTGACCTCCACCATGACCATCACCCCCCTTCCCCTGTCCCCCTCCCCCTTCTGCCCTCAGTTTGTTATCAGTATTCAAGAGTCTCTCCTGCTTTGTCTCTCTCCCTCTCCCTAACTCTTTTTCCTCTTTCCCCTACCCATGGTCCTCTGTTAGGTTTCTCCTGTTAGACCTATGAGTGAAAACATATGGTTGACAGAGAGATAGAGAGACAGAGACAGAGAGACATAGCATGAGTGGGGGAGGGGCAGAGAGAGAGGGAGACACAGAATCTGAAGCAGGTTCCAGGCTCTGAGCTGTCAGCACAGAGCCAGATGCGGGGCTTGAACTCATGAGCCATGAGATCATGACCTGAGCCAAAGTTGGACACTAAACCGACTGAGGCACCTAGGTGCCTCAGCAAATATTCTCTTATATCTACTTGGTTTCAAATCCTAAACTGAGTACTAGAATTCAGAGACTCTAAAAGAAACATTGACAAATGTATATATACCTCTAATGCAGTGGGAGATGGGGTCACAAACTAATTTTTCCTTCCCTATTCCATCTGAACATTAAGGCTTATCAGAACATAATTTAGATATCACTTTATTAGAGGGTGAGTAAAAGTTGGTGAAGGGGAGGTGGATCAGAAGCTGGGAAGAAAGCATACCAGGTAGAAGAAACACAAGTGTTAAGATACAGACATATGAGAAATCTTTCTCCTGAGGGAAGTACTAGTTTAGTGTATTTTGAGCATAATGTTTAAGGGGTGGTGGCCACAGGTAAGCTAGAGATGTAAGTAGAGTTCAGGTCATGAAAGGACTTGAATACCATGCTAAGGAGTCTGGACCTTTTTTAAAAAATTTTTTGGGGTGATGAGTACATGATGCCACTGGATTATTTTAACCATCTATGGAACATAGTCATATTGACACTTTATTGTTGTGTTTGATGGTTTTTAATCCAGCAATTAGCATTGTGTGTGGGCAACATAGCAAAAAGATGTTCAGATGTCAGAGAAGCTTCACGCTGATACATGGGAAAGAGGCAGAGTCAGAAATCAGAAACTGGGCCACCTAGGTGGCTAGGTCACTTAAGCATCTGATTCTTGATTTTGGCTCAGGTCATGATCTCAGGGTCCTGAGATTGAGCCCTAAGTCAGGCTATGCACTGACAGTGTGGAGCCTGTTTTGGATTCTCTCTCCCTCTCTCCCTGCCCATCCTCCTCCTCTCTCTTCCTCTCTTTCAAAAATAAATAAAATTTAAAGAAAAGAAAGAGCTCAGTATTAGAAATGAGAGCCATCTGGAGTCTAGGGACTTAAACTAGGTAAGGAACCATCAAGGGCAGCAAGTATCACAGACAAGAAAGAATGGTTAATGGGGGTTCAGCCAACATTTATTGCTATCCAGCCAGCAGTGTGAAGACACCATCCCTTTAGATATCCTTGAAAGTACCAGGAACTCTCCCATGTTTGGGATAAATTAGCAGCGTCCTGACAGATGGTCGAGACATACATGAATGTTTGGGGAAGAGATCTGAGAGTCAAGGCTTGGAGTCCAGATCCTTATGAGGAAAACAGTTAAGAACAAGGCAAATTCATCATCACTGTGATAAAGGAGAACTTGAGTGAAGCCCTGGAGAAAAAATCCAGAATTGGGTTTAGAAAGCCAGTTATAGGCCTTTGTTAACACTAACTAGGAAAAAGCTATGAGTTTATAAGGCAATTTAGGAGCATATGGGTAGTTGGAGCACATTACCAATATCAAAGGGATAGACAGCAAGAAAGACTGAGACTTCTGACATGTTAATTAACTTTTCTGAACCCCAGTGGCACCATCTGTAAGATGGGGATGATAATGTCTATTTCACAGAGTTGTTGAGAGCATTAAATATGATGATGTGAAAGCTCCTACTCCTGTGAAGAGACACAGTAGATACTCATTAAATGTGGGTGTTCTTTTTGTGCCTTCTGCTTCAATTCAGAATTTGTCAAACAGCTGGGGTTAGCTCAGTCCTTCATAGGGAGGGATTTGTCTTAGATCAGAAAGAAGAAGAAGAAGGCAGAATTTAATAGATGAAACTATGGAGTTACCCAAAGGGGATAAGTCTTGATCTGGCTAGATTAACCTAGGAAGAAGCTAATCCAAAATAAGTCTTGGAATGATCTTTTTTGTGAATTTAAGTGAAATAAAGGAGAGAAGTTTCCTTCCTAGTATGGACCATGCCATCCATCCATCCCATTTAGAAAATTAAAGTGAAATGTTCATTCTAAAGTTTCAATAAGAGCTCATCTTTTGCATGGGTTTAAACTACTGACTACTCAATTGGTTTCTCTAGCAAGATGGCTTTTATAGTTGATTACATGTCAAAAACTCAACTATATGAGGTCTCATAAAAAACAATTTATTTTAACCTAAGGTACATCATTCCAGCGACTTACAAGAGAAGAATGGGGCACAATATAAGATATCAAAATCTCATTTACTTTCTTGTTTCTATCATTAGGAAGTTCTTAAAAGAGATTTTACATTGGTATATTTTATACTATACCATTTTATATATCTCCACTCTCTTAAAACTAGTTAACCATCCTCCCTGACTCTTCCTCATTTTTTGCAATCTTTGCAAGTGAATTCCTTGCAATTCCTGCAAGTGATCCAGCTTCTCCTTCTCCCTTTTATGGACACACTTTTTGCATCAGTTGAGGTTTCTTTGCTTCTCTCCTTAAGAACATCTTTCTGGTAACCAAACACATGCTATGAAGACAATATAATTGGTTAAAAGGATGGAAAATAACTCAGGAATTATCTATTTGTTTGTCTGAGACAAGGATATTTGAGCAGAGACCAGAATGATGAAAAGAAAGCAGGCATGATAAGATCTGAAAGGAAATCATTCCAACTAGAGGAACTGGAAGTGCAAAGGCCCTAAGGTAGGAATGAACCTGATATGATTGAGTGTCAAAAACAATAACAAGAGCACTAAGATTAAAATGTAGTGTGTGAGGGGCAAATGGGGGACATGAGTTTGGAGATTCAGGCAGGGGACAGAGTATGTAAGACACTGTGGGGTAAAGTAAGGAATCTGGATTTTATTCTAGGTGAAATCAGAGACTCCTAAAGACTTTTAGCAGAAAAGTGATATTATCTGATTTATCTTTTCTGAAGATCCCAGTGGCTATTCTGAGGAGACTGAAAAGAAAACAAGACAATCTATGAGGCAATTTCAAACCAAATGATGAAGGTGGCTTGAAGTACAGTTTGGTTAGTGGTGATGGTGAGGTAAATCGTCAATTGACTAAAGAGTGTGAGGAAAATATGAATTATAGAAGAGTCAAAGAGGAATCCTAGGTTTAGGGCCTGAGGACAGTGATGCCATTTACGGAGATGGGAAACGTTGGGGAAGAATAAATATGATTGGAGGGACAAAAAAAACAAACAAACAAACAAACAAACAAACACCTTTCTGGCACAGAAAGCAGGCTCTCCAGAGCAAGCTAGCTAGTTTTTACTGAGTCTCCTATTCCTCTTCCTCTGATTGCTCTTTTTCTCATCTCTTTGTCTTAATGAACTCTTTAACCTTTTAGCACTGAAAACCACCCTGCTTATTTTTGCCTTAGAATTCCAAAGGTATACTTTTCAGGGCACATGTCTTTTCAGATGTCTTCTCTGGTCATAGCCTATATTACTTGTTTCTCTTTAGGCCTAAAGGGATAGACCAAACCTTTGGTTTATTGTCAGTTGTACCACATCTGCATCATTTATCTTCCACAGAACACAGTGGATGAGGATATTAGTAGAGTAGATAGCTGAGTCACGGAGCAGTGAGCTTTATATCTCTGACTCTTCTAGTCTTTTCAGTGTCATTATTGGGACAATCACATTCACTTTCTTTAGTTTTTTCATAGTTTTCTTGTATTTTTTTTGCCATTGTTGCAATCAGGTGTGAGTCAGCAGCGTTCTATGCCCATGTGATAAAAATTTTAATGACTAACATGCAGAGTTCTTACTCTGTGTCAGGCCTTGTGTGTATCTGTATTGACTAATGTACATACTATGTAGTAACTAATTTAATCCTTACAATAACCTTAACAGGTAAAAAGTATTATAAGCCTCATTTTTCCTTTGAAGAAATTAGAGGTCAGAAAGGCTCAGTGACTTGCCCAAAGTCCTGCAGTTGATAACTAGCAGAACTAGGACTGAGTCCTACTTCAGAGCCTGCAGTCTTGAATATTGTATTGTTACATTTTTCTAAGGCTTGTTACAAAGCTTGTTTACATCTGTCTTTGGGTCTCCACAGCAATCCCATAATTATTCACATTTTACAAATGACTCAATAAAGGCTCCAAGATTTGAAAAATGTGCTGCAAATCACACAAAGAAGTGGAACTAGGATATAAACCAAGGTTACTGATTTTAAATTTAGATATTTTCTACTAAAGATTTGATGTTCTAAATTCAAGCTCTGGGAATAAATTTATATCTGACTTAACTTACAGGTATTCACAGACCTTGTATGCATATGTGTGCATGTGTGTGTTCACACACATATATTTATATATGTCTTTTTATATTAACACACATGTAAATAAGTTATCACCTGGAAACATTTTTAATTTTTAATTTGGTTACTATATAAGCATCACGAGATGTGATGAGTCTTTTGGAAAAAAAATCAGTAAATCATTTGTTATGCCTTTAACAAAGACTATATTTATGTAATCACATTTTACTTTATTGGAAAGTTAATATTTTTGACCATTTTAACCAGATGGTGTACTCCCCAAAGGCAAGATTGAACAGAATATTGCTTCATGCAACTCCCTGGTTTCCACATGTCCTTTATTTGGCCTTTATTTGAGAGATGTTGGGGTATGGTAGGTAGACACAGTTTGTGGTGTCACCTGACCTGATTTTAAATCTTGATTCCACTTCTGACTTTCAACAAATTATTTTCACCTAACTTCTTTCTCTAAGCATCAGTATTTTAATATGTTAAAAAGAAGTAATTTTCTGACCTTTAAGCTTTCTCCCTCTAATTTTCTCTTCACATAGTTGTCAAAGTGATAGTTCTATAATACTGCCAGATCATGTCATTAACCTCCTTAAAATTCATCTCTCACTCTCTCTAGTTTTTAGGATAAAGTTCAACTCTTTAGCCTGACCCTTAAAGCTCTTCATAACCTATCTTTCTAGTTTTAGCCCTCTCAAACTTCCTTCATCCTCCCTACATTTGGGTGGCACCTCTCCCCAAGTTCACCTAGTTATTAACAGATTCAAACTTAGAACCCAGATTCTCTGACATTAAGTTTAATACTTTCTCTATTCTAACATCTTCTCTAACAAACTCTAGAAATAACTTATTATTGAAGCTGATTCTTGTTAGTAACTGCACAGCATGGATACTATATGATCTTTTCTTATGTTAGATAATAAAAAACAATCAGTTAATGCTTATTTTTGTACCACTCTGCTAGGCACTGGGTAATCTAAGTAAGATACAGCCATTTCTATTAAGGAGCTCACAATGTACTGGGAGAGATGAAGACAAACAAAATGGATTCTAATTCAGATAGAGTCTGTCCCTCTTTTCTGAAATATGTAACATATATCAGAGGAAGGGTATAGAGACAGAGTCATTGGGCTAGTGAGGAGGTAGAAAAGAGCCCAAAATTGGGAGTCTGTAGGCCTAGATTCTGATTCTGGTCTATGAACTTTCTGTGTGACCTCAGACAAATCATTTCCCCTCTCTAGGCCTCTGTTTCTGCATTTAAAAACTGATGTGTTTTGAAAAACATTAGATGACGCCTAAGACTGAAGTGAGCTCTAATATTATCATCATTCTTATAGCTAACGTGGAGTACTCTTCTGAAACAAAAATAGTAGCTAGCATTAGCTGAGTGCTTTCTATGTACCAGTCACTGTTTTAAATACTTCACATGCACCAAATCCTCACAACAAACTTATGAAGAACATATTACTTTCATCCCCATTATACAGGTTAGGAAACTGGAGTAAGAAGAGGTTAAGTAAGTGTATTTCTGTGATTTGAACCTAGGTTTTTATATATGCAGAACTGGTACTTTTCCTCACCCCTGTTAGTGGCTTCTTAAAGATGCCTTCTCTTGCAGCAGTGGTGCCCAGCTCTTCAACTGCATGGAGACTGGAGCATTACGTTTGCCATAAATCACATATTCCTTTGATTTTCTAAGTTTTAAATAGTCATAGGCATATATCTTCAGTGCATAGTCCCTGATGGACGTAGTGATTCTCTCTCTTGGAATCAGTGGTCATCATTCTTATTCTAGATAATGCCACATCAAAAAATATTTAAGGAGCCAATGTGCCTGTTGTTGATCACTTTTAAAACTTTTACCAATAAGAGCATGGCCTACTTGCTAGTATTATAGAAGCATGATTAACAATGGAGTCAAATAGATTTTATCAAAATAAATAAAATGAATAGTGCAATTAAGAATTTTTAATGTATGGGGTCTCTTGGGTGGCTCAGTCAGATGAGCCTCCAACTTTGGCTCAGGTCATGATCTTGCAGTCTGTGGGTTCGAGCCCCACGTCAGGCTCTGTGCTGACAACTCAGAGCCTGGAGCCTGCTTCGGATTCTGTGTCTCCCTCTCCCTCTCTGCACCTCCCCGGCTTGCACTCTGTCTCTCTCAGAAATAAACATTTAAAAATTAAAAAAAAAATTAATGTATGTCCCTTCATTTACCAATCTATAATTGTGATAAATGAAGTGGATTCCTTCCTATTAATGTGAGTTTTATAAAGTATGATACTCTGTGAGTTTATATATGTGAATGTGTCTTCATACACACATACATACACATTTAAATTTAAGGCTTTAGAGGAGAATATATAGAATACTAGGGATAATTTATTCACCTTTTATCACTCATTCTGCTTTCCAAGGTTTTTATATTCACTGTGATTGGGTCATAAGGCATTTATGATCCTTTCTAATAAAGAGATTCTGATTCTGTGATATTTTTATTTTGTAGGCCTCAAGACCTCAACCATATGATGAACTAGACTGGGCATTAATTATCCTTCTCATTTACAGTTGAAGAATTTGAGTCTTAAAGAGTCCACCCAACTAAAAAGGGAAGAACCAGGACTTCAAATCAGATTTCCCTGATTCTGAAGTCTGCATTTCCTTTCTATACTATAGTGCCTCCCCTGCATTTCTCACATATGATTTTATTTAAGCCTGGGATAGGTAGATCCAGCAAACTAGAATCCTTGTGGCTCTAGTCAGGCTCAGAGATCAGCAGGGTTACTGAATCTAAGCAGCATTTGGCAAGATCCAAAGAAAGACTAGCCAGATGCCCTTGCAGGCAGAGAGAACATGCTCAGGCCTATGTCAGGAGAGCACTCAGTGAGCTTTTTCTCTTTGCAGCTTGGACTTTATCCTCAGGTCTAAGAAAAGGCATTGTCTGTTTAGATCCAGCCTATATCGTCCTTTCCAGGAGGGACCCTCCTTATTCATATTTATATACAATTCATTCAAATTTATTTCTGTTGTGGTTTTGCTGTGTTTGTATGATTATTTATCATTATTTATTTAATGGCTTCTCCACCCCAGCACACACACATGTACACTATAGACTATAAATGCTTTGAGGCTAAGGCCACACTGTTTTTACTCATTATTGTTTCCCCATTGCTAAGAACAATTACTGGAATATGTTAAATAATACATATTTGTTAAATAAACATTGAATCCTTAAAAATACCAAGTGTTAGGTACCTATTCAGTGCTAGTACTAGGCTCTATTCTGCATACTCCTCTATATTTTTGCTTCTTAAACCTCACTGAATCTTAATCACTCAATGAGACAGTAAGGAAGGACACTGTCATGTTGTAGGATTTCATGGCCAAAATTTTTGAGAGTTTCATATATTTTCTGCTACGATTTCCTCACTTCCTATTCAGTCTTCAACCTATTGCACATTAGTGTCTGCCTCCATCACTCTCTTGTCATTCCTTCTTTGATAAACCTTGAAACATCAAAACACCTTTTATAACCTCATCCCACAGGACCCCCAGCATTTGACATTGTAGGTCACTCTTCTTCCATCTCCTCTCTTATCTTTCCTGGCATCCTCTACCTCAGTATTCTTCTCATATTTCCATGTACTTCCCATTTTACTTGGACTTTTCTTTTTTTTTATTTTTTTAATTTTTAATTTTAATTTTATTTTTTATAGTTTACTGTCAAGTTGGTTTCCATATAACACCCAGTGCTCTTCCCCACACATTCCCCTCCTCTATGACCATCACCCCCAGCCTTCTTTTCTTTTAAAAAGCCTTAAGTGTTCGGATTTCCTAGGGCTCCATCCTATTCTCTTCACATAATCTCCCTTCTCTTCTCATTCATACTTTTTGATTTTTATGACTTTGACTACCATCTACAAACTAATACCTATTGAATCTATCATTTCATTCTTAGATACTCTTATGAAGTTTAAGCTCACATTTCCAAACATCTGCTGGGCAATAGAAAGGACACGAAGGACATTTCTTGCAGAGAGTGTGGTAGGAATAAAAGCATAATGGTCAGAAAGGTTCTAGCATGTTTGGGTGTGAGTGTGAATAGAGACATTCATTTGATCTCACTAGTACAGACTTTTTTTTCAAAAAGAAAACAAAAGAACCTAATATAAAATAGGTACATAATAAACATTTTTGAATGTATAAATGAGTGAATGAATGAACTAGAAGAAGTGATGCATCTAGAAGAACTTTCTGCTAGGTTCTTTACAACTGTTAATTTACTATTGCAACAGGTAATAATGACAATATGTTGCATGTCTGATATTTCTTACTTTCCAGTGTCCCCACTGCCACTACCCTCATTCAGGCCTTTATTATCCCTGTTTAGATTACTTGCTCCCCTCTAATTTGTCACCCATATAATTAATAGCCAAAATGGTTTTTCTAAAAAACAAATTTGGTTGTGTCAGTGTCCTGCTCAAACTCTCCAATTATCCTACTTTTCTATAAAATAAAAAAACTAACTCTTTAGTTACATTCAAAATTTGTCCTTTCCTATGTTCTAATCACATTGAAATACCAGTCCTTGATTCACTATTCTATTTTATACATTTTTTTCTAGAACTTCAGCTACTTAAGAGAGCCTTGCCATTCTCTTATCCCAGCCCTTTATATGTACTGTTACTTGTCTGAAATGCTTCATTTTAACTGTCTTCCTCTGCCTGTCTAGCTATAAAGCGTTTATATAGTAAGCATTTGATAAATGCAGTGAATGTCATTGCCATCGTTATCTTTGTTATAGTCATCTTTGTCGTTGTTGTCATCGTCGTCATCATCATCATCATCATCACAAGTTGGAGGTCCTACCCTGTCAGAGGTATCAGGGATTTTAATTACTTAGTTCAATTTACATTTTATATATAGTATTCTCAAATAGATCAAGGAAAAGGAGGAGGTTTGCTTAGACTTATACAGCTTATGAGAAAGATGGCAAATCAAGAAAACTAGCACCTAACTAAACTGAGTTTGCCCACTGCCCCAGTAAGCCTCATGTGGTTTTGAAATTATCATACCTTTTGACTGATTGATGGCTGCAGCTAATATAGAGGGAAAAGCATGGTCAGTTTCAACTGGACTCACATCCTGGCTCCTCAATTTACTTGATTATATTACTTAACTCATAAAGCTGTTAAAATGGACACTGTATATACGATACATAGCACAAACCTTGAAGAAGTACTCCCCCACCCCCCTGAATGTCATATTTGGTCTGTGTCCCCTCAGATGCATAGGATAGAAGGGTTTCTGAGACCTTATAATTATACTGGTCAAAACCGTGGTTGGTTTTTAAAACTTACAGAAGGGAGATATCATGGGAAGAAAGCTAAGAACATATTGTCTTCAGAGTGAGCAGAATCCCAAAATAGGTTGCTGCATACGGGTTTCTAGTCGTGCTTGGGAATGCAGCCAACTGAGCACAACATGGCCCTATCCTGGGACACTGCCAGCTTTGCCCTCCCTGTGTGTGGGACAGGTGCATCTTTGCCCAGCTTCCATATTTTGTATCCATAATAGATTCAAGAAGGTTTAGATCCAACAAAAGTTAGAGAGGCCAATAGAGGGGTCTAGGCACCTCTGAACTAATTTCCTGCATCTTAGTACTCAGGAATCTAAATTTCTATGTATAGAAAATTCCACAGAGCTGTTTATCTAGTTTCAGAGGGAACATGCCCTCAGTTCTGCCTGTCTTCTTGTCCCTACTGCTGTCTCTTGGACCTGGCCCTTCTCATTTGAGCTTGAATATATCAGACTGGGATGATCTTCAACTGGCGAATTTGGAATTTTTAACTCCTGTACAGAGAAGCTGAAATTGTATCAAAGAAAACTGGAACCTCCATTCACTAAGAGGCAGTGGAGTAGCATTTATTGATCTTTCACTTCATTTTCTTGATTAATTTTTATCAATTCTCTAAAGGAAATATTAATGTCTTCTAACAAATAAAGAAGCTGAGATATAAATAATCAGTGACCATAATAACTTAAGCAAGGTCAAAAAGTGCTTAGGCCCCAGAACAAGACTGTAAATGTTGGCCTAATTTGTGCTTTACTATGTAATCCCCAGTAGGTGCATCACCTGTTTTCTTTACTTCTCAGCTGAGCATTCCTCAATGTCTCTGGTTTGTCTTTGTTCCCATATTCACAAAGGAAGCATAAGTTATTCCCCGTCCCCACTACTTATTTCTCCCTCTTTTCCCCTCCCAGGTGTCTCTCCTTTTAGCTCTTGCTTTTGGATGAATTCTATGACATTGATCATGTAAAGTATCACTTTCTGATTAATGTCTTCCCCAAAATCCTCATTAGGTATGAATTACATAATTTTCTAAAAATAGGCACTAGATGTCTTTATTTCATAGTATGAAACAGTATAAAGAAGTCACACAGGTGGCTTGCAAACAAAAAAGTTTTGGTGATGATTTCATTAGTTTGCCAGTTTGAAGGAGTGAAAGAGAGGGACAGAGGGAAAGTAGATTTAGAGTGGGAAAGTTTGCATATATAATGATGCCTGGGACTAGGGATGTGTTTAACCTCTGTGAACCTTAGTTTCCTCCCCTGACTATAAGGACACTCATCCCTGCCTTCTCTTCCTCACAAAGTTAGTGTGAGATCAATGAAGATAAAGATGTAAAAGCATTTTACAGATTGCAAAATGCTTTACAATAGTAGATTTTTACTGATAACATTTATTCAGGATTTTAAAAATAACTGTTTTCACATGCTTTCTTGTTTCTCACTATTTTGGAGCATGGACTGTTATTCCATGGTCTGAAATCTTCTTTATTAGTGCGAGAGTCCTGGGTTCACTGGAGTCTAGGACTGGAGTTGGAGGAAGCAGTTTTTACCTGGGGTTGCTATAACCCTGAAATTAGGGAAAGGAACAGAACAAGAAAACTTGAAACTCAGAGTAGAAAGCCAGAGTCTGATAGGCCAAAAAAAATAAATAAACAGAGTGTCTAAACGGGGGTATCTGAGCTGGAAATGTGACTTCAGAAATATGAAAGTCTCTAACTTGAGAGCTGGATGAGCCAAGTGTAGACTGTGACACTTTTCTGGTATAGGCTTGGCTATTTGCAACTGACTGTGTGTTGGCTGCTTTTAAATAAGGACCTGGGTCAAAATGAACATTACATGGATGCTTTCATTTTGATGTGATCCATCTGACTATCAAACTGCTTTTCCAGGTGGGTCTCATAAATCACTTTCCAGGCAGCAGTGGTCTGTAGGGTTCTTGGAACTGAATTCACACAGGGGCCAAAGTTTTTGAGCATTCATACTTTTGTTAAAAGTTGTCATCCTTTCTGGTTTCATTTAAAAACATGACTTTTTTTTTTAAAGATATAGAACAATCAACCTCATTCGTTTGCTGTGACAGAGTTCCACTTTACTTTGAAGGTACATCATCTCAGAAGTAACTTGCTCTTTTTCACCACCTATGAACATGTGTATGTGTATTAGTCAGGGTTTTCCAGAGAAACAGAATTGGTAGGATGTGTAAATACATAGAAAAAGATTAATAAGGAGTTGACTCACACAATTATGGAGGCTGGCAAGTCTAAAACTTGCAGTGTGGGCTGACAGCCTGGAGACGCAGGAGAGTTGATGGTGCAGTTCCCTCTGAAAGCTCATAGGCTAGAGACCAGGGAAAGCTGATGGGGTGGATGAAGTCTGAAGGCAGTCTGCTGGAGAATTTTCTCTAGCTGGGGGATCTATTTTTTTGTAATTCTATTCACACTTTTGACTAATTGGATGAGACCCCACCCACATTATGGAGGGCAATCTGCTTACTCAGAGTTCATTAAGTAACATTTAAGATGTTAATATCATCCCAAAATACCCTCCAAGTAGACATAAAATTAACTATGACAGCATGTAAAAAGAAAAGACCATGTAATAAGGTCCTTATGCACATATTATACACTTGCATTGGATTGATTTTATATAAACTTTTATTGCTTTTTAATTTGTTTCATTTTATATATACACATAGGGAGATTTTTAGTATAATTTGTTTTGAGGAAACTTCTAGAAGTTTACCAAAAAATTATTAAAGGCACATAAAAGTTTTCAGTACTAAGTCATTGCACAACAGAACTAATTCATTACTTTTTCCAGCTTTACTGAGATATAATTGATATATAATATTATGTAAGTTTAAGGTATATACTATGTTAATTTGATACACTTATATATAAATGAGTAATACCATAGTGTTAGCTAACACCTCCATCCTGTCTCATAATTGCCATTTATATTTTTGTGGTGAGAATATTTAAGGTCTACTTTCTTAACTTTCAAGTGTATAATATTGTTAACTATACTATTGTTAACTATACTTTAGTCAATCAAGTAATTAAGCAAAACAAAACAGTGGTAGACTTTGGACATGTAAATATAATCAAGATATACATAATCACTGTTGTCATGGTTCTTATAGTCTAATGGTGCTGACACAGAAGTAAACAGGCAGTTACATACCGTATGATAAGTGCTGTGACAGAGAAGGCATAGGATGTATTAGTGAGTATGCTGTAACAAAATACCACCGACAGGGTGGACTTAGACAACATAAATTTATTTTCTCATAACTTTGGAAGCTAGAAGTTCATGATCAAGGTGCCAGAAAGTTTGATTTCTGGTGAGAGCTCTTTCCTGGCATACAGATGGCCACTTTATTGCTATATTCTCACATGGCTTTTCCTCAGTGTGTGTGCAAAGAGAAAAAGAGTGATAAAGCTCTCTCTTATAAGGACACAAAATTAGTCTCACCCTAATGACCTCACTTCACCTTAATTACTTATATGGAGGCTCCATCTCTGAATGTAGACACACTGGGAATTAGGACTTCAACATATGAACCATGGAGGGGAAGAACAGAGTGCAAAGACTTAGACCATAACAATTGGGCTATGGAATCACGTATGAGCACCCCAACTCAGGCATAGGGATAGTAAGGCAAGAAATTATTTTTAAGGTTATATCTGAAGAATAAAAAGAAGTTAGCCAGATAAACAGAAGGAGACAGGGAAGTGACCCAGGTCTGTGGGAAGAGAGAAAGGAAACATAACACTTTGGAAGGAATGAAGTTAGTTTATTATAGTTGTTACTTAGGATAGGAGTGGGAGGTTGAAATATGGGAAGTATGGGGAGTGGAAAGGTAAGCAGAGGTTAAATCAATCGGACATTAAAGCCTACATTAGATTAGGCTTAATAATTGGCCATCAAGATTCTGGGTTATGTTTTAATGGCAGTGGGAATCCATTGAAGAATTTTACTTGAAAGATTGGTGTAAGCAAGTTTTTGTTGTAGAAACAGAATTATTTCTGCAGTGTGGAAAATGGATTGGCTGGGGAGAAATCTGAGGCTGGGAAAATGATAAGGGGCTCTTAAACGTAGCCAGTGGCTATAAAATATGCATTTGGATTATTTCACTTCTTTTGCTACTTGTCAAACACATACAGAAACATGCAAACACACACATTCATACCCACACCTCTACCTTAGTTTCTTCATTTTCTGATACTTAGAAATACAGTGTATATTATGTAGAACACCATAACTTCTGTTTGTATGGTTCCCTGGTTTTGGTACCTTTTTTTGCCTTAGGAAATGTGGGGAAAACACATTCCAAGATGCTTTATGCTACTAGAAGTCCTCTCCTATATTTTGTCCATATTGCTTTCTGGGAGTTAAGTATCTGAAAGACAGAGGAAGATAGGTGAGGTTTATGATAGGGAGGACAATTTTCCTTCAAAAAGTTGCTCTGGTGGAGAAGAGTAACTGTCTTGTTTTCTGGTTAATGGACAATTTGGTTAAAGTAGACCCTGGATCTTTAAGTCTAGGACAAGTAGGGGGAGAATAGACAATGTTTTCCTACCTTCTTCCAGTCAGGGGGTTAGGGAAGATGCTCTGTTTTACACTTATATAGATAGATAGAGAGATATAATAATAATTTAGTATCTAATTTTAACATTACTTCTAAGATAGGTTCCATATCCTTTCTTTTCTCTACTCATTTCTTCTTCTTTCCTGTTCTTTAATCTCTTTCTCCTTATACTTCTCTCAGTCTCATCTGGGCATTCTTTCATTCATTCAGTAGTTGCTGAATACCTAACACGTTCCAGGCATTAAACCAATTACTGGGAATATAATTATTAAAAAAAATAAAAGTCCTTTTTTTCATTCAAGGTGGTATCTGTACCTAAACGATTACATTGCAGTACATAAGTGCTCTGATCAAAGTGGCCTATAGTACAATGGGAGCACATTAAAGGTTACACTGAACTTGGGGCTGAGCACATAATAAGTGTTGAATTCATATTAATAACTTTTTAAAATATTTTCTAATGTTGAATTTTGAGAGAGAGAGAGAGAGAGTACGAGCAGGAGAGAGAGAGAGAGAGAGAAAGAGAGAGAGAGGGAGGGAGGGAGGGAAGGAGGAAGGGAGAGAGGGAGACACAGAATCTGAAGCAGGCTCTAGGCTGTCAGCACAGAGCCTGACGCAGGGCTCGAATCCACAAACCTTGAGATCATGACCTGAGCCAAAGTTGGACGCTTATCCAACTGAGCCACGTAGGCGCCCCATAATTCATGTTAATAACTTTTTAATGTGTGTGCATATTTTAGTGCAAACATATGAAAATAAATATCTTTTTTTTCCCACAGGAGATGGATTATAGTCATACCAAATAATACCCCTGTAATAGCAAATGTGTTTTTATAATGGCTTGGCATACAAGGTTTGGTATGTCTGGCTTTTTTTCTTTTTCTTCTCATGTCACTCAGAACAGGCATGATTGATGATTTAGCTTGATTTTCCTTTTACAATTTAGTAAGTTTTATTCTTTTTGAAACAAAGCTTAGGCAGAGAGACCAGAATGACAATAAATACCTGATTTTCTGTACTGTGGGTCCAGGATCATTTGGGGATTGACAAGCAGAGTTTGCAGATACAAATGACACTGCTCATTGATTCAGCCCATCCTCTTTGCTGAGGTGAACTTATTGCCGAAACAAAACACTTTAGCCAGTGAATTTTAAGCAATGCAGGAGCAGAGAGAAGGTTAGACTGACATATAGTGAATTCCTTGCACCATATATATTTTTGCCATGGAAATTCTCTATTTAAGAAAGTTTTAATGCGTCTTCAGGTTTTTTTCTTTTTTTTTCCTTTTTTTCCCCTTTTTTTCTGAGACAGAGGGAGTGTTTACATCTCATTTAATGTTAAAATATTAATCACTCATGATGTGCCTGGAATATGAAACAGCAACAAGAAGGGGTGGAAACAGGCTGACTCTATGTTCTGTGTTTCTTAAAGAAGCTGGCCACTTTTAAAAACTGGTTTTGGCTCAATGGGTAAAGCAGGATTGTTGAACATGAATTTCAGATCGATCTCTTACCTCTGACAGTTACTGCAAGAGTTCCAATCACATTAGCACCTCTTCAGCTTGAGCCAGAATTTATAGCATAAATTCAACATTTTTCAAATCTTAATCAACCTAGAGGTCATTCTCCTCAAAGTGTAGTTTTGCTGCTGCCACCAGAAAATCAATGGGGAAGGGCTGATACTTCCTTCTGCCACAGCATCAGACACAAAATGAAATGCTCCAGAAAGGTCTGCTTCATATTCAGCTCTAGCCCTTAGAGAACTTTTTGTTTTAATGACAGTGGCACTTTTGATCCCCAATGTGTAGGTCCTACCTAGGGGAAACAGTCCAGTCAGCAGTAGCATAAT
Source organism: Cryptoprocta ferox (assembly GCA_028646485.1). Taxonomy (NCBI): domain Eukaryota; kingdom Metazoa; phylum Chordata; class Mammalia; order Carnivora; family Eupleridae; genus Cryptoprocta; species Cryptoprocta ferox. The sequence continues at coordinate 64,092,359 of CM053570.1, forward strand.
CAGATTTTAAAAAGAAGAAGCTTTGATCTTGTTTTTCTATGTTTTAAAAAGCTATTGTTTCTCTTGTCTATAGAATAAAGCCCCAATTATTTGGCTTGGCAAATATACCCTTTATATACCACCGCTTATACCTTTATATACCACCCTTTGTATACCACCTAGTTGGCTTAGCACATTGCTTGGCACAGAGAAGTACTCAAGAAATATTGTTTTGAGTAATTGAATTGATGAATCTGTCCTTGAGAGTCCACATCAAACTTCTCCCTATGTACAATATACCTTAAAGGCTTCAGGTCTTCATTCACACAGCGCTATGAACTTAGTGCCCCCTTTCTTTCTTAATTCCCTAACAAAATATTCGTGTTCCTTTAAGAGGTGGCTCAGAGGTCAGTTCTGTGAAAATTTTGTGCCTCCTGTCCCAAGCCAAAAAGGCCTACTAGTTTCTTCCTCTATGGTCCTACTGCACATTTCTATACCTTTATAATAGCCCTTGACAGTACTTTTCAAATGGATATGGGTGGGCCTGATTCTCTGATAGAATGTGAAATCCATCAGAAGAAAGACCTTGTCTCGTCAGCACTGAGGGTGTTAAAACATCTCAGTTGAACTAAATTAACATTCTTTACAGACCAAATTTTCTGAGATATAAAGTCACAGAATTGGGAATGAGAAATTTTCCACCCAACTGTATAATCTTGGTCTAGCTCTCTAGACCTCAGTGTCTTAATCAAGTGATACAATGGACCAAACTGATCACTAAAATTTACTTGTACTTTAGCATTATTATTCTTGTCATTATTTTTTAATATATATATTAATGTTTATTCATTTTGAGAGAGAAGAAAGACAGAATGACAGCAGGTGAGGGACAGAGAGAGAGGAAGGCACAGAATCCAAAGCAAGCTCCAGGCTCTGAGCTATCAGCACAAAATCCTATGTGGGGCCCGAACCCACAAATTGTGAGATAATGACCTGAGCCAAAGTCAGATGCTTAACCGAGCCGCCCAGGCACCCATCTTGTCATTATTATTATCGTTAACATTTATTACTTTATTTTTGCTGTTACTGCAGTTAGTAATACCACTACTATCCCTTAAACAATTATTACTACCTCCATTAACCATGCTGTCATTAATCAAGTCCCTACTATGTGTTAGGCTCTAAGAATTTAACTTACATATTTCCATTTAATCTTCAAAACAACCACATGAGTTAGATATTATTATCTTCATTGCACAGAGATGAGAATTGATGCTCACAGGCTAAGAAACTTGTCTGAAGTCACACAGCTAGAATATGATAGAACTAGAATTTAATTCCAATGTTTTGAGCTCCAGTTCCTAAAAAATGAGCTTTTCATTTGTTATACCAATAACTTTGAGCCCAAGGAAAAAATGCATTGTTTACTAGAAATAATTGTTTATAATTAAAAATAATACAACCTCATGAAAGACATGAGGACTAGAGACCTACAGGGAAAACAAACAACAGTAAAATCACTCATAATTCTACTAACCAGGGAGAATCCATATTATCACATGCTTGTGAATTTCCTATAGTTTTTTCTATGGTTTTCTATCTTCTCTATCTTCTTTTCTCTATCTTTCAAGTGTATTTATATATGTACGTGTATATACACAGTTGGTTATTGCATATTAGTTGAGATAAAAAATTGGCATGGTAGCAAAACTAGTATGTGGAGGCTGTAATTCTTCTGCCATTGACTGGTCTGAGCTTCATGTACATTATAGTTCACCTACCTAGGGGATGCTCCTATCACAAATACATTTGAGGCCTTAGGGTCTGACTCATATCAACAATTTATCTCCTCCAAGTACCAGAGTTAGGTAACTTTAATTCATTGGAGGTATTAGAGTTTTTGAAGGATGGCATAAAAACCATTGGGAGAAGAAATGAATTTCAACAACTGACTGAATTTCCTCTATTGGGGAAAAAGAAAAGCCATTCTTAGAGTTTGGTGAAGGCCCAATCATTGAAAAAGATTCAGACTTTGAGATTATATTAATTGGATTATAGTCCAGTATCTATTACTTCTTTATTCAGAAGCCTGAGATGTGTATCACTTTGGAAACTTGATCAGGTCTAAGGAGAAACCTGAGTCTGAGAAAGTTAAAGTCATTTGTTCTAATTTTTAGTGCAGCAAAGAAGTAAGCATTACTATTGATTCAGCATCTACATTGGCCACACACTATGTTAGGTTCTTGCCATTTTATTGTTTTATACTCTCATTGACTCTGTAAGACAAAGGTATCTCCCTTATAGAGAAGAGAAAACTGAGATAAAATAACTTGCTCATAGTTACAAACAGCTAATAAGTGGCATCATCAGGATTTGAATCTTTATCGAAGTGACTCCAAAGTCTGTGTTCTTTTAGCAGTACCATACTTCTGAGGCTTTCCAACTCTCAGAATAAGAATAGAGATCTATTTCATGGAGACATTTTATGGAATAGATAATTATGAGTGTAAGGGGATAGAGGTTTCATTAAAGGAATTAATGTGGGAGGATCTGAGGAGGTGATAATTAAGAAAGGGGAGTTGGAGAATCAGAGAAGGGTCACCATCCTGTCAATCTGAGAAGCATGGTGTCAAAGTGAAACGGCACAGTGTGTGATCTTGGGGAGGTCTATGGAAAGCCATTGCATCTATGTACTACTGATGTACTATGTACTAGGGGTCTGCAGTCAGACATCTTGTAGTGGGTCTAGGGTCTCTAGTCAGTAGGGCCAGCAGTAAGGGAAAAGAGCTGAAATGAGAGCAGGAGAGAGGAAGGACAAGCTGTCATCCTCAAGATACCTCTGTGTCTGATATTACAGCATCTGTCTGAGCAAACATCTGCAGAGACTAATGGGTGATGCTTTATTTTCACCTTCCAAATCATGTGCGAGTTCCTCAATGACCAATGTTAACCTGAAACCATACAGGAAAAGTCATTCTGAACAACATAGTTCCCTGCTTAGCTATATCTTTCATAGGAGCCATTTGGACAGTTCTGGAGGCTGTTATGCTCTAGAAGAAATGATATCCAACTACCTATCCTAAAGTCAAATATCTATAGCATAACTGTCCAATAGGACTTTCTGTAGTGGTGGAAATATAGCCATTAACCACATGTGACTATTGAGTTCTTCAATTGTGGCTAGTGTGACTAAGGAACACAATTTAAAATTTTATATAATTTTCTTTGCTTTAAATTTCAATAGCCACATGTAGCTAGTGACTATTGTATGGGACAGACAAAGCTGTAGCATCTGTCAGTTCACCAGCTGGGCACCCTGTGGCAGTAACAGATGTTGAGATCAAAGTATTTCTAGAATAGCCAGTTCTCAGAACAGAGCTTATCCACAGTATGTGCTCAGTGAAGGCTGAATGACTCTCCTAAGTTCATTTCTTTTTGTCTGTATTCTGCTTTTCTTCCAGTATTCTATCTTTTTTTAAGATCTTTATTTTAATTCCAATATAGTTACCATACTGTGATATATTACTTTCAGGTATACATTACAGTAGTTCACCAATTCTATACATTATTCAGTGCTCATCACAATAAGTGTACTGTTTAAACCCCATCAACTCTTTCATCTATCCCCACCTACCTCCCCTCTGGTAATCATCAGTTTGTTCTCTGTAGTTAAGAGTCTGTTTCTTGGTTTGTTTCTCTATCTCTTTTTTTCCCCTTTGCTAACTTGTTTGGTTTCTTAAATCCCACATATGGGTGAAATCATATGATATTTGTCTTTTTCTCACTGACTTATTTAGCTTAGCATAATACTGTCTAGCTCCATCCATGTTTTTTCAAATGGCAAAATTTCATTCTCTTTTTATGGTGGAATAATATTTCATCATGTGTATATGTGTATATGCATACACACACACACCCCACATTTTCTTTATCCTTTCATCTATGGATGGACACTTGGGCTTCTTCCATAGTTTGGGTATTGTCAATAATGCTGCTATAAACATAGGGGTGTATGTATCCATTTGAATTAGTGTTTTTATATTTTTTGGGTAAATACCCAGTAGTGTAATTACTGGATTGTAGGGTCATTCTATTTTTAATATTTTTAGGAATATCCATACTGTTTTCCACAGTGGCTGCACCAGTTTGCATTCCCACCTATTTCTCCACATCCTTGCCGGCATATTTTGTTTCTTGTGTTTTTGATTTTAGCCATTCTGACAGGTGTGAGGTGATAGCTCATGGTGGTTTTGATTTACATTTCCATGATGATGAGTAATGTTGAACATCTTTTTATTTGTCTGTTAGCCAACTGCATGTCTTCTTTGGAGAAATGTCTGTTCATGTCTTCTGCACATTTATTAATTGAATTATTTGCTTTTTGAGTGTTGAATTGTGTAAATTCTTTATATATATATTTTGGAAACTAACCCTTTTTCAGATATGTCATTTGCATATATCTTCTCCCATTCAGTTGGTTGTCTTATAGTTTTGTTGACTGTTTCCTTCACTGTGCAGAAACTTTTTTATTTTGATGTAGTCCCAGTAGTTTATTTTGGGTTTTATTTCCCTTGCCTCAGGAGACCTATCCAGAAAAATGTTGGTTTGGCTGATATCAGAGACATTACTACTTGTGCTTTCTCTAGGATTTTTATGGCTCACATTAAGGTCTTTAATCCATTTTGAGTTTATTTTTGTGTATGGTGTAAGAAAGTGGTCCAGTTTCATTGTTTGCATGTAGTTGCCCAGTTTTCCCAACACCATTTGTTGAAGAGATTGTCTTTTTCTCATTGCATATACTCTCCTCTTTTGTTGAAGATTAATTGACCATATAGTTGTAGGTTTATTTCTGCATATTCTGTTCTATTGATCTATGTGTCTGCTATGATGCCAGTACCATACTGTTTTGATTACTACAGCTTTTTAATGCAACTTGGAGTCTGGAAATGTGATACTTCTGGTTTTGTTCTTTTTCAGGATTGCTTGTGCAACTTGGGGTGTTTTGTGGTTTAATGCAAACTTTAGGATTGTTTTAATATTGTATGCAAACTTTAGGATTGTTTTAGTGTTGTAAAAAATGCTATTGGAATTTTGATAAGGATTGCATTAAATGTGTAAATTGCTTTGGGTAATATAGACATTTTAACAATATTTATTCTTCCAACCCGTGAACATGGAATTTCTTTCCATTCCTTTTTATTGTCTTTAATTTCTTTCAGAGCACAGGTCTTTCACCTCTTTGGTTAAGTTTATTCCTAGGTACTTCATTATTTTTGGTACATTTGTAAGTAAGATTGTTTTCTTAATTTCTGTCTCTCGTGCTTCATTATTAATGTTTAGAAATAGAACAGATTTCTGTATACTGATTTTGTATCTTGTGACTTTCAGAATTAATTTATCAGTTCTAGTAGTTTTTTGGTGGACTCCATCAGATTTTCTGTATGTAGTATCATGTTATCTGTAAATAGTAGAAGTTTTACCTCTTCCTTACTGATTTTGATGACTTATTGTTGCTTTTGTTGTTGTTGTTGTTGTTGTTGTTGTCATCTCATTGCTGTGGTGAGGGATTCCAGTATTATGTTGAATAAAATTAGTAAGAGTGAATATCCTTGTCTTACTCTTGACCTTAGGTGAAAAACTTTCAGTATTTTTTCCCCATGGAGTATGATTATCACTATGTATTTTTCCTACATGGTCTTTATTATGTTGAGGTATGTTCCCGCTAAACTTACTTTGTTGAGTGTTTTTATTATGAATGGATGTTATACTTTGTCAAATGCTTTTTCTGCATCTATTGAAAGGATGTGATATCTCACATTAATTGATTTGTAAATATTGAACTGCCCTTGCATCACGAATAAATCCCATTTGATTGTGGTGAATGATTTTTCTGATATTGTTGGATTCAGCTTGCTATTAATTTGTTGAGGATTTTGCATCTATATTCATGAAGGATATCGAGCTGTAGTTCTCTTTTTTATGGTGTCTTTATCTGGTTTGTTATAGGATGAATTTTGAAGTTTTCCTGCCATTTTAATTTTTTTGAATAGTTTCAGAAGAATAGGTATTAACTTTTTTTTAACATTCGGTAGAATTTACCTGTGAAGCTTCTGGTCCTGGAATTATGTTTGTTGGGAATTGTTTGATTACTGATTCCATTTTATTGCTGTAATCAGTCTGTGCAAATTTTCTATATATATTTTTTTTCTTTAGTTTTGGTGGGCTATATGTTTATAGGAATTTATCCATTTCTTCTAGGTTGTCCAATTTGTTGGCATATAATTTTTATAATATCTTACAATTGTTTGCATTTCTTAGATGTTGGTTATTTCTCTGCTTTCATTTGTGATTTTGTTTCTTTGAGCACTCTAATTTTTTGGTTGATGAGCCTTGCTAGAGGTTCATCAATTCTGTTGATCTTTTCAAATAACCAGCTCCTGGTTTCACTGATCTGTTTAATTGGTTTTGTTTTGTTGGTTTTGTTTTGTTTTGTTTTTTAGTTTCTATATCATTTATTTCTGCTCTAATCTTTATTATTTCCTTCTTTCTCTTGGGTTTGGATTTTGTTTGTTCTTCTCTTTCTAGCTCCTTTAGGTATAAGTTTAGGTTGTTTATTTGAGATTGTTCATGCTTCTTGAGGCAGGCTTGTATTGCCATAAAGTTTCCTCTTAGACCACTTTTGCTGTATCACAAATATTTTAGACTGCTGTATTTTCATTTTCCTCTCCTTTCATGCATTTTTTAATCTTATTTGATTTGTTGGTTGACCCATTCATTGTTTACTAGCATGTTATTTAACCTGCATGTATTTGTGCTCTTTCCAGATTTTTTCTTGTGATTGATTTCTAGTTTCATAGCATTATGGTCAGAAAAGATGCATGGTTTGACTTTGATCTTTTGAATTTGTTGAGACTTGTTTTGTGGCCTAGTATGTCATCTGTTCTGGAGAATGTTCCATGTGCACTTGAAGAGAATGTGCATTCTGCTCTATTAGGATAGAATGTTCTTAATATATCTGTTAAATCCATATGGCCCAATGTGTCATTCAAAGCCACTGTTTCCTTGTTGATTTTCTGTTTGGATGATCTGTCCATTGATATAAGTGGGGTGGTAAAGTCACCTACTATTATTGTACTACTATAGATTAGTTCCTTTTATGTTCGTTAGTAACTGTTTTATGTATTTGGGTGCTCCTATATTTGGTGCATATATATTTACACTTCTTATATCTTCTTGTTATATTGCCCCTTTATCAATGTATAGTGTCTTTCTTTGTCTCTTGTTACCGTCTTTGTTTTAAAGTCTATTTCACCCCATGTAAGCATTGCTACCCTGGCTTTTTTTTTTTTTAACACCTATTTGCATGATAGATGTTTCTACATCCCTTCACTTTCAATCTGCAAGTTTCTTTTGGTCTGAAATGAGTCTCTTGTAGGCAGCATATAGATAGGTTTTTTATTTTTATCTACTCTATGACCCTATATCTTTTGATTGGAGCATTTTGTAACTTTTGATAGATATGTATTGACTGCCATGTTGTTATTTGTTTTTTGGTTGTTTTTGTAATTTTACTTTGATCTTTCTTTTGCAAGAAATTTCTCTGGAAATCCTTCCAGCATTCTCTTTCTTGATTAATGACACCAACATGTACCTATTTTCCCAAGTTCAAAACCCCAGTGTTATCCTTGATTCCTCCGGATCTCTCATCCCTACTTTCAACCACCTGATCATAATAATATAATTTTCTAAGCATCTTTAAAATCTATCTCTCCTTTCTACCTGTATGTCACTGTCTTAGTTCACTTCAGGCCATTGTCATTTCTCTGGCTCATGAGTTAATATTTCAACTGATTGCTCTAACCCCAGTTTGATCCCTTTCAATCCATTCTCTATACAATATCTAGCAAGATCTTTTTAAAGGTAAAAAGTTTTCATTGCTCCTTATACCTCTCATACCTTCTCCCTGACAGGATAAAGTTCATATTCCTATCATGATTTACAAGGCCCTTTTCTGTCTTGCCTCTGCTTCCCTCTCCAGTCTGATCTCTGATCAATCTCTCACTTGGACTATATGCTATAACTATGCCCAACTATTAGCAGTTCAGACAGTACCAAATTCCCTATGACCTCCATAACTTGGCACTTTTCTCTGTAAGGAATGTCCTGTCTTCTTCCTTCAGCACTTTTTTTTTCTTCAGAACTCCATCCTCCCCTACCACTTTTTCAGGTAAATTCCCACTCAATCTTTAAGACTCAATTTAACATATCTTCTCTTGGAGGCTTTTTTCACACCACAGTCCATATTAGGGGTCTTTTCAATGTTTTACTATATCTTCATGCCTCTTTCTTTTTCATTCTCTATGAATTTCTTATGGGCAGAGACTGTATTATATCCCAAGGGTCAAGTAAAGAATCTAGCATATGCTTGTGGCATAAATGAATGATCAGAGTTACTGTCATAGGCAATACGCTGTCAAGCTAGTTGCAAGTGGACCAAAAGTCAGAATATAAAGGTAGAATTATGGAATAATAGAATTTTAGGGATGGGACAGGCAGTTTACAGGCTATGGTAGAAAGGATATAAGCTTTGGAGTTCTAGTCCTAGCTCTGCTACTTCCTTGGTTATGCATTTTTGGGAAGTTATTAAATCTTTTGAAACTTTATTTTTCTTATCTATAAAAAAGAGAAGGTTATACCTATTTCAGAATTGTAAGAAGTAAAGAAAGTGTGTAAGGCACCTAGCACAGGGCCTGGCATGTATAATCTTTGATACATATAGTTTATTCCTTAGAGATTTTTGAGTGTGTCTTGTTTATTATTAATGACGTTTTCCAGTAGAACTGTAATGTACCATTTTTCAGGATATATTGCAAATAAAATGCTATTCTTACTATAATTGATCATCCTTTAGTACCAATAACATAGGGCCATTTGAGGCCTTCATATCTTTCTATAAGAGAAGAGTAAAGCTAAGGAAAATTAAAGACGATTTTATAAATTTAACAGTATGTTGGACAGTTCCTCTGGGACCTTAAAGCCTTTCTGAGAATTGCAAGGTTAAATGTCAATCAAACTATTTTTGGTGCATAAACATAACTGTCCATGGTGACAGTCACTGTTTTGTTGGCTCTGACTTCCATCTATAGAATCACCATTTTGTTTCATTTCAAAAACCATTTAGAAATGAATTTGATTTACCAGAGAGCAACATTCCAAAAACATTTAACTGGATCCATAGAAACATAATCCAGTAGAATAGCCTGGCATGAAATTTTGTTGGTTATTCACAGTATGACCATCTTTCTCCTTGCTTAGCCTGCTGCCTGCATTTAGGACTTCTACAATTATCAGAATCCTCAATTGGATTATACTTTTATGTAAGTCAAGCCAGTGAAGTATTAAAAAATACATAATTCATTTTACCCAGAAATTTAAGCCTTGACTTCTATTGTAGTACCTAATCTGATTTCCTGGTCATATAAAACCTTAAAAGGTCTTCCAAGGGCACAGCACCACAGTTTCTCCTTTTCCCTCACTATTTGTCAGTTGTATATATAGGAGCTCAGATTTCCTCTCAAGTCAGGATGTTTGTGGTGACATTTATAAAAGAGTGAAAGTTTTAAATGTTTACTGAGCTCTTAGCAATTTTTGAAATAAGTTGTGTCAGGAAACCAGCTTCAGGCATGAGAAAGAGCTTAAGAAGACAGGCAGTATTAGACCAGAAATCAAGAAGCCAGAATTTGAATTCTAGCTCTACGATTTATCATCTGACCTACTTGACTTTTTTAGCCTCTTCATTTATAAAACGAGAATAATAGAACTTAGTTTGCAGGATTGTGGTAGGTGTGAAATGAGGTAATAGGCAACTAGGTAAATAGAAGAGCAAAGTGCTTTGGAGGCTGGCAGGGTGGATTTTAGGACTGTTTCCTCTGTTAGCTCCTGTTTGCCCTCAATTAAATCACTTTTCCCCTGAGTTTCTAGTGCATTACACATAAAAAAAAAAAGTAAAAAATGTCAGATAATCTCTCACTTTCCTTTGGGCTAGCAAATCTGTGATGATCATTTCCCTCTCCATTTCTAGTTGAAGAAAGGAGCTAACAGCAGTACAGAACCATCCTTCCAAGAGGTTCTTGATGCCTCCAAGTTGGGCCTGCAACCAAGCAATTCTAGTTATCTTGTTTTAACTTCTTCCAAGTCACCTCTTTATTCTTAACATTTTTTTCTCATTTATACTGTGATCCATTATTTCCTTTTTGTAAAACATTCTTTTTAATGGAACATGATTTAATTTCAAGTGATCCATCCAAAATATGTGATGTATTTGTATTTTGTGTCCAAGGAACCTAGGTCTCCACTCTAGGAGAAGTGTTAGCCATCATTCTATCTACTTAACTTTCTCACCACCTATCCTTGACCCCTTCTGCTTCTTTCATGACAGAGGGCATTTGACTTCTGTTTGAATGCTTCTAGTGATTGAGGCACTCACTAGTAGAGCACTGCATCTTTTGGACCATTCCTTATTACCTGTATCAGATTCCTCCACAGAGCTTGAAATTTGGTGATACAACTTACAGCAAGTGAACATTACTGTTACAACTTCAGATATTATGTACTAACAAATGGTCCGTTTGTGGAAATGCTTTGACTTTCACTAACTTGACTCCTATAATGAAAAATTAAAGATCCACTTTTGTATGCTGGATCTGCCACTTACTACGGTAATATCTTGGACAAATCTATTCACATCCTAGTTCTCATTTATCAAATGTATATAAGAATATTCAGCTTGCCTTCCTCCAGGTTTTTGAGAGGATGAATTAAGGTAACACAAATTATATACTTTAAAAAGTGTGATCCCAGCCTCTGTTGGCCAGCAAATGTTTATAAATAAAGTTTCATGATAACATAGCCATGCCCATTATTTACATATTATATTTTTGGCTGTTTTCATACTACTTTGCTTGAGTTGAATAGTTGCAATAGAAACTGTGTGGCCTACAGGCCTAAAATATTTCCTTTCTATCCCTTTATGGAAATGTTTGCTAATCCTTGTGTGATATGAATATGTGTTTGCTATTAGAATTACTAGGTTATTTTAATGTTTATTTATTTATTTTTGAGAGAGACAGAAAGAGAGGGGCAGAGGGAAAGAGAGGGAATCCCAAGTATGCTCCACACTGGTAGCATGGAGTCTGACATGGGGCCCAAACCCACAGACTGTGAGATCATGACCTGAGCTGAACTCAAGAGTGGGGCACCCAATGGACTGAGCCACCCAGGTGCCCCTTGAGGGATTATTTGAGGAATAGGCATAAGATGATGATATTGAAATATATTATTGGAAGAAACCTAATTAACTCAGTGGTGAACATTAATTGAGCACCTGGCAATGTTAAACATTGTCCTATACATTTTTCATACATTTTCTTGTTTTTTTTTAAGTTTTTATTTAAATTCTAGTTAGTTAAGATATAGTGCAATACTGGTTTCAGGAGTAGAATTTAGTGATTCATCACTTATACCTAGTGCTCATCACAGCAAGTGCCCTCCTTGATACCCATCACCCATTTAGCCCATCCATCCCCCACCCACCTTTTCTCCATCAACCCTCACTTTGTTCTCTACAGTTAAGAGTCTCTTATGGTTTTTATTGTTTAATCTTTACAACAACACCATGTGCTAGGCATCTTATATATCCATGTTACAAATGAACTGACTCTCAGTAACTTAACCAGGGCTACACTGGCAGAGAGCCAGGATTGAAATTTAGATATCTGATTCCAAAATTTGTGTTCCTTTGATGCCATCTAGCCTCTTATAGGTATGACTTTAAGTATTGTAATTCTTACCTTTTATGGAAAGGTAAGCCTTTTATGGAAAGTATTAAGATCTGAAAAGTTGTATATGATCAAGTTAATAATGGGTACAAAAGTTTAGCAAGCATTATGAATACATTAATATTGGAAAGAAGCTCAAACATAGCAGGATCAGTGCTTTGAAAACATATAGAGACAGATAATAGCAAAAACTAACAGACTGATGAGGATTGAATAGGAAGGATTACTGAATCTTTGAATGTTTTGACATCATCACCATATTTTTGTCAGCACACACCAACCTTTTTCAGTTTAGGTATCTATTATTAGTTCAATACTTAAAATCTCAATGGAATCCTACATGGTGAAAAGATAGGATGAAAGGGGTCTGTAAGCTGACAGGCTGATTGTTTCCCCCGTCTATGTTTTTTGAAAATCTTCTAACATTAACTGTAAAATACTCAAAATTTTAATAAAGTAGATTGGGTTTCTTCATTAATAGTGTGGCATGAAAGCAATGATTATTGAGAACTTCTTTTAGAGCATAAGGGTTATCATCAGCTACACACAAAAAAAGGTAACAAAATATATATCCCTTTCTTTGCATATATTACTAATATCACACTTGTCATCCATGTAGAATTTGTAGAATTTAGAGTTAAAAGGAAACTTTAGGATTTTTTTTTTATTTAACTCCTTCAGTATAAGTAGGAAAACTGAGGCTGAGAAACATTTAGTTATTTGCCCAAGGCCACACAGTTAATATATGTCAGAACTAGAACTCAATAACTGACCTCTTTCTCATTCACTTGTCTGTTCGTTTATTCATCCATCCATTCATTAATTTTTAAAAGTTAATTGAGTCATTCATGTAACATTTATTGAGGGCTTTCTATATGGTATCCACTATATTAGATGCCATCACGTAGGTGTTACTTCACCGAATTCTCATGAGCTAGGTATTATTACCCTCATTTTATAGCTAAGAAAACTGAGATTAAAAGAGATTAAAAATTTTGTCCAAGGTCTCACAGCTTTGACCTGAATTAACCTAGCTAGAGAGACTATGAAGCCGATTCGAAGCTCCTTGTACAATTCCAAAATCAGGCACAATAGAGGTGAACAACACTTTGTTCCAAGTCTGAAATAAATGTCTCGATCAGACTGTCAGCATGACCTAGTACAAAATTTAGTATGTGAAGCCACTGTCCAGAGACAAAAGAGATGATATGCTGAATAATCTAGTCAACAGGTATTTATGTGTTTCATTTTACTTGACATTTTATTTTCCCAAAATAATAAAAACAAAATCAATCTTGAAAAAATGTAATATTAATCCTCTCATTGAAGCATAATTAATCCCACTATTGCCTATTTCCTTCCAATATTCTCCTTATGTATATACATTTGAAATGAGTGCAGCCATGGTAATGTGAGCTTATATATTGCTTTTTTATTAATATCAGAACATGATATAATCTTCCAATGTCAGCCCATATTCCATTCCATGTATACTCTTTGCAATTACAACTTTAATCAAAGATTATTCAGTTGCATAATCATACCAAAATTTACCTCATTCTCCTTGTTGCCCTCACACAAATATGTAAATTCACTTTTTAAAAAACTAATATAGCTAATAAGCATGATCCAATATTTAGGGTTATGTAGTATTTTTTAATATTTTTATTATTTATTTAAAAATAATATGGGAAATAGTTTAAAATCTGATTCAAAGGGTATGAATGTCATTCATTTTTTAAATATATTTCTATATTAATTGCAAAAGGGATTGTATGGATTTACAGCGCTTACATGTGTAAAATAGGAGACAATTTACCACATTGGGGGCTATTATATATTTGACAGATTTTACTAATGTAGTAAATGGCTAGATGTTTTAGATACCTGGCATATATGTAACAAAGTTGATATTTTGTAACCCAAATTCAAAGATTTGACTCTCATTTTTGCCTAAACAAGAGATGTATATCTCCTTTGCGTTAGCATATTATCGACAAAGTTTAGGGAACAGATTATGAACAATTGCAGTGCCCTGCTGTGAGTGATAACAAAAGGAAAGCAATTTCAAAACCTAAGATTTTTTGTAATATTTATGACTTCTCTTCTTGTTTCTTTCATATTAAGGCTAAAAATAATTTCACTTAGAAAATTGTATAAAAGATATAAAGAAGTTTCATTAAAGATTCCTTCAAATGTTGATGTATCTTTTTAATATATAACCTTCTTTAATACTGTAACCAATAATTAAAATAAATCTACATCAAAGAAACAATAAAGGAGCTAACCATGAAAATTCTCATTAAATACAGTTTTAATACATTCATTTTATTTCATTTAGGAATACTTTATATAGGCACATATTTTAGAATAAATAATAGGAACCCTCCTTGAGACATCATAGAGAGTTTGGAACCCCTTTGGTAGGAAATTATTTTAGTCATTCATTCAATAAATCTGTATTACTTAATGTCTTTTTCCTTTTTATTGTTGTAAAAAACACATTACATAATATTTACCATATTAACCATTTTTAAGTATATAGTACAGTAGTGTTAACTAGATGCATATTTTTGTGCAACAGATTTCTAGAACTTTTTCATATTGCAAAACTGAAACTCTATACCCATTGAACAATTCCTCCTTTCCCCCACCTTCCACCTTTTGATAACTATCATTCTGCTTCCTGAGTTTAACTACTTTATTTCTTCATATTAAGTGTTTAAATTAATTAAATTAATTCCAATTAATACTGGTAGTTACTCTACAGTATTATATTAGTTTCAGGTGTACAATATATGAGTTTAACTACTTTAGATGCCTCATATAAGTAAAATCATTCTGTAGCTGTCTTTCTGTGACTGGCTTATTTCACTTAGCATAATGTCTTCAAGGTTCATCCATTTGTAGCATATGACAGGATTTGCATCTTTTTAAAGGCTGAATAATATTCCACTGTATGTATGTACTACATTTTCTTTATCCATTTATCTGTCAGTGGACAGTTAAGTTGCTCCCAACTCTTGGCTGTTGTGAATACTGCAGTGAATATCAGTGTGAAAATATCATCCTGTTTTCAGTTCTGCTGGATATCTACCCAGAATTGAAATTGCTGGACCATATGGTAAGTTGTTTTTAACTTTTTTGACAAACCACCATACTGTCGGTGGCTGTACCATTACTGCCCAATGTGGGAGACTTTTAAGAGCAACTATTCTCAGACTCCCCACTGGCCTGGACGAAACTTTCTCAGAACTACACTGGAGTCTGAGGCACTTCCTATCCAATTCTTCCTTTCTTTTCTCCTTTCACAGTTTCTGGACCTGTACTGCTGTTTGAAAGCTCTCCCTGCCTTGCTCCCACCATGTGACAGTTCAGACAGTCCTCTCAAAAACTCTCTATTAGATCTAATGCTATCTTGGTTCCTTGTTGTCAAATGATGTGAACTAACAAAGTGGGAAGACCCTAATTCTCCCTTTCCCCAGTGTTATCTCTCCATAATTTTACCTCAAGGCAGTGACCTCTTGCTATGGGTACTAAAGCTAGTATATTTCTTCAGCAGTGTTATGTATTTATAATAGCTAGGCACAGAAGTTGTTTTCAAGCAACTTCTGTTTTTAGGCCTGCAGGGCCCTCGAGGCAAGAGAACACAAAAGCCTGATTATCTTTTATTCATTGGAGAGGGGAAAATATAGACAACAAAACACAAAGAACTCTCATTACTCTGAAATATTTATTAACTTATTAGGAGACTCATTTAGGTAATATTTGAACTGTACTTTCACATACAGTATTTCATTTGACATTTATAGGAGTTCTTAGAGGCAGATATTATTTATACTTTTTAGTTGCAGACATTTAGGACGAGATAGATTAAGTGATTTTCTAAAAGTCACACAGAAAACAAACGGCCAGCCTGGTAGTTGCAACCTAGCCTGCTAAACATCAAATCCTGTGTTCTCTGCAATCCAACATCTTACAACATGCCCCCTTTTTAAGGTCTTAGTAATAGATGGAATACCTTCATGGGTGTGTGAGTTGTGCAGTAAAACTACATTTGTTTTAATGTTTTCCTGAAATTGTCAATAAGTTTTAAACAGGGGTATCACATTTTCATTTTGCTTTGCCCCCTCACAAATTACGTAGCCAGTTCTGATTCTTTTTACTGTTTTAGTCTTCTTGGATGGCTTATAATAAATAGCACAGACTGGATAGCTTATAAACAACATTTATTGCGCATAGGTCTGAAGGCTAAAGCTTAGGATCAGGGTGACAGCACGGTCAGATTTTAATGAGGGACCTTTTCTGGGCCACAAACTTTTTGGGGTATCCTCACATGGCAGAAGGCAGATAGGGAGCTCTGTTGGAATCTCTTTTATTAAAGCACCAATTCCATTTATGAGGGCTCTACCCTCATGACCTAATCAACCCTCAGAGTCTCTGACCTGCTAATACTCCATTACCTTTGGGGATTAGGATTTCAACATATGAATTTGGGGGACACTAGCATTCAGAAAACACAAGTTATATCGTAGTTTTTTCAGCTGTAAAATCTAATCATCCTTCTATAAAGAGTTTGAGTTTTATCTTCAGAGCAATGGGAAACTAAGTCAACATAGTTTAATGGACGATTCCTGGGGAAATGTCAGAGATCTTAGGTTCTCCACCTGACTATGAGACTTGGGGTCCAGCAGCAGACCGTGTTCATTATATTATGACTGGGTCAAGTCTCTGACCATTAAGTTGGTATAGGGCTGCTGCAATCCTTCATTTTTAATTTTGAAATTGAAAAATGATGTATTTTTAAGTAATGTTAAACTTATTTGATAGCAAAAGCTGACCTATCAAGATATGTGATGTGATGAGAGGTGACAGTCTGTACTTATCACACTTAGTGTGACTATTCATACATTTTTCTACAGAAATATTGCTTGATTATTGACTACTATCCTGGAATCTACTGCATGTGTTAAATAATATACATGTATTGAAAAAATAATTTAAGTTTTTTTTTACTTGAATTCCCAAACTTTTCAGTTTCCAGGAGTTTTGACTAAGGGATTGTATACCTTTATTTCTTTTCTTCACTCACAGGTTAGAGTATTTATGTAAGCCTGTAGGGAATTGATCCTAAGAAGGCAATTTTAAGCCCACCATGTCTTCTAGAGTCTGTGATTTGTGGAACTGACTTCTGGCCTCCTGAAAGAAACCCAGCAAGAATTCTTTGGGAGAGGGGGAGTCAAAGATGGTAGAATTCAAGAATGAGAGCTAAAATAAATCAGAAGATTATATGGATATATAGACTTAAAAAAAAGGCTCATTGTGTAAATTTCCTATAACTTTTAAAAATTGAATTATTTTTAATTTGCAGCTCACTTAAGTTACTTGTATAATTAAGAATTCTATTTTATTACCTGAGCATAGTGTAGTAAGGCTGGCTATGTTCCACAGAATAGGAGCTTAATAAATGTTTGTCAAATAAACGAATAGTTGAAACTGATTCATTCACATTCACATTTCCATTTACCTGTAATGATACTCATATACTTAAGTTAAGCATTTTCATTAAAAAAGATAGATCTGTGTTAGTTATTAAGATGTCTTTAGAAAAATTTTAATAGAGAAACATTTAATCACTTGGATAACAACTGTACTCATTCAGCAAACCTTTATTGGTACTATATGTTAGACCCAATAGCAAGCACTAGGATTATAATGATGAAATACAGTTCCTGCTTCTGAGAAGCTTACATATAGGATATAATCCACCACCACAGTCAAAGGCTACACTTCTCTTATTTCTCTTTCCATGACTTCACTGGCTTCCCTTGTCATCCTTCTCAGTGTGTCTTCCTGAAGACTCATAGTTTTTGGCTTCTCCTCTTTCTATACTCCCTGGTTGTAGTGGAAAAACATACTTTTAGAGCCAGAGTTCTGGCTCTACCACTTTCTCTTAGGTGAATTACTGAATCTCATTAATCTGCAGTTACTTTTTCCATAAAATGAAAATCAAATAATAGTATCATGTACTGTATTCATTTGTCAGGTCTATGAGCAAATTTATAAGGAAAGTGCTTTTACTTGGTATAACTTTATAGAGAGTTTAAATTGCCATTTGACTGGATTGATGACCTTAAGATGATAAAATCCTTGTCACTGGAAGTACCTATGCAGAGATCATAGAGGAGGTTTGTGTTAGGTGGCAATGTATGTATATCTCATATTTCTGTATGCCTCACATATGAAAGGAAACCAATTACCTTTGTTACAAACCACATTTTCTGAGATGTTTGTTATAGCAATCATTCTGAAAGATAGAGATACTATCTCCCTCTGGAGCAGTGAACAGGTTTGATTACTATACAGCAAAAAAAGATTTGAATTCTCTTAGCTCAGAGTTCCTCTCCTGTAACACAACCCACTCTGTGTGCAGGTATCACCCAACCCTCTTTGTATGCCCCATGGGAAGTGGGGCTCAGGGAACCAGTGCAAATACTGAAACTAGCTACTGATATTGCTATGAGTCCTTTGTTTGTGATCCAATAGTCTTATATCTTCTGCCAGTATCCATGAAACTATGGCAAGTTATTTTGTTAGCTTTCAAGTAGGGTAAAAATCTCAGATCCTTCACAGTTCTTAACAGTTTGAAGATAGCAAAAAATAATGTCTGAAGACGTGTCTGTATGTTGAGACAAAAGAGCACTACGCTTAAAGTCAGACAGTCCTAGGTAGGTATGATTCTTTGCTTTGCCACTTATTAGCTGTGGGTCCAAGAATAAGTTATTTAACATTTCTGAAACTAATTTCTCATTGTTACTATAAAGATAATAATACCAGCCTTACGAGGTTGCTGGGAGAATTAATGGGCACAATAATTATTTGAATGCCACTAATGTAGAACCTAGAACATAGAAAGTACTCTATTAGTACAGAATCAAATTATTATTGTCTTAATGTTTCTAGTCTTATGATTCTGTGTCATTCTTTAAATGTTCCCTCTATTCTAGCCTCAGGTTCCCTGTGATGGAAAGAAATAGGTATAAATATGAGACTTAATGGTTTATATTCTCTTATCAATAAAAGTTTTCTTCTTCCTCTCCCATACCTACCCATGAAATACTACCTTCTTTTCTTTTAAGAAAAGTTTAACTTAAGTAGGTATTTATAAAATATCTTCTCTGAGCCAAAAATACCAAGAATAGAGAGAGAATATAGGCTTAACTTTTTATTTTAAATAGGCATTCATTAAACATTTATTGAATACTTAAGATATGCCAGATATCATCTTAATTGTTGAATAAATATCATAAACAATACAGGTAAGTTCCCTTCTCTCATTGAATTTTATCATGACAGTTTAAAATCCAATGTATTAAGTATATGATAGCAGTACAAGTAAGGATCTGGAAACAACTAGCTCTGGAACCTAGCTCTGGGGATTCCTGGGGAGATACCCCCTGAACTGATCTTGAAGGATGAAGGAGGATTATCCATGTCAGTCTCAGCTGGAAATAGATGGTACATCCAAAAAGGTAATTGAAGAGAATTTTTTAAAGAGACTGTTTAGAAAAACAAGTAGAGATTTAAGAGAATCATCAGAGATAGAGGAGCATCTCGGGACTGGTAAAAGTAAAAGGTATTCCCACCCCAAAGACTGAAGGGCTGGGGGAGGAAGCTGTTACTGGAATCCTGCAAAAACTGTAGCTAACAACTCTTTTGTGTGGCTGATGTAAGGGGAAGGCACAGAATAAATATCCCAGCCTCTCTTTCCTCCTGCCCTCCAATTTCCAGTCAGTGCTTTCCATAGGCCCAGTCCAATAGGAAGAGAGGGGGCAAGGGATCTCACCTGATGTAGTCTGTAGAGGTCATCCTCCCAGCACCCCAGGACACAGGCTGATTGAGAAGAATAGAAAATAGATCTGGAAGGGCAAACAGAGAATAACTCATACAGGAAGAGACACAGGTATTCCAGTCAGAGACAACAGCAGCAAGGCACATGCATGTGGAATGGTGGGACAGGAGCACAGCAGTGATGTGCCTTGAGTCTGCCTACAGCAAGAGGGAGCCTCTGCTGGATGCAGAGGTAGGTGGGGTTAGGATGCGGAGGATTTTAAATGCCAAGCTGAGGAGCTTAAACTCCCTTATAGTATATAGGGAAATGTGGCTAAAGGGGCAAAGGAAGTAACACAATATGATTTGTGTCTTAGAAAGTTAGCTTTCCTGGGGCTTGGGGGGAGATATTTCTGTTCCTGTATGGTCTGAGGACATAGGCAAGGAGAGAGGCAATGTCATCAGAAATAAAATGGGTCAGACTGCCTGGGAAAGATAGTGAAGGCCATGTATATAATAGCCTCATTGTAGGGTATTCTTTCGTGTCCTTTCTTGAAATGTAAATGGAATCTTTTATAAAGCAGGGCAGAGCTGGCCTTGAAGCTACCTTTCTCCTGATAATCACTTTCCTGGGAAGAAATGATGAATTGTGCTTTCTCCATATTCCTTCAAAGATTGCTTCTGTAACCTTCCCTTAAACACATTCCCAAGAGCAGCGTTTCATTAAGATGAGGCCATTTTCCTTCTTCAGTATTTGTAGGAAATGTCCAAAAAGGAAATGCAGTTCTATTTCCTTCCTGTCCTGAGAGTCATTACATATTAATAGAATATCTACATGTAGATAAGCTCTGGGTTCCTTTGTCCTACAGGAAGGCATCAAAGGGCACCATGACTTTTAAAACAGTTCTTCAAGGTGGATAAAGGTGGCCTTTAAAAAGAAATCATCACTTCTCAGAAATCACATCCCCTGAGGAGTTTTATTCATTCATTCAGTTGACAGGCAGCAATGCCATGGGAAAGGATAAATGGCACATTCTATAACTGGATATGTAGGACACAATGAAGCATATGCAGGAACCATACAGAGGACACTTGGGATCTTCCCCCTTGGGCTATTACCCACTGGCAAGCTTCTTAAGGACAGGTACCATATCTAAATCATATCATATTCTTACATGCCCTAGCCCACAGCAGTTGATCAGAAATTGTTTTCTGAATAAATAATAGCTTTCTAGGCAGTGGAAATAGCCTAAGCAAAGGTCCAGAGGCATGAGAGAGCATGGTTCATGTTAGAAAATGCAAGTAGTTTGATAAGAAAAGAGTTCTTGGGGAGGAAGAGAGCCTAGTGAAAGATAAAACAATAGAAATCGTCAGAAATAGAATTGACTTTGCCTTAAAATTCTACTGAGAAGTTTGGACCTTTTTCTTACAGTTTTTGGGAAGCTATTGGATAAGTTTGAGTGTGGGTATGACATGGTCAGCTATAAGATTTAGAAAGATCATTCTGATTTTAGTGTAAAAAATGAAATAGGATGAAGTTTAGGGAGTAGGTTATTAAAGTTGCCTGTTCTATGCCAGTGTCAATGAGGATGGAACTAAGTGTTTGGGTATGAACAATATATAGGACATGTAGTGGATGGAATATGGTATTGTTTAGAAGTAAATGATGAAGGTAAAGGAGAAAGGAAGGGTCAAATGTGATTCCTACTTGACTAAATTTCTTAAAGGCAGAGACTATATTTGATTCACTTTTACATCCTTTGTTATAATTATAGCCTCTCCTAGGCATTATCAGAGTGGGCACTAAGGGATGATTACGGGGTGTTGATTAAAGGATTTTGGGAAGGGAGCAGTGAGGGGCAAGTCCAGAAGCATGTCTAAAGCAGGAGAGTATGTATGGAGATGGTACAGATGAATGGTAGGCTAGGGCCAAATTAGAGTAAATTATGGAGAAAGTACAAAATGTTCTGTAATCCAGAACTCTTTTTATCTTAGGGTTTTGAAGTATCAGGTTCTGGTACCAGAGAAGCTAGAAGAGTATGATTCCTGGCATTAGATCCAGGAGCAACACCTAAACTAACACTTAGCAAATATTTTCTAGACGAAAAAGCTGTGAATTAATGTATGAGTGAAACCTAAAACTTCTTTACAAAAGTAATAGGATATTGACTTATGGAGGAAACTGTTTGACTCAGGCCCACTACTAACTCTGGAAAATATTTAAACATATCAAAATTATTTTTAAAATGAGATAATGTATCTGAAGTGATTAGGACAGTACCAGATTTACAGAAATACTCAATATCTGATAGCTGTTGATATTATTTTATGATTTTGATTGAGAAATATATTTATAATACAAATCAGAAGGGATGCCTTCAGTTCAATATATGATCTGAGCTATGACAAGGTAATGGAGAAAGTTTAACCTAATACCATATACAGGGCCTCTTATGATCATGAGGAGGTACATACTGGAACTTCTGGGTTCCGCCATAAAAGACAAATGGTCCTGCAGTCTTTTCCTCTCCCCTAAAAAGATTCCCTGGTTTATTTTCCTTTTATGGTGTCTCACTCTAGACTTTGGAGTCAGACAGAACTGGATATCAATCCCAGATCTAATACTCCTAACCCTGGGACCTTTGACTAATTATATAACTTTTCTAAATCTCAGTTTCCTTTTTCATAAAATGAGGATAATAATAACTGTATTATTGGGATGTTTGAGATAAATTAGATAATGTAAGTAAAACACTTGACAACGTTCAGGAATATAGTAGCGCTTAAGGAATATTGGTTTTCTTCCTGATTTTCGTTCTATTCAGACTTTCAATTGACTGAATGAGGCACATTCACATTATGGAGAGCAATCTGCAATCTGTTTTACCCCAGATTCACCAATTTAAATGTTAATCTCATCCCCAAACACCTTCTAAGCTGACATATGAAATTAGCTATCACAATTGGTAATGAGAACTATTCCCAGCTTCTCCTGAATTCTGAGGCTTTTTCTGCAACTCCTTTCCGTGATTTTTTTCCCCACCCTTGAGTAGTTTGCACACACACGTAAGTACCGATTTGTACTCAACTGAAGATTCAAGGGCAGCCTGTGTAAGTACTGTTCTGTACTCAGCTGAGGATTTGAGGGGACCCTG
Source organism: Cryptoprocta ferox (assembly GCA_028646485.1). Classification (NCBI taxonomy): domain Eukaryota; kingdom Metazoa; phylum Chordata; class Mammalia; order Carnivora; family Eupleridae; genus Cryptoprocta; species Cryptoprocta ferox. Next base: position 64,115,160 of record CM053570.1, read on the forward strand.
TGATCTCTAGCAACTTTGGCTTATACATACCCCCTAATTCATCTTTTTACCTCAGGCAGACCCCTAGAATCTACTTTGGTTTACTTTTCTGTGCTGTGGCCTGGAAACTCTCTTTAGATAGTAAACTGGGTAATCAAAGAGTCACCTTGTTTGTTTACTCTCTCTCTCGGGTATCACTCTCTTTTTCCTGCCTGTTTTGCAATATCTGAAAACTGTTTTGTCCAGTTTTATAGTTGTTTAAGGCTAGAGGTTAAATCTATTCCCTGCTACAAAGAGTGGTAGTATTGACTTCACTAAACTCTTTCATGCCACTGATTTTGTAAAAGTTTGAATAAATAACTTATTACCTCTTAGCCTCAGTTTTTCTAGAATAGTAATTAAATGTAGCATCAGCTGTAAAAATACTCTTATGGAGACTCTTAGAACACTTAATTAATCAATTTATTTATTTACAAATTTTATTTATTTATTTTGAGAGAGAGAGAGAGAGAGAAAGAGAGAGTGAGCACAAGCCTGGGAAGAGCAGAGAGAGAGGGGGAGAGGGAGAATCCTAAGCAGGACCAATGCCGTCATTACAGAGTCTAATGGGGCCCTCAATCCCACAAACTATGAGATCATGACCTGAGCCAAAATCAAGAGTCTGATACTTAATGGACTAAACCACTCAGGTGCCTCCATAGACTCTTAGGATAGCTGAAAGGACCAACAGGTTGTTGGGTTAAGGGTGGGGCTAGGCACAGAATGTATTCTAAGGCTTATTACATTCTTTAGGTGAGGAGCCAGAGCACTTGAGCTTGAAAAGAAGCCTAACTTTGTGGACCAAGTCCATGCTTTATGGCCTTAGAGACCTGGGTTTTGACAAGTCTGAATCCTTAGTTTCATTTGGGGAAAAAAAAGGCAATAATAATAATAGCTTCCTCATGGAATTAATGGGAGGATAAAATGTAGTAATATGAGTAAACTGCTTTATACATGATTATTTTTTAAAAGGGGTTAACCTTATACATTGTTGATGAGAATGTCAAATGGTGCAGCCACTGTGGGAAACTGGTGGTTTCTTAATAAGTTAAACATAGAGTTGCCATGACACAAGTCCACTCCTAGGAATATCCCTAAAAGAATTGAAAACAGATGTTCAAGAAAACTTGTACACATTTTCATAGTAGCTCTCTTCACAATAGCCAAAAGGTGGAAACAACCCAAATGTCTATCAGTTCAAAGAAAACAAAGTATATTCATACAGTGGAATGTTATTAAGCCATAAAAAGGAATGATGCTATAACATGAATTAACATTGAAAACATTATGCTAAGTGAAGGAAGACAAGCATGAAAGACCACATAATATATGGCTCCATTTATATGAATGGCCCAGAATAGGCAAATTCAAGAAACAAAAAGCAGATTAATGTTTGCCTTGGGGGGTGGGGTGGGGAATGAGTGCTTAATGGATATTGGGCTTACTTTTGGGGTGATGAAAATATTCTGGAACTAGATACTAATGATGGTTATACAGCTTTGTGAAGATATTAAGTATCATGGATTATAAAATTAAAATGGTTAAAATGGTAAATTTTATGTCATATTTTTACCACAATAACACATAAAAGGAAGTTAATTAATAAAAGTTGTTATCTTTTTCCTCTATCCTAAGAATTCATACTCTAGGGTCATGTTCATAGAGCAATTGAACAACCTTTTGGCTTGTACATGTTGGTGAATCTTTGGAACATATTATGCTCCTCCCCAAGCTTGGTTCTTTTGGCCAGTGACATCCACTGGACTTCTTTTATTAGCCATTAACCATCCTGTCTTGTGCCAGATCTGGGTGGCTCCCAGAGGGCACCATGCCAAGTAGCAAAATTGCAAATGATCATGCATGCCAAAGCCCAGAATTCTGAAAGGTATAAATGTCCGTCTTTATGCTTTATCCAGCTTGTCTCCCTCCTGCCATGCCAGTAGGATATCAGCTTTCTCTCAGAGCTTCCTGGCTCCAGTTTTCTTTTTGTTATAGTTCAGTCCATCTATTCCAGCAACAACTTTGGCTCAGCTGTGGCCAAAGGAGGACCTTTCCATGTCCAGAAAACTTTGGCAAGACTCTATTATCGAGTAAATTTGAAAAGTAGCAGGAAGGAAGAGGTTAGATTGAGCCTAGCTAGAATGATATACGTATCTGTTCTTTTAATGGACATTTTAAGCTTTTTTTCCCCAGGCATTATGCCAAACTCAGTAGGGATAAGAAGAGGGGAAAAACCCAACCATGTACTCACTATTCACTCATCTATTCATTAATCAACTATTTATTGAGCTTCTACATTTGCCCTTGGCCCTAGGGATATAGCAGTGGTCAAGATAGACATAATCTATTTTTAAGGAACCCAGAAGAGGAAGGGATTAATCTTTTCTAGAAGAAGGAGGGAAATTTCCTAGCGGCAATGATATATGAGTTAAACATTGAAAGTTGAGTTTAATTATCATTGCTGATAGAGAAAGGAGTGAGTGTGTGGGAGAGTCTAAGCATGGGAAACAGAGGGGACTTTGCATATTTAAAATCTCTGTCTTTCCTTCCAACTGCTAGAAAATGCTTTCTCTTGATAATTTTGTTTGCTATCTCATTCAGTTCTCTTTATTTTATTTTAATTTTTTCAATGTTTTATTTATTTTTGAGACAGGGAGAGACAGAGCATGAGAGGGGGAGGGGCAGAGAGCTAGAGGGAGACACAGAATCCGAAGCAGGCTCCAGGCTCTGAGCTTTCAGCACACAGCCCGACGCAGGGCTTGAACCCACGAACGTGAGATCATGACCTGAGCCGAAGTTGGACGCTTAACCGACTGAGCTACCCAGGTGCCCCTCATTCAGTTCTCTTTAACAGCCTTGTGGATTTTATCATTTCCAGTTTACAGACAACGGTTCTGAGAGGTTCAGTAACTTGCTAATGGTTTACTAGCTAGAAAGTGACAGAGCTAGGAATCAACTCCAGATCTCCTTGATGCCAAAGTCCATGCTCTTTTTACTATACTGCTCTACTTTCCTAAAAGAAGCACACATTTATAATACATGTGATAGTTACTATAAAGCATACAACTCTCCATGAATGTTTTCTATTAGAGAACAAGCAACCTAAACTGAGAGTGAGTGGGAAAAAATGTTAATGAGAAAAAAGACATTTGACATGTGAAAGATGAGTGCTACATCTCTCTGTGTCTGTGTGTACACATGTGTGTGCATTGGATGGGGGATAGTAGTGAAGTTTTCTAGCAGAAGGTATAGCACATACAAAGACCTTAAGGCATGAAGGAGCCTATCTGGCAGGCTCAGGGCTTTAACTGGCTTTATGCTTTGGCATGGTTTATGTGCAATCTCTAAATTATTTCCTTGGAGCTGATATCTCCCCATTTTTATTAAATGTAAGAGACATTGTTTTACTCATCCACTCCCACCCCTCATCTCCTGTGAATAGGATGTGGGCTGACAGAAAGAAATCAAATTATTTTTCATATGAGCCCAGCCTGAACAGAACTCATTTGGAGTGTTAGCTCTCTGATCTGCCTGCTCTCACCACACCACCACCTTGCTCACTTAATGGAATGAATATTGGAGAGGACAGGGGAAGTGTCTCAGAAAGAGAAGCTGTGACAATTTCTAAGTAAATGTAATAAATCGGGAAGATTTTTCAAAGGAAATAAAAAGTGTCATTTATGACAGTTGTAACTCCTACACCCACTAAGATTCTTGTACTGGTGCAGTTTAGACTCCCATGGTAGGTAAAATTATTACTTGATCTGTCAAAATGGGGGGATGAGTTGTTGTTTTTTTTCCTCCTTCATGCAGGCATCTTATTTTAAGCAGCCAATTCTGTTACTTCCTGTCCTCTCTCTGTGTTGGTGAAAAAAAAGAAAAAAAAGATAATCAGTTGTTTAAAAAGTTGCATCAAGGAATTGAAATAGAGGGTAGTGGCATAACACTGGAAATCATAATTATCACCCACAGGAGTTTCTAGGAAAAACAAACATGTATTTTGTATTTGAAGAGTTATTACTTCTATTTCACAGGAGGCCTAAGTTATAATGAAAATGATAATGATTACTGTAAATACAATAATAACAAATATACAGCTACCATTGTTTCAAAATCTTTCCTGTGCCAAGTATTATAATAGGTTCTTTTTAAATGTTATCTCATTGACTCCTTCAAATAGCACTATGCTGTATGTATTATTATTGTTATATTAATCATTATTACTATGATTTCCATGGTAGGAATGAGGCCAGAGGTTTGAACTGATGTACACAAAACCAGGTATTACTAAATGGCAGAGACAGATTTAAAATTCAGTATTGTCTGACATCCAAACTCATGCTGTTTCTCTAATGTCTCTGACCCATGGCCTGCTATTTCAGACATACTGTCATAAAATAATCCTTTGTGTTTATTTAGTAGTTCACAGTTTTCTAAGTACTTTAAGTCTACCCTCTCATTTGACCTACATAGAAACCACACTATAATAATAATTACTAGCAATAATTCTTATCAGCCATATTAAAATAATAATAAAATAGTAATCATTTATACTTATTTATAGAGTAATTATAGGGTGCCAAATGCTGTGTTAACCACTTTGCATGTATGAGCTTACAACCATCCAATACAATAGGTGCATATAATGGTTAAGAAAGTATGGATTGATGTCAGGGTACTGGGTTGGAATCCTGGCTCTACTACTGAACACCTATTTGAGCTTGGGTTAATAATGTCTCTGCCTTAACTCTTCATTGTAAAATGAGTCAAATAATTGTACCTACATGGTGGTTTTGAATATTAAATTAGATAACTCTAAAGTGATTAGCGCATAGTAAGTACTCTATAAATGATAATTATTTCTATTTTACAGATGAGAAAATTGAGGATTAGAGAGATTATAGGGATTAGAAGGATTTAGCCCAAAATAGTCAGGTGTGGAGCTGGAATTAGAATGCAGGTCTGTATGACTCACAGTTTCTCCTCTTACCCTATACCCTACTATTAACAGGCAGTAAGTGCACTCATTAAACGTGTTTTAAAATATGAGCCCTTTTTAGTATGAATGGTCTCCCATTAATCAATGTGTTACACATTATAAAAGCTCTCAGTTTCCTGTACAGACTCCCTACTCACACCCACTATGCCTTTGCACAACTCTTTCCTCTGCCTGCAGTAGTTTATCCCACTTGCCTAAGTTATTTGTCATTCAGGTTTCAATCTGAAGTATCACAGCCTCCCAAAAGGATTCCAGGTGGATTAGAGAGCCTATCTCTATATATCGCAATCCCCCTTCCCCCTCCACCCCAGGTTTGTACCAAGTGTCATAGTATAGTTCCTTGAAATTTTAATTTTTTTATGCACAGTTATGGGCTCTTTGAGGGCAGGGACCTTCATGTCTTATTCATCTCTATGTCTAGTACTTATCAGAGTATCTGGCACATAATGAGGGTTCAATATATTGAATGAATGAATGAATGAATGAATAAAAATAATTACTCAGGAGAGTTCTAGCCAACATTATAGAATATGTGATGACATTTTTCTTCTTTATGTGAGACTGCTGAGTAAGTAAGTATTTTAAAGACCTGGTGAAAATTAAGACCAAAGGTAAAGACAACTTTAAATATATCCACCCACATACACCTATAACTCCCCTCCTCCCCCCAACCCCTTGGAAATCTTCTAAATATAGATTATAGTAATTTAGTTTCAAACAACTCATTTTCAGCATCTGACATGTTCATTAACCCCAGGTAGGGGAATTACTGTGGTGCATTAATTTTTCACCAGAGAAGACATTTGTCATCTGTGTAAGTATCATTAGTGCTTGCTACAAAGACGGATATGACACACTCTCTCTGCCGATTGAAGAACCCAGGAGAATTTTAAATAGTATCTGCTGGGCTCTCTATACCAGCCAGACTGTGTACTTTTTGGACCCTCATTAGACAAGGCTCATGTGATATCATTAAGAACCTGCTTTATGAAGACAGCAGAATAATGTATACCTCTGGGGAAATGAGGGCATGAATGCCATATTTAGTTGTTATTTTTCTCTTATATATCTGACTGCCATTTCTCTGTAACCTTTGTGAGCTCTAACAAGTCCTTGAATTTTGGTGTTTCCCAAAATTGTCTTTAGGCTTCCATTTGTCTCACTTTGTACTCTTTCCCACTCTCATGGGTCATATGCTATCTATATGATAATGACTTTCCTCTCCATCTCTAACCAGGCTCTCTCTCCTGAGCTCCAGACCCTTATATGCAGCTGAAGACTGTCTAGACAGATATACTGGAAAAAATCCCAGACACCTCAAATTCAACACATCTAAAATTTGGCTCATTATCTTCTTCCATCTCCAGACCTTTTTTTTTGTCCTGTAATTGAATGTTGCAAGGACATTTCCTCTTGTCTCAAAATTTCACCTAAGGGTCCAACAGTGAGTCCTTATGCAGTAGGTACAGTCACATTCTAAAGAAGGGCTGCTAGATACATCCCTTTAGGACCTGCAAATAGTGCCTGAATTGGCCGAGACCTTCACCCCATTACCTATTTCCAGACTGTGTAAAGAGAAGACTAGAAATTCAGAACAGATTCATTGAAGTATTAAGTTGTTGACTTAGGGAAGCATATATAAGTGGGATGGATCCTAAAAGACCCCTGAGTAAAAAAGTGGAAATACATGCACAAAGAGAAATTGTCTTCTCACTCCCTGGCCTGAAGCCTACTGAGTCGCAGAAACTTTGCGAAACCTCTTAAGCTGTCATTAGAGGTGGTTGGAATTCTTTGGAGAATTTCGCAGGCTTACCAGGGTTTGGGATCATATAGGAACATAGATGTTGATGCTTACTTCTTGGTTCAGAATTACCAACTTGGGAAGCTGACTAGAGTAACTTGTGAAGGTAGGTGAGGAGAAAGACAATGGGGCATCCCTGATTTCCACTAGTTTTGTGGAGGCAAGAAAGTCTTGAATTTCTCATGGCTAAGTATATAGACAATGGTGAAAAGTAGTCTAGAGGGGAGGCTGGGTGGTTCAGTCGGTTAAGTGTCCGACTTCACTCAGGTCATGATGTCACAGTTCATGGGTTCGAGCCCTGCTGTGCTGACAGCTCAGAGCCTGGAGCCTGCTTCAGATATTGTTTTCCCTCTCTCTCTGCCCCTCCCCCACTCATGCTCTGTTTGTCTCAATAATAAATAAACATTAAAAAAATAAGAGTAGTCTTGATTGAGCTTTCTTAAGGGTATTGCTCCCAGGAGGAGAGCTTGTTGGATGATGACATGCCAGGAGTAATTTGCTGTGAGGTGTTGTCACTGGGGGACAGAATCTGAGGGATATTGTACATATTTAGCCAAAAATCCACTACCTATCTTAAGGAACTATGTAGTACTGTGTTCTTTGAAGGATCTTGCAAGTGAAACCCACACCTGCACCACCCAAGAGGATCAACCTATAAGTGCCTACCACACAGAGAGCACTGACAACCAGATTACAATAGCACCATTCAAGTAAGATAGTTAGGACTTGGGATATATTGGATGTGGGAAATGTCAAGTGGAAAAAAATCAGGGGTGACTATTGATTTTTTTTCTTTTGAGCATCTGGATGGAAGGTAGTGCCACACACTATCATGGTGAAATGGAGAATGAGAGAGGCCAAGGTTAGAGGTAAACTTTAAAAGTTATCAACATAAATATGATATTTGAAACCATAAGCCTGGATGAAGTCAACAAAGGAAATACAGAAGAGGAGTGAGTGATGGGTGTGTGTGTGTGTGTGTGTGTGTGTGGTATATGTGTGTGGAGGGACTTAAGTATTGTTTTTCTTTCCTATAAAATGGTGAATGAGAATTTTTAAGAGGGTTATTTGGTGTTTAAATGATTTAGCACATTTGAAGGTGCCTTATAATCTAAAAAGAATATTTTAGGGGTGCCTGGGTGGCTCAGTCAGTTAAGTGTCTAACACTTGATTTCAGCTCAGGTCATGATCTCACATTTGTGAGTTCAAGCCCTAAGTTGGGCTCTGCACTGGCAGCGTGGAGCCTGCTTGGGATTCTGTCTCTCCCTCTCTCTCTGCCCCTCTTTTGTTTTTGCCCACATGAGCTCTCTTTCTCTCAAAATAAGTAAACAAACATTTAAAAAATTTGAAAATGATATTTTAAAAAGTGCTTCTTCACTCTTGAGTTTTGCTCTGCGATGGAGGAATGATAAATAAGGATAGAGAACTAGGTAGAGGTCAGTTAGGAATGTTCATGGCTCTCAAAGAGACATTGAAAATCAAAACCTTTTTTAAAATAATTAAATGAATATGATCATTTGAGAATATTGAGAAAATCCACATGGAAGAAGAAAACAACATTTACATATAACCACAATGACTTGTGGTTGGGTTCCTTTGTTCCCAGTATTTTTTTCTACATTTTCTTTCTTTCCACTTCTTTGATGTTTTTATATTATATAGGACATTGTTAATTATTGACATCTAATGGACAGGTGGCCTTTAGTCTGAATTGGAATACTGAGCTGTCCTAAGTATGTTTAGAAATTAGTTGATAGTTGGCCTTAAATTGTGTGTACACATAGACCTACATGCTGCCTTTAAAAAAAACCATTATATTCCTTGGGTAAATATTTCATAGCTGGATTACTAGATCATATGGTATCTCTATTTTTAATAGAAATGAGGAACTTCCATACTGTTTCCCACAGTGGTTACACTAATTTACATTCCCACCAACAGTCCAGGAGGGTTACCTTTCTCCACATCCTTGCCAACACTTGTTATTATTTCTTGTCTTTTTGATACTAGCCATTCTGACTGGTAAGAGGTGATATTTTGTTTTGGGTTTGTCTTGAATTTCCCTGATGTTAATGATGTTGAACATCTTTTCACTGATAGAAGAAATATATGCACACTTATGTTTGTTGCAGCATTATTTATAATAGTTGAGATATGGAAGCAACCCAAATGTCTATCAACAGATGAATGGACAAAAAAGATGTGGTATATATATATATTTATATATGTAAATACATATTTACATATATAAATATATATACACACACATAATAGAATATTATTTTTGTTCTATATAAGCTTTTATTGTCATAATTAGAAATGTTTGTATTTGTGGGGTGCCTCAGTGGTTCAGTCAGTTGAGCGTCTGACTTCAGCTCAGGTCATGATCTCAAGGTTCACAGGTTCAAACCCCTCACTGGGCTCTGTGCTGCCGACAGCTCAGAGCCTGGAGCCTCCTTTGGATTCTGTATCTCCCGTCTCTCTTCCCCTCCCTTGCCTGTGCTCTGTCTCTTTCTGTCTCAAAAATAAATAAATGTTAAAAGTTTGTTAAAGAAATGTTTGTGTTTGTTTTAGTGTTTATTTTTTAATTATTATTTTATTGTTTTTATTAATTTATATCCAAGTTAGTTAACATATAGTGTAATTATGATTTCAGGAATAGAATTCAGTGATGCATCACTTATAGATAACACCCAGTGCTCATCCCAGCTAGTGTCCTCCTTAATGCCCCTTGCCCATTTGGCCCATCCCCCACACAAAAACCCTCCAGCAACCCTCAGTTTGTTCTCTGTAAGAGTCTCTTATGGGTTGTCTCCCTCCCTGTTTTTATATTATTTTTGTTTCTCTTCCTTTATGTTCATCTGTTTTGTATCTTAAATTCCACATATGAGTAAAGTCATATGATATTTGTCTTTCTCTGACTGACTTATTTTGCTTAGCATAATACACTCTAGTCCCATCCACAGTATTGCAAATAGCAAGATTTCATTCTTTTTGATTGCTGAGTAATATTCCTTTGTATATATGTACCATATCTTCTTTATCCATTCATCAGTCGATGGACATCTGGGCTCTTTCTATATTTTGACTACAGTAGGATATTATTTAGTCATTAAAAAGAATAAGACATTGCCATTTGCAACAACATGGATGGATATAGAGATTATTATGCTAAGTGAAGAAAGTCAGATAGAGGAAAGCACTTATATGTAGAATCTAGAAAACAAAACACATAGATGAACAAAAAACCAGACTCTTAAATATAGAAAACAAACTGGTGATTGCCAGAGTGGAAATAGGTAGGGGGATGAGTAAAACAGATAAAAGGGATTAAGAGGTACAAACTTCCAGTTATGAAATAAATAAGTTATAGAGATGAAAAGCACAGCATGGGGAATATAGTCAATAATATTATAATGTTGTATGGTGATAGATGTTGACTACACTTATTGTAGTGAGCACTGAGTATAGACTTGTCAAATCACTATGTTGTCCACATACAATAAAATTGTATGTCAATTATACTTCCATAAAAAATAAAAATAAAAGACCTAATAACCACAAAATAAATACACAAAAAGGATCATATTGAAAAAAAAACCTGTTGTAATAAAACTGCAACATAGTCTGCTTCTCTTGGATATATAATATGCTTAGAATTTTTAATTAAATTCACCAAGTTTCTTTACAATGATCACCATCATTTTAATCATCAGTTATTATAATGGATACAGAAAATTATGAACAACTTCAGGAGAGAACTAAATAGTAGATATACAGGATTAATTCTATTCTTATATGAGTTTTTTGTTTGTTTATTTAATTCTCATGGCATCTCTGTGGGGTTGTTTTAAGATAAGAAAACTGAGGCTTGAAGGAGTTACATCTTTTCTGAAAGTCACAAGCAGGTTAATCACAGAACCTATATTCCAAAAGAGAGCTTTTTGACTCCAGAATGTATGTGGTTTTCTATTCTGCTAGAATCTTTACAGAATGATTGAAAAAGTGATGATTATTCCAGACCAAGGCACTAGAAAAAAATGTAGTCTTGGGAGGAAAAAACATAAAAAACAAACCCAAAACACAGCTTTTTAAAAACAATTAGAAGTTTAATTAACATACAGTGTTATATTAGTTTTAGTGTACAATATGACGATTCAACAATTCTATACATTTCTCAGTGCTCATCAAGATGAGTGTACTTTTTAATCCCCTTTCTCTATTTCATCCATTCCCCACCCACCTCCCCTCTGGTAACCACCAGTTTGTTCTCTGTATTTAAGAGTTTGTCATTTTATCTTTGTTTTCTTTGTTCATATGTTTCGTTTCTTAAATCCCACAAAGGAGTGAAATCATATAGTATTTATCTTTCTCTGAGTGACTTTTAGCACTATACGGTACATCCATGTTGTAGCAGCTGGTAAGATTTCATTCTTCTTATGGCTGAGTAATATTCCAGTGTGTGTGTGTGTGTGTGTGTGTGTGTATACCACATCTTTATCCATCTATCCTTGGGTTGCTCTCATATCTTGACTATTATAAATAGTGCTGCAATAAAGATAGGTAGGGGTGGAAATATCTTTACAAATTACTGCTTTTGTTTTCCTTGGATAAATACCTACTAGCAGAACAACTATGGTAATTCTATGTTTAACTTTTTGAAGAAGGTTCATACTGTTTTCCACAATGTCTACACATCTTGATGGAAAGATCTATAGCCGAGTCTAAGTGTCTAATGTTAGCCAGTTATGTAGACACACTCTAATGCCACCTGCCCCACAAAGGCTTAGTGTATACTGGAATTTATCAGTCTCTTTCTTGGGAAGCCATGTGCATATTAGGTAGACACCAACAATCTCTATCTGCCTGAGACTCCCTGATTTTAGCATTGAAAGTCATGTGTTCTAGAAAACCTGTCAGTGCTGGGAAAACTGGGATAGTTGATTACACTAAGTATACCAGCAATACATGACAGTGAGTGGAGTGTGAACTTGGGAGCCAGAGCTTATAATACATGGCCCTTTTTTCAGGATGCAGAAGGGAACTGTCTTTCATTCTATGCACTGGTCTAGGTAATGCCAGCACCTGATCAATCCTGTGATCACATGGAGAGACAGTATATACTTTGCTTACAACTTTTTGTCCCCATTGTTCTCAGTGCAGGTGATCAAAGCAAATTGATCCCTGGAAGAGCAAGAGGCCACCTTTTGATTGCCTGGAAAGATGATTTAATCGCTGGATCCCTAAAATCAAGCCCAGTTCCTGGCAAAGGCTAGGCCCTCAGTTTCAGCATTTTTATTGTTGTCTGTTTTGTTTGCTTTGCTTTTTGAGTTATTGTCCATTTTGAAACCATTTATTAAATATGTATTATTACATGCCAGGATGGTATGAATAACTTTTATACACTTTATATCTAATTATCACCTTAGATCTCTGAAGTAAGCAGCATTATATTTGTCTTATAATTGAAGCAACTAAGGCTTGGTAATAAGTGGCACACCTGCTATTTGTATCTTAATCTTCTGAATCCAGTCCAGTTCCCTTTGCCTTCTTCTAAAATTCTATTCAGTAGCCTAAATTACAGAAGGCTACTTAATCTAATCCAACCCATTCCACTCTAATTCACTGTAATTGAACACATAGTTACCAAAGCTTGTTTGTGCCGAGAGCTTCAGTAGACACTGGTGGACCAAAGTGTCTGATTCATGTCTGAACCTCTAGCTCTTAACGTGTGTACTCACACATGGTGCTCACTGAAGTCCTGTTGAAGTGAATATAGAATTAATAAGTTATGGCCTTGTCCTCAAAGAACATCTTCTCTTGTAATGAAGACAAACATATGCAAAACTATAATATGGGGAGCATTCTCAGAAATGTTAGAGCTGTGTAAACTATACTAGACTTTGTAACCTGCTTTTTTCACTTATCAATAAATAACATCTTCTTTTTCAATAAGTATTGATGTGTACCATCCTTTTTAAGTGCTCTATCATTTTTCATTATAAATATTGTTTCATACCTTATTATATAATAAATTTTCTGTGGTCAGACATTGAAGTTTCCAATTACAAGCAGTGGACATCCTTATAACTAAATCTGTGCACCAGTTCTTATTGTGTAAGTAATATTTTTTAAAAAACATTATAGTACCAACCAAAAGTCAAATGAACTATTTCATGGGAAAATGACTGCTTGTTAGTACAAGTATGCAAGTGAAGGATGGTCATCACTTTTGGAATGGTGAAAGGTACTGAGTATAGTGGAGTGGATGATGGTGGCAGGGAGAATGGAGAGAGAGGAGTCTGAAGAAGTGGATATGGGACCTACAAATATGTAGAATTTGGATAAGGAATGAATTGGAACAAGAGTCCCAATGACAAGGAAGACAACTGACTGTCGTCTTGTATAACTGAGATGGAGGAAGTAGCAAGATACGAATTTGTACAGGTCAGCAGAACTTCCACTGTGTGCCATGGGGACCATTTCTCTTTATTCCTTACAACACTCCAAAGAAGTTAGTATCCCTTGTTTACTGAGGAAGAGACTAAGCTATCTGTTTGTTCTGTGATCATGGGACAAATCCCTTATATTTTATTAGCTTCAGCTTCCCCATGGGTCAAATGAGGATTATATAATGTCTGCTTTATAGACTAGTTAAGAGGATAAATTCACAGAATCTGACATATAATAAATATTAAGTAGAAGTTGAAAATTTTGAATCTAATGCCTATGTTTTTTTCTGATATGCTATTTCTCACAGAATTAGATTAGGACAGTGGAGCCCATTTCAGGCCCTTTCCCATCCTACTCTTAGGATAGGACCCCTGATACTTACCATTGGTCTGATTCTCCCAGGTACAAGAACGGGGCCTGGATTTATATTGCAGATAGCACATCTTTAATGCTTGCATTGCCTAAGGAAATGGTCCTAAGAAAGCTACCATCATAGTTTCTCATCTAGGAGCAGTCTCAGTGTGAAGCTGTTGACTCTTAGCTGAGGACAAAGCAGGTACACAGGATGAGCATCTGCAGGAGAGCACAGAGAGGCAGGAAGGAGAGAGACTGCCTCATAGGTAATGATGGGTACCAGTCTCCTTTGTAAACTCCTTTTGTCTGGGGCCAGCCCTAACTCTTCACCCATCACTTTATGTGCCACCTGTATCCATTAGGACAAAGTTGACATCCCCTGCATTTCATAACTTAGTTCTTTTATGCAGTCATCTGGACCTGGACACGTGCTCTAGTCAGCAGTCTCTACAACATTTCTTGATGAACTTGCTGTTCATCATTCCATTCCAGAGTCACTGATACTTTGGAATAAGTCTACTTAACATAGGCTTTGAGATCAATCAGAGGAAGATTATTGTTAAGGTTTGAGTTTAAAATACCTTGTTAGGAAGTAGTTATTTTCTTTAGGTAACTGTCAAGTGTCAAGAAAGCTCCTTTTGTTTAAATGGAAATAATTCTTCCTAGGAAGGTATTTTCCACTTGGCCTGCATTCAGGACCATGTCCCAACAAACCTTCAGGATCAACATACTTCTTTCCTGCCTGTCAGGAATGAAATACCAATACTAGGCTTCATCAATCCTGATGCTGCCCCCTTAGTTTTTATAGCCAAGGTCACTTTGCTTGAAGTTTATATTTGTCATGGAAATTGAAATAAAACCATAAAAGGAATTCTTGGCATTTGTTGCTGTGCTGATAATGTCTTATTTTTCAACATTTTGAGCTAGTGAGGAGGGAGTATTTGAAAAATGTGAGGTGATAGAAGATCCATTTGCTTGCCTGAAAATAACACTTGTCTGCTTTAGGAAACACATCAACAAATCAGTCTGGCTAATCAGTCAGTTGTTTTCTGGGCATCTACTTTATTAGATTAATGCTCTTTTGGGACATTTGGAAGTATGTGAAGATGTTTGTGTCTGTGGTTTATCAGAATTTCTATTCAAGGCAGGAATTGAGAATCAGGTTTTTTCTTCTTTAGGAAAGGAAGCCATGATCAGTGGGGGAGAGATTTGAATTAAGCAATAGAAGAGTCTTGGTTTTCTGAAATATAGTGATATAAGATGGGTGCCCTCCACCCCCCAGCATCCTGATTTTGGGGTGAGTACTTTGGAAGGATCTTTGTGGTTGATTCATAATGTATTTTGCATGTTCTTTTATAGAAGCATAAAATGAGACTAGATTGTTTTATATTTCTTAAGATTTAAGGACTATATACAGTATCTCAGTCCATTTGGACTGCTATAACAAAAATTTGGCTGCTCTAGACTGGGTAGCTTAAACAAAAAAAAAACCCAAAACTCCTTTATTTCTTACAGTTCTAGAGGATGGGAAGCTTAAGATCAAGGTATTGGCTGGTTTGGTGTGTGTTAAAGGCCCACTTTCTAATTCATAGACTGTTATCTTCTCACTGTGTCCTCATATGATAGAAAGAGCAAGAGAATGTTCTGTGTTTTTTTTTTTTGTTTTTGTTTTTGTTTTAATGAAGGTACTAATCCCATTTGTGAGGGCTCTACTCTCATGACCTTATTAATTCCCAACAGCCCCACTTCCTAAACACCATCACATTTGGAAGTAAGGAATTCAGCATATAAATTTTGGGACATACAGACATTCAGTTCATAATACCCAGAGAGATCTGTTCTTAAATGACCCAATTTCTCAATTATAGTAAGAACTCTTCCCTCGCAGAGGACTGGCTCCCTGAAGGGAGGGGCACTCAGGAGAACTGTCTCTCAGATTGAACTCTCTGGGCAATATTAGAAAGTGGAATTAGTCATCAGTTGATAACTGCTTCATCTGAAAAGGTTATTGGTCGTTTGCTCTCTGAGGAGGTGAACTGTTTTTTGCTTTTTTTTTTTTTTAATTTTGAGAGAGAGGAGGGGAGAGGAGCAGAGGGAGAGAGAGAGAATCTTAAGCAGGCTCCATGCTGAATATGTCATCAAGTGACATGGGGCTTGATCCATGAACCTGGGATCACAACCTGAGCCAAAATCAAGAGTGGGACCCTGGGGGTACTTGGGTGGCTCAGTTGTTAAGCATCCCATTCTTGATTGCAGCTCAGGTCATGATCTCATGGTTTGTGAGTTCAAGCCGGTCAGTGAATTCAAGCTCGATGTCGGTCTCTGTGCTGGCAGCATGGGCCCTGCTTGAGATTCTCTCTCTCCCTCTCTCTCTGCCCTTCCCCCTTCAAAATAAATAAATAAACTTAAAAAAAAAAAGGAGTTGGACATTGAAACAACTGAGCCACCTAGAGACCCCAGGTGGTGAACTTTTGTAGAGAACTGAATTAAAGTGAGGAGGACAACATATTAAAATCCATGTCAGGTGTGTTCCAAATAAAGGGAATAGCAAATACTAAGGCCCTAAGGCAGAAATAAACTTGACAATTGAGAAATAGCAAGAAGGCTATTATGCTGTAGTGAATTTATTGAGTCAGAGACAGAATATTAAATCAGAGAGGTAGGTAGGAGTCAGGTCACATAGAGCCTTATAGGTTATACTAAGGAGTTTGAATTTTAGTATGTGTGTGATGGGAAAACAATGGATAGGGGAATGAAATCACATGATATACATTCTTAACTGACAGTAGGGCAATAAACATGAAATCAGGAAGAGCAGTTAGTTTCCTGCATTAGTCCAGATGGGAGATGATGGTGGCTTAGACCAGAGTTGTATTAGTGAAGATGAAGACATGTTGGGCAAAGTCAGGAGAACTTCTGATGGATTAATATAATGGATGAGGGAAAAAGAAGGATAGTACCTTGTTTTTGGCCTTGGTAAGTATCTTGGTAAAGTATGGCTTCATTTACTAACAGTACTGAGGAAGAATAGAATTGGGAGCTGGGGATGATGAGTTCAATTTTATACATGATAATTTGGGATACCAATTAGACATCCAAGACAAAATATCAAATAAGTAGTTCGGATAATTATCTGGAGCTTCAAGGGAAAGTTAGGGCTTAAAATATATATTAGTGAGTCATTAACATAGAAATGATATTTAAATTAAAGAGAATGGATGAGAACACCTAGGGAGCAAGTGTAGCTAGAGAAGATGAGAGGGATGAGAGAACCCCTAGGGTTCTTCAGCATTAGAAGTCGGGAAGAGAGGGAGGAACCGACAGATATAACTGAGAAAGAGTGACTGGTGAGCTAAGGAAAGCTGGAAAGTATAATGACATGAAGCCAAGTGAAAAAAGCTTTCAAGAAAGGCAAGGGTGATCAGTTGTGGCAAATGTTCTTTAAAGATTGAATAAAATGAGAACTGATCATTGATCACTTTGTGTCTTTTCCGTCCTCCCTCCCAGGATGCAATCCTCCTTGTATTGTGGACCATGCATGGCAGAGAGTGTGTAATAACTGTATGTTTATTAATTGCATTCTTGTAATTACCCATTTACTGCTTTCTGGCCTCTCTTTGTGGAAGCAACTCCCAGTTTAGGAATGGGCTATATTTAGCAGTTTATTCCTGTTCAGGAATCCACAAAAGGCTGTTTGATTAAATGCCCTAATATGCTAGAGCTAGAAGGGCTCTTAGTCCTGTGCCCTCCTTTTGTTGATGAAGAACCTAAGACTGACAAGGAAAGTGAATTACCAAAGGACACACAGCAGTTTAACCTCAGAGCTGGAAGTAGAACTAGACCTCATGGGTCAGAGGTGTTCTTTAAGTTACACCTCTGTGCCACTTCTTCCATCATATAAGATTAATTCCTATGGGTCCTGAAAGCTTTTATGCCTTTAATTGGTATGACTAAAGTGAAAACATCCTGTGAAGGGATAATACTTAAAATAGTTCGAATTCAAACCCTTCAGAAATGGAACACAGTCACCTAGATGCAGGAAGGAGAAAAAAGTTGGGAAAGGAGAATCACAAGATCCTGAAGACAGAGGTAGTGTTACAGAGAAAAGACCAGCATTACCTGGATTTGGATCACAACTCCATCTACCAGTATCCTGTGAACTTTAGTAAGTTTCTTAACCTTCTTCAACCTCATCTATAAAACAGGGACAATGTAAAAGTCCTTTTGATAAGTTAGGAGGATTAGGAATAGCACATCTAGAGGACTGAACTTTTGTCTGATGTGTAATAGGCACTCAATACACAATAGCTCTTTATTATTATTTTATTTATATTCATTTTTCTTCTGGTGCTTTGGGTGTCACTTCCAGCAGCCCTAGAGCAAGCCACTGTCTCCAGAGGCTTGTTCCTGTCTCTGGCCACTACTGTCAGACCTGTGGCAGCTGTTCCTTCTGGCAGACTGGAAGTAAGGCCTTTAAAACTGCCTGGAGCTGATATTCTGTGCCTCAGGGCCTCTGTGCAGGTCAAGCAGTCCCCATCAAGGGCAGCCATTCCTGAGGCCTCTTCCTTAAGGCTCATTCTAATGCTTTCTTTCTGCAAAGAAAATGTTAGAATTAATGTGGGCAAATAACTTAAAGACCAAGAATGCTTCATTCAACTAGCAGTTTGATGAAGTGTTTTCAGCATGCCAGGCAATGTGTTAGTCCCCACACTCTGGGAGTTTGGTTTAGAAAGGGAGGCAGATGTGGAAACAGATAACTGTTTTCCAGTTGAGTGAACTGACCACTCAGAAGAGATGCAAGCAGCATTCTGTGTATATTGGGGAAGGCAAGAAGACTTCCTGGGATGGGTGTAGTTTAAGCTGGATCTCATAGGATAAATAATGTATCAGTGGACAGATAATTAGGGAAACTACATTTCATGCAAAGGTATGCAGGCAGCATATACAAAGGCTATTCAAAAGGAATAGGAGATTAAAAAAGAGACCAGGGGAGGGGCACCTCTGTGGCTCAGTCCATTAAGTATCAGACTCTTGATCTCGGCTCAGGTCATGATCTCAGGAGCATGAGATGGAGCCCTGAGTCCCACTTCAGGCTCTGAGCTGACAGGGCAGAATCTGCTTGGGATTCTCTCTGGCCCTTCTCCACTTGCGCCCATGTGTGCAATACCTCTCTCTGTCTCTGTCTGTCTGTCTCTTTCTCTCTCCCTCCATCAAATAAATAAATAAACTTGAAAGAGAGAGAGAGAGAGAGAGAGAGAGAGAGGGAAAGAGAGTGAGCAGGGGAAACAAGCTTTTTATTAAAGAAAACTCAAATGCTTTGCTTAGGAATTTGGACATGATTCATGATCGTTTGTGATGTCAAGAGCTATGACACCATCGAGGCTATCAGCATAAACACCTCATTGTACAGAAGAGAAAACTGAGTTTCAGTTACAATAATAACTTGGCTGGAATCCATAGCAATTTAGTAGCAAAAACTTGGACTGCCACCAAAGTTTACTGTCTTCCAGGCCAGTGACCTTTCTGTCCATGTCTCATGACTTGTATGCTTAAGAGAGAACAATTATAGACAGTCTCAAAACGCAGCAAAGGTCTGAGACCTTTTTTCCCTAGAGCTCAAGTGAGATTTATAGGATTTGGATGAGAATAGAGTGGTATCTCACTAATCTCATGCCCACTTTAAATAATTGGGATATATATTTTTTCTATAAATAAACATTAGAATAGTTAGCTTAATTATTATATAAAATCATATCTATGGTTTTGTTCTTATATATTATTACATTTCCCATATATTGTTATTTTCCACTATGAAATGGAAAACCTAGAATTTATAAAAGAGGTATGAAGCTAGTAAGTGATTCTTCCCTGGGGGTTATCTTCTAGGGCTGAACAGATGAGGATCAGACTTCTGGTAGAAGCTGAAGTTGCCAGAACTTGGGTTCTAAGTTGACTTGACTTAAGTCATTCTTCTAAGCTATGGGCTACCCCCTCACTCAGCTGTTCATTATAAAATTCAGGTGTTTGTGATACTTTAAGTGGCCCTAACCAAAACAAATAAACAAAACCACTGCCTCACCTTTTTCAATAAATTCAATTAAACAAACATTTCATTAATTTATCAACAAATACTCATTTAAGGATTGCTATGTGCCAAGCACTATGATATATACTGGGGATGCATTAGTAAATAGAAACAGGAGTGATTCCTATTTGTATTGTTTTTCTACGACTGCCATAATAAACTATCACATGAGTGGCTTAAACAACATAAAATTATTTTCTCATGGTTCTGAAAGCTAGGAGTCTGACACCAATGTGTAAGTAGGATTGGTTTTTATCTGAGTCCTCTTTCCTTAGGTTAGAGATGACCATCTTCTTGTCTTCACATGGTCTTTCCTCTGTGCACACACACACATCTATATCTTAATCTTCTCTTCTCATAAGGATACAAGTCATATTGCATTGGGGCTCACCCATTTGACCTAATTTCATCCTAATTACCTCATTAGAGGGCTTATCTCCAAATAGAGCCGTGTTCTAAGGTAGTGGATATTAGGACTTTAACGTACAAATCTTGGGGGAGACACAATTTAGCCCATAATACTGTATTTAATGAGCTCACAGTCTAGTAGGGACGCAGAAATTTACACAATGATTATATGAATAGACTTAAGAATATGAACTCTGTTAAGTGCTATAATGGAGAGGTACATGGTATCATAAAAATACGCAAGGAGGCATGTCCTTCTATATCAGGGAGGAAGTTACAGCAGAAAAGGCACTTGAGAAGGTAAATATATGAGCTGAGATCTCAAACATGGGTAGGAGGAGTTAATTAGGAAAGAGTGATGTGGGAAGGAGTAGAACAAAGGTGGGGGCAGGGCAGGAGAGAATCAGGTAGAGAGGAACCACTTTGTCAAAAGTCCCATAATTCTGTGTATTTTATGTACTGAACACTGAAGTAGATTCTGAATACAGCAATGTATCTCATGCTCTGGTAGGAGACAGATGCAAAAACAGATAATTTCAATAGAGTATTATCAGAATTGTTAAGAGTGTAATATGCCACAAAGCTCTAAATTATGGAAATTTTAGATAAGGGATGCATTAATTCTGCTAACTATGGATTTAGGCAGGAGGTCAAAACAGTTTCACGGTAGCTGAAGTGTTCCACAATTGCGGTCCTGGTGCCTATTTGGAAAATCTAAATAAATGAAAAGGATATCAAGAAAGAATTGAGATCATTTCTTCAAAAATACTTTGGATCTAGGGGAAGCATTGAATCAAAAGACCTGAATCTTAGTCCCAGCTCTGCCTACTCTACTGTGTTTTCTCACCTGTCACACAGAAATAATGTTTTGTATCTCACCTGTCTCATGTGTTGGAAGGGTATTGAGAGCAGGAAAACAATATAGGCTAAAGGAAATAGGAGATGGATTGACTGAGGTCAACAGTCACTTCCTCTCCAATCTTTGTTCCTGCTCTGAAAATATTTCTAAACTAAACGTGGAGATGAGACTGAAGACAGCTAAAGAATCAGACATTGATATAAGGGCTAGCTAAATTACATGCAGGGTCACATAGTAGGATGGGCCAAGGGACATAGATGATACAAATGTCAGTATTTGCAACAAATTCTTGCTGACACATTTTTTTTTTCTAGAGAAAAAGCTACAAAGGACATCATGGTCAAGCAGGTGCTTTTTCTGATCTATGGAGCTAAAGAGTCAGAATACATGAGTTTGGCTTCCATTCAATTGCATAATATATTGCCTTTATAATCTTAGTAACATCCATCTTCCTCTTTTAGCTGTTGGTCATTGCTAGATGCCAGGCATTGCCATAGGCATACCACATGCATGATCTCATTTAACTCTCTCAACAATCCTATATTGTGTATATGGATTATCCCCATATTACATATGAAGATATTAAGCCTTAGAAAAATTAAATAACTATTTAAAGTTAGTCGATTAAGTCAGTAAATGCCAAATTTGTGAGTTGAACTCAGATCTAAACTCCAAAGCTCAACCTTGCAGGAGGAAAGCAGGTAAAATTAATTGGATAGTGCATCTTCAAAATCCCTTCCATCTTTACAATCACTGAGTCTGTGCCTCAATTAAAAAAGTTTTTCAGGCCTGTCAGTAAGAGTAGGCCAGCTAAAATCTTTACCGCCCAAGGGCATTTACCCTTGTGGTACTTCTACCCCTAAAACTCCTCCCTTGAAAGCAAATCTCCTTCTTGTTATCCTGGTTTCAACTTGTGTTACTGCCTCAGTCAAGTCTTTCCTGAACACTCAATTCAAAGTAGCTACCTAGTCACTCTGTTTTATTATATTGTCTTGTTTTAATTTTTGCATAACACTTATTATTGTTATAATTTCTTGAATACATGTTTAATTTTTTATTATTTGTTTCTCCCCACTTGAATATATGAGTTTCATGAAGTCAGTACCGTGTTGGTCTTTACCCAAAACCCTGAATAGGAGTACATGACACATAGTAGATGCTCAATAAATATTTGTTGAATTAGTGCATACAAACTCCTTTATGTAATATATTGAGGAATTGCAATCCAGAGAGAAGACTCAACTTGTTCAAGGTCAAGTAATACAGGCAGTTCTTAGTGGGAAGAGCATTAGCTTAGTTTCCAGTTCTAATTCTGCCTCTAATTTGCTCTGTGGCTTTAAGTCTGTTCTAGGTTCTTTCTGTATATATTATAAAGTTTCAGCTAAGATTTGTTGAATACCTTCTACATGACATGCACTATTCTGCTTTTGCATATATTTATATCATCTTCCCCTAAAACTTTGAGGGTAGGTAGATAGCATAAATAATACTAGCTCCAAATTCCAGTAGCTTAACACAATAGTTTTTTTTTTCCTTCTCACAAGCATCACAGAGTGATACAAATCAGAAAGTTCCAGTGGGTAGTTCTTTCAAGTGGTAACTCGGGGATCTAGGATCCTTCAATTTTAGAATGTTACCTTCTTCATCCAGTTGCCTTCAAGGTTATCATAGAAGGTGAAAAATAAAAACCATCCATGATTTCATATAGGATTTTATGTCTAAGTCTGAGAATGAAATACATTATTTTCATCCATATTCCTTTGGACAGTACCTGTCACTTAGAACTGAATTGCCAGGTATACTGGGATATATAGTCTTATAGAAAGAGAAAATGCTGTGGGGCAACATCGAGCCAATATCTGCCGTAATACTGTCATCATTTTGCAGATGAAAAAGTTTTCTTTGGTGACTTGGCTAAGATTCAATAGTAAGTGAGGAGTAAGGATACACTACCAAGGAACCAAGCCAGACTTGAGCCAATAATAGTACCTTTTGCTCCATTCCTTTATATATAATTGATTTTCAAGATTGTTTTTTACTAGAGAGCTATTTCTGTAATAGGAATTTTATAAATAATTCCAGGATGTGTAAAAGAGATGAACACATGAGTTTTGAAGCATGGTAAATCCTGAGAAGATACTCTGGGGGATCTTCTGAGGAGGTCCAGGGCCCAGTCTAGAAACCTTAGAACCAAATTATCCTAATGGGCCCTTTTAGCTGTGTCTCACATAATTCATCTCTTGATTTTCTGATATTCCTAATGTGAAGCAGAAGAGTAAGTCATGAATGCATCTCAGAACTGGGTGCTTGTCATCAAAGATTTCTGCCTCAGGGCCCAGAAATAAGCTGTAGAATTGTAGCTGAAATCCTGGCATTGCATGTGCTAAACCTTAAGAACTCTTTTCCCACTACCCACCATCCATGCAAAAAGTTATCTAATTGTACAAAGCACACTCTGGAAACTTCCCCAGTGGAATAATAGATAAAGTAACCAAGAACTTTTTAATTTTGCAAAGTGCACTCTTCCTTATAATTTACTTAATATAGAAATTTAATGTTCTGCAGTTTACTGAACAAATAACATTGAATGTATTTTAGAGTTAGCTTGGGAGCTTGCCTTTGGTTGCCAGTTTAACTTTATTATTTGATTATCCAGATAAAGGCCAGCAGTAACAATATGCTCTGCCTTAAGTGGTTCAGAGAGGTTATCTCTTGGCCATTATCAATTCTAAATACAAGATTTAAATTCAAGGAGGAAATCATACAAGAGTAATTTGCTGAATTTGCCCAAGTTATTTCCTTGAGTAAGATGCTTGATTCTCTGGACCCAGATTATGATGATTATACTTTTCCAGAAAGTTCCTAACCTTAGGGGCTGATAAATTCTGTGGCACACTATTCTTTAAAAACAACAACAACAGAAACAACAACAACAACAACAATAAAACAACAACAAAAAACCATACAGAGGACCAAATAGGTGCCAGACATGGTGATGTTTGCCAAAGATGTCAGACTGGCTGAGAACCCTGGACTCTGCCCTTTAATTCGATGGATTGCACCTTAATAAAAGTTCCCTTCCCCGGCCTCATAGTACTTCTCCGGGCACTCTCTCCTGAAAAACATTTACTGAAGCAGGTTCTGATCACTAGAGCAGATGCTTCCTTTTGGATCTGGCATTGACATACTTCCTGTTGCCACCTTGTTCTTGTCCTAGACAATTACCGTTCTTTGACATAGGCTCACAAATAAGGACTAGTTTCACTGTTTTGCCTGGGTAGGCTCTGCTGGACCCAATCTGAGCCAAGGCTCTGAGCCTCCACTTGTCTTGGAAAAGATACGGGACAGAGATACAGGGATGACTAAAATGATCTCTACTTTTAAAATAAAGGTTATGAATGGTATTAAGAAGATAGAATGACAGGACTTGGAAACTGAATGGATTTTTAAAGATAAAGGAAAAATATATTTAGGAAGATACTAAGGTTATTCCAGGTTACATGGTAGAGTTGGAATTTAAACTTGATCTTACTAAATAAAGTTTTAACATGCCGAGGTATGGTAAAAAAAAAAAATGTGTTCCAGGTAGAAGGAACATCATGAATAAAGGCTAAGAATTTATATATTCCAGATTCCTTTGAGGAGGAATGTCTGATTATTTCCTGTTTTAGGCATCTATGATTTCCTTTTTAACAGCCAGAACAGTTTGTTTTATGTTTTTCCCCCTCCTATCTCTCTCTTCTCTTAGCGTTTTAAAGACAAGAGGATAGATGTCTTAGTTTTCATTGCAGAAATTTGGTCACCATTTTACTTGAGTAGCTAAACTTCAATAATTTGGGCAATTTAACTGATTCAGACTGAACACCACACTGATAATTAACTTGTTCCTCTTCCTTCCCATCACCCACAGGAGCCTGCTGGATCATTAATGACACGATTAGAGAGAGAATGATCCCGGTGCATTATTGGTGCTCAATAAATGTTAAATAATTGTTGAAATAGGACCCAGTGGAGATTGGCACTTTGCAGTAGAAACAGAAGCTCACAAAGTGTGCCTTTGCTGATAATCACGTTTTCAAATTCAGAGAAGGGGCAGACTATGCACCATTCTCATCATTGAAATCCACACACATTTGTAGGAAAAAGTCTAATTAATAACTTAGTTCTCCTAGCTAAACAGAAGCCTATGCAGTGGGGAAAGTGTTAAACATCATGGGTAGTGCCACAGGGGATTCACCTTCCCTCCTCTATGAAGAGCTGTAGCCACCTAGATGAGCAGATGCAGGAAATAAGGATATGATGACCAGTGGATTACTGGGCACACAAGTGTTTTACCCATATCACCTCTGAATCCTTGCCCAAAGTGCTCTAAGAGCCAGATCCCCATCTGTTAATTGAAAATCCTAACTGCCAATATGAGGGCTAGCTTTGCCAAGCATGGATTGTGTGGTGTTAATGGCTTTGGGCAGAGCCTTGTGCTGCTTGCTGGCAGGGAGAATCCTGTTTGATTCCGGAGAGTCCAAAATTTATATTTTAAAACATATTTTATTTGACAGCCAGAATTTAACGAAGCTGACTTCATCTGTCTCTCTGCAGATCCCTGCTTGAGAATATCAAACCTACAGTAAAATAGTTCCTCGCATTTTATAAAACACTTTTTCTATTGACTATCTCGTTTAATCCCTATGACAACTAAGGGCAAAGGGAACTTTGTATGTGCAGGTGCTTTATATGCAGTCTCATTTAAACTCTGAATTTTTGTAAGGAGGAGTTTTAAATCCTCATTTTACAGATGAATATCCAAGGCACTGAAAAACAAAAGTACTGGCTTGATGACTGTTTGAGTAGGAAAAGCTAATGGGACAAATATTAATGTTGGCTTCAAGTGTATCATGACCTCATTATTGAGGACAGTATCTTTCAAGCACCTACTTTACACCAAGCATTTATTTTGACATGTTATTGAATCTGAGCCATCTTGTAAGGTAGATAGTACTATCCCGATTTTACAAGTTTGGTCATTTAGTAAATATTTTTTGAGGACTTTCTATAGTCCAGACACCATTTTAGGCACTGGATATACACCTCTGAATGAGACAAGCATGGTTCCTCCTCTCATGAACCTTACGTTTTAATGGGAGGAGATAATATACAAATGTAAATGCTTAATATCTATTAAGTGCAGAGAAACTTAGGCTGTACTTTAGATTGTGTGGTTATGGAAGGACTCATTAATGAGGAAACATTTAAATTAAGACCCAAATGGCAAGGAAGACGCAATCTTGGAAAGATCTAAGGGATTATCATTGCAAGCAAAGGGAACACAAAGTAAATAAACACTGGGGGAAAATAAGCTTTGTGCCTTTCAAAAAAAAGAACACACAAAGTATGGGAGAAAGGGAAGAAATGATGGGAAGAAAGGTCAGAAATGAGGTTGGAGGCGTATCTGGGTGACCCAGTTGATTGAGTGTCCGACTCTTGATTTAAGCTCAGGTCATGATCCCAGGGTTGTGGGATCAAGCCTCTTGTCAGGCTCTGTGCTGAGCCTGGAGCCTGTTTAAGATTCTCTTTCTAAAATAAAATAAATTAAAATAAAAAAAGAGAAATGATGTTGGGAAGTTAAGGAAAGGCCAGATCTCACTGGCCTTTATAAACCAATGTAAAAGGTTCAGATTTTATTCTACCTTTGAAAGGAAGCCATCAGAGAGGGGAAGAACACAGTCTACTTATGTTTACCAAAAAAGTCACTATGGCTGGTATGTGGAGAATGGATTATATACAGAAAAGATTGAAAGACCATTAGTTAGAAGACTATTACAGTGGTTCAGATGAGAGGTGGTGGGTGTTGGCATGGACAAGAGGAACAGTAGAGATAGAGAAAAATGGAAAGATTTTGTATGTATTTGGGGGTTGTGTTAACATGACTTGCTTAGATGTGGTTTGAGAGGCTTTTGAGCTGACCCAGCAAGTGAATCAAGTGTCATTTACTGAAATGAAGAAGGCTGAGAGCCGAGCTGATTTTGAGAGTAAAACATCAAAAGTTCTGTTTTGGGCCACATGAAGTTTGACATGCCTACTAGTCAATAAAGTATATATGTCAAGTGGGCAATTGAATATACATATGGAAATCAGAGGCTGTATATATTCAGAGATCAAATGGCTTGTCAAATGTAACACAGAAAAATTTTGGAGCTGGCTTACTTGACAAAAGCTTCAAGGCTTCACTAGCCCCAAACTGGAATTGACTACAGGTTGGGCATAAAACTAAGCTCATTAACAAAACCTGCCTGTGGTAGGAATTTTCTTTTGCCATACTTGACTAACATCCCCTGGATCCCTCTTTGTCCCTACATGCATGGCTAGAGATGGAGTTATTTTAGCACTTTTCTGGATGTCAGGCTTGCTATATTGCCAAGGAGTTAGGGGGAAGCCAGGAGCTTAATTTCTAAGGAGAGTCACTTGTGGCCATGATGATTCCACTTAATGTTGAAGAGTATGAGCTTCAGATTCAGCACATGTGGTTAATTTCTGGCCATGTGAACTTTTTCAAATCTTAACTCAAAACTCTGCACCTGTTTCCTCATTTATAATGGGGGAATAGTAACACTTGGATTAACTAGGACACACTATGTAGTGCTTACAGTAATATCCCATTTGGTAAGCATGCATGATAATGATCATTAATAATAACGATGATAGTAATATTGTTTTAGTTTCCTTTTGGGTTAAATATTAAAAAAATTTTTTTTGTTGATTTATTTATTTATTGAGGGATAGAGAGAGAGAGAGAGAGAGAGAGAGAGAGAGAGAGAGAGAAAGTGCGTGTGTGAGTGGGGAGAGAGGCAGAGAGAGAGGATAGAGAGAATCCCAAACAGGCTCCATGCCCTGTGCAGAGCCCTGGTGGTGGCTAAATCCTACACCATGAAATGATGACCTGAGGCAAAATCAACAGTTGAATACTTAACCAACTGAGTCACTCAGGTGCCCCTGGGCTAAATCTTTGAGTATGATTTCCAGAAGTGGGGTTAATGAGTCAAAGGGTATGAATATTTTCAAAGATATTGTTAAAGAACCCTTCAAACTTTTAACTTGAAAAAAGAGAAGATCCATAAGAGGTAGCTGCTAAGGTTGAAAGAGGATTAGACCTGGAATCAGACAAAACTTGACTGCCCTCTGGTTTTACATTAATTCACCTTCACTCTGTGCATGCTTTTTCCGATTTATATACTTGAGCACAATACTTGCAATGCCTACTTCCATGCCTCCTACACAAACTTCTGAGTATGGAAAGGAAGCAGTGTATATAAAAGTACTTTGAAAACTCTAACAGCCTATGCAAAATTTCAGGGAAGGTTATAATTGTAATTGTTACTCAGGGATGTACAACCAGGAGATGATAGTGGACTGACAGAATTAAACCTAGACTTCTTACCTGGCCCATTGGTGGGTACTGCATCTGCTCACACTCAGTCTGAGAGGCCTTAGGGAATCCAAGCTTAACCACTATTCTCTGCGCCAGGTTTTATGATAGGTTTTCTTAAGTGAGCTCCAGCAAATTTAAATATTGGTATTTTCTAGCTGGGTTGAATTGGCCATAGCCAAACTGACTACAAGATTTGGCCATACTCCCATCTCTAATCTTGCCCATAGGGTTCCTGGCCTTGAAAACTCCAGTCTTTAATTTTGAATTTTTAATAACTACTTTCCATGTGCTGAGAAAGATTAATCATAAACCTTCTTTTACATGTGATGTCATTATTCATGTATGGTCTTTATTTTATTCTTTATTTAAAAAAATATAATTAATACTCACAAACCTACTGTCCAATGCAAAGAAAGAACATTAACCATAACTTACATCTTTATTTTGATTCTTTTTTTTTTAACTTTATAGTTTATTGTCAGGTTGGTTTCCATATAGCACCCAGTGCTCTTCCCCACAAGTGACCTCCACCAAGACCATCACCCCCCATTACCGTTCCCCCTTCCCCTTCCCCCCTCAGTTTGTTTTCAGTATTCAAGAGTCTCTCGTGTTTTGTCTCCCTCCCTCTCCCTAACTCTTTTTCCTCCTTCCCCTCCCCGTGGTCCTCTTTTGGATTTCTCCTGTTAGACCTATGAGTGCAAACATATGGTATCTGTCCTTCTCCACCTGCCTTATTTCACTTAGCATGACACCCTCGAGGTCCGTCCACTTTGCGACGAATGGCCAGATTTCATTCTTTCTCATTGCCATGTAGTATTCCATTGTATAGATGAACCACATCTTGCTAATCCATTCATCTGTTGATGGACATTTAGGCTCCTTCCATGATTTGGCTATTGTTGAAAATGCCGCTACGAACATTGGCGTACAGGTGCCCCTATGCATGAGCACTCCTGTATCCCTTGGGTAAATCCCCAGCAGTGCTATTGCTGGGTCACAGGGGA
>CM053570.1:64145063-64166077 GCA_028646485.1 Cryptoprocta ferox
AAGATGTTAAACCTAGTCATTAGGGAAGCATAAGTTAAAATAATAATGAGATGCCCTTTCCACCAATCAAACTGATGAAAATTAAAAGCACGAAAATGTTAAAGACTGGTAAAAATGTAAGGAAAATGGTACTTTCATATACTGCTGGTGAGAATGTAAACTAATAATACAGGTTAGAAACAATATGGTAGTCCCTACTAAATAAATAACATGCATAATCTCTGACCCAACAATCCTACTTTTAGATATAGGAGTTGGAAGAAATGTTCACATATGGAAAAAAATTACCACATACCCATGTCAAATGCAGTATTATTTGCAATTTCAAAAATGGAAACTCCTCTAATGTTCATCAATAGGGGAATATGGTATAATTGCCTACAATATAATGCAGTATATTTATATGATAGCGTAACAGGAAAGCATCTCAGCTTTCCATTGCTCATTGTGCCCAGTTCTCCTTTTCTTCTGGAAATACATCTATACCTCCTTTGCACTTAGGTGAGTCATGTGAGTATTTCTGGCCAATAACTTATGAATGGAAATGACACTTCTGCATTGAAGCATTTAATTACTTATGTGAAATCCCAAAACTTCCTTTTCTCCTGTTGTGTTAACTGAAAAGGCCTTGGTTTTCAGCTGGTGCATGACCAAGTTGGTGAAACCTTCTTCAACCTGGGTCCTGAGTGCATTTGTAGAGCAGAACATGACCCAGGTGGTTATATAGCAAAAGTAAAAACTAAATATCTTATGTGTTAAATAACGGAGATTTTGGAGGACATAGCCTATCCTGACTAATAAAAATAATTTAATAAAAATGGATTAGAGAATAACTAGCTTTAGTTCCCAAAACTATACAGTTCTAAAAAAATATATAACATTGAAATAAAAAGGCAAATTTCAGATTAAGTTGTACAAGATGATGTTTTTGTAAATCCGAAACTATACACACATAGAAAAAATACTAGATGATTTTATATGAATGAAAATAAATGATGTAAAACAATATGAACATAGACAAGAAGGAAACATTCTATCTTTAGTAAGTAGAGATAAGAAATGAGACTTGCTTCTTTGAATAAAAGGAATTTCAGCTAAAACTATGTAGTAGGTTACATGCTATTCCCCCAGAATTTATGTCCACATCCAAGTCCCTGGAGCTCATGAATGTAACCTTGTTTAGAAAAAGGGTCTTTAGAGATATACATTAACAACCCTGAGATGAAATCATTTGGATTACCCAGTGGACCCTAAATCTAACAAGTGTCCTCATAAGAAACAGAAGAGGAAAAGACTCACACAGGAGAGAAAGTAACATGAAGACAAAGACAGAGGTTGGAGTGATGTAGTTACTAGCCAAAGAAGTCAAGGGATGCCTAGAGATACTGGAAGCTGAAAAAGACAAGGAAGACATGGAAAGATTCTTTCCCTAGAGACTCCAGAGCAAGTGTGGCCCTTGATTTCATTTTAATTTTATACTTCTGACTAAAAATTGAGAGACTAAATTTTTGTTGTTTTAAGCCACCCAATTGAAGGCAATTTGTTGCAGCATCCTGAGAAAACAAATACAAATTGCAATGTCTTCTTTCTTAAAAAACAAAACAAAACAAAACAAAAAACACCTAGAAGTAAACATAACAAAATATTAATGGCTACTAATTCTGGGCAGCAAACAAGAGTATTTGTAATGTTGCTCTTTATATTTTCGTACATCGTTTAAATTTATCGCAATGAAATTTACAAAAATTAATTATAGGTGAAGGGGATTAAGAGTGCACTTATCTTGTGGCACCTGTGTGGCTCAGTTGGTTAAGCATCCCACTCTTGATTTTGGCTCAGGTCATGATCTTATGGTTCGTCGAGACCCACGTGGGGATCTGTGCTGACAGCATGGAGGCTGCTTGAGATTCTCTCTCTCTCTCTCTCTCTCTCTCTCTCTCTCTCTCTGCCCCTCCCCAGCTTGTGCTTTCTCTCTCTTTCTCTCTCTCAAAATAAATAAATAAACTTAAAAAAAAAAGAGTACACTTATCTTGATGAGCATGGAGTAATATATGGAACTATTGAATCACTATATTGTACATCTGAAACTAATATAACACTGCATGTTAACTATACTGGGATTAAAATAAGAAAATGAATATACACACAAATGAATTATGCTGAATTATATTAATTATTAAATTAATTACATCTTGTTCTATAAATCTCTTTATTCAGTTTTTTTGTAAATGCTTAAAACCCTGAGGGGGAAAAACCTGGGTGGTTCAGTAAACACACTCATAATAGATAATCTACCATTATGATGACTTTCATTGCCCTTAACAATTGACCTCCAACTCATCTCATAGTCTTAACTCATACTCATATCCTATTACTTCCTGACACACACTTCATGTTCAAGATTACCTATAGTTGGCCAGACAGGAAATTTTTAAGTCTTCATGTCTTTCTTCTTATTGTTTCCTTCAATTAGAATGGCCTGTAAGGCCTGAGGAACTACTTCTTCCTCTACATCCAATTCAAATGACATCGTCAATGAAGACTTCCCTGATTCTTCAGATAGAATTAATTAGTTCCTCTTTTGTGTTCCATTTGCATTTAGTTCATCATAAATTCTCATATTTGTCAATTCGTTTTAATTTATATTTCTTTGTCTGTCTTTGCCTATAAATGGAGACTTAGCTGAAAGTACAATTAGTTATATATATATATATCCCCAATAATGAACACAGTGGCTAACAAAGATTAGGAACTCAGTAAATGCTAACTGAATGAATGAATGACTTTATTTCATAATTCAGTGCTTTTTATCCTGGACTTCAGTGTATTCCAAACATTATAAGATATTGCTAATTTAAGGGAGAAATCTATAGGAAAACAAATTAACCCAAGAGACCCAAGAGTTAATTTCTCTTTAACACATTAATCATCAAATACCACCTTCGTAACTTTTCTATCACAGCAGAAGGAAAAACAGAAACTAACTGAAGAGTTGCTTTAACAACAGAAAACTCATCTCACCTCTTGACTATGATCCCATACCCACTGCACTGTGTTCAGTCCAGTAACCAGCACTATAATGGCATCCTGAGTCACTCTCTGACAGAGCTTGGCCCTCTCTCCAGCAGTCTCACCCACAACTGGTATTCTGACAAATCTGAGCCAGGGATGCCTGGGTGGCTCAGTCGGTTAAGCATCCAACTTCAGCTCAGGTCATGATCTCACAATTCATGAGTTTGAGCCCCACTCAGGCTCTGTGCTGACAGCCTGGAGCCTGTTCTGGATTTTGTGTCTCCCTCTCTCTCTCTCTGCCCTTCCCTCCTCCCTCTCTCTCAAAAATAAATATTTTAAAAAATCTGAGCCACTTTTGTTTACCTTATTTGAGAGAGAGAGAGAGAGAGAGCGAGAGAGAGAGAATACACCAACCATTCCTTTCCTCTTGGCACCAAAGTTTCTTGGAGAACATCCCAAATGTCTTTATGTAGAGGGCATTAGAAAATCCTGAATTTGTTTCCTTAAAAAAAATCCTAGAGAAGAAGGCCTATACGAGTGACTTTAGGCAGTACAGAACCAAGAGAAAATCATATTGTCTCACACCATCCCTCCATCCTTACATCCACCAAGATGTTTCTTGCAGAAATCCCTAAAGTTTAGCTCCAATTAGCTTCTCCTTTACTGAGAAACCTTTACTGACTACTATCATTTGTTCATTTCTGAATACCTCTAACATTAGTCTCAATCTGTCTATATATCCAGTGCCTATCACAGTGAGTGACATATAGTGGGAATCTCAATATTTGTTGAATGAATAGTCATACAGGCCCTATGTTAAGAGTTCAAGGAAGAGTAAGGAGAATGTTGTCAAACTGAACCCTATTTACAAATAATCTCAAGGAATTTATCCATAACGTTTCTCATGGTATATCGATACATTTTCATTTTTACTTTTTTTCTTTTATCAAAGATAACTGACATACAATAAAGTACGAAACAACTTAAGTGTATAGCTCATTAAAAAGTCTTAAAAGTTTTATTTATTTATTTTGATAGAGAGAGAATGGGGGTGGTAAAGACATTGAGGGAGAGAGAGAGAATTCCAAGCAGCTTCTGTGCTGACAGTGTAGAGCTTGACGAGGGGCTGGATCTCATGAGACGTGAGATGACCTGAGCTGAAATCTAGAACTAGACACTTAACCAACTGAGCTACCCAGGCACCCCACATTAAATTTTTCCATATGTCTTTTTCCTAAGAAAAATACAAGAATCTTATGATTATTTAACCCTATTTACTCCCTTCTCCCTTTTATACTACAATGGTCAAATATATTATTTCCTCCTATGACACCCAGAAGACATTATCACTGTAATTTTAAATAATAAATGTCTTTTCTATCAATAATTGCCATTTTCTATTGCTTTTCATTCTTTCCCACATTTCTAAGAATTTCAGAGAATTTATGTAAGCCTTTTATTCATGGATTTAAGAAACTAAGCAAATTTTAAGCAGGATAAGTACAAAGAAAACCAACTTTGAAACTTCATAATCAAACTACAGAGAACCATTTTGGATCATTTTTCTTCAGCGTGAAGAACTTCCACTGGTCTATTCTGTGGTGCAAGTCTGAAAGCAGTGAATTTTCTCAGATTTTGTCTGTCTCCATTTTTGAAGAACATTCTCACTAAGAGTGGAATTCTAGTTGTTTTGCTTTTTCTTTTTCACCCCTTTTAGGACGTTAAAGATGTCAGGTCAAGGCGCCTGGGTGGTTCAGTGGGATCTCACGGTTCATGGGTTCAAGCCCCATATCGGGCTCTGTGCTGACAATTCAGCCTGCTTCGGATTCTGTCTCACTCTCTCTCTGCCCCTCCCCCGCTCACTCTCTGTCTCTCAAAAGTAAATAAATGTTAAAATTTTTTTTAAAAAAAATATGTCAATATATTGTCTTCTGACTTTCATCATCTCTATTGAAAGGTCATATCTATTGTACTTTTGAAGATTATTGGTCTTTGGTCTATAACTGTATTTAAAATTTTCTCTGCCTTGGTTCTCACTTCTACAAGGATAGATATGAATAGGAAGTTTAAAGTTTAGAGAAAAGACATCTTTGGGAATCACTAGCATAAAGGTGAAAAGTAGGAGTTATAAGGGGTGAATGTTAGGGACAGTATGAAAAGAAGGAAAGAAAAAAGAAGAAGATGTAAAGGAAAGAGAAATATATTCAGAAGACAATAAATAAAAGATGGAACTCATAATTGACAAAATGATCAGAGAAGGAGGAAGAGTTAAGGAGTGTGTACTAGCTTAGATGCAAAGGGAAAAGAGTCAAAAAGAAATAAGGAGTCAACAGTGTCAAACAAGATAGGGTTCAGTTACATACCTATAGAATGCATTCTTTACATGTGAAAAAACAGAAATCAGTGGAAAAAATTACCTGCTGTATAGCTTTAATGTGTTGGCTTTCTTTGCTTTTGAACAAATCACCACAGACTTACTGGCTTAAAACAATGCCATTTGTTATCTCACAGTTTCAGAGGTAAGAAGCACTAATTTCAGGGGTGCTGGGTGGCTCAGTCGGTTAAGTATTTGGCTTCAACTCAGCTTATGATCTCATGGCTCATGGGTTCAAGCCTTGTGTTGGGCTCTGTGCTGACAGCACAAAGGCTGGAGCCTGCTTCAGATTCTGTGCCTCCATCTCTGCCCCTCCCGCCCCGCCTCCCTCTCTCTCTCAAAAATAAATAAACATTAAAAAAATTTTAGGGGTGCCTGGGTGGCTCAATCAGTTAAGCATCCAATTTCAGTTCAGGTCATGATCTTGTGGTTCATGAGTTCAAGCCCGCATCAGGTTCTGTGTAGACAGCTCAGAGGCTGGAGCTTGCTTCAGATTCTGTGTCTTCCTCTCTCTCTGCCTCTTCCCCACTCACACTCTGTCTCTCTCTCATAAATAAACATTAAAAAATATACTAAAAAATTTTTTTTTAATTCTAATTTCAAAGTGTGGGCAGTGTGACATTCTTTCTGGAGGCTCTGGGGAGAATCTACTTCCTTGTCTTCTCCAGTTTCTAGAGGTCACCTGCATTCTTTGGCTTGTGGCTTCTTCCTCCATCTTCAAAGCCAGGAGCACGGCATCTTCAGATCTGAATCTCTCTGACCTCTCTCTTTCCATCACCATGTCTCATCTGACTCTAGCCTTTCAGACTTCCTCTTCTAAGGACCTCTGTGATTATGTTGGGCCCGCTTAAATAATCCAGCATAATCTTTTCATATCAAAATCCTTAATTACATATGCAAAGTCACTTTTACCATGTAAGGTAACATATTCACAGGTTCCAGGAAGTAGGAAATGAACATCTTTGGAGGATCCTTATTCTGTCTACCATAATCATGTCACATAACCCGTTATCTGTGTCTCAATTTCCTTATTTATAAGATGGGTAAAATTATACTGATTACACTTGGCTACTGAAATAATTCATTTAGATTAAATTGAACCCTGATTCACAATAGACAGGCATTAATAAACAGTGGTTAAAAGAGAATTTTAATTTCTCTGTCACTGGTGGGAGAGGGTTGAAGGAGGCAGAGTATAAATTAGGAAGCATGTCAAGGCAAATCTCCTGACATTGTACGGACAAATAGTGAGTATGTTCAGGACAGGGTTCCCCAGTAGCTGAGGAAAAAGGGGAATCCTGTTTTAAGAGATGAGCCATATATTCCCTAGCAATATTTCAAATGTCTCTGAGCAAACTGTCTTCCAAAAAAGAAAATTAGCAAAACAAAAAACAAAATACACATACACACACACACACACACACACACACACACAAGAAATAAAACTTAGGGGTAAAAAACAAACAAACAAAAAAACTGGAGAGAGAAATAGACCCATGTGTAATCACCTGGGAGTGTGCAGTGCCCTGATCCCCAGAGGCTATGCCTTCTAAGATGAACCTAAGAATTGCTGGGCAGAAATGATTAAAAATTAGGAAGGCAATATTCTCTTCCTGTACATGATTTTGGTTTCCATTTCAAGTTTCAATTTCACTTGAGCAGATATACTCCTCTGTTGCAGAACACCTAAATTGGTTGAAATAAGTGTTAGTGGAAGAAAGGGGGCTATGGACTGGGAGTGAAGAGACATGGACTCTGGTTCCACTGAATTAGTGAATAATTTTAAGCAAGTTTTTCATCTTT
The DNA here is from genome assembly GCA_028646485.1 of Cryptoprocta ferox. Classification (NCBI taxonomy): domain Eukaryota; kingdom Metazoa; phylum Chordata; class Mammalia; order Carnivora; family Eupleridae; genus Cryptoprocta; species Cryptoprocta ferox. The sequence goes on from CM053570.1 coordinate 64,152,253, forward strand.
CTGGGCCTCAGTTTTTCCCATGTATACAACAAGAACTAGATGGAGCTAACATGCCATAAACTCTTTCATTAGTGGATCTTGATTTTTTCCTCTTGTCCTCTCCATCCCTCAGAAATCTCCCTTTCATGACTTTGATATTACTTCCTTACTAATAACTCCCAAATCATGCTATCTTCTCATTAGCAATCAGAATTATAGCTTCAACTATCCACTAGTCATTTCTACTTGGTCATTTTGCCACACCTCACACTCAACATGACAAAACCTTCATTATTCTCTTTTATAAATTTTATTTTAATTCCAGTGTAGTTAACATTCAGCGTTATATTAGTTTCAGATGTACAATATACTGATTCAACAATTCTATATTCGTGTTCATCACGATTAAGTGTACTCTTTTAAAAAAATTTTTTAATGTTTATTTTTGAGGGAGGAGGGGCAGAGAGAAAAGGAGACACAGAATATGGATCAGGCTCTAACCTCTGAGCTGTCAGCACAGAACTGAATGCAAGGCTCAAACCCACAAGCTATGAGATCATGACCTGAGCCAAAGTCAGAATGAGCCACCCAGGCACCCCTTGATATAGGTGCTCTTAATCCCCTCTACATATTTCACCCACACCCCCACCCACCTCCTTCCAGTAACCATTAGTTTATTCTGTACAGTTAAAAGTCTGTTTTTTTGTTTGCCTCTTTTTCTTTGTTCATTTATTTTGCTTCTTAAATTCCACATATGAGTGAAATCATGTGGTATTTGTCTTTGACTTATATCGCTTAGCGTTATACTCTCCAGATCCATATATGTTGTTGTAAATGGCAAGATTTCATTCTTTTCCATGGCTGAGTAAAAACTTAATTATTGTAATATTCAAATCCCTTCTTAATTCAGTGTGCTAATTTTGCTTCCAATTAGTCCTCAATACCTTACACTTTATGACAACAGGATGGCCATTCACCCGGTCCCACCTACTCCTTGTTACCCACCTCAATATTTCAAGAACCTTTATTTTGTGTATGTTATCTCTGCCTGTATACAATGCTCTCTCCTCCTGGACCAACATAGAGATCTTGATTTCTCATAATAAATACAAATTTTGATAAATAAGCATTTAGTAAATTGCCTTTGCTATTAAGGGAAGAAACACAGTTCAATGCAAAGAACATCAGAATAGAAGTGAGGAAGAAGTTGGATACTAAATCTGACTCAGGAATTGACTTACTGTGTAACCCTCAGGTCAGCTATATAACCTATCTCAACTATAGTTTCCCCATCCAAAAAAATACCTATATGAACTTTCCTCATGCTATTTCCTTTGTCTATCAAAATTCATTTTATTTTTCAAGCATAGCCCCATTCATGCCAGGTATATGAAATCTTCCTGACTTTCCCATCCACCATATATATATACACTGATAGTTTAAGTGTGATCGTTTTCTTCTTTCAGTCCTGCATCGATAATATCACTGGGTCTGTCTTGTGTTACACTTACTTGAGAACATGTATATCTATCTGTCTTCAACAAGTCAGAGACCATGCATCTGTAGTGTCTTGCTTGGTGCTTATCAACAAGAAGGCAATGATAGAATGCTTATTTAATAAATGCGTGATCCAGTGGAGAAACAGAGAATGACAGAAAAGGTGGGGAAATTAGACATCTATGTATTATACTCATTGTGACATTTCCTATTTGTAACCAAAAATGTAGCTACATAAATTTCTTTAAGATTCTTTTGAGAGGGCAAAAAAATCCCATGATATAAAAGCATTTAAATGAAGTTTGGAGTTTCATTTGTCTTTTAGACTCCAAGTCTAATAAAGCTATTTAGCATTTCTATAGTATTTAACATTTCCAAAGTACTCTTCAATGTTAATTAGTTAATCCTAACACTCTGTAAGGTAGGTCAATATTATGATCTTCTCTGAAAAGTTAAGAAAATGAAAATTCAAAGGTATTTTGGCTTCCCTTTACAGGATATAAGACACTGCTGAATGTTATTATAAATATAAAGTAGTATTTTGGAACAGAAATTAGCAAAATATAGAAATGAAGCAAAGGAAGTTGAATCGAGTTCTTCCTTTCACAATGGACCAAAATATAAAAGACGAAAAGAGATTTGGGTATAAGAGTTCTCAGCTAGTCATTTAAGACTTAAACAGACTGGCTTCTCATCCTAGGAAATGGAGGAGAGGTTAGGCAGGGAAACTGAGCATGAAATTCAAGCTCTCTAGATACCAGATTTGTGGCAACAAAACAGATTTCAGAGCCCACTGATATGTGAGTTGAGTTAGCTGACAGACTCTGTGGCATGATCAGGATTGGCTCAGGGACTGAGGATCACTAGAGGGGTCAAGCTTGTTGCTCCAAATTTCAATAACTGCAGTTGAGAGGCTCTAGATAACAGTGTCCATACTTTTCCCCCAAAGTCTGTACCCTAAAGCTATAGCTCCACTTAGCAAAAAGAAAGCAGACCTGAAAACGTTCCATTTGATCAGCTATATGTGTACCCTTTCCCCCAGCAGCCTTCTTGTAACATTCTTGCAAACTGAATCGTGGATGACATTCAAAATGATAGGAAATTGGCATTGAGTCTGACAACATGGTGGAGAAGTATGAGGATCCATAATTCCCACGTCTCTCAAACAAAGAAGGGCTGAAGCCAAAGGACTCTGAACCCCAAGAGTCTGGGAGGAAAAGAGATAGAGTCTACCAGGGAGAAAACGGGAAAACTGGACAGCCCCATAGGTGCATGATTGCAAACTGGGGGAGATAAAACAGGCCGCATAGGCATGGAACAGGGGGATCCTCTTCTGCAGAGAGACAAAGGGAAGAGAAAGAGCAGCTGGCAAAGCATAGGACTCTATCTGGATAAGAGAAAAGCCTCAGACTGGGACAGAGAGGGATTTCATCATCCCATCTCTAACTGCAGGGCTTTCTAGGGACTGGGGCTGGCTGCCCTGTTCACATACCAAGGGAGGAAGGGAACCATCTCCCAGTTTGGTTGTAAGTCAGGGGCACAGTCTGCATCAGGAGAAACCGGTCCCCTCCCCTGAGGTGCTGCAGCACAGAACAGAATCAGCCAGGACCACATACCGGGGGGCATAGGGAGGCACTTCCCCAGTGCCAGGGCGCACGGAGTGGGAGTTTTGGTCCCATCCAAGCGGTGGGGCACAGTAGTCAGTGGACAAAGAAAGACTGCCCAGTCTGAGCCTCTGGCACAGTGAGGATGGACCCAAAGGAGTAATTTGGGACACCTGGCCTGTGAAGAAGGAACTGGGGGGTTGCCATTTTTCTCCCCATAACCACCAAGGTGGGGCCCCAGGGATTAGTCCATGGGGCCCACTGTGGAGCCAGAAACTGCCTATGCCAAACCATGCCCCTCTGCACTGGGGAGCTGCTTGTAAACTGGAGATGGATAGACACTGTGGAACCAGACAGTCACCTGTACCCCAATGTTTATAACAGGAATTTCAACAATAGCCAAATCATGGAAAAAGCCTAAATGTCCATCAACTGACGAGTGGATCAAGAAGATGTGGTTTATATATACAATGGAATACTACATGGTAATGAGAATGAAATCTGGTCATTTGCAGCAACATGGATGGAACTGGAGCATATTATACTAAGTGAAATAAGTTAGAGAAAAACAGATACCACATGTTTTCACTCATATGTGGATCTTGAGAAACTTAACAAAAGACCAAGGGGGAGGGATGAGGGTAAAAAAGGTTACAGAGAGGGAGGGAGGGAGGCAAACCATAAGAGACTCTTAAATACTGAGAACAAACTGAAGGTTGATGGGGGGTGGGGGGAGAGGAGAAAGTGGGTGATGGGCATGGAGGATGGCACTTGTTGGGATGAGCACTGGGTGTTGTATGGAAACCAATTTGACAATAAATTATATTAAAATGACAGGAAATGTTTTTCTCTTAGAGGTGTTTGATATACAGGAAGCAGGGAAGCAATTCACCCCATAGATAATAAGTCAAAGAGGGGAAACATAAACACCAGGGGCTAGTGAATAGATCAAAGAAGCTCTTTTTCATTAGAGAGAATAAGTCATTGACTCCTCAGTATAACTAAATTCATTCATCTATTATTTAATTTATTCACTCATTTTTTCAGCAAATTATTGAGTACTTTCTCATAAAAAATGAAATAGGACATCATTCCCATACTCAAGGAATTCAGAATCTAGTTCAGAGTTCCTCAAAGTATGGTATGAAGGACATCAAAAAGTACCAGGTAGACTATTTGGACAGAACAGAGGGCAAGATGGTGGAGAAATAGGAAATTCCGTACTTCCTGCCCGCATCTCTCAAACAAAGAAGGGCTGAAGCCAAAGGACGCTGAACCGCAAGAGTCTGGGAGGAAAAGAGACAGAGTCCACTATGAAGACAGCCTCATAGGTGTGTGATTGCAAACTGGGGAAGATAAAAAAGGGCTGGGACACGGATGCTTGGAGGGGAGGGAGCCCCCTCTGTGGAGAGATGAGGGGAAGAGAAAGAGCGGATAAAACTGGTCACAGAACTGTCCCTGGAGAAGAGAAAATCCTTGACCTGGGACGGAGAGGGATCCTATAATCCCATCTCTAACCACACGGCGTTCAGAGAGAGATCCAATCTCTATCTGTGGAGCTTTCTTTGGCCTGGGTGCCCCTGTCCCAGTCAGCATCAGGAGGAACCACTCCTGTACTTCCCCTACTAGATCCCTGGTTAGGAAGCGCCCTGCTGGATTATATTTCAGGCGGTATCATTAAAGCACGAAGACTAAGATCTGGAAACGAGGCAGGGCGCAGAACATAGAACACAGCCCACTTTCACTACGCCCATGTCACAGGGAGATCACAATCAAAAGAGTGATTAGCAACTCTTGGTTTGAGAAGGGACTGGGGGGCCTCCATTTTTGTCCCCACAATTCCAAGGTGGGGCTTCAGGGAGTGGCCCCCGGGACCCACAGTGGAGGCAAGACCTGCCTACACCAAACCATGTCCATAGCGCTGGAGAGCTGTTTTTTTTTTTTTTTTTTTACTGGAGCGTGGGACAAGACCAGCATTGATGCATTGCCATGATTAACTCTAGATCAATTCTTGCTATTCAGATAAATTCTCCCTTATCTCATTCTCTTCCATATGCTCTTCCATCAGCACTGCCTCCACCCTGCTCTTTATTTGTAACTTGGATTTCTGGTTTTATGCTTTAAGACAGCCCTTTTTCTTTTTCTGTTTCTGTTTTTTTGTTGTTGTTGTTTTGTTTGTGTGTGTGTGTGTGTGTGGTATTTTTTTTTTTTGTTTTTTGTTTGTTTCTTTGTTTGTTTTACTTTCGGATTGCTTGTTTGATTTGTCTTTGCGGTTGCATGCTTTTGTTCCCTGTTTGTTTGACTGTCTGTTTTCCTTTCCAGGGCTACCTCAAGAAACAAACCAAAGTACACATGGTGGAGAGTCCCAAATATCACTACAAGTAGGGAAATAAAATAACCAAAAGCACAAAAAGAAAGACCAAGGGACACCATTAAAAGAAGACTTCCTGAATTGATAGGCCATGGACAGTCAATAAGCCTCCTTTAATATAGCAGAACTCACAGGTGCAGAGCACATAAGCTTTTAAAACTTGCAAGAGACAGAAAACTAGCCAAAATTATGAAACGGAAGAACTCTCCTCTAAAGAAATTCCAGGAAGAAGTGACAGCTAAAAAATTGGTCAAAACAGATAAGAGCAACATAAGTGACCAAGAATTTAGAACAATAGTCATGGAATTAGTGGCTGGGCTTGAAAAAGGCATGGAAGACGCCAGAGAAGCTATTGCTAAAAAATTATGGACATTAAAAATAGTTGTGATGAATTAAAAATGCTATAAATGAGGTGCATAATAAAATGGAGGCGGCCACTGCACGGATTGAAAGGGCAGAGAGGAGAATAGGTGAATTAGAAGACACAATTATAGAAAAAGAGGAAGTCGAAAAAAGAGAGATAAATAGATTCAGGAGCACGAAAAGAGAATTCAAGTACTGAGTGATGATATCAAATGGTACAATATCCATATCATAGGAATTCCATAAGGAGAAAAGAGAGAGAAAGGGGCTAAAGGGGTACTTGAACAAATCATAGCTGAGAACTTCCACAATCTGGGGAAGGAAACAGACATTGAAATCCAAAAGTCACAGAGAACTCCCCTCAGATGTAACTTGAATTGCTCTTCTGCATGACATATCATAGTGAAACTTTAAAAATATAAGGATAAAGAGAGAATTCTGAAAGCAGATAGGGATAAAAGGGCCCTAACATACAAAGAGAGACCTATCAGGGTGGTTGCAGACCTATCTAATGAAACTTGGCAGACCAGAAAGGAATGGCAGGAAATCTTCAATGTGATGAATAGGAAAAATATGGAGCCAAGAATTCTTTATCCAGCAAGCCTGTCATTCAGAATAGAAGGAGAAATAAATGTTTTCCCAAACAAAGAAAAATTGAAGGAATTCATCACCACTAAACCATCCCTACAAGAAATCTTAAGGGGGACTCTATGAAGGAAATGTTGCAAGGAACACAAAGTACCAGAGACACCACTACACGCATGAATCCTACAGAGAAAACAATGACTCTAAAGCCATATGTTTCAATAATAACACTGAATGTAAAGAGACTAAATGCTCTCATCAAACGACATAGGGTATCAGAATGGATAAAAAAAACAAAATCCATCTTTTTGCTGTGTACAAGAGACTCATTTTAGACCTGAGGACACTTTCAGACTGAAAGTAAGGGGATGGAGATATATCTATCACGCTACTGGATGTTAAAAGTAAGCTGGACTAGCCATACTTATATCAGACAAAATGGACTTTAAAGTAAAGGCAGTAACAAGAGATGAGGAGGGCATTATATGATAATTACAGGGTCTATCCATCAGGGAGAACTAAAAATTATAAACGCCTATGCACCGAATTCAGGAGCACCCAAATAGATAAAAAAATTAATCACAAACAGAAACAATCTTATTGATAAGATTATGGTAATTGCAGGGGACTTTAATCCTCCACATATAGAAATGGATAGATCAACTAGACAGAAAATCAATAAAGAAACAATGGACCTGAACGACACATTGGACCAGAGGAACTTGACACATATTCTTAGAACTCTACATCCCAAAGCTATGGAATTCACTTTCTTCTTGAGTGCCCATAGCACATTCTCTAAGATAGATCACACACTGGGTCATTAAGCAGCCCTCAATAAATATAAAAGAATTGAGATCATACGATGCACACTTTCAGGTCACAATGCTATGACACTTGAAATCAATCACAGGAAAAAGTCTGGAAAGTCTCCAAAACATGGAGGTTAGAGAACCAATGGGTCAATCAGGCAATCAGAGAAGAAATTAAAAAATATATGGAAACAAATGAAAATGAAAATACAACAATCCAAACTCTTTGGGATGCACCAAAGGCAGTCCTAAGAGGAAAGTACTTACCCCTCCAGGCCTATTTCAAGGAACTAGAAAATGCACAAATACAAAATTTAACAGCGCACCTAAAGGAACTAGAAGCAGAGCAGCTAGAGCACCCCAAACCCAGCAGAAGAAGAGAAATAATAAAGATCAGGGCAGAAATAAACAATATAGAATCCAAAAAAACAGTTGAACAGATCAATGAAACCAAGAGGTTTTTTTTTGAAAAAATCAACAAAATTGATAAACCTCTAGCCAGGCTTCTCAAAAAGAAAAGGGAGAGCACCCAAGTAGACACAATCACGAATGAAAATGGATTTATTGCAACCAATCCCTCAGAAATACAAGCAATTATCAGGGAATACTATGAAAATTTATATGCCAACAAACTGGACAACCTAGAAGAAATGGACAAATTCCTAAACACACACGCACTACCAAAATTCAAATGGTAAGAGATAGAAAATCTGAACAGAACCATAACTGCTGAAGAAATTGAATCAGTTATCAAAAATCTCCCAAGAAATAAGAGCCTTGGGCCAGATGGCTTCCCGGAGGGAATTCTACCAGACATTTAATCAGAGTTAATACCCACTCTTCTCAAGCTATTCCAAAAAATAGAAATGGAAGGAAAACTTCTGGACTCATTCTACAAAGCCAGCATCACTTTGATTCCCAAACCAGACAGACACCCAGCAAAAAAAGAGAACTACAGGCCAATATCTTTGATGAATATGGATGCAAAAATCCTCAACAAGATAGTAGCAAATCGGATTCAACAGCATATAAAAAGAATTATCCACCATGATCAAGTGGGATTCATTCCCGGGTTGCAGGGCTGGTTCAATATTCGCAAAAACAATCAATGTGATACATCAAATTAAAAAGAAAAGCTAAGAATCATATGATCCTGGCATTAGATTCAGCAAAAGCATTTGACAAAATACAGCATCATTTCTTAATAAGAACCCTCGAGAAAGTCGGGATAGAAGGAACTTACTTAAACATCCTAAAAGCCATTTATGAGACGCCTATGATGAGCTAATATCATCCTCAATGGGGAAAAACTGAGAGCTTTCCCCCTGAGATCAGGAACACGACAGGGATGTCCACTTTCACCACTGTTGTTTAACATAGGGCTGGAAGTCCTAGCATCAGCAATCAGACAACAAAAGGAAATAAAAGGCATCAGAATTGGCAAAGATGAAGTCAAACTTTCACTTTTTGCAGACGCCATGATGCTCTACTTGGAAAACCTGACAGATTCCACCAGAAGCCTACTAGAACTGATCCATGAATTCAGCAAAGTCGCAGGGTACAAAATCAACATACAGAAATCTGTTGCATTTTTAAACACCAATAATGAAGCAACAGGAAATCAAGAAACTAATTCCATTCACAATTACACCAAAAACCATAAAATACCTAGGAATAAACCTAACCAAATATGTAAAAGATCTGTATGATGAAAACTATAGAAGACTTAGGAAGGAAATTGAAGAAGACATAAAGAAATAGAAAAACATTCCATGCTCATGGATCGGAAGAATAAATATTGTTAAAATGTCAATACTACCAAAAGCAATCTACACATTTAAGGAAATCCCAATCGAAATTGCACCAGAATTCTTCCCAAAGCTAGAACAAACAATCCTAAAATTTGTATGGAACCACAAAAACCTCGAATAGCCAAAGTAATAATACTGAAGAAGAAAACCAAAACGGGAGGCATTACAATCCCAGACTTTAGCCTCTACTACAAAGCTGTAATCATCAAGACAGTGTGGTATTGGCACAAAAACAGACACATAGACCAATAGAATAGAAGAGAGAACCCAGAACTGGACAAACAAATGTATGGCCAATTAATCTTTGACAAAGGAGTAAAGAGTATCCAATGGAAAAAAGACAGCCTCTTTAATAGGTGGTGCTGGGAGAACTGGACAGCAACATGGAGAAGAATGAATCTAAACCACCTTCTTACACTATACACTAAAATAAACTCAAAATAGCTGAAGGACCTGAATGTGAGACAGGAAATGATCAAAACCCTAGAGGAGAAAGCAGGAAACAACCTCCTTGACCTCAACTGCAGCAATTTCTTACTCGACACATCTCCAAAGGCAAGGGAATCATGAGCAAAAATGAATGACTAGGACCTCATCAAGATCAAAAGCTTCTGCAGGGCAAAGGAAACAATCAATAAAACTAAAGGCAACCGATGGATTGGGAAAAGATAGGTGCAAATGATATCGGATACAGGGCTAGTATCCAAAATCTACAAGGAACTCACCAAACTCCACACCCAAGAAACAAATAATCCAGTGATGAAATGGGCAGAAGACATGAACAGACACTTCTCCAAAGAGGACATCCAGATGGCCAAAAGACGCATGAAACGATGCTCAACGTCACTCATCATCAGGGAAATACAAACCAAAGCCCCACTGAGATACCACCTCATGCCAGTCAGAGTGGCTAAATTGAACAAATCAGGAGACTACAGATGCTGGTAAGGATGTGGAGAAATGGGCACCCTCTTACAGTACTGGTGGGAATGTAAACTGGTGCAGCCGCTCTGGAACACAGTGTGGAGAATCCTCAAAAAATTAACAATAGAACTCCCCTATGACCCAGCAATAGCACTGCTAGGAATTTACCCAAGGGATACAGAAGTGCTGATGCATAGGGGCACATGTACCCCAATGTTCACAAGCAGCACTTTCAACAAGAGCCAAATCATGGAAAGAGCCTAAATGTCCATCAACTGACGAATGGATTAAGAAGATGTGGTTTATATATACAATGGAATACTACATGGCAATGAGAAAGAATGAAATCTGGCCACTTGTAGCAATGTGGATGGAACTCGAGGGTGTTATCCTAAGTGAAATAAGTCAGGCAGAGAAGGACAAATAACGCATGTTTTCACTCATATGTGGAACAGGAGAAACTTAACAGAGGACCATGGGGGAGGGGAAGGGGAAAAAATAGTAAAGGAGAAGGAGCAAGGCAATTCCTAAGAGACTCTTAAGTACTGAAAACAAACTGATGATTGATGAGTGGTGAGGGAGAGGGGAAAGGGGGTGATGGGTATGGAGGAAGGCACTTGTTGGGATGAGCAATGGGTGTTATATGGAAACTAACTTGACTATATATATATATATATATATATATATATATAGTAACAAATAGTTTGTCCAGGCCTGATTTTATATTAACTTCATTTTTACTACAAAAATATTTGTTCACTGCAAAAAAAAAAAAATCAAGATAAACCAGCAAAACACAAAGTAGAAAAAATTAAATATGCTCCAAATGAAAAATAATTAACACTTCATTATAGCATTTATATACATATACTTTTCCACCAAAGAGAAATGTCTTTGTCACCTATGAAAAATACAAAACATTTCCCATGCTATTTTATACTCTTCCAAAACATTATCCTAGAGAAAAATGGTCTGATAGTAGTGACCTAATAAAATAAGAAATCTGCAGGGAAACCTATCAAACTTTACTTTACCTGTTGGCAAACAGAATGTGGTCTTAAGTGTTTGTTTCCCCCCAATGGCTAGCTGAATAAGAAAAGAAATGAATAAGTAGGGACACCATCCATCTCCATCTCCATTCAACCACTATGTTATTTAGTTAATTAAAACAAAAATCTCTGAGTTCAAACATGGTAAGTATTATTTCATACGTCTGGATACTACACCCTGAATATATATTTAAAGAATTATTTCCATCTTGTTGCTACTGCCATTAATTGTTCTCACTATTTCTCTTATGGACTATTGCATCTGCCTCTCATCCCAAAATTTCTAATCCATCTTCTACTTATATCAGAATGATACTTCTAAAATGAAAATTCCATATATCCTTCACTATTGTTAGCACCTAATTAGGATATGGTACAGCAATGACTGAAATATTGACTGACTAAATGAACAAATGAAAAGGAATAGTAGTAACACAAGCGTGCAGATGAGAAAAGGCAGTTTCTTTATTCTCATTTGGGGATAACAAGACTACCTACATTATACAGTGGTTACAAACACTAATGAGATAGAAAAAAGATTTCTGTGTCAGACCAAGTTTAAGTAACAAGAACCAGATTTACACTTCCACATGAAAGTTGTGGAACAGGACAAATGAAAAAGCTAAAGAACAGGACAAAATATATGAAATAATTGTTTTCAAGACAGTAAAGTTAAAAAAAAAAAAGACAGTAGAGATCAGGCAATGAAGGACAGTGCATTGCTTATAAAAATGTCGATGGTACAGCCATTTTAGAAAATACTTTGGCAGTTTCTTAAACAATTAAGCATTTACCTACCATCTTACCCAGTCATTCCTTTCCAAGGTGTCCACTTGGGGAGAAATGAAAGCATATAGACACACGAATATTTGTACCTGAATGTTAATAAAGCCTTATTTGTAGTAACTAAAATGGGGAGGGCACTCAAATGTCTATCCGAAGGTGAAATATAAACAAATTGTGATATGTCTATATAATGGAAGACATATAAAGTGTGTTTATATATATAAATATAATTTTTTGAGAGACAGAGAGAGACAGTGCGAACAGGGGAGCGTCAGAGAGAGAGGGAGACACAGAATCTGAAGCAGGCTCCAGGCTCTGAGCTAGTTGTCAGCACAGAGCCCGACACGGGGCTCGAACCCACGAACCATGAGATCATGACCTGAGCCGAAGCCGGACGCTTAACTGACTGAGCCACCCAGGTGCCCCACATATAAAATATATAAAAGGGAATGATTGATACATGCAATGGCAATGAATCTCCACAGTTATGCTGAGTGAAAGAAACACGATAAAGATGAGTACATACTATACATTTCCCTTCATATAAATCTTTAGAATTAGAAACCTAATTTATAATGAGTTAAAGAAGATTAGTAGTTGCCTGGGGAGGAGATGGTTTCATAAATGTGCACACATGTCAAAACATTAAATTGTACACTTTAAATGTGTGTGATTTCTTTTATGTTGATTATGCCACAATACAAATTTTTAAAGTACAAAATGGAAATATAAAGAATATAACATGGTGCCTATCACATAGCAAGTACTCAATAAATGCTAGTTACTATTGTTATTAAAATATAATGAGATAAACATTTTATATATCATACTATTTAAGCTAGACTAAGACTTCCTTTTGTGGTTGGGAAAATACAGGCATTTGAGTATATGTAAAAACCTGGATGGCGAAAGTCCAAGCAGTAAAAACAGACGTAGGTTTTGATATCAACAAATGAATGAATTTGAATTTTCCACCAAGTAGACAGAAAAAGAAACTATAGAGATGGTAGTTGGATGGATTATGTGCAGTTAAGAGGCTAATAAAAATTTGCTTGTGGCAGGATGATTAAAAAATATTTTAAGATAATAAGTTACTTGGTTTTCATTTTTGTGATATAAATCCTTTCTCCAACACCTCCAACTGCAACTAATTTTAATACACTTAACAAATACTTTAAGGGAATTATGGTGTTGGTTTTATATTTTGTGTATGTGTGTGTATCCTCCTACCCCTTTGGGAATGAGTATAGCTGTGAGAAACAGAAAAATATTTACAGTGTCTTAAACACAATAGTTTATTTTTCTCTCATACAAAAAACAAAACAAAACAAAAAACCTGAAGTTGCTCAAGTGGTCCAATCGGTTAAGTGTCCAACTCTTGACTTGGACTCAGGTCATGATCTCGCCATTGTGGGATCAAGCCGCGTGTCAGACTCTGTGCTGACAGTGCAGAGTGTGCTTGGAATTCTCTCTCTCCCTCCCCCACTCACACTTGCTCGCTCTCTCTCTCTCAAAATAAAAAAATAACTTAAAAAAAAAAAGAACTCAGACACAGAGGTATCCATGAAAATGTCAGGTCTTCCCCAAGAAAAGTGCACAAAAATCTTGTGCAGTACTGTGGTACTGTGACTTCTACACGGTGTGGAAACAGTGACCTAAATTACTTTTAGCTAGGTCTCAATATACTAAAAGACACACCTCATCACCCACCTCCCAATACATACCTTTCATTATAGGTTATAAGATGCTTTGGGGAGTAGAGTGGCTCAGAGTAAACAATGTCTACCCTAGGATGACAGCATAATCTTATTCATTAGTGCTGTCTCTGAGATCACATCCACTTTGAATCCCTCAGGACCTGATAACCTATTTGATTTCCCCTGTCTTCCAACACATCCCAGGATGAGATTCATTGGTTGAAATTGTTGGAGATTAATGCTATATCCCTAGCCCTGACAAAACTTCTGGTATATGGTAAGTGCATAGTAAATATTTGTCAATTCAAAAAAAAAATTCTATCTATCTATCTATCTATCTATCTATC
>CM053570.1:64166577-64181918 GCA_028646485.1 Cryptoprocta ferox
TGTATTTTCATTTTCATTTGTTTCCATATATTTTTTAATTTCTTCTCTGATTGCCTGATTGACCCATTGGTTCTCTAACCTCCATGTTTTGGAGACTTTCCAGACTTTTTCCTGTGATTGATTTCAAGTGTCATAGCATTGTGACCTGAAAGTGTGCATCGTATGATCTCAATTCTTTTATATTTATTGAGGGCTGCTTTGTGGTCCCATATGTGGGCACTCAAGAATTCTTTTATATTTACTGAGGGCTGCTTTGTGACCCAGACCATGGGCACTAGAGAAGAAAGTGAATTCCATAGCTTTGGGATGTAGAGTTCTAAGAATATGTGTCAAGTTCATCTGATCCAATGTGTCGTTTAGGTCCATTGTTTCTTTAGTGATTTTCTGTCTAGTTGGTCTTTCCACTGCTGTAATTGAAGTATTAAAGTCCCCTCAAATTAACATATTCTTATCAATAAATTGCATATGCTTGTGATTAATTGTTTTATGTATTTGGGTTCTTCCAAATTTGGTGCATAGACGTTTATATTTGTTAGCTCTTCTGATGGATAGACCCTGTAATTATTATATAATGCCCTCCTTCATCTCTTGTTACTGCCTTTACTCTAAAGTCCGTTTTGTCCGATATAAATATGACTATTCCAGCTTTCTTTTGACTTCCAGTAGCATGGTAGATATTTCTCCATCCCCTTACTTTCAGTCTGAAGGTGTCCTCAAGTCTAAAATTAGTCTCTTGTAGAGAGCAAATAGTTGGATCTTGGTTTGGTTTTTTTTGTCCATTCTGATACCAATATCTTTCAATTGGAGCATTTAGTCCATTTATATTCAGTGTTATTATTGAAACATATGGGTTTAGAGTCATTGTGTTCTCTGTAGGATTTATGCATGTAGTAGTTTCTCTGATACTCTGTGTTCCTTGCAACCTTTCCCTGATGAGTTCTTCTTAAGATTTATTATAAGTCTGGTTTAGTGGTGATGAATTCCTTCAGTTTTTGTTTGGGAAAATCTTTATCTCTCCTTCTATTCTGAATGACAGGCTTGCTGGATAAAGGATTCTTGGCTGCATATTTTTCCTGTTCATCTCATTGAAGATTTCCTGCCATTCCTTTCTGGCCTGCAAAATTTAGTAGATAGGTCTGCTATACCCTTATGTGTCTCCCTTTGTATGTTAAGGTCCCTTTATCCGTAGCTGCCTTCAGAATTCTCTCTATCCTTGTATTTTGCGATTTTCACTATGATATGTCATGCAGAAGATTGATTCAAGTTATGTCTGAAGGGAGTTCTCTGTGCCTCTTTGATTTCAATGTCTCTTTCCTTCCCCAAGTTGTGGATGTTCTCAGCTGTGATTTGTCCAAGTACCCCTCCAGCCCTTTTCTCTGTCTTCTTCTTCTTCTGGAATTCCTATGATCTGGATATTGTTCTGTTTGATTGCATCACTCAGTACTTGAATTCTCTTTTCATGCTCCTGGATCATTTTATTTCTCTTTTTCTTGGCTTCCCCTTTTTCTATAAATTTATCTTCTAATTTACCTATTCTCCTCTCTGCCTCTTCAATCTGCACAGTGTCCACCCCCATTTAATTATGTACCTCATTTATATCATTTTTCAATTCATCATAACCTTTTTTAAAATCCATGATCTTTGTAGCAATAGCATCTCTGGTGTCTTCCCTGCTTTTTTCAAGCCCAGTGATTAATTTAATGACTATTTTTCTAAATTCTTATTCAGTTACATTGCTTATATCTGGTTTGATCAATTCTTTAGCTGTTACTTCTTCCTGGAATTTCTTTAGAGGAGAGATCTTCCGTTTCATCATTTTGGCTAGTTTTCTGTCTCTTGTAAGTTTTAAAAGCTTGTTATGTACTCTGCACCTGCGAATACTGCTATTTAAAGGAGGCTCATACACTGTCCAGGGTCTGGCCATTCAGGCTTTGAAGGGTGTCCCTTGGTGTCTTTTGTTGCAACTTTGGTTATTTTATTTCCCTACTCGTAGTGATGTTTTGGGGTCTCCACCATGTGTTTTTTTTTTTTTTTTTTTTGGTTCCTTGAAGTAGCCCTGGAAAGGAAAATAGACAGACAAACAGGGAACAAAAGCACACAAATGCACAAACAGATCAAACACCCAAGCAAACTGACAAATATAATAATAAAAAAGAAAATAAATAACTAATATAATAAAACAAATACATATTTATTTGTTAACAATATATGTATATTTATATTTGTGAGTAAATATCAAATATAATAAAACAAACTGACAAATATAATAAAAAAACAAAAAACAAATGATGGAGTTGCATATACAAAGAGAGAAAATGACAGGGGTGGGGAGAAAGAGAAAATGAGCATTGATCAGGCAGAGAGACTAAAAAAAGGCTTAATCCAGAGAGAGAAAAAGGAGAATACGGAAGGAGGCGAGGAGAAAGAAACGAAGATAATGTTACCCAGAGAAACTATATAGTCTGATTATTCCAGAGAGAGAGAAAGGAAGGTAAAGAAGGAGGTGTAGAACATGTATCAAGAAAATTGATTAAGTATTTCTGTTTAAGCAAATCTATAACCAGAATAATCAGCCCAGAGGAGGGGAGAGGTAAGAATGAGAAAAGGGAGAATATATCTGAACAGCAAGAATTGATCTAGAGTTAATCATGGCAATGCAGCAGCGTTTTTGGTCTTGGAGGAGGGGGCCGTCTATTTCCGCATCGTCTACTGGCTCCCAGGACCTACCCAGCGCAGATGGGTGTCATTTGGTGTAGGCTGGTCCCACCTCCACTGTGGGCCCTGAGGCTCTGCCTTGGTGGTGTGGGGTAAAAAATGGCGACCGCCCAGTCCCTTCTCCTTGAGCCAGGTGTCCCAAATCACTGCTTGGATCCGTTCTCACTGTGCTGCTGGCACAGCCAAGGTGGGCCATCTCCTATGCCCCATGCCCAGCCGTGTTCCAAGCTCTTACTCTGTGCGCATTAATGATGCCACCCGAAATGTAATCCCACAAGCCACAGCACTTCAGAGCAGGGGGCCATTTCCTCCTGATCCCGACTATGCCCTTGGGGTACCACCTAACCCAGAGGGAACTTCTTTTGTCCAGTGCCAGACTGGGGCTACCAATCCAAAGAAAACCCCGAAGTTAGAGATGGGATCTCTCTCTGAAAGCCCTGCAGCTAGAGATGGGATGATAGGATCCCTAAACTTCCCCAGCCACTCTTTCTCTTCCCTTTGTCTCTCCGCAGAAGGGGATCCCTCCTCTCAGTGCCTCTGTGTCCCAGCCCATTTTTATCTCCCCCGGTTCGCAATCACACACCTATGAGGCTGTCTTCCTAGTAGACTCCGTCTCCTTTCCTCCCAGACTCTTGGGGTTCAGAGTCTTTGGCTTCAGCCCTTCTTTGTTTCAGAGATGCAGGCGGGAAGTATGGATCCCCCTACTTCTCCACCATGTTACTTCCCTATTTGTTACTTCTAATTTGGCTTTCCAAAATTCCCAGTTTTGTGTCATTTTTAAATGTTGCCTACTTCTATATAGATCTGAACTTGATAGATCTTTGTTACTCTAGATCTGTATAGTCATTGTCCTCTTTAATCAGCTTTCCAGCCCTGGCCCTCTATTTCTAGTACCATCACAGGTCCCGCAAGACTTGCTGTGACAGTTAAACAGGGTAATGTTTAAGGCCATCTGGGTCAAGTAGAGCTGAATTTATACCCTCACTCTGCCAATACTAGCTATGCAGATTTGGACAAGTTAGTTAACCTCTCTAACCCTCAGTTTTTCCATCAGTAACATGGGCTCGAAAGAGTGGTATTATTGGATTTTCATGATAATTAAGTGAGATTGTGCATATAAAATACTTAGCATAATTCATACATATTTCATAAACAAAAGCTGTTATTACTATTTTTGTATAATTAGAGAAATCTCACCGTGCATTTGACACTAAGTGAAGTCTAGTAGGTATGGTGTTGATGTAGCCTTTGAAGACAATTAGAATTCAGCCTTCCTTTCTTTTGTCTTTCTAAATCTTGGTTTAATTAATGAATATTGGGGAAGATTGAAAAAGTAGGCAGAATCACAAACATGAGGAAAAAATTTTATGCAAGCAAGGTTCTTCTAAGACTATTTATTAACAAATGGCTGAGGAACACAGCTCGATATAAAGGATAAGACCAATTATAGCAGAGTGGCTCTATGGTCTAGTGAGTAAGAATACCAACCATGGAGCTAGACTGCCTGTCTTTCGATCTGGCCCACTGCTTACTAGCCCTTACCTTGTAAAAGTTATCTAAACTCTTTGTGCCTCAGTTTTCTACTCTTCAGGTTGTTAAGAGGATTAAATTAGTTTATGTGTTTAAAGTATTTAGAAAGGTATTTGACACACAGTAAGCCCCATGTGTTTGCTATCATCATTATCATCTTCATTTAAATATCCTATATTTTAGGTACCTATCAATAAATGAATGCATTCATATTTTTTGTCCAAATATTAATCTTAGGATGAATAAAAGCTTTATTATTTTAATGGTTGAGGAAACTTGAGGCTCAAGAAAATTAAATAACTTGCTCAAGATTATACAGCTATGTAAAGGTATATAGAAGGTCTTACTCATAGTAAGCCCTAAATAAGTATTTTTATGTGAAAAGTTGGAATTTGATTCTAAGTCTCCGTAACTTCACAAAACACTTTTTTTTTGATCACTCCATAAAGCTGATCAGACAACTCTATTTTTTTATTTTTTGCCTAATATAGTTTCTTGCAATTGCACATCTGGAAATGTGAGAAAATAT
This sequence comes from Cryptoprocta ferox, assembly GCA_028646485.1. NCBI lineage: Eukaryota > Metazoa > Chordata > Mammalia > Carnivora > Eupleridae > Cryptoprocta > Cryptoprocta ferox. The sequence continues at coordinate 64,171,352 of CM053570.1, forward strand.
ATTACTATATTACTATATTAATTATATTAATTAATATTATTAAGATCTTTTCTTAATTTTTTTGAGGAATTTCCATACTGTTTTTCATAGTGGTTATACCAATATACATCCCCACCAATAGTACACATCCTCATCAACACTTGCTATTTCTGGTTATTTTGATAATAGCCATTCGAACAGGTGTGAAAAGATACTCATGGGACTTTTGATTTGAATTTTCCTAACAATTAGTGATGTTGAACATTTTTTCATGTGCCCATTGGCCATCTGTATATTTTCTTTGGAAAAATGTGTAGTCAGATTCTCTGACCAGTTTTAAATTTTGTTGTTGTTGTTGAGTTATATGAGTCTTTTAAATATATTTTGGTTCTTAACCCCTTAACAGACATATGATTTGCAAATATCTTATCCCAGTCAGTGGGTTGCCTTTTTGTTTTGAGGATGATTTCCTTCACTATGCAGAAGCTTTTTAGTTTTATGTAGTCCTTTTTGTTTATTTTTACTTTTGTTTCCTTTACCTTTGGAGTCAGATCCACAAAATTATCACTAAAACCAATGTACATGAAAATCCTTGTTAGAGGAATACGTTTCTAGTAATTATAATATTAAGTGAGGCTGACATCTTTACAAAGTTAACGTGTTATATTACCCTATATTAAGGATATTAGATTTTTGAAGTAGGTGTTTCAAAGGTCTTAATTATCACTGTGCCACTGAAGCAGCACACAGTCTCCTGCCTGCTTTTTTGTGTCTCCTTGGATTTATTTGGAGATTTTTTTTTAATTTGCATTGAGACATCTCTGTTCATAGAATCAGTAGACCACACAGGCTAGCAGTTGTTTTATTGTATAACAATGGGGATTTCTATGTCTATTTCCCATTCCTCTCAGTTAGGGATGTAATTTCTCATTTAGGTAAGTGGGCTTTAGTCTTGTTGCTTAATTATCAGTTCTTTATAATGATGATGATATCTTATTAGTGTTAATTGATCATTTATTGTGGGATAAGCACTATGTTAAATACTTAACAGTTTATTATTACATTTATTCCTCAAAATAACTAATATATTCATTCTACAGAGGTGCAAACAAGGTTTAGGAAGGCACAGTAAGAATCTCAACTTACAGCCAAGATGAGTTCAGAACCTTTTCCCTTAAGCATTACACTGTATTTTTTTCTCATTAAGAATGCAATGCATATAACTTACAGAAATAAAACATGGATAACAAAAATGAAGAAAGCAAAAATTTCCTATAACCCAATTAAAGAAACATCATTGTTGACATGTTGGTATAATTTTACTTTTTTGTCTCTCTTCACACATATATAGAAAGAAACAAAAAAGCAAAATTGTGTACATATATTTTTTTAAAAATTAGATAATATGAAACCATTTTTATACCTCCTTTATCTTCTACTTGGCAATACAGTCTGAATATTTTCCACACATTAAATATTTTTATATAAGATTCTTTTAAAGAATCTCAGGAGATTGTTTGGATGCATCATAATTCATTGTATCAATCCCTCAGTGTTGGACAAATAAGTTCTACAACAAACAGTGCTGTAATAAATGGTTTTGTGTTTCCTATGATTATTTCAGTAGGCCAAATTCCCATACATGAAATTGAAGTTATATATACTTAAAATATTTTTAAGCCATGTTAATAAAATGCTCTCTAAGTTCTGTCATTTAATACTCTATCAAGCAGTGTATAAATATGCCAGACTCTGTGACTGCTTTCAAAACTAAATAGTACCCCTTTGTTAATGATTTACCTTTCTTGTCTAAGCTTTAGCTTAGACTAATGGAAATTTCTAGTTTTGTTTTATTTTTATTTTATTTTTACTTTAGCAGTTATCTGTCTCATGTCCTTTCTCTCTCCCTCCCTCTCATACTGACAATTTTTGGTGGGTGGGGAGGGGTTGTAAGAGGTATTTTTTTTATATTAATAGACAAATTTTTTTTCAATGTTTATTTTTTTTTGAGAGAGAGAGACAGAGTGCGAGCAGAGGAGGGACACACACACACACACACACACACACAATCCAAAGCAGGCTGCAGGCTCTGAGCTGTCAGCACAGAGCCCAACGGGGGTCGGGGGTGTGGTGGGGGCTCCAACTCACTGACTGTGAGAGATCATGACCTGAGTGAAAGTTGGATGCTTAACCGACTGAGCTACCCAGGTGCTCCTAGACTTTTTTAAAATGCTATATTGTTTACAAAAATGAGTGAATAATACAGAGAGTTACCATATATCCTTTTACTACTCACTCCCTCCAATTTCCCCAGTTATAAAACTTTTTGGATTAGTGCGGTATGTTTATTACATTTTGATAAGTCAATATTGATAAAATTACTATTAACTAAAGCCTATAATTTACATTAGGTTTCACTCTGTGTTGTACATTCTGTGCATTTGGACAAATGTAAAATGACATATGTTTACCATTACAGTTTTATGCAGAATAATAGCTTCACTGTCCTTAAAATCCACTGTGCTCCACCTACTCATCCTTTTTTCTTTCCCTTACCCCAGCCCCCTAGCAACCTCTGATCTTTTAGTCTGCATAGTTTTGTCTTTTTCAGAATGTCATATAATTGGAATCATACAGTATGTGGCCCTTTCAGGTTGACCTCATTCACATAGCAATGTGCATTTTAGTTTATCTAGTGTCTTTTCATGATTTGATGACCAATTTCTGTTTATTGCAGAAAAGGATTCTGTTGTATAGCATATCCTAGTTTATCTGTTCATCTGTTGAAGGACATCTTTATTGTTTCCAAGTTTCAGAAATTGTGAATAAGTCTTCTATAAACATGTGTGTGCAGATTTTGTGTGGACATGTTTTCAACTTATTTGGATAAATACTAACGACTGGTGGATCATATGGTAAGAATACATTCAGTTTTGTAAGAAACCACCAAGGTATCTTCCAAAGTGGCTTTACCATTTTTCATTCTCATCAGCAAGAATGAGAGTTCCTACTGCTCATTCCTCTACTAGCATTTGTTTTGAATTTTAGTCATTCTAATAGGTGGCATCTCATTGTTTTAATTTGCAGTTCCCTAATGACAAATGATATTGACCATACTTTCATATGCTTATTTTGCCATCTGTATCCTCTTTATCAAGGTATTTTTGCAGATTTCTAGCCCATTTTTTAATCGGGTTGCTTTTTACTGTTGAGTTCTAAGTATTTGTGCATTTTTGGTACTTTGTTCATTTCTGGATACCAGAAAGTATCTGTAAAATATTTGTAAAGCATTTTACAAATATTTTCTCCCAGTTTATGACATATCTTTTCATTTTCTCAAATGCAAGCTTTTTATTTTGAATAAATTAACTTTTTTCTATTTTATGGAATTGAATGCATTATCCCATTTTATTATTTACCTTTCAGTTTTCCTTATATTATTTTTGATATTCAGAAGTTTTGATTTTCAAATTGTCAAATCCATAAATTTTTTCTTTGGGTCTTATTTCTTTATAGTTAAATAAAGAAAGACTCTTTCCTTTTAACAATATATAACTAATTGTTCATTTGTACTCTCTAAGGGTTCTATAGCTCAGCTTGGCTTTTCTTTCCTTCCTCTTTTCTTCTCTCTTCCTCTTCCTCCTCATCTTCTATTTCCTACTTCTACCTTTAATCTACTTTATTTTGGTCTTAGTAAGGTTAGACATAGAGACTTAACATTGCCTCTTTCTCAGTGATTATGTTTAGGCAGTTATCCAACATCTGTTGAAAAATCTATTCTCCATGGAAACTTTTTTTTTATCATATTGGATAATTATTTCATTATTTTTTTAAATCTTGATATTTGAGAGAGAGAGAGAGACAGAGAGCGAGCAGGGTAGGGGTAGGGAGAGACGGAGACACAGAATCTGAAGCAGGCCCCAGGGTCTGAGCTGTCAACACAGAGCCCAACATGGGGCTCGAACCCACGGACCACGAAGTCATGACCTGAGCTGAAGTCAGACGCTTAACTGACTGAGCCACCAAGGGGCCCCTCTTTCATTATTTAAGGTCACTGGAATTTAAACTCAATGAGAGTAGGAATTCTATTTTTTTATTTCTCTGTATTCACAGAGCATAGAATAGTTTTTGGCACACAGCAGACATTAAGTAAATTTCTGTTGGTTAATAAATCAGTGAATGAGTTCTTCAGTATTTTCTGTACTGTATTCTGTATTTCTCTTTTATAGCTATTTCCATACCATTAGAATATTGTTTTAATATTTGTAAGCTTGTAATATATTTTGCTATTTTAACCTAAGGTCCCCGTTACTACTCTTTTTTTTTTAAAGTATTTTTGAATGTTTAATGTGTTTTGGAAGATGATTTTTGGAATTACTCTCATATTCTAAAATTATCTTTGGTATTTTCATTGAAGTTGTGTTAAATCTATAGAATAATTTAAGCAGAGTTGACATATAGTAATAATAAGACTTTCCATATAGGAACATGGTATGTTTCATCTTTTTCTAACCATACTAGAGCCTGGGTAACTTTATCTATGCAAGTTCTTGATTTTTTGTTAAGTGTATTTGGCTGTAGTTTCTATCTTATTGCTATTGAGCATTAGATATTTTTTAAATTATATTTTGGACCTGGGTTTTGCTGATGTATGGGGAAGCTATTTATTCTCACTATAGATTCCCTTCATATTACAGGTTTTTATAAGGCTTTTAAGTAGTGTTTCTTTAGACTGTATGCATCATTCAGTGCCCTTCCACATCTCTGTATCCTTCATCTACTAGAGACAATGAAAAAGAATTTTAAAAGAACTTAGAAACATGAGATCTGAAATAAAATCCTGTTCTTCACTTCTATAACACAGAAAGTCATGTATATCATCATTGAGCCCCAATTTACTAATATGTAGAGTGGGAATAACCTTCTGAGGACCTGACAAAAATAATAGTCATAACTTTTAAAACCAACTATAACATTGTTATAATGCTGATAGCTATATGCTATTAATGTAAGGACTAAATAGTCATTCTTCTTATGCTCACAAAAATCTTATAAAGTAAATACTATAATTATCCCAACTTTCATATGAAAAATGGAAGCTTAGGGAAGTTTTTAGAAATAATATACTATAGCAGTTAATGAGTGAGAGCTTGGAGCCTGGCTGCTGGGTTTGAACTCCCAACTCCCCGATATATTCACTATGTGAGCTTGGACATATTTTTTTAATGTCTCTGAGCAGCAGTTTTCTTATTCGTAATATAGGGAATAATAATAATATGTACTACAGAAGTATTTTTTTTTGTTTTTTTGATGTTTTGGGGTTTTTTGAGGTGTTTAGAATAGGCATAGGAAGTGATGCACAAATATGAGCCAAGTGACCAACCTGTGCTTCTTCCATTGAGGCCACAAATTCTGTGATAGTCATAGAGTCATGTGTGTTGTAGGATCACTCTACTGGCTTAAGTCAATGATATAGGATCAGAATCTCTCTTCCTTAATCAAATCTAGCTTATTTTTCAGTTTATTTTATGTAACCAGATTAAAGAGAGGCTTATATGAATTTTGCTGATCATAGCCATAATGTAGACAGGATTTTCTCATCATTTAGAGCAAGGTCTGAGTAGATGCTCTGTGTCTCTTAAATTCTTACCTGCCACATCTAATCATTTAGAAAATCTAATTGGTTTTTCCACCAATACTGCTCTAGTCTGAACCACTATCATCTCTCACTTGGATTACTACAAAAGCCTCATAATTGGTCTTTCTGCTTCTACTTTTGCCTCACTATGGTCTATTGTCAAAACAGTAGCCAAGACTATGCTCAAAACTCTCCAATAACTTCCCATTTCATTTAGAATAAGAGGATCTTAAAATAATTTATAACAAACTACTTAATCTGGCCCCCTGTATCCTCTATGATCTCATCTCTTACTACTTTGTCCCTTATCCTATTCCTGATATATTGACCACTTACATTTCCTTAAGTATTCCAGGCATCCTCCTATGGATCTGTTCCTTCTGTGTGGAATACTCTTTCCTCAGATATATGATTGGCTAACTCCATTCCCTCATTTAAATATTTGCTGTAAACCAACTTTCAAGTGAAGACTTCTTTGACCTCTCTTTTTAATAAAGGAAATTTTTCTATTTCCCCCTTACATTACACACATTTTCTGTGGCCTTCTCTTTTTCTTTTTATAGCACTCAATTTTATAAGTCTATTTTGTTCACTGACATAGTACATGGTATATATAGGTACTTAATATTTAATAATGATTTTGATAGTGCATTTGTTAGCATTATAGAATAATGCAATTATTGAATTTGATAGTCACATAGAGTTATCTGATACATACAACTTTTATGTTCCAAAAAAGTTTATGACCATGTGATTTTATTTCTTTATTATTTATATATACCACTCGTGGGAAGAATGCAAAATATTTGCGTTAAAAACATTGAAAAAAGAACACCAAAAATAACCCAACCCCATAATGATATAATAGGACCACTGAAACAAGGATAAGATAACCAGAGGTAAGAAATGAAAGGAAGAGTACATGTAAAACTGAACTGTGCTTCTTGGTAGCCAAGACAGAAAAGGGAATGCATTGAATTAGGTAATTCTTGCTAAAACACAGTCTATGGATAATCAATATCAGAATGATCGAAGGTGCTTGTCTAATATAGATTCCTGCCCCACGTTAGACACACTATATCAGCATATTTTGTCCTTGGGATACACATAGGAGTCTGGATTTTTTATAAGCTCCTCAGGTAGTTTTTATGCACAATGAAGTTTATAACCTTAAGAGGTACATACATATAAATTCTGAGTAACATAACAAGCATTGTCATCAGTGGTGGAAAAGTTTACCATAGCAATTAAATTAATTTTTGCAAATGAAGTAACTTGTCAAAGATCACACAGAAAGTCGAGCCTAGACCAGAACTTATTTCCTACCATCCAGCTTTTTTTTTTCCTGCTACACCTAATCATCGTAGTATACCTTCCCATTTAATTTGCAATTGTGATCAGATTGAATTGATTGATGTCAGACTACTAATAACAACTTCTATGTACTCAGCCTATAAAATGATCCCTTATTCTCATATATATCTGAGATATATAACCTACATGCTATCTCTCTGTTAAAATAAGACAAACTGTGTACACTGTATCACATAGTCTAGTACACAGTGCTAAATACAGTTAATGTGCCTTTGTATTTTCCCAGCCTCTTGTAATTTCTAGACTAAACTTCAGCCTTGTTGTATCACTTGCTGTTCCCAAAATATACTCCCAAATACATGTAACAATATTTGACATGTATATTTGTGCCTAATCAATAGAACATTTAGCTATATTATTTTCATCACTTTAAATGACTTAAGCATACTAAAATTAAAAGTAATGTTAGTTGTATATGTGTCCTCATGCAAGTATAGGAGCACAGATAATGATTCCCCCACCCACCCAGACTGGGGAGTTGGGGGGGGGCATCTTTCTTTATTTCATTCTCTTAAGCTACCTGAGAATCCCCAGGAGGAATGAAGGTAAAATTCTATCACCTGCACACAGAATGGTTGGCTGGAGAGGCAGGTGTGCATCTCCAAAGCATGATAATAGTGCACATAGAGAGCCTAGCTAGCACATTGTTAGGCTACTGGGCTAGCACTAGTGGTAGACACTCACAGAATAAAAATTTGGGTGACATAAAAGAATTATGGCATTATACTTATAGTTTCTTTTGACTTCACATTTAACCCTATTAGGTTGGGATCATTCATTGCTTTTATTTTGCAAATGAAGAAGTAGACGCCATACAGATTATGTATGGTGAAGCCAGAATTCTGACCAAGGTCTGTTTCTCTGTAAAGATTACATTCTTTCATCTCATCAGATGACTTTGGAGTTTACCAAATAGACTAAAACTATATCTCCTTGTTGAGAGCCAGGGTTTTGGGTAGGAGTGGTTAGTGACAGACTGAGACAATGTTTTCTGAATAAGCCTTAGAAAAAGTGACAAACTTGCCATATATGGAAGTTTTCATTTGTCATAAGAGGACACATTACAAGATGGCCAGGTTCAAGAGGACATAAGAATCTCTTTCCAGTGAAATTCTTCCTTCCCAGCTTCATCTAGTACTAAATATTTGGACACTCTAAAATTATGGACTTGGAAGATATTTAAAGAGAATGTGGCCACGTTTGAGGCACATGTGTAGTGGAGAGACACAGAATAGGAGTTTATTTTACCCTCATACAAGTGATGTAACCTTCCCTAGCCTCTACTTTCTCATCTGAAAACTGGGACACACAGTAAAGAATTATGATGATGAAAATTGCCATAGTATCCCCATAGGATAATCAGTCTTGGTGAGATCAGACACATGTTCTCAAGAAAATTCAAGCTGAAAGAGGAAATAAACAGTACCATAATACTGAGTGTTCAGATGAATAATACTGTATTTGACCTGATCATTTCTCTATCCCAATGTACTCTCAAGAACAACTTGTCACAACCTAGAAGAAACAACCCTATGCACCATGTGACCTCAACCCCAAAATAGACTAGGACTGTTATCTGATCCAAGCTAAAGCCATTCTTATTTTCTTTTTCTGGAAATTAGGGAATTTGTTGGTTGACTATTAAAAACAGCTAGAAAGTCTGGTTGATTTGGGCCTAAAGCCACCATTTTGTAAAGGCTATGATGTCCACATGGAAGTAGTTCAATAGAAAAGTCTAATGAAGGGAGAGTGGGCAAGATGGCGGAAAGCAGGGAGCTCAGTAATCTGTGCCCGCCCGCATGGATTGACTGAGAAGGACTGAAGTGATAAAACTCGGATTTGCAGGTGGGGGAAAGAAGAAACAGATGCCAGAGAGAAGACAACCTCAAAGATGCCTGAGTGAGTGACTGTGATCTGGGAAATTAGGGGACGGGCGGGTCCCAGTGGTGCAGGGGGAAGGAGCCCCAGCCCAAGACAGGGAGAGCTCACTGTGCCCCGGAGAGACCAGGGGAAGAGAAAGAGAGATGGAAAACGCACCTAGAACCATCTCTAAGGGAGGAAAAACTCGCCCGTCTCCCCATATATAACTGCCGGGTGCGGGAAGAGAAATCCGTCCCATCTGGCCAGTGAGTTCTTCCTTGGGCGCAGCGGTGGCGGCATCCATTCCAAGCAACACCGTGAACGGCGGCGGCACAGATAAAGGCGGCGGTGGTGCGAAAAGCAGTGGCGGCGGCACCGAGAAAGGTGACTTGAAAAGCGGTGGCGGCGGCGGCGGCGGCAGCGGCGGCTCCGCGAAAAGGGCGGCGTAAACCAGGTGGAGAGGCCGGCCGCCAGTGGGAACGCATCTCATCCCCGGTGACGGTGTTGAACTGCATGGACCAGGATTTGGAAGTGAGGCGGAGCTTGGAGAATACACTTTGGCTCACCCGCGGCACACGGAGATCGGACTCAGAAGGGTGGCTTGCAACGCTTGGTTCCAGCAAAGCTTTGAAGCGGCGCCATATTTCTCCCCGCAACCACCAAGGCGGGGCCTCGGAGACACCAGCCCCCAAGACCTCACCCGACGCGAAACAACACCCATCCGCACAGGGGAGTTGTCTTGTTTTGTTTTTTTTTTCCTTTTCTCTTTGCTTCTCCTTTTCTGCTGCCATCCAGATATTAGCATATTCTTATCTCTCCTCTTGGCTGGTTATATGCTTTTAGACTGTCCACAGACTTTTGCTGTCTCTGTCCCCACCTTGTTTTTCTTTTTCTGTTTCTTTTTTTCTCTCTTTTCTTCTCTTATTTCTTTTCTTTCTTTTTTTTACTTCCTTTCCCCTTTTGGCTTGCCTGTTTGTTTGATTTGTCTCTGTGTTTGCGTGCTTTTGTTCCCTGTATGCTAGTCTGTTTCCTTTTCAGGGATACCTCAAGAAACAAGCCAAAGTATACGTGGTGGAGAGCCCCAAATATCACTGACCAGGGAAATAAAATAATCAAAGACACAACAAGAGAAACCTAGGGACACCACTAAAAGAACACTTTCTGAAACGACAGGCCCTGGGCAGTCAATGAGCCTCCTTTAATAGAGCAATACTAACAGGTGCACAGTACATAACGAGCTTTTAAAACTGACAAGAGACAGAAAGCTAGCCAAATGACGAAGCGAAAGAACTCTCCTCTAAAGCAACTCCAGAAAGAAGTCACAGCCACAGAACTGCTCAAAACAGGCTTAAACAACATGACTGAACAAGAATTTAGAACAATTGTAATAAAATTAATTGCTGGACATGAAAAAAATCAAAGAAGCTATTGATACACAGACTAGGGACCTTCAAAATAGCTGCGACGAATTAAAAAAGGCTATAAATGAGGTGCATCACAAAATGGAGGCAGCCACTGCACATATTGAAGAGGCAGAGAGGAGAATAAGTGAATTAGAAGACACAGTTCTAGCAAAAGAGGAAGCCGAGAAAAAGAGAGAGAAATTGATACAGGAACACGAAAAGAGAATTCGAGAACTGAGTGATACAATCAAACGGAACAATATCCATATCATAGGAATTCCCAAAAATGAGGAAAGAGAAAAAGGTCCTGAGG
>CM053570.1:64182418-64272230 GCA_028646485.1 Cryptoprocta ferox
GGATGAAGGACCTGAACGTGAGACAGGAAACCATCAAAACGCTAGAGGAGAAAGCAGGAAACAACCTCTATGACCTCGACTGCAACAATTTCCTATGCAACACATCCCCAAAGGCAAAGGAATCAAGAACCAAAATAAACTATTGGGACCTCATCAAGATAAAAAGCTTCTGCACTGCAAAGGAAACAATCGAAAAAACTAATAGGCAACCAACAGAATGGGAGAAGATAGTTGCAAATGACATATCGGATAAAGGCCTAGTATCCAAAATCTACAAAGTACTCACCAAACTCCACACCCGAAAAACAAACAATCCAGTGAAGAAATGGGCAGAAGACATGAGGAGACACTTCTCCAAGAGGACATCCAGATGGCCAACAAACACGTGAAACGATGCTCAGCATCACTTATCATCAGGGAAATACAAATCAAAATCACACTAAGATACGACCTCACACCAGTCAGACTGGCTAAAGTGAACAAATCGGGAGACTATAGATGCTGGCGAGGATGTGGAGACACGGGTACCCTCCTACACTGTTGGTGGGAATGTAAACTGGTACAGCCGCTCTGGAAAACAGTGTGGAGGTTCCTCAAAAAACTATCCATAAAACTCCCCTATGACCCAGCAATAGCACTGCTGGGGATTTACCCAAGGGATACAGAAGTGCTGATGCATCGGGGCACATGTACCCCAATGTTCGTAGCGGCACTTTCAGCAATAGCCAAATCATGGAAAGAGCCTAAATGTCCATCAACTGATGAATGGATTAGGAAGATGTGTTTCATATATACAATGGAATACTACATGGCAATGAGAAAGAATGAAATCTGGCCATTCGTAGCAAAGTGGATGGACCTCGAAGGTGTCATGCTAAGTGAAATAAGTCAGGTGGAGAAGGACAGATACCATATGTTTGCACTCATAGGTCTAACAGGAGAAAGCCAACAGAGGACCATGGGAAGGGGAAGGAGGAAAAAGAGTTAGGGAGAGGGAGTGAGACAAAACACGAGAGACTCTTGTATACTGAAAACAAACTGAGGGGGAAAGGGGAAGGGAGAAAGGTAATGGGGGGTGATGGTCTTGGTGGAGGTCACTTGTGGGGAAGAGCACTGGGTGTTCTATGGAAACCAACCTGACAATAAACTATAAAGTTAAAAAAAAAAAGAAAGATCAGAGCATTGCTTTGTTAAAACACAAAGACAAATACAATCAGAGCTGTCCTATTTATCAGATTGAGAAGATTGAAATTTCATTGTGTAAATACCTATGAATAAACTTGCTGTTTCATTATACAGCATGTAGAATTCAGTTGATGATAATCTAATAAAGAACTCTTTACAAGAAAAAAAAAGTCTAATGAAGAGGGAAAAGAATGAAGTGAATATTTATCAGAAAAGAGAGACTGTGAGGCTGTCCTTGTAATTAAATGGGCAGTGTTGTGTTCACCATTTCTCCTTGCTTTCCTCCAAAAATAAAGTAGATATAGTGGGAAAAAAAAACAAATCAATAAATTGCTTTTGAACCTTTGTCACAAAAACATTTTTTAAGTGAAATATGTACTCCCCCCACCAAAAAAAAAAAAAAAATGAGAGCGAGAAACCACCTGGCTGTTTTCCAGTAACGATGAAGCCCATTTGAGGTGTAGGGAAGTGTTGATAGCTTTAACATTCTTAAGGTAAACCCTACTTTTCTGAGAGGAGCTTCAGTTGGTTTCCGATCTTTCCAAAGCAAGGGTTCCTAAGCTTTCATTGTAAAGGATATCATGTGTATCTTGGAAACAATACCTCTTTGGTATTGCAAAGGCATTTTCCTAGATTTCTTAGGGAATCTTAAAGCCAGAAAGTGTCCAGCTGTAGGATCTTCTTTGCTCAGTATTCCTTGCTTTTAAAAGCCTGCTATGTAAATCAAACATTCACATGAAAGGTGTCTTCTTCCATTTGTGCTGCTATAACAAAATATCATAGACTGGGTAGCTTATAAACCATGGAAGTGTGTTTCTCACAGCTCTGCAGTCCAGGAAGTCTAAGATGAAGGCTCCAGCAGATTTGGTGTCTGGAGAGGGCCCACTTCCACATAGTTGGCCATCTTCTCATTGTAACCTCACCTGGCCAAAGGCCAAAAGACCTTTCTGGATCTCTTTTATAAAAGCACTAATCCTATGGTTAGAGCCTTCAGAACTTCATAACCTCACAAAGGCCCTGCCTCCTAATTCCATCACTTCAAAGGTTAGGATTTCAATATATGAATTTTGTGGGAGTTGGGGAGAATGCAAACATTCAATCTATACTATTCTGCCCCTGCCCCCCCATTCATGTTCTTTTCACATGCAAAATGTATTCATTTCATCTTAATAGCCCCAGAAGTCTTAACTCACTCTAACTTCGACTTAAAAGTCTGAGTCCAAAGTCTTATCTAAATATCATCTAAATCAGGTATGTTAAGATTCAAGGTAAAATTCATCCTGAGGCAAACTCCCTTCCAGCTGTGAATTTGTTATATCAAACAAATAATACGCTTCTAAAAATACAATGGCGGGACAGATGTAAGACAGACATTCTCATTTGAAAAGGGAAAAATAGGTGAGAGGAAAGGGGTAACATGTCCCCAGAAAATCTAAAAGCTTAAGGCTGAAGAATAATCTCTGATTCAAGGCTCTGTTTTTCAGACCCCCCTGGGCAGAGTTCCTGCTTTCTGGACACACTGAGGCAAGGTTTGGGTCACCAAGGCTCTGGTGGCTCTGTTCCCATGGCTTTGGGTGGCCCTGCTTCTGTGACTTTGATGGGTACAGCCCAGGCTGCAGCTCTCACAGCATGAAATTGCATGGCTCCTGCTCTCCCAAGTTGGACTCATGTGCTGGTGGTTCTACCAGTTTGGGGTTTTCAGGGCATCTCATTCTCTACTCTTCCTTTAGCCAATGCCCTGTTGGAGGTTCTTCATGGTGGCCTTGCCCCTGCTGCAGCCTTCTCAAGGTGGTTCCTTCCTTCAAAATCTAGGGGAAGGTAGGGACACCCAGGTAGCTCAGTTAGTTGAGTGTCCAACTTCAGCTTAGGTCATGATCTCACAGTTTGTGAGTTCAAGCCCTGCATCAGGCTCACTGTTGTCAGGGCAGAGCCCACTTCAGACCCTTTGTCCCCCTTTCTGCTCCCTCCTTGCTCACACCCACACACTCTCTCTCTCAAAAATTAATAAATATTTATATTAAAAAAATCTAGGTGGAGGTAGCCATCATCCTTGTGCTTTGGTGGGTGTAATTCTGCTACACCAGGACCTGCCGGAGTTGTACCTGGGACAGCCAAGAAGAGTGGTACTGGAATGTGGGAAATGGAACCTGTTACATGAAACTTGGTGTGAGACAGGGACAGTAGTGGCCCCTTCTTTGAAATTAGACCCTTGCACTATGAGCTTGTGATGGAAAGGACAGTCCCTATGATCTCCAAAATGCCTTTGGAGTCATTCTTTCATTCTTTTGGACAACTGCTCCTGGCATCTGTTTTAGTGGCTGATCCATACTAATCTCATAATCAAATTTAGTACACTCTTGTGTTCTCTCTTGAACAAGTTTTTTCATTCCTTTCAAAATGGGTAGGTTGAGAATTTTCCAAATTTTTGAGGTCTGTTTCCTTTTGGTTAACAATTCCATTTTTAAGTCATTTCTCTACATGGTCAGGAGGAACCAAGCCACCCTTTCAACATTTTGCTTAGGTGTTTCCTCATCCAAATAACCAGTTTCATTGTTTGCAAATTCTGTCTTCTACAAAACAATAGGACATGGACATGATTCAGTAAAGTTCTTTGCCACTTTATAACAAGGATCACCCTCCCTCCAGTTTTCAGTATCATATTCATCATTTCTGTCTGAGACCTCATCAGAGTGGCCTTAACTGTCTGTTTTTCTACCAATATTCTGTTCCCAACCACTTAGGTATTCTCTAAGAAGCATGAGGCTTTCTCTACAGCTCTTCTCTTTCCTCTAAGCCTTTATCAGTCTGTTCACAGCAGTGTAGGCTTTTTCTACTGTGCACTTCAAAAATTCCAGCATCTACCCAGTACCCAGTTATAAAACCACTTCCACAATTTTAGGTATTTATTATAGGAGCATCCCACTCTTGGTATCAATTTTATTTCTTAGTCCATTTGGGCAGCTATAAGAAAATATCATAGCCTGGGTAGCTTATAAACAATAGGAATGTATTTCTCAGAGCTCTGGAGGTCAGGAAGTCCAAAATCAAGGCTCCAGCAGATTTGGTTTCTGGTAAGACCTGCTTCCTCATAGATGGCTGTCTCCTCACTTGTAACATCACACGGCAGAATGGGGCAGGGGAACTTCCTTGGGTCTCTCTTTTTTTTAAAAAATGTTTTTCTTTTAATGTTCATTTATTTTTGAGAGAGAGAGAGAGAGAGAGGGTGGGGATGGGGCAGAGAGAGAAGCAGTCACAGAATCCAAAGCAGGCTTCAGGCTCTGAGCTGTCAGCACAGAGCCCAATGCAGGGCTTGAACTCATAAATAGTGAGATCATGACCTAAACCGAAGTTGGACACTTAACTGACTGAGCCACCCAGGAGCCCCATCTTGGGTCTCTTTTTTAAGGTCACTAATCCATCATCACCTTCCCAGGGCCCCACATCATAATTCCATTACCTGAGGGTTAAAATTTCAACATATGAGGCATGCCTGAGTAGCTCCATCAGTTAAGCATTTGACTCACTTTAGGCTTAGGTCATGATCTCAAAGATCATGAGTTCAAGCCCCGCATCAGGTTCTGCACTGACAGCACGGAGGCTGCTTGGTATTCTGTCTCTCTCTCACTCTGGTCCTCCCCTTCTTGCTCTCTGTATCTCTATCAAAATAATAATAAACTTAAAAAAAAAGAATTTCAACATATGAAGTGGGGCACAGGGAGAAATTTTCAGTCTATAGCTAAAGGGATGGAAAGGACTTTTACTGACCGGGATAGTAGGGACCAGAAATATGAATTCTAAACCTAACTCAATGTTGTGCCATAAGAATAATGAACTTTTGTTTGTTTCTGAGACCAGTAATGAAAATGTCAACTACATAATAAGGCAGATGTTCATTATATTCTTCTTATCTCCTTTAATGATGTCATAATGATTAGCATTTTAAGAAGCAGTTACATTTCCTATAATGTATACATAACTCATTACACATGTCAGTTTATTGAATCAAAGAGAAGCTTCAAATAGGTGCCAATGTAATTCCAGAAATCATAATTAAATAATTTCATTAAGTATAACTTATTGTACAAGTTGAGATTAGAGACAGACTGCTTGGGTTCATGTATCAGCTCTAGTAAAAATAACTTTTTGTTATTTAATCTCTCTGACCTGTTTCCTAATCTGAAAAAAAATGAGAATAACAGTACCTATTTTATAGCATTGTGTAAGGTTTAAATTAGTTACTTTTGTAAAGTATTTAGAACAGTGTTGGCACATAAAAGGTGCTCAGTGAATATCAGTGCAATTAGTAAATTTAGTTCAATTTAATAAAACATTAGAGTCCATTATTGAAAAAAATCTTGAAAAACACTTTTTAGTAATAATTATGTCTAACATTTGTAATTTGATTTATATAACATGAAAAGTCCTGTTATATACACTACTTATTTTAATTTTCATTTTCACAATAACCCTACTGATTTTTCATTGTCCATATTCTTCAGATATTGAAAGTGAGGTTCATTGAGGAGAACAACAGTTATTTTGGAGTTATTTTGGACAGGTGGCTAAGCTTAAATATCCTTCAACCTACCTCACACTTGCAGGCTATTGGATAAAATAAAGTGGTTCAGAGTGTGATCCAGATGACTTTTCTTTGTGGCTTCTGCTTATTTTCTAAGCCCCATCCACCTACCTATATTTTAGGCAGAGTTGGGTGTTGAAAACCATCTATAACCAGGTAACCGATGGATTGCTCCCCTGTACCTGCCTGTCTTCTTCAGCTACCATCTCAAAGATTCCTCAGGTGATGAATTCCCACAGGTTTTCTAGCTAAGTAGCTCAGACTGGATGGGGTCCATGAGTGTTCATCCGTATGGAATCTTAGATTGTGCAACACAATGGACTTGTGTAAAATATAAATCCTTAAGCTGAAATCTGCTTTACTTCTTTCCTTCCCTTCTTTCCATCACCCCATGCCTGCCCCCTTCTTTCTCTCTCTTTTTCTCTTACTCTCTTCCCATTTGGTATGGATTTGGCTACTATCCTCTTTAATAATGTTGTGTTTACCTAAAAAGACTATGTTGTATAGCAGAAAGATTTAGTCCTTATATACCATAAATTTTAATAATAATAACTATCATTATAGAGTTAAATTAGTTGGTGTTAGGTCACTTGAATGTTTTCCTTATGTGAACACCCTTAATTCTTACAATGTGTAGGCATTATTAACAGCATTTTATAGAGGGAGAAACTGACCCTTAGAGAGGCTGTGAGGCCCAAGTTCTTCTGAAGCCTGTATGTGTATTCTCTTCACTGCCACTCTTTCCCCTAACTCTGTATGACATTAGGTGAAGATATCTCCCTATCGCAACCTCAATTCCACTAATATAAAATAAGGGAGTCAAACTAATAGTCTCTAAGTTTCCTTCTAACTCTAGCAGTTTAATACCACTTATGTTGTAAGAATTAGCCCCAAAATAGAAAATCTAGATATTTTAAAACTGCTAAGACATGTGTCAAAAGTGATGATATTTTTAAAGCAAAATAAAAAGTGCATTTGAAAGATAGGAAAAAACATCATTGTTCATCAATTTCCAGAGTTCTTTCTTTTACAGATGTCAATACAACTTTAAATGTGACCGTAATTATAGTGTAGATTTTCTCATAATTACTACTCTTTCATTGGCTTGCTCTACAAAGAAAGAGGGAAAGGGGTGGAAGAAAAGAGGAAGGTTCACCTTGCAGTGAGGAACTGACTGCCTGCTTTTCCTCTGGAGAGGAAATCAGCAAAGTCCAATTGTTCCATAGCCAGGAGTAATTTGAGAGCTCCTAATAGAAATAATGCTATGAGTTGAGGGATATTGATTAGTGAATGTCCACTCTACAGTGGGTATTGATACATCTATGGACCTTTCTTTTGTTAATAATTAGTGAACATTATCTGAGCACCTATTATGTACCACAAATGAATAAGACATAGTCCTTGTTCTCAAGGAGCTCCCAGGAGGAGGGGGATAATAGGTTGAATTGTGAGCATTAAAAAATAATTACCCAGGCACAGAAGGCATTTTAGCAGAGTATGTAGAACAACACAGTGATCTAGCTGTCATTTCCATGGCTGAATTGGAACACACAAATGGAAGAGATAAATCTTAAGAGATGGGCAGGGATGATCATATAGGGCACCGATTGCCATGTTAAAGAACTTTCAATTAGTCCTGAAGACAATAGAAAGCTGTTCAAGGCGTTTCAGAAAGGATGATACAAGGTCATAATTGTCTTGTGGAAAAAAAACATGTCGGCCCCGGTACTATGCTGAAGCTATTAATGGAGGCCTGTGGGCCTTCTCTTCAGGGAGGGGCTATAAAAAAACATACCAACTCATCTCCAGTTTTGTTATCAAATTAGATTAAAATTTTTAAAAATTTATGTTTATTTATTGTTGAGAGAGAGAGAGAGAAACAGAGTGCGAGCAGGGAGCGGCAGAGAGAGAGGAAGACACAGAATCTGAAGCAGGCTCCAGGCTCTGAGTTGTCAACACAGAGCCTCACATGGGGCTCTTACAGACCTTGATATCATGACTGAGCTAAAGTAGGATGCCCAACCGAGCCACCCAGCTGCCTCTCAAATTATATTTTAAAAATAATGACACAAAGATGTCCATATCTTATTATGTTTTATTACTGTATATTTAGCCTCTGTTTTGTTTGTTTTTTACATTTTCAACATTGAAAGAAAGAAATTATTGTTTCTCATTTTATCAATTAAGGAACACAGAAGTCTGCTGAAGTTAAATACCGAGTCAGGTCACAGAGTAATGGCAGAACTGGGAATTAAATTTAGGTTTGTGTGACTCCATAGTCCCTGCTCTTTCCCTTTGCTACATCTACAACTACAGGTTAGATCTGGAACTTGACTCCCAAATTTTTATTTCTGAGGAAGTCCACAAATTGCTAAAAGAGGGTTAGAAAAATAATATTTACCTTCATTATATAATAAAAGCAAATTGTCACCAAAGCCAGATAAAAGCATTACACAAAAGGAAAACTATAAACCAATATCTATTATGAACATAGAAACAAAAATCTTCAATCACATGCTAGCAAATTGAATCCAACAATGTATAAAAAGAATTATATACCACAGCCAAGTGGTATTTTAGGAATGCAAAACTGGTTCAATATTTGAAAATTAATTAATTTATTCTACCACATCAATAGGCTAAAGAAAAGAAAATACTTGACAAAATTCAACACCCATTCATGATTTTAAAATAAAGTCAGCAAACTAGGACTAAATGGGAAATTCCTTCAACTTGATAAAGAACATCTATAAAAATCCTGTAGCTGATTCCATACTTAGTAGTATGGTATGAAAACTGGATGGTTTCACCAACGATCAGGTAACATGGCAAAGATGTCCCTCTCCCATTCTTATTCAACATTTTACATGCTTGAAATCCTAGCTAATGTGAAAAGATGGAAGGGGAACAAAAAAATGTATAGTTCAGAAAGGAAGGAAAAGCAAGTTGTCTGCTAAAATAAATGAATAAAATATGTGTTTATCATATGAAGTAAGTAACACCAATTATAACTAACTTCAAATGTTGCCTTACTATTTACAATGTGTTTTCATTGACACTCTTACTTGAGTCATTGAGATGTTTTTTTTTCTCTTCCTTGAGGTAGGGTGGTTGCTAATTTAATCTTTATTTTGCAGATGAGTAGTAATGGTTAAGAGCAAGGGTTTTGAAATCAAACAGATCTTGTTTTGAGTTCCAGCGTGCCACAAGCTATATGACCATGCGCATGTTACTAAATATCTGGATATATTCTCTCATCTGTAAAATGGGAACAATAAGACCTAGTTCAGAAAAAATGTTTCAAGCAATAATGGTATTTCAATTCAGATATATCACATACTAATTCTATTTTCTTAGGTATGGTACTTATAATCTCTGAGCCTCAGTTTCCTCAAATGTGAGATAAATAATAGAGCCTACTTCTTGGATTTTATTTTTATTTTTTGGATTAAACTAGAAAACACTCGTAAGACACTTGTCACTGGATCTGTTACATAATAAACACTTAAATAGCAGTGACAATTATTATTATTTTATCCTTTGTTCCTATTTGATGATAAATGAACAAGGTACTGAATGAAGGGTTATGGGCAGGAGAAGGATCAGTTCAGGAGGTATCAGGCTGGATATACACATAAATGGCAAGATTGTAGAGGACAATGAATGACAGAGAGGAAATGAAAAATTTAGAACTTTAGAGAAAAATGAGTCAAAGAAATTTTCTGTTGGTCCTATGTTCCTGACCAGTCTTCGTGGAGATAAAGCCCGCATGTCAGGAAACTTATGGATAGTTTAAGATCCCAGTGGTAGATTCTTGATTATAATTTCCCAGGAAGTTCTGCCCTCTCCCTTTCCCCAGGATGATTATTCCAGGAAGAGAGAAGGAGGGAGGAGAGGCCAGGGACCTCAGTGACCCAAGGCCATTGGGAAGCAGTGCCAGCACCTGCTGCTGTTCAGGGAGTAGGATACAGTCCTCATTTAGCATGACCGCTGCTGAAGGTTCCTTGGAGCTTGGCCAGCTTGCATCCTTCCTGGGGTTCTTATTTTGCAATCTGTTTGCAAATAGAAGGAATGCTGCCAATTTGACTGGGGCATAGAATCCAGCAGAGATTATGATGGTAATAACTCTGCAGTGTTCAGGCACTGGTGCTATCAGGGAACCTGAGGGGAGAAGGGGATGTCTGATTCTTTGAATAACAGTTCCTGGCCCTAATGGCCTGAGAGTGATTGGTGGGACTTTCAGCCCATTCTCCTCCTGGGCCAGCATCTGTTCCTTGGATTAAAGGAAACGCTGCCTGTTTTCTTCCAGAAACAGAAACCTATTTGTTTAGTCTGAGCAAACTTATCTCCAGTCCAGGTCAATCTATTCTGACAGAGTAAGAAAGAGATAGAGAGAGACAGGCCCTTGAAAGGAATTTATGGAAGTGTGAATTTTGCCAAGTCTGTATTTTACTGCTTGGAGAGGGCTGGCTCAGGGTACTAGGTTAGACTGGCAAATTCAAAGGCAGACGGTCCTGCCTACACAGCAGCCTCCTGGCCGGAAGTCGGGGGTGGATCCAGATGGGAATCATATGCCTGTGCCATGTGTGTTTGCATTGGAGGGGAGAGAATCTCATGGCTGACAACTTTCTTAGGGCTCCATGCAGAACTCAGAGCATGAGTGAGGAAGCTGCTGGGGTGGTTCTGTGCCCTGAACTTTAGGAAACTAACAAGCACAGGACTTAGGTACTTGAACTGAACCTGGCCCTGTCATCTCGTTGGATACCAAACTAGGAAACCTAAACTGCTCCAAAAATCCACTTTTTCTTATTCCTGCACAATCCATAGGGAAACTGTCCAATCCCACTGTCTCATACTTTTTTCTGTTCTACCCTTCCTTTCCATTCCAGGATTCACTTTCTGTGAATGTTTAAGTACCTACTAAATGCTGGAAACCAAGTGCTACAGGAAGGAGGAGTTGTTATCCATCTTACAGATAAAGAAACTGAGATTGGTCACATAGCTACTAGACGGCAGAATCAGGATTCTCTGTTCCACAGCCACTGTCATTCTGTGCTTACCTTTTCGGCTTCAACTCTTAACAACTTCCCCAGAATACTCTGCAGTCTCAGCCATAGTGCACTCTTTTTTAATTTCCTGATCATTCCTTCTTTAACCTGTGTCCTTTACCCAGACTGTTCTATTTGTCTGAAACCCTCTCCTCCTCCCTGGCCCCTCACCACCCCTAGTTTCCTGCCCCCAGTTTTATGTTTATTTGTTTGATACATTCTACTCATTTTTCGTATCTTGACCTAGCTATCACTGACTTTAGAGAATTTGTCTTTGGGATATAATATGAGCTCAGTAAATGGTTAAAACTAAGTGAATAAAGCAAGCTTCTCTTGTCCAGATGTGAGATAATGGAACAGAAACTAGGGATCAAGCAAAAATAAGAAAAAGCAGAGGGTGAGAATCAGAGTCTAGCGAAATTGAGTTGAAGAGATGAGCTGCCTTGAATTTTTATGGAGTGCCTTTGGCCTTGTGCATAGGCAGGGAAGGAACCACTAAAAATGCTGACCAGCTTGGATAACTAGTGTAAGATATTTGGTCTTTTGGCCTGAAGACCAGATCTAATGTGGAGTCTAATGTACCACTTAGTTGAAAGGGTCTATCATTTTCAGCAAAGCTAACAATATATTTTTCTGGAGTCTTCATTGCATTTGTGACATTGACTGAGGTTGCTACTGACAGTGTTGATGCACAAGAGTCTCTGCCTTAACTAAGTTCATCTCCCAAGGACTTACTCCTTCACTTTTTGGCAGCTAGGTGCCTATTTTTCCACTTTGATAAGCCTAGAGAATTCAATTCAGTTTCTCTGAGGGCTTTACCCTCCTATCTGCCCACTACAGGCAACTCACAGGGCTATGACCTTTTCATGGGGAAGTTGTTATACAAGAATATTTTAAAATCTCAGAGAGTTACAGACTGTCAAAACTATTAAAAGCCTTAGAAATCATTTAGACATATTCCTATCAATGGGAACAAGGTCACACAGAAAAGCAGTGGTTAAATAACTCAGGTATTGTGACTCTTTGGGACTTTCTCCATGGTTCCACAACCATGGTCATTAAATTTGATGTGGGGAGAGTTGGGGGAAGGCGGGGGGGGGGACCTGCTTAACTGCAAAATTAGAGTTACCAAATATATAACTGGCTTTAGAGTCAGACAGACTCAAATCTGAATCTTGACTCCATTTCCACAAGCTTTGACCTCAGAAATGTGACCTAATATTTCTCTGTTTCCTGAACTGTATAATAGAGATATTGATATTTCCATGGTTGCCAGGAAGAAAAGCTGATGAGTGCAGAATGCCTAAAACTTTGAGGCATTAGCTACTGTGTATTGCAGTAGGTAGGTTGTATTTTTTTTGGATACTTGGACAAAATTAGGATAATTGAAACATTTTTGAGGGTCTTCATTGATAAATCATTTATCTTGAGAATTCACAATTACTCTGGTTCCTTACAGCAACTCCAAGTTGTCATTCTTAGACAAAGATATGTTGTTGAAGAAATTCATCATTGCATGATGTTTGGGTTTTGTTTATATTGCTTCATTGAGTTACTACTAGGACTCCAAACTGCTATGGAGGTTTGAAGATTTCACAGGATTCAACAAACTATATATGTCTTGCTATATGATAGCCTTTGAGCAATTGAGTGAACTGCTAAAATTTACTTGAGATCTGCCACAACTACTGAGAAAGGAGTACTGAGGGGTGAAACCCACCATCTAAAGAGACAAAGTGCCACCTGGGCATTTTCCATTGGAAAGTAATAGAAGCTAGTCATATGCAATCTAACATTAATATTTCAGGGGTAGTGAAAGTAGTCTGGACTTAGAATTAGGAAGCCTGGGCTCCAGTGTCATGTTTTTTACTGACCAGACTCCAGTCCTAGACATTTACATAACTTTACTAATTAATTTGATTCTAGGATCCTTCCCTATACTCTGCCATTTCACATCTCTACTCCCATGTCCATATTTTTTTCTGTCTGAAATGTTTTACATAATCCCCAACCCTTAACCTTTACCTGGAAACCTCTTCTGTCCTTAAAGTCACAGTTCAGGAAGTGCCTTCTTTACAAAGACATCTCTGATCTACCAGGCTGGGATTGATCCTCTCCTATGATTTCACAAACTCCATTGCTTCACTCTGCCTGTGCCCTGTAAACAGCTGTTTACATCTACGTTTTCCCTAATGTACTATAAGGCATGGGGGGTACATCTTATTTTTTTATTATCTTCTCAATGCTTATACTTAGTATGTGCGACCTCCAGCAGGAACTGAATGAAGGATAAGATTTGAGTAGGCAGAAGGGAGTAATTCAGGGAGACCTAAGACATGAGAACAAAGACATGGAGGCTGGAATGAATGAGAATCATACACTTCATTATTTTATATATTCATGGATTTTCTTATGCATTCATTCATTTTTTCACTTGTTTAACACAAAGATACAACAGGAACCTACTGAATGCTAGGATACAAAGAATAAAAAGAAGGTTATTCTTAAGAATTTTCCATTTGTGGGGAGGAGGGATACAGACAATAAACGTTCAATAATACAGCATCATGATTCCTGTGAAAGACATACAGGTTGCAAAGAGAGTACAGATGAAGTACCTTTGTGAGTTTGAGGGTTAAATAAAGCTTCTTGGAGGAAATGACACCTCAGCTGAGTCTCGGAACATGAGTAGGAGTGAACCAGGCTGACAGGAGGAGAAGCATTCTAGAGCTATGTTTGGGGCTGTTGGTGAGCCAGATCTGGCAGAAATAGAGAGCTTAGTCTGGAGAAGCTGGGGACATTAGATTGAAGAGATTGACTTAGTGACTTGAGATTCAAACCATATTAAGATATGCGAAAACACAATTAAACTGAAAATTGTGGAACTCTTGTAGGCATGGCACAGTTGGCCGAGGGAATCATTTTGGCAAGATGTTAGCTGATGTTGTATTGGTCTGATCCTGTAATAGTCCCTCACTTTTCTCTGAGGAAATATTTAGAGGAAATATTTTCTTTAGGAAAAATTGGTCTGTTTTAGGAAGAGAAGTACCTCAGGTTATCTCCTGTGATGAATTCTCTAAGTATAAGCTTAGAATGTAACACTTGCATACAATTCCATTTGCTCAGGGGGATCCATGTGGATTTTGGAAGTTTGTGAATAGTTTAGGTTGTTGGGACAAGAGCCTTCAAAAATCAAACTATAGATAAGTGCTTCAAAAATCATCTGGGTAAATAAATAACAATGATAATAATTGCCAGATTACAAATGTACTGTAGTCTCCTCATAATATCAGGAGGTACATATTAGTAATACCAGTTTTATACACAAGGGAATAAAACTCAGAAACTTTAAATTATTTTCTCAAAATCATGCAACTAATAAGTGACATAACCAGAACTAGTACACAGTTTTTCACACTCTCAATTCTGTGCTTTTTCTACTATGTCATAAATTGTATGTCTCAAAATTTCAGGAACTCTGCTGTTGGCATTTCTATTCCTTTGAAACTGTAGAGGGTAAAACATTCAGTTACATAATTTGACATTTAGATTTAGCTTTTTTTCAGACCTGAAATATCATATTTTTGCCTACCAATTTGGCTTCGTAATATTTCAGTTTTAGTTTTGTATTGGCCCCTGGTATAAAAATATGCTATTGTCCTAATTAAACTACTGGCTTACCTCTCACAACAGAGGTTTTCAAGAAAACTGCCAACCATTTGAAATAATTTATGGTCGTTCAAATGTTTTTCTCACTTAAGCTTATTACTCTTTTTAGATGTATTCTATATTATATAGATCTGTTAGTGCTGTTTTTAGTGTTGATCTGTTGTTAAGGAGACACAGTAAAGATTCTAATCAATTAGCAGAAGTTGGCAGTAGAATCACAAATTTTAGTGCCAGAAGAGATATTAACAACTATATATTCAGAATCTCTTCAGGGAGTCATAAATATTAGTGAGAAAATTTTTGGAAACTTTCTTTTTAATTGAAGATTAGCATATATACAGTAAAATGCTCAAATATCAAGTATATAGTTCAGCGAATTTTTACAAATAAATAACAATCAGGTAACCACTCCCCTGGTCAAAAGTACAGAACATTACTAGTTACCCAGAAGACTTTCTTATAGTGCCTCCTCCCAGTCAGTACCCCCAAATTTAATAGACAGTCTGTCAAATAAGATTAGTTTGCTTATTTTAGAACTTCCTATAAGTGGAATCATACTGTATATACCCTTTTTAATATATGTTTTTTTATTCAACAATATGTTCATATTATTTTATGTAGCAATCACATATTCTTTCTCATCAATGTATAATATTCTGTTGTATCACAACCAATTTGCTTTGATGTGATAGTATTTGGTTTAGTGTTTCTGTGTATATGTTCCTGAAAGAGATTGGCCTATTAGTTTCCTTTCTTGTAATTTCCTTAAAAGATTTTGGTATCAAGATTATGCTAGCCTCATAAATGATTTGGAGAGAGTTCCCTCTTTTAACATTCTCTGAAAGATTTTGTGTAAGAGTCCCTAAAATGATTAAGTGAATTCACTAGTGAAGCTATCTGGGTCTAGAATGCCTTTAAAGGAAGGTTTTTAATTATGGATTTAATTTTTAAAATAAATATAGTACTTTGGTATATTTGGTTTTTTTCCCTCAAATATTTTCTCCCCATTTCCAATAAAGTTATAAACCATGCTCTATTGCAGTTCTTCCTTGTAGAGTAAGCAGAGTATATTTCTCTGACTATTCATACTGGGTTTAGACATATGACTTGCTTTAACCAGTGGAATATTAGAATATGTGACTGAAGCAGAGGCTTTATATTTGAGTGATTTTGTTTGGTCTCTTCTGTCATTTACTATGAAAACTTACCCTCAGATAGATGCTGGTCCCAGACTGAGGAAATACATGGCAAACTAAACCCACCCAGAAGTCTGGGAGGTGAGCCTCGCCAACATCAGCCAACCTAAACAGAGCTATAGTCTGAGCTATAGAAAAACTTTTGGCTTTGTTGGATTTTTTCTACTCTGTTAATTTTCTGTTTCATTCCTTTTTGTTCTTCTGTCTACTGTATCTTTCTACTTACTTTGTGTTGTACTTTTTGCTGTGGTTTTAATTCTTTGGTTTCATGAAATAAGCCTAGATCCTTGATTTAAACCTTTATTCTATCCTTATATATGCATTTTAAGGCTACAAATTTCCCTCTAAGCACTACTTTAGCTGTATCACATGTTTTAAAATGTTGTATTTTTATTATTATTCACTTAGTACAACTGACTTCACTTAGTCATTCAATAAGTATTATATTGTATATATGTACAGAAAAACGTATGAATTATGAGTATAAAGTTCAATGAACTTGTACAGGAGAACACACATATGTCGTCCCTACTTGTGCCTCTCTACCCTTCAAATCAGTACCTTTTCCATCCTGGCTTCAAACACTATAGATTAGTCTTGCTAGTATTTAAACTCCATATAAATATAACAGAATTTCTTTTATGTCTGCCTTATCTGGTTTCTTATGCTCAATATTGTGTTTCTGAGAATTGTGCATATTTGTCCTGTAATTAATTTATTTGTACTACTGTGTAGTATAGTTGTATATGCTAGGTTTTTCTTATCCGTTCATTTATTTATTTTTCTTTTAAGTAGGCTCCATGCCCAATGTAGAGCTTGAACTCATGACCCTGAGGTTAAGTGTCATGTGCTCTACTGACTGAGCTGCCAGGCACCCCCTTATCCATTCATTTTTAGTGGGCATTTGTATTTTTTCTAGATTTTAGCCATTTAGACTATGGTGCTCTACACATTCTTACACATATTCTCTGATGTACTTACACATGTAATTATGTCAGGTATGTAATTAAAAGTGGAATTTCTGACCCCCAGAACATTTGTAGTTTCACCTTTATAAGACACTATCAGTGTTCTAGAGTGACTGTCTCACCAGCAGTGCCTGAGAGTACTTGAAGTTGAAAATATTTTATTTTCATTATGATATTTTTGGTACATTGGTTATTTTCCAAATATTTGGAGATTTTGTAGTTGTCTTTCTTTTATTGATTTTTTGCTTAATCCCATTGTGATCAGAAAATATACTCTGTATGATTACAGTCCTTTGCAGTTTTTTGAAACTTGCTTACAGGGTAGTACTATTTTGATAAATGTTCCACATAGGCTAGAATAAATAATGTATTTCACAGTTGGTGGATGTTATATTTCATAAACATCAATTAGATCCAGTTTGTTAATGAAGATTTTCATATTTTCCATATCCTTATTGATACTTTTGTCTGTTTATTCTATTAGTTACTGAATGGTAAGTTAAATTTCCAGCTATGATTGTGGATTTAATTCTCCTTTTAATTCTGTAATTTTTGTATATGTATCATGAGGCTTTGATTTAAGCACATTTAATTTTAGGGTTGCTATGTATACCTACTTCTTTAATTGCCCTTTTTATAAATGTTAAATGGGTCTCTTTATCTCTTGTTGTATTTCTTACCTTAAAGTCTAGTCTATTTGATATTAATATAGCTATATCACTTTCTTTTATTTAGTACTTTGTATCATTTTTACTTTCAACCTTTCTGTATTCTTATATTTAAAATAGTTTCTTGTACGTAATGTATAATTTTTGTTTTCTATTTTTTAAGTGTCTTTATTTATTTTGAGAGAGAAAGAGACAGAGAGAGAGAACATGAGCAAGCAGGGGAGAGGCAGAGGGAAAGGCAGAGGAAGAGAGAGAATCTCAAGCAGACTCCACACCCAGTGCAGAGCCTGAGAACCCCATACAGGGCTCAGTCCCATGAACAGTGAGATCATGCCATGATTTTCAAACATGAAATCAATCAAATGTTTTTATTATTCTTATTCTTAATGCTTTTACAGCCATACTACAACTTTTTTCAGTAGCCTCATTAGAATTGTTTCTGTAGCACAATATTAAATATTCTTTTACTATCTCCTCAATCTTCTTTTGCTTCTGTTTAGATTATACATCTATCCTTATCCTACTTTTTCTTTTTTTTAATTGATATATAATTATCATATACCATTGTATTCATTTCAAGTGTACAGTATAATGATATATGTATATATTATGAAATTATTACCACAATAACTTTAGTTAAAACCCATCACCATAGAGAATTACAAATTTGTTTGTGTGTGTCACTGTGTGTGTGTGTGTCTGTGTGTTTGTGATGGGAACTTTTATGATCTACTCTCTTAGAAACTTCCAGATATGCAATACACTATTAACTATAGTCACCATGCTGTATATTACATCCCTAGGACTTATTTATCTTATAAATGGGTTTGTATCTTTTATTATTAGTTTTTACCCTTTCTATTAGCTTTTTATTTTATTTATTATTCTTTTAGTAGTTACCCTAGAAATTACATTATAGTTTAAATGAATAGTTTTACCATTTTCTGAGTAATACAAGTTTTGTATAATATTTTAACTCTATTCCCTCCCCCCTTTTGCTATTACTTTTCACATATTTTAAGCACGTATATTAAATAAATACACCTATGTATATGTATGTATATATATTCTTGTATATAGAGGTGTATATGTGTATATGTATATATATTGTGTATTCATATGGATATGTTCTTGTATATACAGTGTATATGTGTACATATATTGTGTATTGTATTCATATAGATATGTATTATATATATATGCATACACATGTGAGTGTGTGTGTGTTTAAACACTTAATATGTAGATTTATCCCCATATTTATCCCTTATGTTAGTACCCTTCATTTCTTCCTACATTGATATGTTTCCTTCTAGGATCATTTTTCTTTTGCATGATGAAGCTCCTGTTATTATTTCTTATAGTCTAGACCTTCAGTGAATGGTTCTTTCTTTCTGAAAATGTGTTTAACTTAATTTTTGAAGGACATCTTTGAGTATAAAGGTATAAGTTGTCAGTTTTACTTTTTTGTTCCACACTCGAAAGGTGCCTTTCCATTGTCTTCAGTTTCTGTTTTTATTGGAAGGTAAACTCTGAATTTTATTGTTGGCCTTCTTAAGTTATATGTAATTTTTTTCCA
This sequence comes from Cryptoprocta ferox, assembly GCA_028646485.1. NCBI lineage: Eukaryota > Metazoa > Chordata > Mammalia > Carnivora > Eupleridae > Cryptoprocta > Cryptoprocta ferox. The sequence goes on from CM053570.1 coordinate 64,201,311, forward strand.
TATTCTTATAAGATTTTTTTCTTTGTCTTTGGTTTCTAACAGCTGTACTATGATGTGCCTATGTCTGGCTTTCTTTGTCTGTATCCTATTGGGGTGCATAGAACCTCTTGAACCTGTGGCTTAATGTCTTTTGTAAGTTTGGGGAAATTCTTGGTTAGTATTTCTTCAAATATTGCTTTTGTTCATTTTCTCTCATATTTTTCTGGGATACCAGTGACACAGATTTAGTTCTTTTTACCATACCTTATATGAGTCTTATCCTCTTTTTGTAGTTTCCATCTCTTCTCCTTTCAGTGGTTTGATGTGGATCTTTTCTCCTGGCAAACCTTCCATTTCACTGTTCCTTTCTTCTTCTGGGTCTAGTGTGTTATTGAAACCCCTCTATGAGATTCTTATTTTTTTTTAATTTCTGGATTTCCACTTGAGTGTTTATCTACATTCCAGTTCTCTGGTAATTTTTTATTTATTTTCTCAAAAAATATTAGTTGTTTACTACTTTAAAGTCTCTGTTGATAGTTGAAATATTTAGATATAGTAGTTACCCTACCCCCTGCCTTATCCGTGGTTTTGCTTTCCATGTTTTCAGTTACCCATGGTGAATCACACTGCAGTCTGGAAGCAGATGATGCTCTGACATAATGTTAGAAAGTTAATAGTAGACAAATACTACATCACAATACCTATGTTATTCACTTACCTTCATCTCATCACATAGGTATTTTTTCATCTCACGTCATCAGAGGAAGGGTGAGTGTAGTACAAGATATTTTGAGAGAGGGAGAGAGACCACATTCACATATCTTTTATTATAGTATATTGTCTTAATTATTCTATTTTGTTAATATTTATTGTTGTTAACCTCTTACTGTGCCCAATTTATAAATTAAACTTTATCATAGATATGTATGTATAGAAAAAAAAACATAGTATATATAGAGTTTAGTGTTATCAGTGGTTTTAGACATCCACTAGAAGTCTTGGAACATATTCTCTATGGATAAGGGGGTGACTACTGTAATCAGTGGGTCAAGATTCTTCCTTCCTTCTTTCCTTTCTTTCTTTTTCCCTTCCCTTTTCCTTCCTTCCTTCTTTCTTTCTTTCTTTCCTTCTTTCTTTCTTTCTTTCTTTTTCTTTCTTTCTTTCTTTCTCTTTCTTTCTTTTCTTTCTTTCTTTCTTTCTTTCTTTCTTTCTTTCTTTCTTTCTTTCTTTCTTTCTCCCCTCTCTTTCTTTCTCTCACCCTCATTTGTTTCTGTTTCTTGGCATACCTGGTAAATTTGGTTGATGCATGATATTGTATTTTAAAATGCTGATGGTTTTATTGATACTATTTTCTTCTGAAAGGATTGTTTTCTTCTGGCAGGCAGATAGCTTTTGGAAAGATTATCTCTGTCTAGTCAATGCTGAGTTTCAGATATTTAAATTCAGGTATGTGTTTGGCTTGCCCTTACTCCAAGAGCATAGCCCTTCTGGTATCTCAAATAATGTGGAGCATTTACTAAGGTTTTCCAACTTTGTGGATCTTGAACTCCAGAATGTTTTTCTACAGTACTGTGAGACTGTTAAAATCTTCACTTAGCATTTTAACCTCCTTGATGCTACTTTTTAGTTGGTTTATTAGCATCTCACCCTTTTTATGAGCAGCTTAAAATTTTGCAAATGACTTGAAGGGGAATTAAATACAGAATTTTGATCTCACTTTTCCATGATTTCTTTAATTCCCAACTCCCTTGGCAGCCCTGAAAGGCAGTCTTTATTTTGCCAAGCTCATATTCACCAGATTCAGCAAATGCTCTCTTAAAAAGCATTTAAAGGTATTTTATATAGTATGGTCAGTTAGACACATACCATTTATCATCTCTCTAGAGTCTTTTGCATAGTACATATTTCTTTTTTTATATGCATATCCCTAAGCCCATTGAAGGGAAATGACAGAATATTTTTATTTGAATTATAGTAATGTAAAATAGAAAAAAAAAACATAGACTTTGAAGTTAGACAAAACCAGACTTGGGTTCCATTCATCCTGTCTCCACTACATAAGATATATCATCTTTGGAAAGTATATTAAAGAGTCTGACTTTATTTTTGACATTTGACTGCTAACATCTTTCAACCCCCCCTTCCCTTCTGCCCCACATCTGGGCAAACTGATAAGGAAGCACAGGTGGACCATCCTTAACACTGGCAGGAAGTTCAAACCACACAAGCCCTAGCTGTGTACTCGAGGATCTTCACCCTGGCCCAGCCCCTAACCACCATAAAACTTCAAGAAAGCCTCCTTTCTTGTTATCGCAAACCAATTTCAGACCAGTTTAGGAGACTATTCTGCCCTTGCAGAAATCCTCATTCTGTGAGTGATAAACCTTTTTATATCCTCTTCATGCATGTGTGGCATCATCCTTCTCAATGTTCTAAACAAATTTGTATGGGAGAGTCTATCCCATCTCTGAAGGATGACCAAATACAAAGTTGCTCAATCTCTTTTTCTTCATATTACTTTCCTAAGCTGTAAAATGAAAAGCAAGATTTACCTGTAAGATTTTTCTAAGTGTTATAAGTAATATACAATACAAAAGTACCCAGTCATTTCTTTGGAATTTAATAGGTGTTCAACAAATATATATACAATAATAATTTTAAGTCAAACAGACCATAAACTATCTTCCATTCTATCCCCTGGCTCTTTATTAATTTTTTCATAGTTCTTTTAACTACCTCATATTGCACTATACACTTATTTATTTCCCTGTGTGTTGCTTGTTTATCTGAGTATCCCCAACACTTAAAATAGTTTGGGGCACATAGGCAGAGTCCAGTGAATGTTTCTTGAAAGCATAAAGGAATTAATCAATCAGATATGTATAAAATCTAGAGTTTCCTTTTCTTGCCCTTGACCTCACTTAACTGTCTTACTTTGTCCAAACTCCTCAGTCTATGACTCTGGACTTTAGCCAGTTATCTTTATTTTAGAAATGGGTAAATAGAGGATCAAAGATAATAGGAATTAGTCCTCCTAAAGTCAAATAACGAGTAAGTGACATAAGCCAGGAAGAGAAGACAGGTTTACCTTCTCCCAGGCCAACCTGCTTCCCATTCCAGCTCCTCATTTCACCCACCCAAAGATGGGCATTCTCTCACAGGGCTTTCTTTGTTTGTTTCCAAAATCCATTGAATCATGTTCAATAAAGCAAACACTACTTTTTAGTAGAAATCAATCTTTTCCTAATTGATTTTTCTCATTTTTCAACAGAATTGTAATTGTCAATTTACTTGCCAAGTCAAAGGCAGCACATGGGTTTGTCATTCTAACCCTTGGCATAATTTAACTCTACCTTGTAAGACAGGTCCCTATGCTTGTATTATTCTCTGTTGGCATTGTCTTTTCAATCAATCAGTCATGAAAAATTCATGCCCAAGGTAAAGCCCTAGTGAACCACTCTGAGAAAAATGTGATTATCTTTAAACAAAGGAGAGATCTTAGTGTTCTCTGAAATTCATTGGAGAGAGCAGCCTTTAATAAAGAAACATTTTATCAGCTGTTTGCAATCCACAAGATACTCCCACTTTTTCCACTTAAAATTGATTTCTTCCAATTCTAAGGTTTCCAAAACTGCTATAAGCTAAAGCTCCATGATGTGGATACTAATAATTTGAAGTTTGTAAAAGCTCAACCTGAGCATGCACGAGTGCTGAAAAATGTGTCAGGTAAATACAGCCGGGTAATGGTGTCGATATAATTAGGATAATGTTGAATCAACTTTTTAAAACATGTTTATTTCATGTTATAAATTATGAAATATTTTGATCTGTTTACTGAATACCCCTTAATTGTAGAGACTCACTCATTCCTTCCTCCTAAATGGACTGAATCTTAACCCTGGCTCCAGACTGAAAACCTGTATGTTGGGTCTAGCCCTGACACCAACCTTAAAATGAAACATAGGCCTGGGTATGGCCCTGAGATTGGCTGGATACTGAGCCTAGACCTCTATTTTATTAGCAACTCATAAGCAGTTGTCCTTGGCTTCAGGGGAACTAGATGAGGGAATTTGCTTAGCTTAGTACAACCTTTCCTCCTGCTGGCAAACAAATTCAAGCACCTGATCTGATATCGGCAAGTGGCTTGGTCTCTGCCTTGGAAAGCAGTACCATAAAGCTATGCTGTAGAACAGTCATCCCATAATTTCCAGGTGCTTTGGGAAAAGGAAGTTTCTTTCTAAGCAACTCCTGCTGCTGCTTCTCTCTCTCTCTCTCTGTTAACATTACTGCTTTACAGTTTGCTATCCGTCAAAAGATTTTTTAAAAACTTGTCCTCAGAGGCAAACTGAAAGCATGGATCTTTCTTGTATTGCCTTTTAATTTGCAATATGATTCTAAATAGAAGGAGAGGAGTTTTCTACTTCTTTGTTTAGCCCATATTGTCCAGAACTGAGAAGATGGACACAGTATGGATTACTATATAGAACTCCAGCTTTTCAGTCAAATAAAACTTATTTATTTGGTTTTACCACTTGTCAGCATTGTGATCTTCTCATTTTACAGAAAAGGAAGAGAAACTAGTATTGCCTTAGAACACATCCATGTTTCACCTCCCATGAACCCAAACAATCTGTTAACTTCTCAAGTGCAGGAACTGATCTTTTTCTCACTCCTTAAAGTTGGAGAGCAAAAATCTAGAGAAAAATTGACCAAAAATATAAGTAGACTTAATATTTCAGGAAGAATAGACTTATATCAAAAATATTACAGATAATAAAGAAAAAATAAATAAGTTTAATACAAAATAGTGTGACTGTGAACTACAAAATGAAGTAAATGACTTTTGTTTTTACTTTTTTATTTCTATTTTCATTCCTTTCTTAAAACTTTTTTTTTCTCAGCTTTATGGAGATAAAATTGACATGCAGTAAAACCTTGGTTTGCAAACATAATTCATTCTAGAAATATGCTTGTAATCCAAAGCACTTGTATATAAAAGCGACTTTCAAGAACCATTGGCTTCGTTGTGATCATGTGATGTTCATCATCACATACAGCTTGTATTGCAAGACATTGCTCATTTCTCAACTTAAAATTTATTAGAAATGTTTGCTCATCTTGTGGAACACTTCAGAACAAGTTACTCACAATCCAAGGTTTCACTGCTTAAATTCAAGATGTATAAATTGTTGCTCCAATATACTTTTATATTGCAAAATGATCATCACCATAGTTTAGCTAATACTTCTATCACATCATATAATTACCATTTCTTTTTGTGGTGAGGGGCACTTAAGATCTACTATCTTAGCAACTTTCAAGTATATAATATAGTATTATGAACTACAGTCACCATGCTGTTCATTAGATCCCCAGAACTTATTATTCTTATAGCTAGGTTTGTACTTTGACCAACATTTCCCCTTTCCCCCATATCCCAGCCCCTGGTAAACACTAGTCTAGTCACTGGCTTCTATGAATTGGGTTTCTTTATATTCCACATATAAGAGATTTCTTTCCTTTCTTTGGGTTTCTTTTTTTTTCTTTTCTGTTTTTCCCCCCATAGTTTGTGTGTTTAAAGTGGTTTTTTTTTTTAAATGTTTTATTTATTTTTGAGAGAGAAAGAGTGAGAGACAGCGTGAGCAGGGGAGGGGCAGAGAGAGAGGGAGACACAGAATCCGAAGATAGGCTCCAGGCTCTGAGCTGTCAGCACAGAGCCCGACGTGGGGCTCAAACCCACAAACCTCCAGATCATGACCTGAGCCGAAGCTGGACGCTCTACTGACTGAGCCACCCAGGCGCCCCTGTTTGTGTGTTTAAAAAGAGAGAGAGAGCAGGGCACCTGGGTGGCTCAGTCGGTTAAGCATTGACTTTGGCTCAGGTTATGATCTCATGGTACGTCACTTCAAGCCCCCCATCGGGCTCTGTGTTGACAGCTCAGAGCCTAGAACCTGCTTCAGATTCTGTGTCTCCCTCTCTCTCTGTTCCTCCCTTGCTAGTGCTCTGTCTCCCTCTCTCTCAAAAACAAATAAAGATTGAAAAAAATTTAAAAAAATAAATAGGGCGCAAGTGAGCTAGGAGCAGAGAGAGAGAGAGGGAGAGAAGCGGGACTCATCTGAAATGGGTCTCGTGCTCACTCAAAGTGGGGTTCAAGCTCATGAGCCATGAGATCATGACCTGAGCCAAAGTCAGATGCTTAATCAACTGAGTGACCCAGGCACCCTCCCATAGTTTTGATCACTGAAACATTAAATAGTGCATCATTTGGCTGGGTTTTTTTTTTTTTTTTTTTTTTTTGCTAAATTACAAAGCACCCCAAAATTCAGTGGCTTAAAACAATAAGGCTTTATTACTTTTCAAGAGTCCATGGGTCAGGTGGGTGGTTCTTCTTTATTTTTGGTCAGCTCTGGATCTGGTAGATAATCTGCTGAGTTTACTTGAGTTCTTTCATGTATTTCTAGGTCAGCTGGCTGTAGGCTGGTCTAGGATGGCTTCAGCTGGAATGAATAGCCTTTTTTCATGTGGTCCTCATCCTCTGTAAACCGACTTGATCAGCTGTTGGTGGTAGGATTTCAAGAGAGAACATGGAACTTCAAGAGACTTCTTGAGGTCTTGTCTCAGAACTGGTGTATTATCACTTCCACCAATTCCTATTGGCCAAAGTCATTTACAAGGTCAATCTAGATTTAAGAGGCTCACCTTTTGTTGGAAGAAGTGGCACAATTATAGTACAGAGAATATGAATACAGAATGGAAAGATGGATTGCGAAAAATTTTGCAATCAATCTACCACATTTGTAATAGACAAGAATTAAATATCTCATCAAGGAAAGATTGTGCCAACATTAAATAAGGTAACCCAAGGTTGAAGTCATTCCCATACAAACAAGTAGAGTACAAACCTAATAGAGACCAGAAGTGGGTAGCACTGGTAAGTCCATCTCAAAGGAGGTACTAAATGAACAAAAAAAGGAATTTTTTGTTTTGCCTAAGTTTAGAAACCTCTCCATCCCTGTTTGAGAATTTCAAAAACCTGTGGCTTTTTCTCTATGCCTGACAAGTAGTTCTTTTAATAAACCAAATGTGTGTATACATCTATTGCTGCACCTGTCCTATTAACTCTGTAGTACCTCTGTGATGGCGAAATATAGGGTAGGTAAATGTAGCAATCCCCTCTCTACACATTGTAGATTGGCCTAGGAGTAGAGCCATCTAGGCAGCTGGTCCTCTATTCATTTTCCCTGACTTTGCCATTACCTTGGGAGAATAGGAAGTCAGGTTTGGGGTGCTCTTTCCAAAACATAAATCTGAACCTTTCACACCTATATTTAAAACTGAAGCCCCTTCATATTACTTTCATAAAAGTTAAAATTCCTTAATATGTCTTAAAAGTCTGTTAATGCCACAATCTCATCTCTTACCCAACCCAGCCCCAGAATTTTTTGCTCTAGCCACAGGAAACAGTTTATAATTCCACAAAACACTCAACCTTTGTTCTCTTTGCTTCCTCTGACTCTGGAATGTCTTACATGCTTTCCTTCCTGCCTAGCCAGTCTTTCTTTATTCATCAATAAAGATTCAGCTTTCTTTTCACTAGGCCAGCTATAGACACCACCTCAGCATTTATTTATGTGTGTGTGTTATACGTTAATTTCCCTCAGTAGGTAGTTCCTGAAGGGCAAAGGGCCCAGTTTTATTTATTCCTATAATCCCAGAACAAGCAGATTAAGAGTCATCTAACTTTATTAAATGAAACAATTAAATGAGTATTTCTTGAATGAAATTGAGAACAAAACTCTTCATAGGCAGTGCTGTCAGATTAAGGAAAAGAGAGGTATTTTTTTGTCTATGTATTGTTGGATATTTATTCTGACTTAGGAAGAGAAGAAAGAGTCTCCCTGAAAGATCTTATTTTTCTTCTGTCATGTTGCTAATGCCTTTGTTTGATATGCTAAACTTCCCTTGCTGAGAATGTTTTGCTCCATTCCCCTTCTACTTCTTTTGGCTTCCTTCTCTCAAGTTTACAGTAAAGAGGAAGAATTTTTTAATGTGCACCCAGTAAGGCATTTCTTTATTATCTCTATCAGACTGCAATATTTGTGTGAAGATTTTTGACAATTTCCAGTTAACAAGACACAGGTGCAGCTGATTAACAAACTTTGTTGATGACTCCTTGACATCAGCTTATAATAGATAAGGATTCGTTTTTCACATAGTGATTATTTATGTCAGACTCCATGCTTTTGATGTATCAAGTCCAGGACTTCCTAGCATTCTTTCAGGAACCTGGGTGGTAACCTATAGATTCTTCATGGGCAAGAGGCTTAATTTAATACATCTACACACATATACATGTATGTTACATATATATGATTATATATGTACACATGTATGGATACATATACACATCTGTGTAGTCTTTTATTATTTCCCAATCGTATTGTCTTGGCAATTATATTTAATCCTACCAACAACTCTACCTAATTTTCCTCTTTGCAGATGAAGCAAACAAGGCTCAGAAAGATCATAAAACATGGTCAAAATTACACAGGGACTGGTAGGTATGGAAATCCAACATTTTGTTCCACAATGTGGGAATCAGATTGGGCTCAGAACAGACAATATAAAAATAGGGATTGTAAAAGAAAGTAGCTGATTGGTTGAAAAAATAGAGACCTACAGTTTATTCCCAACTCAGTGCCGTATTACCTATATAACATTTGATATAACACGTTGGCAAATTCACCCTAAACTCCTGTGCAGTTCACCCCACGTCACAATAACCAGGCTACATGTGCACATGGGCTGGAACACGTAACCAGAAATACTCCAAGCAGCTTTCTCCCGTTGTGTTATATATCTCTTGGTATTATCAGAATAGGTTAGTAACAAATAGTTGTCTCAAAAGAGTTACTGACATCACTCATATGAAAACTACTCATGCCTAACTTAAGTATTCCAATATATTTTTTATTTTCAATATAACAATTAGTCGAATAAAACTAGGAAAGGGTGCTTGGGTGGCTCAGTTAATTAAGTGTCTGACTTCAGCTCTGGTCATGATTTCATCGTTTGTGACTTTGAGCCCTGCCTTGGGATCCATCCTGACAGTGTGGAGCCTGTTTGGGATTCTGTCTCTCTCCCTCTCCCTCTCTCTCTCTCTCTCCCCCCCTTCTCTACTCACAAGCTCCATCTCTCTCTCTCTCTCTCTCTCAAAATAAATAAACTTTTAAAAAAATTTAAAAAAGAACCCCCCCCAAAAAGCTAGTACAAATAATTTGCAAATGACTAATGAAAGAAGGAAAAGTTTAAGAAAATTTTCACGGAATTATTGGTAAATATAACATTTTTTTAAAAATTGTAAAAAAGCATGAACAAAATGAATTGTGAAAGAAAATAAGCAATTAAAACCAAAAAAGTTCACTGGGTATGAAGCCATAAAAATTAATAAAAGGAGACATTAACTAGAGGTTTGCTCTAATATAAGTTGAAACATATCATAAAACTGCAATTATCAAAACAATGGCTGGCTGTCACTAAAATAAACTTACAATTTAGTAAAACAAATGCAAATCCAGACATAAACCCAAGCACATAAAAGTTGATTATATGGAAAAATTGGCATTTGAAATTAAAAAGGAAAGGGACAACATATTCAGTAAGATGATAGAAGAACTTGTTAACCATTTGGGAAAAAAAAGTGATGCTGGTTCTTTATATTTTACAGTATAATTTCTAATGAATTAAAGGCATTTAAAAATGTTTAAGCTTTTAAATTTCAAATTAGAGAAATTTTCTACTACATACAAAATAATGTAAAAAACACTCAAGGATCTACCACTAAGATTAAGCAGATATGAGCATTTATCATTTTTTAGAGTTTGCTTTCTTTTATTGATTTTGATAAATAGAACATTATAGGTACAGTTAAACACCTCTCTCCTTTTCCTTTCTTCCAGAAGCAACAATAGGCCTGACATTAATGGATATTATTCCCATGTATGATTTTATACTTTTATTTGATAAAATAAAATATACATTAAAATATACTTTTATTTTGTGTTATAATGCTTGCCTTTGACATTGAACAGTTTTATTTGTGTTGAGAAATGTCACTCTAGGTCATTCATGTTTTTTATAAAATTTTTTAAAAGTTTGAGAGAGAGCACGCGCACACACACGTGTGCACACGTGCACAAGGGGGGGCAGGGGCAGAGAGAGAATCCCAAGCAGGCTCCACTCTGGCAGTCAGGGCTCAAACCCACAAGCCATGAGGTCTTGTTGGCCTGAGCTGACACCAAGAGTTGGATGCTTAACCAACTGAGCCATCCAGGCTCCCCTAGTTCATTCACTTTAAAAGCTGAACAATAGTCTATTATATGAACGAACCACAATTTATCCATTCTAATTCTGAGTTAAGGGGTTTTGCTTGTCTTGACATTATAAACAAGCTTGTTTTGCTATTATAAATGAATAGTGCTACGATGAACAAATTGTATGTATCTCTTTATGCAGTGTGCAAAATTTGTTTTAGGGGAATACTCAGAAGTGGAATTGCTGCATTATATATAATAAGCATCTTTCTTTACTTTTTGTCAAGTTCTTATCAAAGAGGTTATTTTTTTACATGCTCAGCCAGCAATGCTCAAAAATCACTATTTCATGCATAATTACCAATACTTGGTACTTTTAGATTCACTAAATTTGCTAATCTGATGATTAAGAAATGTATTTAATTATTTTCTTAATTTTGTTTCCTTGATTACTAGTGGGGTTATAATTTTCATATATTTATAGACCTTTTATTTCTTCTTCTGTCACTTGTTTGATTATATCCTGGGCCCATTTTCTATTGGATTGTTGTCCTTTCATATTTTGATTTATAGGAGTTCTTTATAGATTGGTATATTAATCATTTTCCATTATAAGGATTACATGTATCTTCTTTAATCATTGGTTTGTTTTTTTCATTTGTTTATGGTATATTTTGATATAACATTTTTGTAAAGCAGTCAGATATATCTATATTTTTATTGATGGCTGATATGTCTGGTGCTTTGTTTAAAAAGTCTTTATATATATTCTTAGTCCATAAAATAATCTCCTGTGTTTTACTTTGCACATTTTATTCCTTAATCCATTTGGAATTTATTTTTGTATTTGGTATGAGGCAGAGAAATAACGTGATGTGTTTTCCATTATGAGTGACCCAGTGGTCAGGCACCATTAATTGTTAGTTCAACTTTCCATTCTGATCAATGATATCATCTCTAATATATATAGAGGCAGTTTCTAGGCTCTCTGTTGTGTTTCACTGGCCTTTTTCTATAGATCTACAACAATATAAGTCATATTGTTTTAATTACCATAACTTTATAATAAATCTTGTTATCTGATAAGACTGTCTTTGCTAATGTTTGCCCTCTGCATTCCCTCTGCATGTAGTTTTATTATCAGCTTATCAAATTTTTACACACATACACAGACACCAAGACACACACACACACATACACAGACACCAAGACACACACACACACACACACACACAAACACAGACACAACTCTGCTGGGATTTTTAGTGAATTACATTGCTTCTAATAATGAATCTTTAATTTTTTATTGTGATCAATTCCTCCACTTATTTCAGGCTTGTTGATTTGACTCAATAATGTTTTACAGTTTTCTGTGTAGAGGCCTTATGCTTTTAGTTACATTTATTTTAAGTATTGAATATTTTTGATACTCTAAGTGTTATAAAATTTATATTTTATTTTCTAATTTTTTATTGCTAGTATATAGATATGTAATTGATTTTTTCTTTTTTTGTTGTTGTTTTCTTTCACATTTTTATTTAAATTCTAGTTAGTTAACATGCACTGTAGTATTGGCTTCAGGAGTAGAATTTAGTGATTCATCACTTATATACAACACCCAGTGTTTATAACAAGTGCCCTCCTTTAATACCCATTACTGATCTAGCCCATCCCTCACCCATTTACCTCATCAGCCCTAAGTTTGTTCTTTAAGAGTCTCTTATGTTTTGTTTCCCTCTCTTTTTTTCCCTTTCCCATATGTACATCTGTTTTGTTTCTTAAATTCCACATATAAGTGAAATCATGGTATTTGTCTTTCTCTGACTGACTTATTTCACTCAGCCTAATACACTCTAGCTCCATTCACATCACTGCCAGTGGTAAGATTCCATGCTTTTTGATGGCTCAGTATTACTCCATTGTATATATATACCACATCTTTATGCATTTATTGGTCAGTGGTCATTTGGGCTCTCTCCATAGCTTGGCTATTGCTGATTATGCTGCTGTAAACATCAGTGTGCATGTATCCCTTCCCTTCAAATCTGTATTTTTGTATCTTTTGGGTAAAAACCGGGTAGTGCAATTGCTGGGTCATAGGGTAGTTCTATTTTTACTTTTTGAGGAATCCCCATACAGTTCTCCAGAGTAGCTGCACTAATTTGCATTCCTTCCAACAGTGCAAAAGGGTTCTTCTTTCTCCACATCCTTGCCAACACCTGTTGTTTCTTCTGTTGTTAATTTTAGTCATCCTGACAAGGTGTGAGTTGGCAAGTCATTGTGGTTTTGATTTGTATTTCACTGATGATTGATGTTAAGCATCTTTTCCTAAGTGTCTATTAGCCATCTGGGTGTCTTCTTTAGAAAAGTATCTGTTCTTGTCTTCTGCTCACTTCTTAACTGGATTATTTGTTTTTTGGGTATTGAGTTTGATAGGTTCTTTATAGTTTTGGATACTAACCCCAAATTAGATTTATCAGATATCACATTTTCAAATATCTTCTCCCATTCTGTCGGTTGCCTTTAAGTTTTGTTGATTGTTTCCTTCACTGTGCAGAAGCTCTTTATCTTGATGAAGTCCCAATAGTTTATTTTTGCTTTTATTTCCCTTGCCTCTGGAGACTCATCTAGTAAGAAATTGCTACGCCCAAAGTCAAAGAGGTTGTTGCTTCTGTTCTCCTCTAGGATTTTGATGGTTTCCTGTCTCACATTTAGATCTTAAATCCATGTTAAATTTATTTTTGTGTATGGTGTAAGAAAGTCTTCTTCTGCATGTCGCCATCCAGTTTTCACAACACTGTTGAAGAGGCAGTCTTTTCTCCACAGGATATTCTTTCCTTCTTGGTCAAAGAAGATTTAACCATATACTGTGGAACCATTTCTGTGTTTTCTATTCTCCTCCATTGATATGTGTCTCTTTTTGTGCTAGTACCATACTATTTTGATGACTATAGCTTTGTATTATAATTTGAAGCCCAGAATTGTGATGCATCCAACTTTGCTTTTCTTTTTCAATATTACTTTAGCTATTCAGTGTCATTTGTGGTTCCATATAAATTTTAGGATTTTTTTGTTCTAGCTCTGTGAAAAAATACTGGTGTTATTTTGATAGGGGTTACATTAAATGTGAAGATTGCTTTGGGTAGTACAGACATTTTAACAATATTTGTTCTTCTAATCCATGAGCATGGTTTTTTTTTTTTTTTTCATTTCTTAGTGTCTTCTTCAATGTCTTTCATCAATGTTTTATAGTTTTCAGATCTTTTACCTCTTTGGTTAGGTTTATTCTTAGGTACTGTATGGTTTTCAGTGTAGTTGTAAATGAGATCGATCCCTTGATTTCTCTTTCTGCTGCTTCATTATGGGTGTATAGAAATGAAACTGATTTCTGTATATTGATTTTATATCCTGTGACTTTACTGAATTTGTGTATCAGTTCTAGCAGTTTTTTTGGTGAAGTCTTTTGGGTTTTCCACATAGAGTATCATGTCATCTGTGAAGAGTGAAGTTTGACTTCTTCCTTGGTGATTTAGATGACTTTTTTTTTCCTTTTTGTTGTCTGATTGCTGAGGCTAGGACTTCCAACACTATGCTGAACAACAGTGGTGAGAGGTAAGAGTGGGCATCCCTGTAATGTTCCTGATATTACGGGGAAGGCTCTCAGTTTTTCCTCATTGAGGATGATATTAGCTGTGGGTCTTTTGTATATGGCCTTTTTGATCTTGAGGTATATTCCATCTATCCCTACTTTCTTGAGGGTTTTTATCAGGAAAGGATGCTGTACTTTGTCAAATGCTTTTTCTGCATCTATTGAGAGGATCAGGTAGTCATTATCCTTTCTTTTATTAATGTAATGTATCACATTGATTTATTTGTAGACATTGAACCAGCCCTGCATCCCAGGAATAAATCCCACTTGATCGTGGTGAAGATTTCTTTTAATATTTTGTTGGATTCAGTTTGCAAGTATCTTGTCGAGAATTTTTGCCTCCGTGTTCATTAGGGAAATTGGGCTGTAGTTTTCCTTTTTAGTTGGGTCTTTAGTTTTGGAATCAAGGTAATGCTAGCCTCATAGAATGAGCTTGGAAGTTTTCCTTCCATTTCTATTTCTTGGAACAGCTTCAAAAGAATAGGTAATAACTCTTCTTTGAATGTTTGGTAAAATTCCCCCTGGAAAGCCATTCATCCCTGGACTCTTCTTTGTTGGGAGATTTTTGATTGCTGATTTAATTTCTTTACTGATTATGGGTCTGTTCAAATTTTCTATTTCTTTCTGTTTCAATTTTGGTAGTTTATGTTTCTAGGAATTTGTCCATTTCTTCCAGATTGCCCAATTTGTTGGCATATAATTGCTCATAATATTCTCATAATATTGTTTGTATTTCTATGGTGTTGGTTATGATCTCTCCTCTTTCACTCGTGATTTTATTTATTTGGGTCATTTCCTTTTTCTTTTTGATCAAACTGGCTAGATTTATCAATTTTGTTAATTCTTTCAAAGAACCACTCCTGGTTTTGTTGATCTGTTCTACTGTCTTGATATATATATATATATATATATATATATATACACACACACACACACACACACACACACACACACATATATATATATAACTGATATATATAACTGATTTCTGCTCTAATGTTTATTATTTCCCTTTTTCTGCTGGTTTTGGGCTTTATTTGCTGTTTTGTTTTGTGTCATTGCTGTTTTTCCAGCTCCTTTAGGTGTAAGGTTAGGTTATGTATTTGAGACATTTCTTCCTTCTTTAGGAAGGCTTGGATTGCTATATACTTCCCTCTTATGACTGCCTTTGTTGAAGTTGTGTTTTCATTTTCATTGCCATCCATGTACTTTTAAATTTTGTCTTTAAAGAACACCCTATGTCTTTTGATTGGAGCATTTACTTCATTTACTTTCAGAGTGGTTACTGATAGATATGTTTTTAGTGCTGTTTTATTACTTGTTTTGTCATTGTTCCTGGAGATTTTCTCTGTTCCTCCTTTCTAGCCTTTGCTACTTTTGGTTTTTCTTTTCCACTCAAAGAATCCCCTTTAATATTTCTAGCAAGGCTGGTTTAGTGGTCATGAACTCCTTTAGTTTGTTTTTTTTATTTATTTTATTTATTTATTTTTGTCTGAGAAACTCTTTATCTCTCCTTCTATTCTGAATGATAAACTTGCTAGATAGAGTATTCTTGGGTGCAGATCTTTCCCATTCAGGACATTGAATATATTATGCCACTTCTTCCTGGCTTGCCAAATTTCTGTGGAGAAATCTGCTGCTAACCTTACTGGTCTTCCCATCTAAGTCAGGGACTTCCTTTGTCTTGCTGCTTTTAGGATTTTTTCTTTATCTTTATATTTTACAAATTTAACTACAGTATGTCTTGGTGTTGATATACTTTTGTTGATTTTGATGGGAGTTCTCTGTGCCTCCTGGATTTGGATGTATGTTTCCTTCCCCAGATAATGGAAGATTTCTGGTATAATTTTTTTGAAGAAACCTTCTGCCCCCTTTTCTGTTTCTTCTTTTTGTTCTCCTATGATATGAATGTTATTATGCTTGATGGAGTCACTGAGTTACTTTCATGATCCAAAATTTTTCTTTCCCTCTTTTGTTCACCTTCATTAATTTCCATTATTCTCTTCCATTATAAGTTGTCCCTTATTTGTTCCTCTACTTCTTCCATTCCTATGGTCATTCCAGCAGTTAATTTCAAATCTCAAATATTCCATTTTTTACTTTGGCTTGATTTTTTTAAGCTGTTTTACCTCTGTGATAAGGGTCTCCCTGATGTCTTCTGTGCTATTCTCAAGCCCAGATACTTTTTAAGATTATTGCTTTAAATTCTGGATCAAGCATATTACTTATATCTGTTTCAATTAGATCCCTGACCATTACCTTTTCTTGTTCTTTTTTATGGGGTGGGGGGTGAATTCCTCCATCCTGGCATTTTGTTTAGGTCTCTGTCTTCTTTTGTGTGTTGAGAAAGCCTGTTATGTTTCCTGCTCCTGAGAGTAATGGTTGTATGAATAATAGGTCATATGATGTCCAGGGCCTGGCACTTCAAGAAGTGTCTCTGGCATGTGCAAAGTGCACTTTACTTTGCTGCTGTGTTATGGCTGTTTATCCTTCAGGTTAGTCCTCTGTAGAATTTCACCTTGCCTATAGTGGGGAATGTTTGGATCTTGTCCAGAATGTGGTGAGTTTTAACTAGGTATGCTCTGGTAGGCTTGCTAAAAGAGACCTGAGGTTCTTTCCACTAGAATTGAAGCTCTTTAGAACTCTAGGTTAGCAGACATGGTGTCTGCAGGGGGAGGGGCCCACTCTGTTGGTCATTAGGCTCATCTTCTGGGATTAGGGCCCACTGTTTAGACACATTTTCCCTAGAAAAGCAGTACCAGTGGACTGCAGAGGGGACAGGACTTGGTGTAGGTAGGTTAGGCAACCAGGGTTGGCACTGTGCTGTTCACTGAAGTTAGTTTACACTGTGGGGCAGGAAAGGGAAATGGTGCTTGCTGATTCTCTTGTCCCCAGAGAGGCAATTCCACCTCTCACAGATGTGCTCCAAAGAGAACGAACAGTCTCTCCCCTTGCTACTTAGGCAATCCTCAGATGTAGCAGTCTGCCCCCAGGGTCATTTGCTTTCCTATGCTCCAGAAGTAATGCAGCATCCGCAGGTCTCTATCATAACCAAGCCTGGGGACCTCTTAAACTCCAGTCTTTGATCCCTGTTGGTTGCAAAATCTCAGGAATTCAGCCTCTCTCATTTTCCCAGCTGATGGCTTTGGGGGAAGTATCCTCCTTTTGCTTACCACTGTTCGCTCCAATCTGCCTCACCTTTCTCCACAGCCAGGGCTCTCTCCCTCTGCAGCATCTGTGATTTGTTTCTCCCCCAAACCATGTCTCCACAGTTTCTACTTTTCTTGCAGTGGCCTCTTCTTTCCCTCTAGTAGTGCAGTTTGTTCTATCAGTCCTCAAGTCAATTTCCTAAGTATTCAGAATGATCTAATCATTTTCTAGCTGCTTTCCCAGTACAAGGCAAGTGTAGGGTCCTCCCACTATGCCGCCATCTTAGTTCCCAGTCTTGCTTTAAATAATGCCATAGTTTCTCAGTTTTAAAATACTCAAGGAAAGGTTTATGTGCTCCCCCATTCATTGGTTCCAGGTAGTGGTATGCTGAAGTCAGCCTGTGCCAGGTTTCAATGGCTGATTTTCAGATTTTCAGGAACTTTGTGACTTGCTAAATGCAACTAACTTTAAAAATAAACACCCATATGGGTTCATAGTATCATTATTCACAATATTTGAGAGGTAGAAGCAACACAATGTTCATCAATAGATAATTGGATAAGTAAAATGTGGTATATACGTGCGATGGAATATTATTCAGCTTTAAGAGCATATCTTTTTACATTTAAATTATCTTTACATTACTGTATAAATAAATATCTTTATATCTTAGTCATTCCCTGGGAAAGATGGTAAATGTGGATTTTTATTTTCCTAATCAGTTTGGGAAACTTTTTAAACATGTAAATCAATTTCCAATTTTTGTGATTCATGATATTTGGAATTAAATTTTTACTATCTTATTTGGTCTTTCCATATACAATGTTTTTTCTTTGCTTTTTGTCCTCCATCCTGTCAAACTTTCTATTATATTTGTCATGTTTTCTTTCTTCTCTTTTTCCTGTTACTCATTTGGAATTTGTAACTCTTGTTTCTGTAATTATAGTGATTACTCTTGAATGGCCACATGCTTATTTGTTGCAATGTCTTAAGTAAATTAGCATCCCTGTCCTCCTTTGAAACCATACAAAGACATGATCATAGTTTAACTCTTATTTTGCCTCCCTCCACTTTACCCCAGTCCCAAACACATTTATTATTGTTGACCGGTGTTTTTATGCAAACTTATTAGCACCCCTTAAATTTATCATTTCATAATAATATTTTTATGCAGCCAATTCTTATTTTGATATATCTGCTTCTCTGCTTACTTTTGTTTCTTGCCACTCTTACCTTTCATGTTCAGTTTCTTTCTTTCAAGTTCATCCTTCAGTAAGTAGCTCCTTCACTGAGGGTCTGAAACTCCTATCCTTCTTAGGCTTTGTTTGTCTGAAAATTTATTTTACCTTCATTCTTGGGTGATAGTATGTTATTTTCAGGCCTCTCATGTTGCTGGTGTTAAGTTTGCTTAAGTCTAATTTCCTTGTCTTTGTGGGTAATTTATGTTTTCTCCGGTTTGCTCTGAAAAGATGCCCTTTATTGTTGGTATTCCACAGTTTTTAATCCTGCTTTGGACTGAGTTGTAATTCTTAAATCAGAGTAGCACTTTCTTTTGAGAAAATGCTAGTTTCTTTTATATCTCTTTCTAAAACTCATATCTAATGTAGATTTTTATTTTTTCCTTTGTATGCCTTTGTCATCTATTCTAAATTTTACCCTGTCTACTGAATTTAAGTTCAATTAGTGTAAAAAATATATTTCTAGAATATATTGTTTAATTTTTTAGAAAATATTTCTGGTCTTTACATTTTTTGTTGTGTTTTGTTCTGTTTTCATGTGTTTGAAACTATTTTAATTTTTTAATCATTACAGAAATACTTTCTTGATAGTTGACCAGATAGTTTTATAACTTGAAATTCTTTGTGGCCAAATTTATTTATCTGTTTTTCTAGCTGATTCTTACTTTTAGTGTGGATTATTTCCTTATGTGTTTTTTAAATTTGTGTGAAATGTTAACCTCCACAGGACTTTATTTATGGAAATCCTATTTTCCTGGGTGGAAATGTCTGCATTCAAAACAACTTTTCATTGTTTTCACTAGGTGCTCCAGGGCTATTTGCCTGTAACTAAATTTATTGTAAATATTTATTTATTTTTGAGAAACAGAGAGACAGAGTGCAAGCAGGGAAGGGGCAGAGAGAGAGGGAGACACAGAATCTGAAGCAGGCTCCAGGCTCCAAGCTGTCAGCATAAAGCCCTACATCGGTCTCAAACCCACGAATCATGGAATTATGACCTTGGCCTAAGTTGGATGCTTAACTGACTGAGCCAACCAGGCGCCCCTAACTAAATTTATATTAAATACTTGACCTGGGTTCTTAAGTTGAAGCTGTAGTATAAATTCAAACCCAAACCCAAAAATCTTCTGGCCTATTTTTTTAAATTATTTTTTCTACCCTAAACCCAGAAATGGATAGGTACACTCTTTGTCATCTCCCACTGCTTGTAAATGATTTCTTTCTAGACCATAATTCTATGAACACTGAATCATTTTGAGAGTATTAGATTTACGGAGGCATCTCATTCCAAACATCCTGTCTTATGCAGATTTAAGTTCTCATTTGCTATCCTTGCATGGATTTTAAAATGTAAGTTCAAAGATACCAAGACCAATAACCTTCTTTCTGCACCTGTGTATTTTTCTGGAATCTGTGGATTTATTTTTATTTATTAGGAGCCCTTTATGTAAAGAATGTTCTCAACACAATGTGTTTATTTTTTTTTTTCACCAAACTTCATATGCTTATCCAACAAATGTTTTCCAGGTACCCTAACATTCTGCACAGTATCGTTTTCTCCGTGTGCCTTAATATTATTTTCTCTTTGTGCCTAGGCATGAAAAAGTTTGGAAAATACTGCCATAGATAACCTTCTGCAAACTTCTAGAAACCACAGGAACATTTGAAAACATGGAAAAAGCAGGTTATTGGTCTTGGTATCTAAGAACTTGAGTTTTAACATCCATGCAAGGACAGAAAATGAGAACTTAATCTGCATAAGCCAGAATGTTTGGAATGAGATGCCTCCATTTTAAGTCTAAAGTGGAAATCAAATGCTGAATTTATTTTTTTAATCTTCAAATTTTTAGTTGAAACTTTTCAGTTTATGTCTATGAACATATTTTTATATGAGGTTTTTATTTCTGAAATGGATATATACAATTCATAATCGAGACTTTTCAGTGACAGTCTCTTCAAAATCTTAACAGTCACCATCAGTGAGAAAGTGTTCACACAATAAAGTGATAAAAAATTTAAAACTGTTCAAATATTAAACAATATGAAATTATATTTAAGTCATTGAACTGCTCTCCCTTTCCTTTCACTCATAATTGCAATGTTGAAATTTCATGTGAAAATCAAATGACTTTCAAATCTAAGCAAACTTTTTATAAATGTTGTTAGATAATGAAACATTTTAAAATTGTAATGGCGCAGTAATTTTCAGAATGCATGTGCCTATTTAGAATAGTCCCTGGGGCTAGCGTGGACAACCTTAAGTGGGAAATTTACTCATGATTAGACAAAAGTATTGGATATATGGTGAAGTCAGAAAATCAAGTCCACTGCCTAGACAGCATGCAGTCTCTTCACTCTCTTCACTACACCCCCCAGCCACACTGGACCGCTCCATGGTTTAGTCCTAGAATAAAGCTTGTACTCTTCCATAGCACCATGAACCCCTTCATCAGAATGGACAGAGCTCCAGGCCTCAAACATATGGCTGCTTGAGAGCTATAATCCACTCTTATTCTACCAGTGTGCTGCAGGCCACTGTTTACAAAGTTCTGATCTCAAAGGGTGCCTGAGTGGCTCAGTTGGTTAAGCGTCTGACTTCTGCTCAGGCCCTGATCGTGTGGTTCTTCTGGTCATGATCTTGCGGTTCTTCAGTTCAAGCCCAGCGTCGGGCTCTGTGCTGACAGCTCAGAGCCTGGAGCCTGCCTTGGATTCTGTGTTTCCCTCTCTCTCGGCCTCTACCCCTGCCCGTGCTCTCTCTCTCGCTCTTGCTCTCGCTCTCGCTCTCTCTCTCAAAAATAAATAAACATTAAAAAATTTTTTAAAAAACAAAGCTCTGATCTCAAGGACCATATTGCTAAAACAATCCTCGATTAAAAATTTAAATCTAAAGAAGAAATAAAAAGAAATAAAAGAAAGAAAGGAAGGAAGAAATAGTAATGAACTAAAAGATTCTATTTTATTGAATATAAGGAGAAAGGCTTAATAAATATTGAGTACCTTTTATGAGCTAGGTACAATGTGCTGGGAGATTTACTTATATAATCTCACAGATTCTTATAAAACTTTGTTAGGATTCTATTATCATCCCAATTTCAGATATAAATAATCAATATAAAAATTATTTTGCCCAAACTCACACAACTAGTGGGGAGCTGGGTTTCAGTCCAGATGTATCTGTCTGGAATGTCCATGATCTTATTACTTTTGAGTCAATGGACTTGTTTCAAATTCTAGCTCTACTACTTATTACTTATATGATTTTAATTTACTTACTCTCAATATTACTTGCCTCACCCATTAATAAGGGATAAGAAATAGTCACTGTCTCAAAAAGTTCATTATCCTCAAAACAAATGAGATAATACGTTAGATATCAGAGGTTGTGATTGGGGTTGAGGACCAAGCATCAGTAGTTTTTAAAAGCTATCCAAATGATTCTAATATACAATGAGGTGATTCTAATATATAGCACATTGAAATAGTGTGAATGAGTGCTTAACTAATTTGGTACATAGAAGGTACTCAGGAGTTGTTAGCTATTATTATAATTGTTGTTGCCATTACCTTATGGATGCCATATCTTGTGATGCATTTGGGGTAAATAGTAGATACTGAAGTGTAAAATATGGAAAGCCAAGATTTCCTGTACTGCCTACTTCCAAATACCTTTGATTCTCACAGCCACATGTTGCCTTGCTAAACAGACTGGAAAACATTTTTAAAAAATGCTTGAGAAGAGAATGGTAAGAAGTGGTGTTCTTTTTGCATGGGATGTCATAGAGAAAGTATAGTCTTTATTGTCCTTTATTAGCTTCAATTTCTTCATGTCTAAAATTGGGCTAAAATATACAACTTTTGTTTATGGATGGAGTAGTTAAATAATATAGCATATTTAAAACACCTGGAAAAAATTTCCTGGAACTTAGTAGGAAATTAATGATCAACAGATATTTTACTTTCTTACTTTTTTTATTACAGCTTCACATAAGAACATTTTTTCTATATTGGATTTTCATTGCATTTAGTATTAATCTAGATCCTGAAAGTGCAGTATGGCTTCCAGGTTCACTGGAAATGGATCTGACACCTGGAAAATCTCAGAAGAGAAAAGGGGGAATAAGCCCTGTGAGATTCAAAGGCCATTTGTCCCCTTGATATTGATTTTCTTAAATCAGACAGTAGCCAAGACCCTCAGAGAAGTAATTGAACTGACAACAGGCAGGTCCATGTTATTAATAATTGAACAGCCTTGGACATTCTTGATGACTTAATTTAATGGCAGAAGAGAGGTCTGCAACTGAAATGCCTGGTGATGGGGTCAGTAGCTAGGTCTCTGAGGAGAAAGGAAAACATGTTATTCCTAAGAGCTTATTTCATAGAACAAAGCTTTTTATGGTAGTCCCAAATATGAGGCCTGAGAAAATAGCTTTGATTTTCTCTTTTAAGAAAACAATGTAAAAGCCTTAAAAATTACCATTATATTTATTCTTACCCTTACTTTAGAAAACAGACTTGGTTAGAATTATAGAATTTTGGAACCTTAGTGAGCAACTCAAGTGCAGAGGTCATGGACATTTTAGTTTTCTTTTTTATTCCCTGGATTCAAATATCAACTCTTTTTTTAAAAAAATTTTTTAAGTTTATTTATTTATGAGAGATAGAGACATCATGAGTTGGGGAGGGACAGAGAGGCAGGGAGACACAGAATCTGAAGCAGGCTCCAGGCTCCAAGCTGTCAGCACAGAGCCTGACGCAGGGCTCAAACTCATGAACCGTGAGATCATGACCTGAGCCAAAGTCGGACACTTAACCAACTGAGCCACCCAGGCGCCCCTCAAATATCAACTCTTATGTTAACTGCATGACTTTGGACAAGTTAATTAAGCTCTCTGAGCTCAGCTTCCACATCTGTAAAATGGAGATGTTAATATTTTGTATAGTTATAGGAGAATATTTAAAAATTTATGAAAATGCATAAAATTCCTAGACTTAATATTATATAATACCTCACACAGTAAATATTTGCTCAGTGAGATAATATGTGAATTTTGATGCTTCCCTCTTGTTCATTGCCTATGGGTAGAAAAACCAGCTCATAGTAACCTTTTGAAAGTTTTCCTTTTTCTCCAACTATTCTGGTTGCCCTTGTTTTGGTCCCCGTCCTTTTTTTTTTTTTTTTTTTTTGGACTATTTCAGGGGTCACAGGGTGTCTTTTAACCCCAATTCTCTTATCTTTCCACATCTCTCCTCTTCACTTATAGTGAAGTTGATTACTAAAACAAAAGCTATCTCTTTTAACTATACTACTACCCTCCTGTAAAGACTTTAGTCATCTAGAACACTCCACTCCCCATTTTAAAGGTGAGGAACAGAGAAGGGAAGGTATCTATGCTTCTATGAGTTGTTGCTGAGATTAGGGTTGAGCTCAGTACCACTTGAATCCATCAGAGGATAAAAAGACATGGTGCAGAAGAGGACATATATCCTCCAGGTCTAGTAAAAGGGGTGTTGAATAGTTGCAGAATTTTTTAACTTCAATTTTGCATTCAGTTATTATCTTTCATTTTTTGAACTTCAAATGCACTGCTGTTACTCTAATAATACAATTATTCATTTCCATGTAAATTCTAGGTCATCCTGGAGAGAGGCACAGTTAATAATAATAGCTAAAACTTATGTAGCATTAATCATGTACAAAAAATGGTTACAAACACTGTACATATATTAACTTATTTAATTATCACCAGTAATCATAGGTACTGTTATTAATGCCATTTTTCATGTGAGAAATTGAGGTATAGAGAGGTTTAGTAGTTTGGCAAGGTCACACAATTTGAGAGTGGTAGAGTATGATTAAAACTCAGGCTTCCAGGTTACAGAGTCTGTTCTCTTGACTACTATGTTAAGCTGGCATAAACACATTGAATTTCTGTTGGCACCATTTATTCTCACTATACTGTTGGCAAATAGTATATGGCTCCATATGACTTCCTTTAACCCTGCTTATTGTTTCCATTCCTAATTAGCAGGAAAAGGCAACTTGCATAGCATAGTCTTCTGATAAATTTTTCCCTTTCTTTCAGAGAGTCATTTTCAACATTGTTAACTTCAGTAAAACCAAGAGTCTTTATAGAGATGGAATGGCCCCTATGGTGAAATCTACTAGCAGACCCAAATGGTAAGTGACCCACAGAATGGGATCCACTTCTGGTTGGGGAATTTGACCCAGGTCTCAAAGTTTATGTCCTGGATGGCTAGGGCTTAGTCTCACTGGCATTGACAGGAGTAAGATGAGTTTCTTGATAGCCATTGTCTGGGCTCTAGATACTGTTCTTTAAGAATGTTGGAATAGGGAACATAGTTCCACATATGGAGTGACCAGCATTATATTATGAAGGAAGGTACAGTCTGTTACTTGGTAAACTTCCTGTCCTGTTGGCCTTTTATCATGGTATCATTGGAAACATAATTAAAGTTGATTCTGTGTTGTTTTGTTTTGTTTCCTAGCCTGAGCATAGATGTTGTACAGTAACCAGCAGAGCACTGGGAACTACAACTTAGTAGATTTCCCTTGCTTTGCTTGTTTTGTGTGTGTGTGTGTGTGTGTGTGTGTGTGTGTGGTGTTTTTATATAGATGCTATGTGCTTTGTGGATGTTAAAGTTATATTTGTCCCATTTCTATAGGAGGGTGAAGAGAGTTTGATAGGCTTCTTCAATAACAGTAATAATTATGGCGGTGATGATGACGATGACTGTTCTCACTAAGAGCCTATTTTCAGTTGTTTTACATTTGCTCTCACTATTGTCATAACAGTTTTGCAAGGGAGAGCTTAAATATTCCTATATTACAGATGAAAAAATAGAGGCTCCGAGAGATTAAGTACTTTCTCAAGACCATAGATAGTTAAAGGAGGAGCCTGTGTTATTTTTATTACCCCACACTAACATTCAGATGAATTAATTTTTCATTCATCCATTCATTTATTCTTTCAACAAACATTGATTGAATGCACCAAAATAAGAGTTTTTAAAGACAGAAACCAGTGTTATTCATCTATCACACAGTAGGTATTAATTGAATGCTTGTTGAACTAAACTGAATTTGTTATGAGAATTTACATGTAAAGTGCCTGGCACTTGCTAAGTGCTCAATAAATGTCATCTATTATTAATAGTATTATGTAAAACACTATACAAATGTGAGGAATTGTTAATATTATTCTAGCTTTAATCCTTGTTCAAATTTTAATGACTCGTGAGAAGATCATCTCCAAATGTCTATATTTATAGAAAACTAGCAATTCATAAATATTGAATTGTGCTTTTATCTACAAACGATAATTGGCAATTTTCTATAAATGCAAGGCTAAGAAACTCAGGTTATGAAAGTGTAGGCATTCAATGATAATGAAAACTGTTTATTAAAAGATAAAAATATCTTCCTGGGCATGGTTTTTGCTTTGCTGCATCAAGTCAACTATACTGCCATTCCTGGATCTCCTTTGACAATGGGATCTGGGCAAGGGATAAGCCTTTGTTTTGAGTTTCTGAATTCAGCCCAGTGGATAATAATATAGCATGTCTCTCTGCTAATAGGTACATGTGTAGATGTGTACTTCAAACCTTGCCAACAAAAGGAGATCACTGTCGATCTGCTCATGAGGGCCCTCAAAATAACATTGTACTTCTTTTATGAGGCTCTGTGTTAGGATCTTACGCAGCAATGGTAATCACTATGCCTTTTCCCCAACTGTTCAATGTTGGAGTCTTCTCTTTTTTCATGCTTTTAAAATCCTTAAGCCTTAATCATTTCATTTTGTTTTGTTTTGTTTCATATTAATTATCATTTGGGGCCTCTCTGTCAGGGCTCTTGACAAGATTTTGAAATATTAATGAGTCCTAGCATTTATATTATAATACCTGAGGATTAAGTTAGTGCTCTTATCCAATATTGGCAGTCTCTCAGCAGCAGCCATTATCCAGTCATTGGGCTTCTCTAATAGTCTGAAAGAGTTTAAATGTTCAGAATTGAGTTTATTGTAGTTCATCAGGCCAGTAAGGCACAAGTACCAGAGCAAATCAGGTTGTTGGTATGCCTCATCTCTTGTCTTTTTTACTTTGCTATCCCCAGACTTTGGATGGAAAGCTACTCACTTCTTTTGTAGCTCCCTTTCTTCAATCCAGACTGAGATATTTGTTTACTTAATAGGATTTTACTGATCATCTAAATGTACCATGTACTATTCTAGATGTTGGGGTTACAGTATGAATATGACAGGAAAGATCAGTTCTCAAAGGGAACTTTCTTTTTAGAATTTTATTAACTGATCTTTACCTGCCTTAATTGTTACACTGCTTGTTACTGGTTTGTTCCAAGGATTCTTTCTGCCCCCTTTGGTGTGTTCTGCCTAGGACTTGATTCTGTTTCTTGTGTCAGTTACCTATGCCAGAACCTGTCTTGTAATAGTCATTATTCTAAATGTTCTTAGGCCAACACAAAAAGTGTATATGACTGGCTCTCTTAATTTTAGATTTTATTGGCCCTGAGGAATGCATCACAATTTAGGATTCTAGACAACAGCCTGGCTCAAGACTGACAAATACATTATAGATCCCAGTATTAGAATATCTCTAGTGTTTCCTAACTCCAGTTTCCCCAAAACCAAGGCAACCAAACAAAAGGACAAGTTTCTGATACTTTTCTTACCTGTGGGCTTCACTTCCTTTAATATTTCAACCAGACCTTGAAAAAAATTCTTACCTTCACAACAAGAATTGAAAATTCTAAATTTCTTGGCTGAAGTATATACCAGATTAGGAAAAGGTACTTTCTTCACCTTTTCAAGGTGAAATATAACATTCTTCTTCACTTCTGTTATAGGGGTCGTAACTGATGACTAGTAAAGATGCCTTCAGGCATAAGTAAAGGTCTGGAAATCAATTAGTTGTAGAAAGCAGATGAGCAAAAAAGCAACTAAAAAGCCATTGTGCAAATATATGGCCACTCAAGGCTGTTCTGCCTTGTGGAGATAAAATGAGAATACCTAGCAACAAAATGGAGAAGTTGGAATATTCAGCAGTTTTTCTGCCTATTTTAGTTCACTCTAATTTTATTTCCATGTTAGACTTCTTAAGTGTTGGTTGTTAGGGCTCAAGTTTCTGCAACCACAATTCATTAATATGTTTTAATATTGTGCAAGGCTGAAATTGCTTTGTGATAGCCGCTGCAGGAACTGGCATTACAAGACAAACAAAATCTGTATTCTTACTTAAGCAGAAACTAAGCCCAGGATATTTACATAAGCAGTAAGTGTTAGCATTAGCCAGAGAGCTCAGGACTCCCAAGTTTATTGTTCCTCCCATATGGTATGCATGGGGAAGGTGGGAAAAGGGTACACAAATAAGCAGGGAATTGCATACTGCTGTATGACTTTTGGTAGCTCTAGAATAACTTTTCTGAATGACTTGTCTATTATAGTAGATTGAGAAGATTAGACTAAACCTCAGAGGTGGCTTCCATTTAACACAATTTTATTGAGGATCTAACTTTGTACTAGGTTCTGGGGTGATAATATGAGTCTGATAATATGAATAATATGATCTGGATTATTTCTTTAAGATTTTATTTTCTAAGAATTGAAATGAAACACAAACAGAAATAAGTACAGTATAAGGATCATTGTGCAAATAAACAGTTATGTAAAGTATGCTGTGGGACTAAAGAAGAGGAAGAAAACTACATGATTAGGGCTATGGAGAGTAAAGGAGAAGCTTTGAGTGCACTTGGTACTTCAGCTAGATCTCAAGGAAATGGGACATAAACAAAATTAAGGAAATGAACTTCCAGATGGAAGATATAACATGATGAGCTATAACATCTCTTTTGTAAGCCTCAGTTTCCTCACTGCAAAATGCAAAATAGTAGCTTTCTTGTGGTTTTTATAAGAAGCACATGTGAAATGGATAACTTTAAAAAGTCTCAAATAAAGGCACCTGGGTGGCTTAGTTGGTTAAGCGCCGGACTTCATTCAGGTCATGATCTCGCGGTTGGTGAGTTCGAGCTGTGCTGACAGCTCAGAGCCTGGAGCCTGCTTTGGATTCTGTGTTTCCCTCTCTCTCTCTGTCCTTCCCCTGCTCGTGCTCTGTCTGTCTGTCTCTCTCTCAAAAATAAATAAACATTAAAAACATTTTTTTAAAGTCTCAAATAGCTCATTAATTCAGGTAATTCCCTGAGCATTTCTTTTCTTTTTTCCTGACTCACTCAAGACTGATTGGGTAAGCGTTATGCCTTCTCTCCTTCCCTCCTTTTCTCTCTTCCCTCCCTCCTCCCTGTCAATAAATCTTTACTGAGTAGTTAAAATGGACCAAGAATTATGCAGGGTATCAGAACAAAATAGTGGGAAGAACTATAATTCCTGTTCTGATAGAGCTCATAGTCTAATGGGCTAGACATCAAACATATAACTAAAGTAAAGTGTGATAACTATTACAACAGGGGGAATTCAGCATCCTGTGGAAAAAGACTTAAGCTGCTCCAGGGAAAAGAGACCTTCCTTAGGTGTGATATGCTGAGAACTAAGAAAAAAGGAATGAGATTATAGTAGGTATGGATATGGATATGTGTGAAGTAATAGAATGTGTTTGAAGGCCAAGAGATGAGAAAGAATATTACCTCTTTGATGAGCAAAGGCCAATATGATTGGAACGTGAAATTCTTTTTTTTTTAAATTAAATGTTTATTTATTCTTGAGAGATAGAGAGAGAGCATGAGCAGGGGAGGGACAGAAAGGGAGGGAGAGACGGAATCTGAAGCAGGCTTCAGGCTCTGAGCTGTCAGCACAGAGCCCAACGCAGGCCTCAAACCCATGGATCGCGAGATCATGTCCTGCGCTGAAGTCAAACACTGACTGAGCCATGCAGGTGACCCTGGAACATGAAATTCTAAAGAGAAGATGACTAGAGTGGTAGGTAGAGTGAGATTGAGGTGAGCTTTGTAAGCCAAGGTGAAGAGCTGGACTTGATTCTGAAGGCACTGTAAAGAAATTGAAGAAATTAAGCAGGAGCACGACATGATCAGAATGGCATTTTGAAAAGCTTAGTCTTATTGCTTAATAGAAGATATCTTAGGAGGACAGTTATTTGGAGGTTTTGTGCAATACCTTAGGCTACAGCTGATGATGGATTAGATTGGTAACAGTAGCAATGGAAACAAGTGGAGGGATTTGAGGGTGAACAGAAGATTGAATCAATTTAACCTTTTAATTGACTAGATATGGAGGATTAAAGAGAGTCAGGAGTTCTAGATGACTCCCGCGTTTTCTGGCATGTGCAACAGAAGGGGTAGTGGTGCCATTTACTGAAGACAAGGGTTATAGGAGGAAAGACGGCTTTGGCAGTTTGGGTTGGAAAAAGGAGATTAGCTTGGCCTTGGAAACAGCTTCAGCTAGAAGTTTCTGAGAGATATTCAAGTAGAGATGTCAAGTAGGCAGTAGGGTAAGAGACTGTTGGTAAGAGACTCAAGAGAGGAATCTTGAGATGCAAATTCAGGAATCATCAGCCTGTAGATGATAATCAGAGTGGTGGGCAGATGTGATGTCTGAGCAAGGTCGTATGGACTAAAGAGGGAAGATTAGGACAGGGCTCTGAGAAATCCTTCAATTTAAAAGTCAGATAGAGGATGAGAAGTTCACAAAAGAAGATAAGGGGAACTGACCAGAGAGGCAGGAAGAAAACCAAGGTAGTATGGTCATGTAATCAAGAAGAGAGTGTTTTTCTAAAGAGGAAGTGACTAACAATGCCAACTGCTACCGAAGGTCAAAGATAATTAAAGTATTAAAATATCTAATGCTTGTAGCAATGTGGAGGTTATTAGAGGCTTTGTTGAGTGCCATTTTAGTGACGTGAAAGGAGTTCAAGCCAGCTCTGTGAGATAATGAGTGAGATAAACTTCTTTCAAAAGTTTGGCTCTGAAAATTCAGGAAAGAGATACAAGACCACAGGACAGACAGCAAGTAAACAGGCAGTTAATAAATACTCTTTTGAATTAAGAGTAGTGATATTTATGTACAAATAGCAATAGCTCTATATTATTCTTTTTAAAAAAATTTTTTAATGTTTATTTTTGAGAGAGAGGGAGAGACAGAGCGAGAGCAGGCGAGGGGCAAACAGAGAGGGAGACACAAAATCCGAAGCAGTCTCCAGGCTCTGAGTGATCAGCACAGAGCCTGACATGGGGCTCGAACTCATGAACCATGAAATTATGACCTGAGAAGAACTCAGATGCTTAACCTACTGAGCCACCATGCCCCAAGCTCTATATTATTCTTAATGTAATGATAATCTTTAGCCTTGATTCTGTGAAAAAAGAACCTAAAATTTTGAAATTAAAGATATATTTTCTAAAATATATTTTCTTTATTGTTACAAAAATAATATTTTGTTTGAAAAATTGTAAATTCATGGATTAATATTTTTCAAAACAAATAAGTCATACATTTAAAATTAAATTATATCCTCTGGCCCCCCATATACCTAATCTTCCTGCTTTATTTTTCTATATAGCACTTATTACCATCTATCAAACTATAATGTATTATTTATTTTGTTAGCTGTCTCTATATCTATTAGAAAATAAGCATCCTGAGAATAAGGATTTTTGTCCTTTTTGTATATATTTATGTATCCTTAGCACCTCAAACCGTGCTTGGTATATTGTACATACTCAATAAATATCTGTTAAATAAATGAATTAATATATTTTCCTTCTGCCATATCTAACAATTGTTTTTAATTTTAAATATTCTTTTTTCAGTTTTTGTTTCCATGAACACATTTTCACGTAGCAGCAATCTAATATCAAAAATACATACGCATTTATATTCTGTTCTTTTCACCATTTAATGTTATATCTCTGTTGGTGAGCATTTAGTTTTTTAATATGTTTTTCTAAAGTAGATAATATTATAACAGGTAGATTTGTCAAATTATTTTTTAGAATCAGCTCCTAAGGGAGACGTTACAGGATTAATTACTATAAGCTTCTGCTATGCATGCTCTCAAAATATGTTGCACCAACTTAAAATGCTATTCTTGGTCTGTCTATCAGTTTTACTGCAATCTGGACTGCATTAAGAATTGTCATTGAAAAAAAAAAACTAGAAGCTTTAAGATGTCCTTTTGTTCTTTTTTGTTCTCATTTGAGCTTGTGTCTTGAGGACATTGGTATTAATATAGTATCAAAACTGAGTTTCCAAAGACAAATACAAATGCATTAGAAAGAAAAGATAAGACATTACAAACATTCTGAGAAAGGATGAAGTAGATGCACTCTTCCCCTATTTTTCCCACTAAGTATAGCTTAAAAGCCATAAGCATTACTTATGGAACAAACAAAAAACCTGAGAGGTGGAGAGAAGAGGGAAGACTGGCTAAGTCTCTCAGGACCTGAGAAATGCTATATTGGTGAGTTCCCTGGGTTTCATTTTTGCTTCATATGCTAGAATGATTGCTTGAGAAGCCAGAAACCTAACCTGGAAATACCAATGGCATAGGTAAAAAAACAAGTCTTCCCAAAACCCTGTTTTTGCTAAACAAAAGACAAAAAGGGGGGGGGGTCAGCCTAGTAGGACAAAAAACTTTGAGACAGTAATTGCCCGTTCTAGTTGAACACCATGGTAAAGAAAACTGCCCATTTCCACACAACAAAGGAGGGGTGGGGAGCCTAGACTTCTGTCTTTGCTCCAGCCCTCTACCAGGTGGTGTCAAAGAAAGTCAGGAACTGGGTATTTCATTCCTCCTAGTCAGCAATGAATCCTTTCCTCTTCTACATGTCAGACAACATGATAAGTCTGGACTTCTACCACGCACTCGAAGAAGGGATCAATAGGAGAGTGCCAGGGACAGAGGAAAGAATAAGTGAACTTGAGGATAGAACAATAGAAGTTACTATATCTAAACAATAGACAAAAAATAGACTAAAAAGAAAAATGAATAGAACCTCAGGGACCTATGGGACCAAAGTGTAACATTCATGTCACTAGAATTTGAGGAGTGGTGAAAAAAGTGTTTAAAATGACTGAAATCTTCTCAAATTTGGCAAAAGACATAAATCTATAGATTCAAGAGAGTGAATGAACCCACAATGAGAAAAAAAAATGAGGGAAATACATGCCAGGAAACATCATAATCAAATGAACACATGAAAGAATCTTGAAAGCAGTGAGAGAAAGTAACACCTTCCCTTAAAAGGGGAAAAATTTGAACACAACACATGACATCCAAGACTACAGAGACCAGAGAAAAGTGGCACAATATTCTTCAATGTTGAAAGAAAAGAACTGTAAACTCAGAATCCAATATCCTTTTAGAAATCTAGACATTTTGATGAAGGAAAAACTAAGAATATTGTCAGCAAAAGGCCTCCCCTAAAAGAGTGGGAAAAGGAAATTCTTGAAACAGAAATGATAACAGAAGGAGTCTTGGAATGTCATAAAGGAAAAAAACAACAACATAAAAAGTGAAAATATAGGTAAATACAATAAACTCCTTTAGCTCTGTATATTCTAAATTATGTTTGATGTTGAGGCAATAATTATAACACTGATGCAGTTTTCAATGTATGTGGAGGAAATATTTAACATAATATTATATGTGGAAAGGTAAAGGGACTTAAAAGAAAGTAGTTTCTACCCTTCACTCAGATTGGTAAATGTCATCACCAGTAGACTGTGATAAGTTATGTATGTATAATATTATAGAATGGTAAGGGAGAGTGGGGCCAGAGTGACCATAAAAGGGTAGCATCTGAGAGATCGTTGTGGTAATGAAATAGTTCTGTATCTTGATTGTGGTGGTGATTGCATGTGACAAAATGGTGTAGAACTATGCACACATGTTGTACCAATGTAAATTTCCTGGTTTTGAAATTGTTATTCATTATTCACAACTATAGTTAGGAAAGATACAGCCTTTGGAGGAAACTGTGTGAAGGGTACACAAGACTTCTCTGTACTGTTTTTGGGAATCCATGAAAAACTATAGTTATCTCAAAACAAAAAGTAAAATCCATATTACTTACCCCACTTATTTCACAAAAAAGCCCCAAAATTATGAGAATATTTTGAAAAATGTCAACAAGTGCAGAAGGATCTGAAGTTTCCTAAGGATTGAATGAGGGGTGTGAGGGAAACATGGGGAGGGTCTTTTTGAAGGTGTAACAAAAGGAAAAACTCTAAAAAACATATTCCAGAATGAATAAACTGACCTGAGGAAATATGGCACTAGAAATAGGGCAGTGTGGTAGGAGTAACATACGCTTGAGTCTATGTTCCATCTCTGGGTCTTCTAGCAGCTCATGAAATGAAACAGGAGTAAGTCATTTAACCTCTCTGTGCCACCATTTCTTCACACAGAGTACAGCAAAGTTGTCCAATCTAGGAGATTTTCACTTTGTGCTGCCTGAAGAGTTCTTGCATAGGGCAAGGAGAAAATTCAGTGAAAATGTAGGCCATTCTCTCTTATTTCCACCAGAGCAAATGTGCTTTCGTCTATTTCACTTATCAGTTATCTGAATCAAATTTTTATTTAAAAAAAACAGACTGATATTCCTCACCACTCTATATAAAATAGAGATTATTATCCGCGGTCTTTCAGATGGGGAAATAGAAACTGCTAGAAGGTATATGACTTGTCACAAATCATACAGCAAGTAAGTGCATAGCAGATCCCAGAGCCCACTTGGGAACAACTTGTCTACCTATCACTTTCCTCACTGCTTCTGCATTGCCTTCAAGTAAAAGTTGAAAACTTTGAGCTTAGTAACAATTTCTAACCATTTCCTTTAGTTTTATGTAGTGGATCCTACCATTAAGACCTATGCAGCAACAGGGGGGCTCTCAGCATGTGGTGAGTTCAAGAGCTGCCTCAGTAGAAGAAGGATGGCCAACGGTCCGGGAGAAAGTGGAGGGGATTCCTGCACTGGGAGGGAGGGTGGACCATCCCTATCACTGTCAGTGTTCCCAATTAAATTAGAGGGCATGCTTGGAAAGCACTGTAGTTATTATAATTGTTTAACCTCAAAACTAAAATGATAGGAAACAGAAAGGACGAGAGAAAGAAGGAATATATGCGGGGCGCCTGGATGGCTCAGTCAGTTAAGCACCCGACTTCGGCTCAGGTCAGGCTGACAGCTCAGAGCCTGGAGCCTACTTCAAATTCTGTGTCTCCCTCTCTCTCTGCCCCTC
This sequence comes from Cryptoprocta ferox, assembly GCA_028646485.1. Lineage (NCBI taxonomy): Eukaryota > Metazoa > Chordata > Mammalia > Carnivora > Eupleridae > Cryptoprocta > Cryptoprocta ferox. The sequence goes on from CM053570.1 coordinate 64,235,881, forward strand.
CCCCCACTCACATTCTATCTTCAAAAGTGAATAAATGTTAAAAAAAAAAAAAAGAATCTGTCCCAAATCTATGAGACCTATAGGCATGCTGTTTCTTTATTCTATTCTATTCTATTCTATTCTATTCTATTCTATTCTATTCTATCCTATTTATTTTTTTCATCATCATATAAGAGATAAATGTACTCTTAAATCCCTATCACTTGTTTCATCCATCCCCAAATCCACCACCCCTCTTGTAACCATCAGGTTATTCTCTACTGTGAAGACTCAGTTTCTCGGTGTATGTCTCTCTCTCTCTCTCTCTCTCTCTCTCTCTCTCTCTCTTTCTTTTTTCCTTTGCTCATTTGTTTCTTAAATTCCACATATAAGTGAAATCATATGGTATTTTTCTTTCTCTGAACTGACTTATTTCACATAGTATTATACTCTCTAGCTCTATCCATGTTGTTGCAAATGCCAAGATTTTATTCCTTTTTATGGCTTAATAATATTCCATTGTATACATACCACATCTTCTTTATCCATTCATCTGTCCATGGACACTTGGGCTGCTTCCATAGTTTGACTATTGTAAATAATGCTGCCATAAACATAGAGGTATGTGTATCTCTTTGAATTAGTGTATTTGTATTTTTTGAGTAAATACCCAGTAGTGTGATTACTGAATTATAGGGTAGTTTTATTTTTAGCTTTTTTTTAGGAAACTCCAAACTGTTTTCCACAGTGGCTGTGACAGTTTGCATTCCAACCAGCAGTCCATGAGGGTACCTATTTCTCCACATCCTTGCCAACATTTGTTGTTTCTTGAGTTTTTTATTTTAACCTTTTTTTTTTTTTTTTTTGAGAGAGAGACTGTGTACAAGCAGGGGAGGGAGAAGGAGAGGAAGAGGATCTTAAGCAGGCTTATGCCCCGCACAGAGCCTGATGCAGGACTCAGTCTCATGACCCTGAGATTGTGACCTGAGCTGAAATCAAGAGTCAGGCATTTAACCGACTGAGCCACCCAAGGCCCCCTGATTTTAGCCTTTCTGACTGGTGTAAGGTAATAGCTCATTGCGCTTTTGATTTGAATTACCTTGATAATGAGTGGTGTTGAGTATCTTTTCATTTGTCTGTTTGCCACCAAGATGTCTTCTTTGGAGAAATGTCTGTTGGTGTCTTCTGCCCATTTTTAATTGGATTATTTTGTATTTGAGTATTGAGTTTTATAAGTTCTTGATATATTTTGGATATTAACCCTTGATTAGATATGTCATTTGCAAATATTTTCTCCCATTCAGTAGGTTGCCTTTTAGTTTTGTTGGTTGTTCCCATTGCTGTGCAGAAATTTTTTATTTCGATGTAGTCCCAGGAGTTTATTTTTGCTTTTATTTCCCTTGCTTAAGGAGATATATCTAGGGAAATGTTGCTACAGCTAATGTCAGAGAAGTTACTGCTTGTGCTCGCTTCTAAGGATTTTTATGATTTCAGGTCTCACATTTATATATTTAATCTATTTTGAGTTTATTTTTGTTTATGGTGTAAGAAAGTGGTCCTTTTTCATTCTTTTACATGTAGCTATCCGGTTTTCCCAGCACCGTTTATTGAACAGACTATCTTTTCCCATTGCATATTCTTATATCCTTTGTTGAAGGTAAAGTGACCATTTAATGTGGGTTTATTTCTGGGTTTTCTGTTCTGTTCCATTGATCTATGTGTCTGTTTTTATGCCAGTTTTTCTACCACTTTGTAATATAACTTGAAATATGGAATTGTGATACCTCTAGTTTTTTTTTCAAGATTGCTTTGGGTTTTTGAGGTCTTTTATGGTTCCATAGAAATTTAAGGATTGTTTGTTCTGTTTCTTTGATAAATGATGCTGGTATTTTGATAGGGATTGCATTAAAAGTGGATTGCTTTGGGTAGTATAGAGATTTTAAAAATATTTTTTCTTCCAATCCATGAACATGGAATGTCTTTCCATTTCTTTGTGTCATCTTGAATTTCTTTCATCTGTGTTTAATAGTTTTCAGATTACATCTTTCACCTCTCTGGTTAAGTTTATTCCTAGATATTTTATTGTTTTGGTACAAATGTAAGTAAGATTGTTTTCTTAATTTCACTTTCTCCTGCTTCATTATGAGTGTATAGAAATGTAACATATTTCTGTACCTTGATTTTGAATCCTGCAAGTTTACTGAGTTCATTTATCAGTTCTACTAGATTTTGGTGGAGTCTTTCAGGTTTCCTGTATATAGTATCATGTCATGTGCAGACAGTGAAAGTTTCACTTCTTCCTTACCAGTTTGGATGCCCTTTATTTCTTTATGTTGTTTAATGCTGTGGCTAGGACTTCCAGTACAGTGTTAAATAAAAGTGAGAGTGGACATCGCTATCTTGTTCCTGACCTTAGGGGAAAAGCTCTCAAATTTTCACCATTGAGGATGATGTTGGCTGTGGGTTTTTCATAAATGGCCTTTACTATGTTAAGGTATGTTCCCTCCAGACCTATTTTACAGAGGTTTTTATCGTGGTACTTTGTTCAATGCTTTTTCTGCATCTATTGAAATGATCATATAGTTTTGATCCATTCCATGTCACATTGATTGTTTTGCCAATATTGAACCACTCTTGGATTCTGGAAATAAATCCCATTTAAAAATGTATCGTTAGATTAAATTTGCTAATATTTTGTTGAGGATTTAGGCACGTATATTCATGAAAGATATCGGCCTATATTTCTCTTTTCTGTGGTGTATTTGTCTAGTTTTGGTATCAGGGTGATATTGACCCCTTAGAATGAATTTTCAAGTTTTTCCTTCCTCTTCTATATTTTGGAATAGTTTGAAAAGAGTTGTTATTTTCTCTACTTTAAATGTGTGGTAGAATTCACTTGTGAAGCTGTCTGGTCCTAGACTTTTGTTTTTTAGGAGTTTTTTTTATTACTAATTCAATTTCATTGCTGGTAATTGATCTGTTCAAATTTTCCGTTTCTTCTTGATTTAGTTTTGCTAGGTCATATGTTTCTAGTAATTTATGTATTTTTTTCTAAATTGTCCATTTCATTGGCATATAGGTTTTCATAATATTTTATTACAATTGTTTGTATTTCTGTGGTGTTGGTTATTTCTTCTCTTTCATTAGTGATTTTGTTTATTTGGGCCCTCATTTTTTATGAGTCTTGCTAGAGGTTTATCAATTTTGTTGAACTTTTTAAAGACTCAGCTCCTGGTTTCATTGATCTGTTCTAATTTTTTTTATTTCTATATCACTTATTTCCACTCTAATCTTTATTATTATTTTTTCTTTTGCTGGGTTTGGGCTTCGTTTGTTTATCTTTTTCTAACTTCTTTAGGTGTAAAATTATAAAGTTGTTTATTTGAGTTTTGTTTTGTTTTGTTTTGTTTTGTTTTTTGCTTCTCAAGGTAGACTTGTGTTGCTTTAAACTTCCCACTTAGAACCACTTTTGCTGCATTCCAAAGTTTTTGGACTCTTCTGTTTTCATTTTCATTTGTTTCCATGGAAGTTTTTATTTCTTCTTTGACTTCCACTTATTGTTTAGTAACATGTTATTTAACCTCCATGTATTTGTGCTCTTTTCAATTTTTTCCTTGTGATTTCTGGTTTTATAGCATTGTGGTCAGAAAAGATGCATGGCATGACTTATGTATTTTTGAATTTCTTGAGACCTGCTTTTGTGGCCTAATATGTGATCTATTCTGGAGAATGTCCCATCTGCATGTGAAAAGAGTGTGTATTCTGCTCTTTTAGCATGGAATGTTTTGAATATGTCGCTAATACATCTGGTTCAGTGTGTCATTCAAAACCATTGTTTTCTTGTTTATTTTCTGTTCTGGTGATTTGTCCATTGATGTAAGTGGGCTATTATTGTCCCCTACCTACCTATCGTATTACTATCGATTAGTTGCTATATGTTTGTTATTAATTGTTTTATGTATTTGGATGTTTCATGTTGGGTGCATAAATATTTGCAATTGTTATATCCTCTTGATGGACTGTCACTTTTAAATTATTTTTAAAAATTTATTTATTTAAATTCAAGTCAGTTAACATACAGTGTCATATTGGTTTCAGGAGGAGAACCCAGTGATTCATTAGTTACATATAGCACCCAGTGCTCATTCCAACAGGTGCCTTCCTTAATGCCCTTCACCCATTTAGTCCATCCACTCCACACTTCCCCTCCAGCAACCCTCAGGTTCCAGAGAACCTTTTTTTCTCTGTATTCAAGAGTCTGTTACTGCTTGCCTCCCTCTCTTTTTATCTTATTTTTTCTTCCCTTCCCCTATGTTCATCTGTTTTGTTTCTTAAATTTCACAAGTGAGTGAAATCATATGGTATTTGTCTTTCTCTGCCTGACCTAATTTTATTTAGCACAATACACTCTAGTTCCATCCACATTGTTACAAATGTCAAGATTTCATTCTTAGGGTGCCTGGGTGGCTCAGTGGTTAAGCGTTTGACTTCGGCTTAGGTCATGATCTCACGGCTTGTGGGTTCAAGCCCCGCATTGATTGGGCTCTGTGCTGACAGCTCAGAGCCTAGAGCCTGCTTTGGATTCTGTGTCTCCCTTTCTCTCTGCCCCACCTCTCTCTCTCTCTCTCTCTCTCTCTCTCTCTCTCTCAAAATAAATAAACATAATAAAAATTAGAAAAAAAGATTTCATTCTTGTTGATGACTGAGTAGTACTTCATTGTATGTGTATACCATTTCTTCTTTATCCATTCATCATTCAATGGTCATTTAGGCTCTTCCCATTGTTTGGTTGTTGTTGATAGTGCTGCTATGAGCATTGGGGTGCATGTGCCCCTTCGAATCAGCATTTTTATATCACTTACATAAATACCTAGTAGTGCAATTTCTGGGTTATATGGTAGTTCTATCATTAACTTTATGAGGAACCTCCACACTGTTTTCTAGAGTGGCACACTAGTGTGCATTCCACCAACAGTGTAAAAGTGTTCCCTTTTCTCTGCATCCTCACCAATATCTGTTGTTTCCTGAGTTGTTAATTTTAGCCATTCTGACAGGTGTGAGGTGGTACTCAGTATGACTTTGATTTGTATGTCCCTGATGATGAGTGATGTTGAGCCTTTTTTCATATGTCTATTAGCCATTTGTATGTCTTCTTTGGAAAATATCTATTCATGTCTTCTGCCCATTTCTTTACTGGATCATTTACTTTTTTGGGTGATGAGTCTGATAGGTTCTTTATAGATTTTGGATACTAGCCCTTTATCTGATATGTGTTTTACTAATATCTTCTCCCATTCTGTAGGTTGCCTTTTAGTTTTGTTTATTATTTCCTTCGCTGTACAGAAGCCTTTATCTTGATGAAGTCTGAATACTTCATTTTTGGTTTTTTTTTTTCCCTTGCCTCCAGAGACAGTGTCTAGTAAGAAGTTGTTCTCCTCAAGATTTTTGATGGTTTCCTGTCTTACATTTAGATCTTTTATCCATTTTCAATTTGTTTTTGTATGTGGTGTAAGAAAGTGGTCCAGGTTCATTCTTCTGCATGTCACTGTCCAGTTTTCCCAACACCATTTGCTGAAGAGACTGTATTTTTTCCATTGGAGATTCTTTCCTGCTTTCTGGAAGATTCGGCCATATATTTGTGGGTTCATTTCTGGGTTCTCTATTCTGTTCCAGTGATCTGAGTATCTGTTTTTGTGCCAGTACCATACTGTCTTAATGATTACAGCTTTGTAATAAAGCTTGAAGTCCAGAATTGTGATGCCTCCCACTTTGCTTTTCTTTTTCAACATTACTTTGGCTAATTGGGGGTCTTTTCTGGTTCCATATAAATTTTAGGATTGTTTGTTCTAGCTCTGGGAGGAATGCCGGTGTTATTTTGATAGGGATTGCATTAAATATGTAGATTGCTTTGGGTAAGACAGACATTTTAACAATGTTTTTTCTTCCAATCCATGAGCATGGAATGTTTTTCCATTTCTTTGTGTCTTATATTTCTTGCATAAGTTCTATAGTTTTCAGAGCACAGATCCTCTCAATAGATGCAGAAATAACATTTGAAAAAATATAGCATCCTTACTTATAAAAACCCTCAAGAAAGTAGGGATAGAAGGAACACACCTCAACATCACAAAAGCCATATATGAAATACCCACAGCTAATATGATCCTTAATAGGTAAAAACTGAGAGCTTTCCACATAAGGTCAGGAACATGACAGGGATGTCCACTCTCACCACTTTTGTTCAGCATAGTACTGGAAGTCTTAGCCTCAACAGTCAGACAACAAAAAGAAATAAAAAGCATCCAAATTGGCAAGGAAGAAGTCAAACTGTCACTCTTCACAGATGACATGATGCTCTACATGGAAAACCCAAAAGACTCCAACAAAGAACTGCTAGAACTGACACATGAATTCAGCACAGTGGCAGGACACCAAATCAATGTACAGAAATCTTTTGCATTTCTTCACACTAATAATGAAGCAGCAGAAAGAGAAATGAAGGAATCAATCCCATTTACAATTGCACCAAAAACCATAAGATACCTAGAAATAAACCTAACCAAGGAGGTAGTCTTTGTCTTAAAGTCTATTTTGTCCAATATAAGTATTGCTAGCCTGGCCTTCATTTCATATTGATTTGTAGGATAGATGTTTCTCCGTCCTCTCACTTTTAATCTTCAAGTTTTTTTTGGTCTGAAAGGAGTCTCTTGTAGGCAGTATAGAGCTGGTGTTGTCTTTTTTTTTTTATCGACCCTGTCACCCTCTGTATTTTTGTTGGAGTGTTTAGTCCATTTAAATTCAATGTATTATTGATAGATATGTTTTTATTGTCATTTTGTTACTTGTTTTGTAGCTGTTTCTATAGTTATCTCTGATCCTTTCTTCTCTTGCTCTTTTATGGTTTGTTGGGTTTCTTTAGTTATATGATTTCATTCCTTTCTCTTTATTTTTTATGTATCCGTTATTGTTTTTTGATTTGTGGTTACTTTTATATTTGTTTGTAACATCTTCTGCATATAGCGGTTTCTATTAAGTTGATGGTCACTTAAGTTTGAACACATTCTTTACTCCTTTTCCCTCCTCCCCCACATTTTAGGTATATGGTGTCATATTTTACTTCCTTTTATTTTATGAATACCTTGAATGATTTTTACAGAAATACTTATTTTTGCTGCTTTTGTGGTTTTTGTTTTTTTGTTTCTTTGTTTGTTTTACTTTTTATACTTTCGCTTATGCCTTCCTTTCCACTTAAAGAGCCCCCATGAAGATTTCTTGTAGGTCTGGTTTAATGGTAGCCATGATGTTCTGAATACCCGCTCCTGACTGATAGGGCAACCTATAGCAAACCTATGATTTGCCAGGAACTATGGGGTTTCCTGGGATGTCGAAGTGTAGACTTTAATTTTAAATTGGGAATCTCCTGAGAATACCAATACAAATTCGTGACCTAACTCCTGAATGAGGAGGCAGAAATGAAGACTTAGGGAGGCAACTCTAAGGACAGAAGAGAGAAATGACTGCATGTTAACATTGGGGAGATAAAACCAAGGGCCACAAAAGCAAATTGGCTTAGTCCACTAATACTCTAATTAGTTTTATCATTAATATTAATGTTATTACAAATTACCCTTGAACATTTTCTTACAAAATAATAAATGAGAGCTATGTTTGCACTTAGTTTAAGTTTCAGAGTGATTCCTTTTGCCTAAGAAAACTTGAACATTTACATGGAAACTTTAAATAGCATTATATTTAAATATCCATATAGTTTAGTACTTTAAGAGTTCGAAAATATGGTAGAAAGAGATCAGGAATGAGAATCTAAAAATCTGAGTGCTAGCCCTGTCAATATTGTTTTGAGATTTAAACAATCCAAAAAGATACATATTATAGAAAAATCTGTGTGTACAAAGGTGTTCATTATAGTGTGGTTGATAATAGCAGCAACTCAAATCAACCTAAATGTGAAAAACCAATACCAGTAAATTATAGTGAGCAACTTGATGCAATATTATACAGACATTAAAAGTAGTTTTTAGGCATTTGTAATAATCCAGGAAAATGCTGATCTTGTATAAAGTAAAAAGTAGGGTAGAATACTTTATGTAACTATATAATAGTAGGAAACCTACACATATATTAAATACACACACAATACTGTTAACTGGTGTCTTTGGATGGTAGGATTATGTAGATTTTTATTTCTTTAGAGTTCTAAAAATACTTTTAAAATTCTATAATTTTATATTTGTGAAAAGACAAAGTAATATTTATTAAAAATAAAATAGGGGCACGTGGGTGACTCAGTCAGTTAAACGTCCAACTCTTGATCTTGGCTCAGATCATGATCTCATAGTTTGTGAGTTCGAGCCTTATACTGGGCTCTGTGCTGACAGTGCAGGGCCTGCTTGGGAATCTGTCTCTCTCTCCCTCTCTCTCTGCCCCTCCTCAGCTCTCTATCTCTCTCAAAATAAAGAAATAAACATTTAATTAAAAAATAAATAAGAACAAAATAGTAATTTAAGTGATGTTAAAAAATTACTTGTAATGTGACTGCAGGTGGATCACATCATTTTTCCTCATTGTTCATAATAAAATAGATAGGGCACCCAGGTGGCGCAAGTTGATTAAGTGTCTGACTCTTGATTTTGGCTTCAGTCATGATCTCCTGGTTTGTGAGGTCAAGCCCTATAATTGGCTTCATGCTGACAGCGTGGAGCCTGCTTGGGATTCTCTCTCTCTTTTCTCTCTGCCCCTCCCCCTGCATATTCTCCCTCTCTCTCTCTCTCTCAGTCTGTGTCTCAAAATAAATAAATAAACACTTAAAAATAAATAAATAATATATAGTGTACTCTATGCTTCTGACCTTCCAGGGCATTATTGAGATCAGTAGAGACATTGGGAGTGGGAGAGTGAAAGGTATTTGGAAATATAGGTTGTGTCCAAAAGTAAAAAAATTCTTAGATGAGACAGGCTGACATACAACCATATCAGTCACCTGTGGAGGTGGCTTGCTAGAACTGTAACTATTAGCTTGCAGTAGCTGATTATTAACCTTTCAGCAATTTTGTAAGTTGATTTTTAAATCATTGGTAGCTTGAAATCATCATAAATTTATATCATAGAAATTGGATAAGGTCTTTATGTGGCCTTAGGTCAGAAATTCAGGTAACTTTCTTATAAAACTTATTATAAATTTAAACTATGAAAGAACACATGGAGGAAATCTCTCTGAATAAAACTAAAAAGCTCTCAAGTCTCTCATCATAGAGGGTCTTTTTCAGGACTCGTAACTCCGGCCTCAGAGTTAGACCTCATAAAGATCCCAAGGGTGAGCTGCCAGAGGGTACTGAGAAATGCCACAAGCATCTAGGACAGACATCTGCTACATCTAGGAAGGTAATGCTTACATCTCAAACTGACATCAGCACCTCTTAATTGTGTGAAAGCCTGAAGAAACGAGTTGAAACTTGTAGATTCTTGTATTCACAGGACTATATCTCTTTCACAGTCTCAAAGGGAAACAGATGGAACACCAAAATTAGGATGATCTGAGGAAAGTTTATTTATAAAGAGCCATTGTATTAGGGATGGATGGCGTGTAGAACCAGAAATGATGTGCAAGAACCTGGGGCAAGTAATATCAGACTGTGACCACCCTTAGAGAAAAGAAAGGTTATTGGAACATAGAAAGAGAGAGTTGTGTAGAGTGGGCTGCTTTGAAAGTAGGTGACCTTCTTCCAAGAGACACAGCCAACCTTAGATGACTTCTTAGTATAAGATCCCAGGATATAAATACTCTAACCTCTCCCTCCTTCCTGCCTCGCATCTCTTACATTGGAAGACCTAAACATAAGCCAGACACACAGATATGGTTGATGTAATGCATAGAGGTCAGCCATCTTGGGCAGAGAAAAGGGTGGAGAAGGGTGGAACATAGAGGGGCAAATGGAATATTTCCAGTACAGTTTAGCTTCAATTTTCAGCTGACACTGACTTGAGTCCTTCTATTGTCATGTAAAATGTATATAAAATACCTTACGTTTCAGGATGCTTTTGAAGATTTGATAGAAAGTATATGAATCAACTTATGGGAAGCACATGAGGCATAGTAATGTGTACAGAAATAGTGGCAATTATTATTGAGCTTTAATTCCCTATCAGTAAAATAGAGAAAATACTACTCTCTGCCCAATGGTTATTATAAGTGTTAATCTTAGGATATGAAAGTACTCTGTAAAATAAGATACTTTAAATAATATTAAATATAAGATGGAATCTATACTCTTGATCAGGACTGAAAACTGAATTTTCTGTTTCTAGATCCATTAGATTGGAAGTTCTATGATGTTAGATTTTGTTTTACTCACTTCTGTATCTCTAGCACCTAGACTGTATTTAGCACAAAGTATGTGCTCAGTAAATAAGTGTTAATTTATTGTCCCAATTTTAGTATATGTGCTGCTAAAGTGAGTATTGTTAATTTAATTAAAAGACTCTTTTTAAAGACTTGCTAGTCTTTTTGATTGACCGGATGCTCTGAGAATGATCCTTGGTCCTGGTCCTTCCCTGAAGTTCTTCCAAAGATCTTTTGTTCTTCCAATGGTCACCTTCAGCCTGATGAGAAAGTATTTTTTTTAAATGTTTGTTTATTTTTGAGAGAGACATAGACAGAGCGCAAGCAGGGGAGGGGCAGACAGAGGTGGAAACACAAATCTGAAGCAGGCTCCAGGCTCTGAGCTGTCAGCACAGAGCCTGAGGCGGGGCTCGAACTCATGAGCTGTGAGATCATGACCTGAACCCAAGTTAGATGCTTAACTGACTGACCACCCAGGTGCCCTGAAAGTATTTTTTAAAGTTTATTTATTTTGAGAGAAAGAGTGAGCACAAGCCGGGGGATGGGGGCCACAGAGAGAGAGGGAGAGAGAAAGAATCCCAAGCAGGCCCACACTGTCAGTGCAGAGCCCTTTTGCTGGGCTTGAACCCACGAGCCATGAGATTATGACCTGAGCCGAAATCAAGAGTCGACGGTTAACCAACTCAGCCACCCAGGCACCTGTCTGCTTAGAAAATCTTAAACCTACTGTATCTCCTGACTTTCCTTTTCATGTATTCCAGCACAAAGCTCTGTTCAATCTAGTCTCTCTCTTGCTTATTCATGTCCCCCAGGTCCCCAGTCTTCTGGCGCAAGTCATTGTATTTAAGAATGACTCAACCAGGGCACCTGGGTGGCTGAGTTGGTTAAGCATCTGATGTTAGCTCACATTATGATCTTGGGCTTGTGGGTTTAAGCCCCACAATGGGCTCTGTGCTGACAGCTCAGAGCATGGAGTCTGCTTCAGATTTGTGTCTCCCTCTCTCTCTCTGCTCCTCCCCTGCTCATGCTCTGTCTCTCTCAGTCTCTTAAAAATAAATGAAAGTTAAAAAATTTTTTTTCTTCTAATTTAAAAAAAGAATGAGAATGACTCAACCATGTCATCTTCTGAGCTCCTGCCACATACCAGCCACCTTGCACTTTCCATGTATACCAAAGGAATATGGTCCACTCTCCTATACATTGCATTTTTTCCTTCCACTAAGAATGTCTTACCCCCTTTCTCTACTTATAGAAATTTTTCACATCAATTTGTTTTTAATACTTCACACTTGGCACACGTTCCTTCTGTGCCTGGCATATTCTTCTTTTTTCCCTTCCCTTCTACCTTTCCTAGATAATTCCCACTAACGCACTAGTCCTCAACTTAGATGCCATTTCTATGGAGAAAACTTCTATCACTGGAATCACTAAAATGAGGTTAAGCACTCATACACTCCCAGAGTTTCCTCCTATTAGATACTGTGTCATACTCTTGAATACCGAAAACAAACTGAGGGTGGAAGGGGAAGGGGGAAAGGTAAAGGGGGGTGACGGTCATAGTGGAAGTCACTTGTGGGGAAGAGCACTGGGTGTTATATGGAAACCAACCTGACAATAAACTATAAAGTTAAAAATAAAATAAAATAAAATAAAATAACGCACGCAAAGTGCCTGGCACATAAAAAAATAAAAAAATAAATAAAAGTAATGTCGGAGCTTTAACAAAAAAAAAAGATAGTGTGTCATATATTCATATGAGTTTGGCTTCCTTCCCCTATAATATTTATAAGTTACTTGAAGGCATGACAAGTTTATTATGTCACAGTGTCTATATATATTAGGGTAGGCCAACTTTTGTATTAGATTGACCATAAAATATCTAATGGATCGAGCAAATACAATCCATTTTCTTCATCATGAACAAATGGGCAGGGCATCTCTTAACCACATAGTCATTCAGGGACCCAGGTTGACTGTTATCTTTTTTTTTTTTTGTCTTCAAGTTAGCTAACATACAGTGTATACAGTGTAGTCTTGGCTTTGGAAGTAGATTCCCATGATTCATCATTTACATACAACACCCAGTGCTCATCCCAATAAGTACCCTCCTCAATCCCATCACCCATTTCCCCACCCCCCAATCCCTAACCCCCATCAACCCTCAGTTTGTTCTTTGTATTTAAGGGTTCAGTGCTTAGCTTTTAGGGTTACCTGGGCATCATTTCCATTCCAGCCAGCTGGCTGGGGAAAGAGGTAAGAAAAGCCCATGTGGCAGCTTTCAATTAGCAGTCCTGAAAGTGGCTCATATTACTTTCAGTCAAATTACACTGACTAAATCGTAGTTTAATGGCCTCATCTAACTATAAGATGTCTAACTCTGTGTGCAGAAATAAGTAGAGAGCATGGATTTTGCTGGTAGCTGGCAATGAACTGTACTCCCCCAAATATGTACTCAAATATTTATTAAATTATTGAATGAATTCATCCTTAATAGTGCATATCACATACATTAAGACTTCTCTGATTTTATAAAGAAAATATTTGTGTTTGTATCATGTTTGTGGCACTCATTTTCCTCTACCTAAATTACATTTGTTTGCACATATTTTGCCTGCTGCCAAAAATTAAAGATTCCTTGAGGGCAGTGTCTGGCATGTTATGCAGTGAGGTCTAGTGAGGTCTGTATGACTTTAGAATCATATACCCTCAGTTTGCGTCTAGATCAGCCAGATATTAAATATGTGGTCTGGGGTAATTTTCTTGGCCCTCTGAGTCTCAGTCGTTGTTATTGATATTCATGGTCTGGCTTATTTCTTTGGGCCTCTACTAACCTTTTTTGGTTATGAATCGATACCTTGAATTTCCTTTCAGTTAATGTTAACTGACAAAAATTGCAATTATATCAGATTGGATTTATTTGGGGTCATGTATTTACCTTTTAGGACAATTAAGTGATTGGATGAGGAAGAAAGACCATGGGTTTCCAAGGGCCATTTTTTTTCCTCTGCAATTAATGAAATTACAATATGAGCTGACACTTAGCTGCTGCACTACTGAATTTGGGTATTCATATTCATTATTAAAAAAGAAATCAGAGTTATATCCAAAGATTTGTTTTTAAGGATGTTTATGGCAGTGTTCATTATAATTGGAAGAAATTATAAATATCTAACTACTCATTAGCAGAGATTAGTTAAATATATTTGTCATATCATAGGATAAAATCATTGAAAATCATGTTGCAAAAGAATATTTTATATATCTACATCTATGTACTAAAATATTCATAGTGGTTTATCTGGATATTTTGGGTGTTTTCTTTCTTTTTTTAGTTTCCAGGTATATTTTCCAAATGTTTAAAAATGAATATAATTGCTTTATTATTTTATTATTTTATTTTATTAAATATATTTATAATTAACAAAACAAAAATTATTACAATAATCCCTTTGAGTTCCTATAGGCCTTTGTTTGTAGGTCATATTCTTCTTGAGACCAAAGTTGCTCAGATTATCAATGTTGGGCAAATCCTCGAATTAGGATTTATAATATTGTGCCAGCTAGATGTAAATCTGGACATTTTGTTTTAATAACAGATTTATTAAGTTATAATTCATATACCATACAGTTTACTTATTTAAACTGTACAATTCAATGATTTTTAGTATATTCTGACTTGTGTAACCAACCATCACTGTGACCAATTTTAAACATTTCATCACTCCCCCAAATAAAAACCTGTACCCATTAGCTGTCACTATTCTTTCTCCAACTCCCACCCCTAGGCAACCACTAACGTACTTTTCATCTCTATATTCTGAACAATTCATATAAATATAATTATGCAATATGTGGTTTTTGTGACTCATTTAAATAATGTTTTGAAGGTTCATCCATATTGTAGCATATATCAGTACTGAATATTCTTTATAGCTGAATAACATTCCATTATATGGGTATATATTATATTTTATTTAGTCATTTATTTGTTGATGTACATTTTGGAAATTTTGGTATTATGATTAATACTGCTATGATTATTTGTGTACAAATGTTTGTGTAAACAAATCTCATTTCTCTAGGGTATATAATTTGAGTGGAATTACTGTGTTTTATGGTAACTCTGTTTAGCTTTTTTTTCTTAAATGTTTATTTATTTTTGAGACAGAGAGAGACAGAGCATGAGCAGGGGAGGGGCAGAGAGAGAGGGAGACACAGAATCTGAAGCAGGCTTCAAGCTCTGAGCTGTCAGCACAGAGCCTGATGCGGGGCTCAAACCCACAACTGTGAGATCATGACCTGAGCCGAAGTCGGATGCTTAACTGACTGAGACACCCAGGAGCCCCTGTTTAGCTTTTTAAGACACTGCCAGACTGTTTTCCAAATTCTCTATATCATTTTACATTCCCACTAGCAATGTATGAAATCAGGTCTCTTTTTATTTCCATAATTTTGTTTTCCCATGTAGTATGTGGGTGTGAGTGTGAGTGTGTGTGTGTTGTATATGGTATGTGTTGCTTTATATGTGGATTTATGTATATGCATGGTATATGTGGTATGTGTGGTTTTATGTGTATATATGTGTATATTTGGGTATATAAGTGGTATGTGTGTGTGTGTGATATGTGTGGTTTTGCATGTATGTATGTAAGTAAATGTATGTTTGAGTGCATTGTGTGAGTGTGTGTGTATGTGTGTGTGTGTATCTGCACATATGTACCTCTTTTGCATAAACGTCAGGACTGGTGAAACAGTTGAGATACTGCATTTTCCACCCCTCCCAGTTTAAGGTTTCTGCTACTCTGAGACAGATTTTGTTTGGTAGCAGCCTACATCCAATCCTGTGGACTGGCAGCCACCAACAATGCAAATCTGCTGGTGGCCCCTGGATTTCCAAGTTTTGGGAAGGACTGTATCTCCTGTGCCTTCCAGGAGCTGCCAGGCAAAGTGGTCTGGAATGGGGTCCAGCCTTAGAATTCAGGCTGCCAATTGTCTCTTAAAGTGATTATTAAACTTAATTATCATGGAGAATTTTCAAAGAAAGACCAAGTCTTGCCCCTGCAATGCCCCTTTGCTTCTTGATTCTTCTCTCTGGAATCAACTTCCGAAAACCAGTTTTTGCCACTTACTTTGTTAGGTGATTAAGCAATTGATGTAACTTTTCTGAGCCTCTGCTTCCTCATACATAAAATAGAGCTACTAATATACATCTTACAACATTGTTGTGAGAATTAAATCTATGTGACCCCTCAAAATATTGTAGCTATAAGAATTATTGGTTCAATTCTCTCTTTTTTCATAAAAATCCTATATCATCTCTAGAATTTAATGCTCTTTCATGAAAGTTTGCTTTTGTTGTCAGGTCTGTATTTTCAACACATCCCAGAAGTCTTTATTTGATATAAGAACTTAATAGTGATACTTGGATCATATGCAGAATACTTACTGTTCTTTGGCTTATGATCAAATATATCAGAAACAATAAAATGATTCAACTTGAACCCAGATGTAGTTTAACATAGAGGAGTCAGGGGAAAAAAAGGGAAAATCTCTACTCACAAAATAGCACATTATAAAACCCTAGTCATTTAAAGAAGATATAACTGAAATAGAAGGAATTACCTCCCACTCACTCTGGTAAGAAGAAAAGGAACAATTAAAATGAATATATTAGGGAGAATATTATTTTTATTTCAATATTTCGATTATATTTCCTCCAATTACATGCTGAATAGAGTTCTTTAATGCAACTGAAACCCCAAGATAGAGTTTTTAAAAAGAGTGAATTGTGGAAGATAAAGGCAACTCTCTTTTGCTGGGTGGAAAGTAGGTTTTCCTGACAAAAACAAAGAAGATGAGACATTAAATGCGGGGGGAGGTATGTGGTTCTGAGTGAATCAACAGTGATAAAGTCCCTAGAGACTCTACCCTTTGTCAAACTTCTCTTTTTAAACTGGATAGTATAAAAAGACTCTTTGAACACTGCCACTCGAGAGAGAGTGGATGTGTGTAGAGGGATGGTTGGGGAGTGGGGGAAGGAGAGAAGGTAGCAACTTTAAAATCTTTACTAGAAATCATAGAATTTCAGAATTTGAAGAGACCTTAAAGATCATCTGGTCCTAACTCTCAATGAACAATGCTAAAAAATAAGGCTCAAAGAGGAGAAATTATTTTCCTAGTAAGCTGGACAGACCCATGTCGAGAACTTGGGTCCCTCCTTGGGCCAGAGCCAGGCTCTTAAGCTGAACAGATAACGTGAATAACTTCAGTCCTGTGACTGAAAGGGATCTGAAGAAAGTTGCAGGTGTAAACACAGGCTCTGTCTATGTGACTCTGGACAAATTGCTTAATGCCTCTATGCCTCAATTTCCACATCTATAAAAGATAATTATGCCCAGCTTTTCATGGAATTATTAGGATTATATGAGAGAAGGTGGGTGAGTCACCCAGTGCACAACTGGCATCCCCCTTTCCCTACCTACTTCCTTTTGGCTTAGATTTTACCCTTTACCATGGCCAGGCCTGGTTAGTTTTCCAGAACCTCTCAGCCTATTCCCGGCCCTAGTCCTCTCTGGCCTAGTGCTGTGAGTGCCAGCCCCAGGTAGTGCTGAGTCACTCCCCACAGCTGGTTGCTCACTCTGTCCTGCTCAGCACATTTTTATCCTCACTATACCTCAAGCAGTCTCCAAAGGTCAGGACCCAAACACTGACAAGTCCTTTTGTGAATTTAATCAAAGAATTCAGATGCTTGTTCTGATTAGTGGAATTTTATAGATGACTGACTCCCACTGGCCATGCCATGAACCCCAGTTGCTAAGACTATTTCTGGTGCTGAACACTTGCTGAGAAATGTGCCTGCAACCTGAGTAGTTCTTACTCTGTTTGCTCCCAGTTGTCTCTTTAAAAAGAACCATGTGCGAGTGGTTTTTCTAGACCAGGTTGGCAACCTTTCAAAGGTGGCTTGTGCTAGTTCTTTTCTTCCTCTCTCCTCTTCTTTTCTGTTCTCTCTTTCTAACTTCTTCTCTGTGTTCAGCAAAAAGATAATGAAGGCAAAGATTTTAGCTAGATACTGGGGTCATTAAATAAGTCACAATACTTGTAATTTATAGTCTAATAGGAATCTATTTATAATACATCTAGATAAGTGATATGCACAGGATGCTAGGGAAATAAAAAAGGAGGGTGACCAATTCTGTACCAGCTGTTAGGGAAATCTTTCCTGAAAAGGTGACATTTGAGTAGAGTGTTGAAGAAGTTGAAATTTGTTAGTTTAGTAAGCTACGTAAATGGGTGTCTGGGCCAAAGGAAGGGTAGTGCAAAGCCATGGGAGAGCATGCTATGTGTGGGAAATAATGACTGATTCGGTCTGGCGGGAAGACTGTGTACTAGGAATGGGAAAGATGAGCAGAGCTTGAGTCCCGTGGTAGGTAATGAGGCTGGAAATTAGGTTAGGAACAGATTGTGGACAGTGAGCTTCTTAAGGCAGAAACTATATTGTCTTCTTAGAGAGCCAGAAACACAGATGGCCTGTGAATGTTGTTGAACTGGTCTGAGCTACCACTATCTTTTTTCTGAATTAGTGCAGTGATCTCCTACTGACTTTCTGCTTTTGCCCTTATACCCATTGCCTTGTATCCCTATAGTTTATTCTCCACTGGAGCAATCTTTTCAAAACACAAGTCAGATCACGTTATACCTCTACTCATTTCATTTCTTACTACTTACCCCTTGCTCACAGTGATCTAGTTGCACTGGTCTGCCTGCTTTTCCTCAGACATGCCAGACATACTCTTGCATTATGACATTTGTACTGGCTGTTCTTTTTGCCTGGAAAGCTTCTACTTCAGATATCCATACTCTCTCATCTCCTTCAGGTCTGTGCTCAGATTTCAGTGGCATTTAACCTGGTCATCTTCTTTAAAACTTCAATATGCCCCCATCTAGCACTCTTGATCCCTCTTACCCTGCTCTACTTTGTTGTTGTTCATAGTCCTATCATATTCTAGCAGACTTCCACTATTTTTTATTTTTTTAAATGTTTATTTATTTATTTTCTAGAGAGAGCATGAGGTGGGGGTGGCAGAGAGAAAGGGAGAGAGAAAATCCCAAGCAGGCTCCACACTGTTAGCTCAGAGCCCGACGCAGGGCTTGAACTCACAAACTGTGAGATCATGACCTGAGCCAAAATCAAGAGTCAGATGCTTAACTGACAGAGCCATCCAGGTGCCCCCATAATAGACTTTATAGAATTATGTTTGTTATTTATTGTCTTCTCCTGTTAGGATGTAAATTTTACAAATATAAGGATTTTTGTGTTGTTTATTTTGTATTCCAATTATCTGGAGTAGTGCCTGGCACACAATAGATATTCTCTAAATCACAATAAGTATTGTATGATTTCACTAAATATTGACTGAATGTCTCCTCTGTGTTGGGCATTTTATGAATATGAAAATTATTAAGACATTTCCCTTATAGTTATGAGATTTATAGGCTGTTAAGGGATTCAGGACTGATACACATCCCTCTGTTCTAATGTAAGGTAATAAAGTATGAAAAGCCACATGAGAAGATGCTATGAACATTATAGGAGAGAGAGGTCACTTTGAATTTGGGACCTCTCATGTTCTTCTTGAGTGTTAGAGTAGTAGGATGTGAAGAAGAAGCAGGGAGCTGTTAATCTACAACATAGACTGCAGAAGAGAGGAGGCTTTCAAGAGATCATGAACTCCAGGCTTCTCCCACCAGCATAGTTAAACATCCTTGACTATGGGCTGGGGAAGTCACTGCAGCAGTGAATGTTAGGAGATTGTTCAGGGTCATCCAGCTAAGTCAGGGTCTTACCATGGGATCAGAACTCAGCTTCATGCTGAGGAACATAATGATATCGTATGGAAATTTTGTGCATGTTTCTATGTAAACCATATCTTTCAACTGATTCTTACGAGTATTTGTGATTTCAAAAGTTTCAGAATATGCTAAATAAGGATAGGAGATCATCTGTATATCAAGATAGATAGATGTCTATATCAGACATCAAATCTCAGATTTCTTACTTCATGGTATAGGGTGATTTCCATTATAAGGCAAGGCTATACCAACATATAAGCCGTTTTGTTAAATCAGATCTCACCTGGGAAAAAAAGGATTATCAGTGATTAGATATTCACCTGAGAATGTCCATTTTGGCAAAATGGAAGATGACTTTTTCTATGGGCCAATTAGAAGCCAATTAGGAGACTGTTGCTCCAATCCAGGTGAGAAATGATTAACAAGTAAACCAGGAGTGTGGTAGCAGGGGTGGCAAGATGGAAATAGATTTATTCATCCTTTCTACATGTATTTATTGAATGCCTACTATGTGTCAAGTGCTAATATTGGTGTAGGGGATAAGATGGTGAGAAAAAAAGATACTGCTCCTGTTATTAAGAAATTTGTAGTCTAATTGGGGGGCAAAATTAATCATAAAAACAAATAAAATCAATCACAAAAACAAATGTATAATGAAATTTGATACATACTATAAAGGCAATATACATATTTCAAAGATAGAAATTTGAATCTAAGGAGAGACTTAGTAAGAGAGCAGTGTTTGGGAAGATGGTTAGGTGTTTGTTTAAGGGGGTAGAATAGGAGACAGTGTTATTCCCAGGGACAGGTAATAGGAGAAGTAATGCTGGAAGAAGAGAAGTAGGTCTGAGGTGAAGGAAAGCAGTAATGTGTCCATTTTTGCACAAAAGTCTACAGGAAATGCAGGTAGAAGAGTCCAGCTGGAAGGTGGACATTAAGTCTGGAGTTCGGGATAGAAATCAAGGACAGATAGGGAGATTTGTTACTAGATAATGGGTGATGGTGTAAGCCACCTACAGAGATGTAGCATAATGTGAGAAGAGACTCCTCCTCTCTTCTATGCAGCTCCAACAGGCATAATTATAGAGCAGATTATTAAATATTCAAAAGATTTTGCAACAGATAAAAGCAATTTTGTCTAATTTCCCTAAGTATTAATATCTTTGTGTACCTTAATCCTTTCATTATCAAAAACATTTATTCAAGTTAATATTAAGCACACTCTGATTTGTCAGGATTTGGGTGTTTTTTTGCATCTTATCTCACTGGATTTTAGGGCTGGAAATGTGAATGAACTGAAAATGCATGGCACTAATGGATTGCTTTTGCCTACTCTTGAATTGTCTGAAGGTTCTGAAAAGGAAAAAGTATGGACTTTGCTACCTTCCAGCTATGATAGATAACTTGCTTAATCTTTCTGAGCAATTTTCTCATCTCTACATTGTAATTAAGGTTATCTTGGGAACTAAAAAAATATAATCCTTACTCAGCATAGGACCTACCACTTAAGAAGTACTCAGTAGATGCCCATTTCCTATGAACCCAGTTCTCAAAGTGATTGATCTTTTTTGCACTGAAACTTGCGTCACTATCTCTTGGATACAACTGGCTCTGGATTGGCTGGCATCAAGCTGGGTAGGAAAGTCAAATATGATTCTTGGTGTCCACTAGCCCTTGTAGCACTGAGAAGGTGGAATATTTGTCTGGGCTTAATGATCCATAGGAATCTATTTGGCTTATATCATAGATGACACTCACACCAGGATTTGCCTACTAAAAATAACTCCTAATTAACCAAACTCTGTGAGCTGTGCCAACATGAGTATGATATACCAAAGCCAATTTGGCAGCTTCTCTAATTTCATCCAGCCAGGACATCCTGTCCTTGTTAAGGTGTGTGGGGTTGGCTGTAAGCAGCTCAGATTGGTACTAGTGGAAATCCATGATTAATCTGCCTGCCTGGCTTTTTTACCGAGTTATTTAATATTTCATTCTGGTGATCAGTGAGGTAAACTAAATAGCCTATATCTTTGCAGTTGTGGCCCTTCCCCTTTTTAAGACTGGGATATTAAACAGGACATTGAGAAGAAGAATGTTTCCATTTCTTCATTAGCAGTTCATTTCACAGATATTTTCTATTGCAAAATATGGAATAAGCAGAGTCTTTGATTTTGAGGTAGTTATAGTGTAGTAGGCAAAAAAAGAAACTTAAAATGATTCCTTTGGTGGAGGTGGGATTCATACCTAATGTTTTATCTTTGTATGCCTCCTGACACCTAGTAGCTTGCACATAACTGGTGCCCAGCAAATGCTGGTCAGTTAAGCAGATAAATGGGTGAATGAAAGGAGTCTTAATGAGTCCTAGGCCTTCCTTATTTTTCTGTAATTAACATTTTTGACATCATCTGTTTCCCTTTCCTTTTCATAACTCTTGTTTTCTTTAGAGATTATACATACAGGTATAGGCACTCATGTAAGTACACATTTGTACATGGGAACACAAACACACACACACACACACACACACTCCATCTATAGATGCTGGATCTATCACAAAGGAACTTGATTAAAAGATTAAATGATATAATTTCATACTGCCCCATTGCAACCTGACCTCTTCCTCCTATTCCTCTGCTAAGTGAACCCCTTTTGGACCTTAAGACCCCCATCGTAGAGACTATGTCTGATTCATCTCTGTACTTCCAGTGTCCAGTACAAGGCTTGTCACAAAGCCTGCCCTTTGTCAGTTTGATTGCACAGAAGAGAGAAACAGATTTTTGGTAGTGTTAATTCCAGGGCCATGAGGAACTTGGTGTAATTAGGCCAGAGGTGTGAACTTTTAAGTTCCTTCTCCACTCTTCTGTTTCTCCCAATTTTCTTGTGCTTGCTAACTGATGGCTGACGTCCCTTGAATGGTTGCATAGGTACCTTTTAAAATAGACTTCCAAGTGAGAAAGAAGAGGGTCTAGGCTTCACAAGAAACTGTCAATGATAGAGATTTATGTCACTTTTATAATATTTTCTGGATGTACTATGTACAAAACATATTTGATTCTCACAATTTGCCTTAGGTAGTATATCAAATAGTATTCCCATTTTACATATATGAAAATTGAGATTCATAAATGATTTAATGGCAGAGCCTATATTAGAGGTAGAGAAAAACCACAAAGTAATCAGACTAGTATAATGACAGAGAGTTGAAGATTTGATAAATCTCAAGACAGAATTTTCTGGTTTGTCAGGTTTTTTTTTTTATGGGTTTCCCTGAGATAGTTCCTAGCTAGCTTTTCAGTTAGTTCCAGGAAACACTAATTCTCATTTTAAGCCTAAAATTCTAGAATATCAAGAAGTTCTTGCCAAATCATGAAAACAACATAAATTTTTGTGGCATTCTTACTGTCCACACCACAGTGGTCTTCTTTGGGCCTATGCCCCTTGAACTCATCTCCTTCAAATCTGGTGCTCTGGCTCTGACCAGAGCTTTTTAAAGTTTCATCATTCTCATCCTCACTGCCATGCTTATTCTCTATAATTAATCATTAGTACACATTGCTATCCGAATCAGTGGGCAGATATCAAAAGGAAAGAGGAAGAATGGGAAGGCCTGGTCAATAACTGACATAAAAGTAATATTATTTCCCCTAATAATTAAGGAGTGTTAACGGCCTAATTCCGAGTGTTCAATGAATGACTGCTTAGATCCAAGGGATAGCAAGAATCCAGGGAGAGCTTCATGGGCATGCAACCCATGCAGTCACAGAGGGCCCTGCCCTTGGAAGGGTCCCATGCTTGGTTTAAGGGTCTGTTCTTGTCCTCTTGAAATTCTTACTAATTTTTGAACAAGGGGCCTACGCTTTCATTTTGCACTAGGATTTCAAACTATGTAGTCAGTGCTGTAAGAAGTTATTTCAAAGACAAAATAGAGCAAGAAAGAAACAAAACAAAATCAAACAGCTGAGAAGTAGCTAAACTTAAAGAATGCCTGCTCTATATAAACTTTTACACTTGACAAAAGGTTTTCACATGCATATACCTGTATGGGAAATCTTAGAACATTCAGTTAAGCAGCAGGGCAAGACCATTACTGTTATTTGCACCCATAGAGTGTCTTCCTTCCGTTATACCACTGATTATACTTCATGGTCATGGTATACTCTCCTCTTCCTTAGTGTTTTACTTATCTCGCTGTCTTAATATTTCCGGTATCTAGACTTCTCACCCTCAAACTTTAAGACTCTAATAATAAGACCTTTTTAGACTGTTCTCACTATTTTATCAAAATTTATTTTTCTGTGTCCTAGGTTCTCAAGGGCCCAAATCTGAACTGGTTAAGCTCACAAACAAATACCTAATATATTAAAGGCCATTAGCAGCCAAATGTAACTTCGAGATCCTGCCTTTGCCCTCACTTTTGAAAGACTATCAACAAAGATATGGGATATCCTTTGTAGGCTTTTCAGTGTCTGGAGTGCTTGGCTACAGTTGTTTGAGGGTATGAATTTTCCCTCAGACGAGAACATATAATGTCTATACTCTAACCCCTTGCCAGAAACTTTACCCGGGACTCTCTGTTACTAATAACAAAATAAGTTATTTGTTAAACGATACTTTGAAATGGTTATTTGGAAAATGTAAAGTCCATCAATTTCTCTATAAATTGTAGGAATTATTACTGAATCAAGATTTACCTTCAGGAAATCATGTACTTAGGCCAGATTGTTTTGAACTATTTTGTTAGCTATACAGTTAACTTTCACTGTTTTAATGTTTTATGTAGGGACACTACGAAAAACAACCTTACAAAAATGCTAGTGTGTTTGCTGCCAGATCTCCGGCCATGTATGTTATCTATCTATTTCCCTTTATAAGGCCCCACATGATCTTTTGGGAGAACATATTTTTCTTCCTTAGATGAGGTAAGGTGAGTTTTATACAAAGAATATGTGAGTCTTCATTTTTGCTATGGCTGCAGAAAGCACAAAAACCAAATTAATGACTTAATATCTTCTTCTGTATGGGCACTATGTTTTATCCAGTTGTGCTCCACTTCCCCTTCCTCTAGCTTTGACCTGTTTTCCTAATCTTAATTTTTATATTGAATTATTTTATTTTACAATTTTATGGTCTATATTTCATTAGGTCACCTCAAATCCTTTATGAAATGAGGTGAGTGATAAGATTATAGTACTCACTATAGACATACATCATGTGGGTGTTGTATCAAGGATTCCTTATATAACTCAAAGGCAAAGTCAAAGATGGCAAATTTTAGACTCTATTCCTGGCTAAAATAGCACAAACAATATTTGTGGTTGATAGAGTGCTTTGTCCAATTACATGACTTAGTCGGCAGGGATTGGTTTCTGATTTTCCCTTAAGAAGAAAAGTCCTGAATCAGAGCTCAATGGTGAAAAAGCAAGTTACCGAGAACTCAAAATTTAGGAATCCCAGTTCTGATACTTTCCCTCACCTGCTCTGTATCATTGGGTTAAATACTTTATCTGGGTCTTAGTTTCCAATATCTCTGAAAAGGTATTTTTATATTAATATGCATATATTACACAACAGTTTAATAAGAATTATATTGATTTTTCAAGTTTTCAGGAAAGAACAGGAATACTATGCTGACTTTAAGATATAATTCCATTTCAAAAATTATGTAAAATGTGAAAAATGATTTTTAAATGATGAAGATACTTTCCTCTTATGGCTTCTCAGAGAATTGTAAAGAAGATAGTAAACAAAAATGTCTATTGCAAATGATAAAATGCTACCCCAACATGGGGAATATTATGCAAGAAAAGGAATACATGGTTCTCTTTTTCCAAATTCTGCATTTTAATTTTATCTTTTGGAGAAATTTAGTCTTCCCTTTTAGAGATCTGTCTTGCAGATGAAGAAGCCATCTCAGTGAGTGAAATATAGGTGCTACCTTGTAATTCCTAGTGAGCTTGTACTTTCCAGCAGTCAGAAGCATTTAATGAGGATTTGGGTGCCTCCGAAGCCATGGAGCCTGTGCCATCTCTGTAGAGTATTGAAGAGGAGATCCCATCATTGAAGAGAATTGGACGTGACCTTTATGCCCAGTTAAAATGCTTAGATCTAATTGCTCTTTTTGTTTTGAAACAAAAGTCTTTTTATGATGCCAGGAGGGTTATCTTTTATGGTTTATAGCATAATGAAACTCCTTTATAACTCAGTGCACTGTAGGGAGAGATCTCTAAATGCATTTCCAGACCCTTCCCCAAGTATACCTTAGCATTAATTTACTGAGTATCTTGTCTTTGACTGTGAGCTTCTGGAGGCCAGAGAACAGGTGTTTTGTGTTGTTTTGTTTGTTTCTGCCCCTTATATTATAGCTTAGACTGTGCAGACAAAGCAACCCTAATACATCCTTAGCAATTAATTTTAAAAGTTGCAGTTTGTTTGTGAGGAGTCAGTTTTGCCACAACATGGTTTCCTTTCATTTAATTTTCAAAGAATAACAAACCTATGGTATAGGTAACATTTCTATTTAAGGACGGAGAAACATAGTCTCTGAAAGGTTAACTGATTTGTCTAAGTTCACATAGCTTGGAATTGGGGGGTCTGGGGTTAAATCTATTATCTATGGCTCCAAAAGAGGGTCCTCTCAGAGGAGAACTGCAGAGTAGGAGCTAATTAGGTTTTTAGGGTATCGGGGTACCATATTTGCTGAAGATGTGTTGGCTGTATTCTGAGAAGAACTCCTGGATGTTGTGGTGGGCAATATGGTGGAATAAGAAAAGGGATATTTATTAAGCACATACTACATGCTAAGAAGTGTGTTAAGCTCTGTCATAGATGTTTTTAAATTTAATCTTCTCTATAATCCTCAGAGATAGCTATTCTTCTTCTTTACAGAAAGAAAACTTGAATCTCAAAGAGATTAAGTAACTTACTCAATGCAAGGTAGCTGGCAAGTAGCATAGCCAGGATTCAAACCAAGTCTTCAGGCTGACAAGGTCCATGCTCATTCCACTATATAATGATGAAAAAGGACTGGAGAAATATGGAAAAAATGTCACACAGGCAAGGGTGACCAGCAAAGACAAGAGGGAGCTAGGAAGCATCATTCAATTTTTAAGAGATTTATTTTAATTTCTAAGTTCCAGTTCATTTCAGTCCCAAGAACAATGGGTTCAGGACATTAAGACCAAAGCCTGTAGCTATTTGAGAATGTGTCTGAGATATTGCAATCAAGGTGACCTTACTGCAGTTTAATTTAAAAGAAAACTAATGAACTTTAATTGCTATATATGGGCCAGATGTTTATTACCCAGCCTTGCTTCATGCTGATCTAGTTAAGGTTCTTTCTGCCTGTCTGGAAAAGAATAAATAAATAAATACAATTAAAATGTTTTGAAACTACTCTTAGTTTATGACATAAGAGGTAAGAGTCCTTTTCCCTTACCGATACACACATAAATAGTTATTACATTGGATTTCAAAGAAAAGTGAGGCAGTGTTGTTAGATTGGCTGATAGAAAGCAACCCAAGTGTCTCGCTCAGTAGGTGTCAAAGAAGCATTTCAGAAATCTTTGACAGTCAATCTTTCCTGCTGATTGAATGGCCCCCAAAAAAATGAGCAACAGGGAGTAAGTTAAACACATTGCCCAGAAATTAACTGCTTTTTCAGTGCACTCACTTCTACCAGCTCTGCTGGGAGCAGTAATTATTTCATTTATTCAGGGACTCTGGGCATTGCCATGGGGTGGAAGGTTTTCTTTTATGTTTGTATTGAATCTTTTGCCTACATTAACAAATGTAGAAATCATTTGTGCAGGTAAATCTCACATGGGGCATGCATTACCTTAAATATATTGCATCATGTACTATATATTTTTTCCCCACCATTTTCTCAGAAGCTCTCATGAGTATCCTACCTCAAGGTAAAGCCATGGCAAAATCCAGAGGTTCTAACCTCTTTCCAAATGCTAATTTTCCTTGTGACCTTGGCATAGACACTAGTATCTAAACTCCCCAACCTTAACAAGAGGATCATTTAGGAGAAACTTTAGCCATTCTAAGGCCTTCAGGATGGAACAGAGAATTGAATACCCAGGGGCTGGTCTTAGGGACAGTGGCAAGAAGTGAAACTGGAAAAGTTGACTGGAATTCATGTCATGGAGTAAGTTTTGTCAAGAGGCCTGTGCTACCTTTACCTTTTTTGTATCTCTTTCAATAGCACAGGCTGAGATTTATATATGTATTATAAAATTAGGGAAATGAGGTATCTGTCACTAACTTACAACAAGGGAAATTAGCTTTTCTGAAGTAAACACAAAACTAATTGAAAAAAAGATATGAGGGCACCTGGGTGGCTTAGTTGGTTAAGTGTCCAACTTCAGCTTAGGCCATGAGCCTAAGGTTTGTGCGTTCAAGCCCGGCATCCGGCTCTGTGCTGACAGCTCAGAGCCTGGAAGCCTGCTTTGGATTCTGTGTCTCCCTCTCTCTCTGCCCCTCCCCCCTCACGCTGTCTCTCTCTCTCTCAAAAATAAACACTTAAAAAAGAAAAAAAAGGAAAAGAGATATGGAAAATCATTCTAGAAAATGTTTTCAGATCCATTAAGGCTAATTAGCCAATATATTTTTTAAACTTTTTTAAATGTTTATTTGTTTTTGAAAAATAGAGCATGAGTGGGGGAGGGGCAGAGAGAGGGAGACACGGAATCCGAAGCAGGCTCTCAGCTCTGACTGTCAGCACAGTGCTCCAACCCACAAACCGTGAGATCATGACCTAAGACAAAGTCAGACACTTAACTGACTGAGCCATCCAGGTGCCCTTGATTAACCAATATGTTTAAAGAAGAATGTGTTGACCCATGGTGGGTGATAATCCTGTGCATCATTGAAAAGGGAGACGTGCAGGAGTTCTGGGTGGGCCTCTGACTTGGAAGCTCTGATTTTGCTGAGTTGCTCTTGTGGTACAAGTCTGTTTTAGGAATCCAGCTAGGGGGGCCTAATGGAGGGAACCACCATAATGTGAAGGTTTAGTGAAAAAACAAAACTCAATCTAATAAGTCAGTTTGAATCATAACTTTGTGGCTGCTACTAAGGAGTGAGCTGACAAGGAGATGTGAGACAATATAAAGACTATTTGACTAGCAAGGATGACTTGAATTAAGAAGATCTTGGCTGTGAGCCAGCCTGTTCCACTATCTACCTATGTAACTTTGAGCAAGTCACTTCACCTCTCTAATACTCAGTTTTCTGATGACCTTCCCAGTCTCACATTTATCACTCTAGGTCCCATTTTGCACTTTATCCTTCTAGATTGCTGGACTGCTTTTGTGAACACCATGTTTTTGCCTATGCTGCCTCCCCTGCCTTCAGCTTACAGTGCCACCTAGGTTCCCTCCATCACCTAGATTCCTGGTGCCTGCATTTGCCAATCTCTTATTCACTGAACCTGCCTACCCCTGCCAGCTATCTCTACAACTATCAGCTTTGATCTCAGGAACCTGTAAGAGTTTCTGAGGTCCCAGAATGGCTTGCACAAGTGACTGCTAAATTTCTCAGTCTTTCATTAGGTAGCTGAAAGAATGTCATTTGAAGGAGAAAATACATGTAAATAGTATATTTTCAAAGGGCAGGAATAGTCTCAGTAGAAGAGAAATGATAGAAAGATATAGTTTGACATTCTTAATAATTAATATCACTTAAAATGATTGAATTCCCTTATAAGGCAATGAACTCTCTATCACTAAAGGTATTCAATCAGAGAATGAATGACTCCTAATCACAGAAAGGGGATTTTTGCTTTACTAGGAAGCTCAGATTAGATGGTCTTTAAGGTCTCTTTTAACACTTATATCCTAGGCTTTTATAATCAATTCAACAGATGAGTAGGTTAGAAAGTGACAAAACACAGGACAGACAGAATGAGGCAGAAAAGAACATCAATGATGACACATGCAACTAGATTATTAAACATGCATTTGTTCACTCATTCATTCATCCATTCATTCACCTATTATTGGATGCATATTATGATCCAGACACAATATTGTATACTGGGGATTCAAGAGAAACAGGAGGTAGTCCCAGTCCCCAAAAGAGCATAGACAGTGATAAAAACTACATATATAAACAAATATATATGATGTAATGTTTTCAATGATATAAAGGAAGGGAAAATTAAGTGTGGCATAGAGGAGAGCAGAGAACAACTTCCTGTATAGATTTGTGATAGCTTCAGAGAGGGGTTGGATCTTAAAGCATGAGAGACTTTAGCAGGATAAAAAATAGGAGCTGGTCATGTATTTTCCAGGCAAAATAATATCTTTAGCAAAGGCATTAGGTGGTAAAAGAGCAAAGTATGTTTGAGAAAAATAGGAGAAAAGAAGGTAAATGAGTGAAGGAAGGGAAAGGCAGGCACTCAGGCTACAAGCAGAAAGACTTTAAACACCAGACTCAATGTAACTTTCAGATTTTAAATTATGCGACTAGCAGCGCAGACATTAAGGCATCGTACTTCCCTCCCTTTATACTTCTTCATTTCCCATGCTTGGATATCTAGGTGGGTCAGAGGAGGGTCCAAAGACTTCCCATCATTGTCCAAGGTCTGGCCAAGGCATGTGCTTACTTGACCTCCACACAAGTGTTATTCATCCTGGCTCTCTAGTTATCAACAGTGCAGAACCCTGTGAGGAAGAGTATTATGTCAGAGGAGGTTACAAGGCTGGCATTCATCCTTAGTGAATTTGCTAAGGTCTCAGGGATAGCTATGAAGGTTTTTGCAAGGGGGTCCTAAATTCAGATGTGGCCACGCAGTCACTGTCAGTACATTAACCAATAATATCTCTCACAAAGATGTGGATTCAAATGGACATTGTTGCTTTTGTGATTAATAAAATGCAAATTAATTTGAAAACTTCACTGAATTCATTGTAACTTTTTGTTATTGTGTAGTTCTTGAGTAAAAATACAAATACTGTCATGTGAAACTTTATGGAAAGTTTTAACATTTGAAAATTTCAACATTTGCAAGTTAATCATCTTTGCAAAAATTGGCAACGGTTGTCTAACTAGGAGAGACTTAAGTTTAAACCCTGATTTTGTCACTCATCATTGCACTTTCCATATTGTATTGTAATTTACTATTAGTGTGAGTGTCTTCTCTATTGTGGACTTCTCAGAGTCTGAGATGGTCAAATATCTTATTTCATCTATACATCTCTAGAATCTAGAACTAATACTGGGAAAGTGAAGTCAATACATGCCTGGAGACCTCAGATGCTGTATGCTGAATATATTAGTCATAAGACCTTGGATACTTTATATAAGCTCCCTGAACCTTAGTTTCCTCAGAATAAAAGAGAGCTGACACTACCTTATGTTGAAGTGTGAGAATAAGGAGCAGTAACGTATATAACAAGATCTAGCACAGAGTCTGACAAATTCCAGATGCTCAAAAATGTTCGTATTCTCCCTTTCTCCTCTCCTTAGCATTTGATTAAGTGTGCTTATGGTTTTTTAATCAAGCAAGTTACATTTTCATATTTGTACTTTGGAATCAGTATGAACAGAATAAGGATTAGAAGCTGGGGGTGGGGGGAGAAAGAGGTTGGGGAAGCAGGGAAAGGAGGAGATAATGACTACAGAAAGGCAAGTTACAGAACTACTTCAGTAATATAGATAAGAGATTGTGAAGCTTGGACAAAGTCAGTGGAGGTGAAGATTAAGAAGTGGACATAAAGCTCCCCAAAAGTAATATTTTGTGGCAAGTGATCCTGAGAACAGTGCTTCATGGCAGTGGATTATTTTTCCTATGGTTTACATACAAGGAGCACATTGTTTCTGGAGCTGGGCAAAGAGGGGGGGCCCTTCTGAAGAAATATGGAAGTTCTTTCTTGACATTAAATATGAAGAGAGCTCCTGAGAAAGGGTGCAGAAACTGCACTGTGGGAAGGGCTAGAAAGATCATGAAGTCATGGGAACAGAGGCAAATGAGTCCTGAGAAAGTTTAGGGATGCTGGCATGATGGCCTTGGCAGTTTATACATATCTGATGTATTTAGACCTTAGAAAAAACAAAGAGGTATTCACTTTATAGTTCATCTTTGGGGGATTTGTCCTCCTATTGCCCATACAAGGGAGGCTGCAGAAACTGCCCCTAATAGTGACCTCTGATTTGTGCAGGAGAAATATTTGTAAGCTGTTTAAAAATCTCATCCTGGACTGGGTAACCTTTCACTCAGTCCTGGCCTTGAGAGTCCTCCTCTTGCTTTCTACTTCAGGTCTCCATTTGAAAAGTGATTTTGAAAAGTAACATGCAAACTGATCAATCATGCAAACAAGGTAAAACTCCCACAGAGCACATGAGGAACAGAACAAAGCTTGGTTTTGTTTGTCTAGTTATTGCATATGCTGGAATATTTCTGACAGGTTTCTTGTGGCTCTCCTAAGAGAAAAAAAATTATGAATCTACATGTAAGTAGAAGATTAGGTAAGTTCAGGTGGAAAAAAATGGAGTGAGGTTCTTTACTTTCTCAAATTTCTATTGTAACAGTTATGTGACACAAATTGGTAGTGGAATGATGGTGTCTCTTGCTGATATCTTCAGGTAAATGAGAAAAAAAGTGACTCCCTTTTGTCTTGATAGGAAAGAGGCTGTGAATTGCTTTTTCCCAGCCTTCAAAAACGTTTCAACAACAAACATATTTAACATTGCCTTCATCCCTTCCCTACTCCTTCTGTTTCAAGGCTTTCCTGTCAAGATCTTATTCTAATCTTTTTCCAAACAGGAAAAAGTGGTGTATGAAACTAATCTTGCTTCTATAATTGTGTCTGGACATAGGGATATGTGGGGAAGCTCAGCAATTTGTCTGGTCATGGAGAGTCTTTCTCTACCCAAGCAATTAGACTTTTGCCTCCATTTCATTGTCCAGAACTCTGATTTCCCACGAGGACTGGGTAAGACTGGTGCTTCAGTCTGAATTCCAACTTGTTTGACTGGAGTTCTTACACCAATCTTAAATCAATCCCATCTTCTAGAGAGGCAAAATCTCTCTGTATTTTCCTCAGTGAACTGGTCTCCCAGAATCTTTAGTGCCTACTTTATTTTAGTCTTATCTGCTACTCAGGTCCCATATCCATGCCACTTGCTTGCCACATTGGGTCCATGGGCCAAAAGTCTGCCTCAGTCACACTGGCCCCACCTTGGCATTGTGCACTGGATAATAAGCAGGTAACTGGGTTGTTCCCCTATTTCTTTTCCTCCTGTTTTTGTCCTATCCCACTCTCCACTGGCCAGCATCACCCAGGTTCTTTACCAAACAAAGCATGAGTCCTACCATGGGGCAGTCACCCTTGACATACCCCTATCACCATAATTTCATACACTATATGATGTTTATGTGTCTGTCTCCCCAGTTAGTCTTCAATTCTGAATACAGAGCCTTATTCATTTCTGTGCTTTTAGGAAAACCTAGGAGCTTAATACATAATTGTTAAACTGAGTTGAATTGAGAAGCTTGATTAAAAATGCTTGGTGTAGAAAGTAAATAAAAACTAAACTCTTGAGGGGTCACATCTAGTTTTGGGATATAGGCCTTGTCTCTTATGGTTGGCTGCATCAGATGATCAGAGCCTTTTGTGTCTGATCTGGAGGGAACACCTTAGGATGCAGAGCTAGAGAGAGCCCTGTGGATTGCAGAAGATAGAGCAGCTTTCTAAGGAGGTGTAGACACTGACCTGTCCAGATCTAAAACTTCTTAATTCATTCAAAGTTCCAAGGTGCTTGAGTTTCCAAGATACATTTTAGAATGGCATCCACTGGGGATTTTGTAAAGTATCTCCCATCCCCCCCACCCTGGATAAGGGAGGACTACTATATAATTTAGGGTTTTCTTAACACTTTTAACTTTGCTGTATAAGGGCTAGAAGCTTGTTTAAAAATTTGGTTTTACTTGGCAGCCATCAAGTTATCTCCTCTATTCTGGATGGCCAATATAGTTTCTGAAAGATTGAATATCAGAATTGACAATGTCAGTGTTAAAATTCAACCGTAGCTTATCTGATATGGTATAATAATACCCTCTGCAAAGGCCACTTGTTTGTGAAACTCTTGACATGCTCCCAGCTTTGTTGAATGGCAACTAATGGGATAGATCTAGAAGGATGACTTCTACATGTAGTGTAGAGCTAGCTCAGGGTGTTGTCACCCTCTCTTTTGCATTATTTATTCAAGATGGATATATTAGTTCATATTGAGAGAAAAATATCTTCTTGATTCCCAATGTAATTTTCTCTGAGCTACTTTGTATCTATTACTTAACTATGGAGAAAAGACCATGACTTGGAAACAGAAAGATTTATGTCCATGTTTGGATTATATCACTTCCTAGTTGTGTCAGTAAAACTTATTGAATTTTAGTTTTATCACCTGTAAAATGGGGAATCAAAGCAGGTGCTTTGCAGATTTCCAGTGATGGTTGAGTGACATCATGCATGTACAGTTCCTAGCGCAGGGCCAGGCATAGTAGTCATGTAGCAAATGGTAGCTGCCAGGGTGAAGATGATGATGATTATCTGTAAAACTGGGTAGTTTGAACCTACTTCAAACAATTGTTGAGGAAAATAGCTTTGAGCATTGTAAACTGCTATTATATACACATATAAAATGCTACATTATGTTCATAGAGCA
Organism: Cryptoprocta ferox; assembly: GCA_028646485.1. Classification (NCBI taxonomy): domain Eukaryota; kingdom Metazoa; phylum Chordata; class Mammalia; order Carnivora; family Eupleridae; genus Cryptoprocta; species Cryptoprocta ferox. Next base: position 64,269,737 of record CM053570.1, read on the forward strand.
GTCCTTAGATACTTCTATTATAAGACTGATTACATCGCATAGTGGTCAACTTTTTACTTGTCTGATTCCTCCACTGCACTGATAGCTTCTTTCATGGGGGACTGTGTCCTATATGATTAGTACATATTTGATAAATAAAGTATAAAAGTTTTAGTGTTTTTCTTGAAATAGCAGCAATAACAACTATTACTATTACTACTATTTGTTGAATTTTTCTAGTGACCCAAGAACTATGCTAGGCATTTCCACGTATATTTAATTTTCATAAAAACCTTGAAATGTGACCATTATTATCCCTATTTTACAGATAAAATAAGCACAGAGTTGTGATCTTATAGTCACAACTAGTTAATTTCCCTCATAGCCTTTTTACTTTTTTTGTGCTTTTGTCAAAAGTAAATTTCAGTCTATTCATTCTGTCAGTTCCCCAAAATTCAGAAATTGTGGGTTGGTTGTGAATAAATGAGAACTGTCTAACTCAACTGCCTATTTCTATAATTGAAATATTTTCTCAAGACATAAATGGAAAATAAGAGAGACATTTCAAAAAGAGTATGATCATCCTATGACAGCAGTAGAAGGGCTACTAATAAAAACAATGGGCATTTTAAAAGCAATTACATGGCTTAGAATATCGTTGTTTTCATCCCTAAGAGACATCTTGCCTTTGTGCTGGCGATGCACTGGGCCATAATCAGGATACCATTTGACAGGGTACTTTGAAATGGCAGGTGGAAAATTCATTTCCTAAAGAGGAAAGGGCAACATCTGGAAGGAAAAAAAAATATTATGTTGCTCTTTCCAAGGCCCTATTAGAAACAAAGGAGTGTAAAATAGCATTTTCAGGGTGGGAAAGCAATACACTTTCAAATAACTTTAGCAGGAGAAAGCTGGAGCAAAAGAAAGGGTAGAATTATAACCTGCTAGGACTTGCAGCAGGACTAGGTAGAGTCTATTATTTGTTTAGAGGAATTCTGGGTCCACCTCATGTTCAGTATTTGTGGAAGTTCATCCAAAGATATTTCATGAGGGAATGGGTAGCATTTATATTCATTAAGCCAGTGTCAACAATATGACTTTTTGGCCATGATTTTGGGGAAGATTTAAAATGATTAATGCATCTTCAAGTAGTTAGGGGTGGGGGGCTTTCTAAAACATCTTATCTTTATCTAATAAGACCTCCTGAGGATACAAAAGCTTATTAAGGTATACAGAAAATTTTTAGCAGTTTATTAAAAACACATTTGCACAAATTTTAAAAACGTGCTGCTATTGTTTGTAGAAGCTGTGAGATAGAAGCCTCTTTTGGAATGTGTATCGAAATGGGATATATAAAATCCCCTGTTTAATAAGGCAAGTGACACATGCTCCTCTGAGTATAGTGGAACAGTCACAGGCTTTAGAATCAGTCTTGCAGTCAAATCCTGGTAGTAGCTACATGACCTGAGGCAGATACTTCACTTTGCCCACACATAAATTAGGGATAACAATATTTAATTCCTGCTTTTTTTCAAAGAGATTAAATGAAATCATGTGTACACAATGATTCTAAGCCTGGGGGTCTGGGCATGATAAATACTTAATAAAAAGTAGCTTAATCTAGGCAGCTAGCTGGCATAGTCTGGATAATGATCTGAAAAAAAAGTTTCCTGGAAACCTATGGATGAGTATGATCTGCCACAAATCTGACGCCCTAACCTATCTCTTTGTCTTTTACTTCCCTCTTGGATATAAATGTAGGTCATTTTTTTTGCTTAACAACTATTTATTGGGCACATCCTTTGCTTTAGCTCCTGAGAATTCATATAGCAGTGATACATTGGGAATATAGAGTACTCTCATGAAGTTTATCTTCTTGCATGGATTATTACACCAGGCTTCTGATTGATTTCCTTGCCTTCAATTTATCACCATCAAATCTATTCTCCATTTACTGCTAGTATTAGTTACCAAAAAACACAAATCATATCATGTTGATCCCTTTCCAAAAACACGCCAATGTTTTTTCTTTATCTGTAGAATTAAATTTCCTATTTGTAGATGTGGCAGTCAAGGTCTTCATTAACTGTTCCCAGCTGACCACTTCTGCTTCATCTCTAACCAGTTCTCACCTCGCAGTCCTCAGTGGGCAACCTGCCCTTCCCTGATCATGCCTGGCACTGTCAGTAATATTACCTCTCAAATTACTCATTACCAAACAAGGCTAAGCTTTGCTGTCCCTTAATATAACATCCTTTAGTAATACTTCCATTATTAAATACATTTTGCTGTACTAATAGAAATAGTGCTGAGAATGAGGAAGAAGATCCTGTTCCATCCACCCTTGACCCACTAGGGTATCTGCATCTTGGCTTTTAATTGTAAGCTTCATGTTGACAGAAGTTCAGCAGAAAATGTCTAGTATTGGGAGTAGAAATATTTTCTTTAACCAAAATATAGTTCAAGAAGAAAATTAAATCGGCACAGATAGAAAGTTACTGTTTCTTTTTTTTTT
>CM053570.1:64272730-64316741 GCA_028646485.1 Cryptoprocta ferox
GAAGGTTTCCTGCCATTCCTTTCTGGCCTGCCACGTTTCATTAGATAGGTCTGTACCCACCCTGATAGGTTTCCCTTTGTATGTTAGGGCCCTTTTTTCCCTAGCTGCTTTCAGAATTCTCTCTTTGTCTTTATATTTTGCCAGTTTCACTAGGATATGTCGTGCCGAAGGTCAATTCAAGTTACGTCTTAAGGGGGTTCTTTGGGCCTCTTGGATTTCAATGTCCATTTCTTTCCTCATATTCCGGAAGTTTTCAGCTATAGTTTGATCCAGTACCCATTCAGGGCCTTTTTTTCTTTCCTCATCTTCGGGAATTCCTATGATACGGATATTGTTCCGTTTGATTGTATCACTCAGGTCTCGAATTCTCTTTTTGTGTTCCTGTATCAATTTCTCTCTCTTTTTCTCGGCTTCTTCTTTTGCTATAACTGTGTCTTCTAATTCAGTTATTCTCCTCTCTGCCTCTTCAATCCGTGCAGTGGCTGCCTCCATTTTGTTATGCACCTCGTTTATAGCCTTTTTTTTAACTCATCACAGCTATTTTGAAGGTACCTAGTCTGTGTATCAATAGCCTCTTTGATGTTTTTTTCACGTCCAGCAATTATTTTCATAACAATTATTCTAAATTCTTGTTCAGTTATGTTGTTTAAGCATGTTTTCAGCAGTTCTGTGGCTGTGACTTCTTCCTGGAATTTCTTTAGAGGAGAGTCTTTCTTTTCATCATTTTGGCTAGCTTTCTGTCTCTTGTCAGTTTTAAAAGCTCGTTATGCACTGTGCACCTGTTAGTATTGCTCTATTAAAGGAGCCTCATTGAGTGTCCAGGGGATGTCGTTTCAGGAAGTGTTCTTTTAATGGTGTGTGTTGGTTTCTCTTGTTGTGCCTTTGATTATTTTACTTCCTTGGTCAGTGATATTTGGGACTCTCCACCACGTGTACTTTGGCTTGCTTCTAGAGGTAGCCCTGAAAAGGAAACAGACTAGCATACAGGGAACAAAAGCATGCAAATCCACAGACAAATCAAACAAACAAGCAAGCTAAAAGGGGAAAGGAAGTAAAGAAAAGGAAAGGAAAAGACAGAAAGAAGGGAAGAAAAGAGAGAAGAAAAAGAAAGAAAAACAAAACGAAAAACAAGGTGGGGACAGAGACAGTAAAAGACTGTGGACAGTCTATAAGCATCTAACCAGCCAAGAGGAGAGATAAGAATATGCTATGGGAAATATATCTGGATGGCAGCAGAAAAGAAGGAGAAGCAAAGAAAAAAGGAAAGAAAAAAAGAAAAAAAAAGACAACTCCCCTGTGCGCATGGGCGTGGTTTGGCGTCCGGTCAGGTCTCGGGGGCTGCTCTCTCTGAGGCCCCGCCTTGGTGGTTGCGGGGGAGAAGTATGGCGCCGTTTCAAAGCTTTGCCGGAACCAAGCGTTGCAAGCCGCCCTTCTGAGTCCGATCTCCCTGTGCCGCGGGCGAGCCAAACTGTATTCTCCAAGCTCTGCCTCACTTCCAAATCCTGGTCCGTGCAGTTCAACACCGTCACCGGGGATGAGATGCGTTCCTGCTGGCAGCGGCCTCCCCTCCCGGCTTGCGCTGCCCTTTTCGAGGAGCCGCCGCCGCTTTTAAAGGCGCCTTTCTCGGCGGCGCTGCCGCCGCTTTTCGCACTGCCGCCGCCTTTATCTGTGCCACTGCCTTTCGCGGTGCTGCTTGGAAATGATGCTGCTGCCGCTGTGCCCAAGGAAGAATTTGCCGGCCTGATGGGACGGATTTCTCTCCCCGCGCCCAGCAGTTATATATGGGGAGACGGGTGAGTTTTTCCTCCCTTAGAGTTGGTTCTATGTGTGTTTTCCGTCTCTCTTTCTCTTCCCCTTGTCTCACCGAGGCACAGCGCACTCTCCCTGTGTTGGGTTGGGGCTCCTTCCCCCTGCACCACCGGGACCCGCCCATCCTCCAATTTCCCAGATCACAGTCGCTCACTCAGGCATCTTTGAGGTTGTCTTCTTTCTGGCATCTGTTTCTTCTTTCCCCCACTTGCAAATCCGTGTGTTATCCCTTCAGTCCTTCTCAGTTCAATCGATGTGGGCGTGCGCAGATTCCAGAGCTCCCTACTTCTCCACCATCTTGCCCTTCCCCGAAAATTACTGTTTCATCTGTTCCTTGCTCCTTGACTTAACATGTGACCTAAGTTTCATTTCAAACTCAGTAACCTGATATGATCTAAAATTAAGATGACATATGTTTCATTTCTTAACCAGGTCAGAAATATCTAAAGTTAATTTTATAATTCTTTGTTTGAGTTCCTTCAAATATTAAGCTAATGGAACATTTTAACTTACTGGAATATATGTATTAATAAAGCTGTATTAAATGGTTTCCAAGGTCCAAGGCAACTTTCCAAGGTTCTCATGGTTGAACTCACTGGTTTTGTTTTTCACATGTCCTGGCATTCCTCCCACTAGGACTATCTGCTCAGTTGTTCTACTCCACACTGACTCACTCTTGGCTTCAGATTAGGAAGATTCTCTTCATCTGGTTCTTGGAAAATAGCTTCAGGGTTGGGAGGTTATATTTGTGAATGTGTGTGCCTGCACACATGTGCGGGTCCAACAATAGCTGAGTTCTGACATATAACGAATAAGTTTCTCTCCTTAGATGCCAAATCAGGCATGACCCTGTTCTGGGTTTCTTTGAAATAATGACTTGAATTAAGTTTATTTTTATAGTTTAAGCAAGTCTGCTCATTACTCATAAAACCAGCAACCCTGTGGGACAAAGGCACTGTGGTAAGATAAGAATGATGCCAAATTCTGGGGACTCCCCCCCCCATTTTAGGTAGCAGCCAAGCATCTATCTTCTGAGACAGCCACCATGTGTCCACAAAAAGAGCCACTTGGACCTGAAAATCTGTCTTGAATTCCTTGAATATTCAGGTCTTTAGTTCTTATTGTCTGGGAACTGCCTGCAGAGAAGATGGTTGTGGGCGTGGGAGTTGGGGGAGGGGTGATGGCAGTGGAGCAAAACTGATAGGATAGGACTTCGGGGGTCAGCCAAGGTAGACTGAGGAGGTAATACTGACAAGGAGAATCAAAATCATCAGAATTATTAGTGAGAAGAAATAAATTACTAGTGAGACATTATAGTTTAGGGGGGAAAGCATGGGCTTTCAAGTCGGAGAAATGATATCTTTTGAAACCTGGCTCCACCACTTTCTACTTGTATGATTTTGTGCAAAGTACAAAATTTCTTCTAGCCTAAGTTTCCTCCTCAGCAAAAAAGAGTTAACACCAAAATCAACTCATAGGCATAAGAGAATCTAAAAAGTAAACTGGGTGAATACATTATATTTATATCTATATCATCTATATCTGTCTCTACTGTATCTATATCTACGTATCTATATCTATACCTATATCTAATCTATCTATATATTTACTCAGAAGAAGTAATGGAGTAAACTAGATTAACTAAAAATTATAGCTTTTGTCATCATTAGTTATAATAGTAGTAGGATGAGAAGTAAGGGTTGGAGAAGAAAGTGAAAGAAAACATCAAGAGGATACATGGCCAAGCACGTTGCCAAGAGAGTCAAGACTAGGAAAGGGCAAGAAGAGGCTCACTGAATGGTGAGCATATGTATAGAGAGGCTTCTTTTGTGTGTTTTCTGGCTCTTGTTTGGCAGGGGTGCATGAACTTAATGGAAAACCATCCCGCCTCTTGATTTCTTTCAAAGGAGCATCATCCTGCTTTTTGAACTGCCTTTCCAGTTCTGTCTTTCTGGTCAATCAGTTTTGCTAAATCATTGTTTATATAGCATGGGGTAAGAGAATTTGGATACTGATACTCATAGAGCTCACTCTAACTGGGCCAAGCTAGAATGTTCCAATGACAAGGTCATCACCCAAGCCCATATTACAGCTCACCCCTACTCAAAGTTTCCTGAGACAATTCCTAGTCTTCTTTGCTGAATTGGGCCTCCTCGGATAATAATACCTGCAGGATCCATGCTAGAAATTTCTTTTCTCTAAGGAATAGTGCGTTAGTCTTCAGGTCATCAGTTCTCCATGGACTGGGGAGGAAGAGGGAAGGAACAATCCTTCAGATAAGTTTGTTCCCCCACTTCCTATTCACCTACATGGCTCCTGCTTCCTCCCTTTCCTTTCCAGCAAAAGTCTGATACTCAAAATGTCCTCTATAAAAATTTCACCCATTGATCGTAGTTCTCCTTTGGGGGTTATTATTTTTCTAATTCTTTCTACTCTTTCCAGAATTATTGGAAATGTACCCACCCCCATCCCCATCATCTCCGCTGGACTGTCTGTCATGGACATGCTTACAGTGTGGGAATGGAAGCCAAAGTCCTAAAGCCTACTCCCTGGGGGAGGGGTGGAGCAGAACCTTCATTTTTTTCATTCTAGGCAGTCTAGACATTTCTATTAATGCAGCAAAAGAATATGTATAAGGGAAGTGTCAGGGAAGGGGGTTGTGTTTGGGAAGGGTCAAAGCCTTAAGTGCAGAGATAAAAAATACACGTGAAGAAAAGAACAATTAAAAGTAGGCAATAGGAGAAGTAATAATAATAACAATGATAGTAATTTTAATAGCTCTTTTGTTCCTAAGGTTCTTCCCTCTCACAGAGCCTCTCACAGTGGTGAGAGGTTTCCTAAAGCTCAGAACCAGTTGCTAGAATTCAATGCATTTACTTTTGTCTCCCCTAAGAGAGCAAGGCCTAAGATACAGGAACAGAAAAGCTGGTTATGAAGCTGGTTTTAAGCTTAAAAGAAAGCTTAAAAGCTTTTCTTTTAAGAAAAGCTGGAATCCTGTGTCCAGTAGTTCTCAACCATTCCTTGACTACTTGTCTCAACCCAGGTTCTAAAGTAATTCTGAATACTTCTCTGAACTGTGCCTGTTTTCTCCTTCTTTTGGCTATGCCAAAACTTACTTCCTGAATCTTCCTTCTCATTCCCCATGTTTAAGTCTGAAATGGCCTCCTCATTCTGCCAAATTAACTTTCTTTTTCTAGTAGCTTTGCTTCATAGCTACATCAGAGCAAGGATTGGGAGAGAACTGGGATTCTTTCCTGATGTGAAGGTGCAAGGACTTAGAGGTTTGTGGAGATCCCGGTATTCAGTCATAACTTCATCAGATCAATGAATACATCAGTGAAGGGATTTTTCCATTTCTGAGAAACTTTCCCTGGGCACCTGGGTGGCTCAGGTGACTGAGTGTCCAGCTCTCAATTTCCACTCAGGTCATGATCTCATAGTGCATAGGATCGAGCCTTGTGCCAACTCTATGCTGATAGTACAGCAGAGCTTGCTTGGGATTCTCTCTCTGTCTCTGTCTCTCTCTGTCTCTCTGTGCCCCTCCCCTGCTTGTATGTGCATGTGCTCTCACACATTCTCTCTCTCTCTCTCTCTCTCTCTCTCTCCCTCTCCCTCTCCCTGTACCTCTCTCTCCCTCTTTCTCTCTCTCTCAAAATAAATAAATAAATGTTAAAAAAGATAGTTTCCCAATATTTTATTTATAATTTTACATTATATTAATATTACCCAAAAGATATACGTGCAACATAAAATATAATTGGTGGAAGTAGCATTAAAGGACTTTTAGGGCTATCTATTACAATTATCTTTGTTTTTTAGACAAGGAATCTAAGCCCACAAGATTATACCATTTAGGACAAGCTGGAATTGGGGCTTATGCCAGGGTCTCTTGACTCCCAGTCCAATACCCTTATAAACAGAAATCCTACCTCAAACCCTGCCCCACTTTTCTATTGAGACTGACCCTAGGAGCAAGGGAAAGATAGAGTGTTTACATTGCACATGCCTATGGCCTGAGATCAGAGAAAGTAGTACATTCAGTTTCTACAGAGTTGAAGTGCTTTCCAGAGTCTAGGAGGAACAAGACAGTTAAGTGAGAATCAATAACAACTAAATATAGATGGATGGAGGTTGTTTAATGGACACAGGGAACAATGAATAAAAGGAGCAGCCTTATTTACGAAGGAAAAATTTTATGCTGTCTTTTTCTGTGTCCTTGAAAGAGGAAATAGGGGACTTCTAAGGAGTCACTGAGGCAATAAATTAAAGCCACGTGGGGAAGCAAGAAGAAATGAATTTTCAGGAGGCTATTCAATCAAAGCCCTAGTTCTATGGAGAGATAAGAGGCATAGGAAAAATAGAGTTGATCTGGCCTATGGTTTATATACCAAAATCATGATGCTCAGAGCACAGAAGAACCAGCCCAGACAGGGTCAGTAATCCAGTACTTCTCTCTGAGTAGTTGTGCCCAGAAGGAATTAAAAAAAATGATATGATAAAGCATGAGGAGACAAAAGCACTACCACTCATTAGCTGTTTGAGGCAATCATTTGCCTCTCTGAGTCTTGGTACCAATAGAAAAGCTGTAGGATGGGAGTTCCAGTGGTGATGAGTGCCCATATGTGAATAGCACTCACAGCTCAACACTGTGGCATGCTCCCAAGTGTCCGAGCAGGAGATCTGGAGTCACGGGACCTGGAATCACATTCTGTATCTGTCACTAGATGTAAGTGAGTAATGTAATTGTCCTTATCTACAAAATGTGGAGTTTAGGGAGGATCAAATAAGAGAAAAATGTGAAAGTGTATTGTACATTGTAAAGTGTAAAATGTAAATGCTTATTGTTAGTATACTCTGATAATAACTGTTATTATCTTTTACATTATCTTGGGACATTATCCAGAAAAGAGAGTCCTGACAGTGTATAAAGGAAGAGATTCCGTTTCACAAAGTTCTTGAATCTTCTGAAATTTTATCTAAAATTTTGTGTTTAAATATAAACATTTTGAAAAAGTCTGTGATAAAAAAAGTCAAGTATTTGATTTATCAGAGATGTGCAGCATTTTATTCTGACCCAAACACCTAAAGGATGTGATAGCAGTATAGAGATTTACTATAGCAGTGGAATTGGGGCAAATGGGCTTGGGAGAGTGAGTACAATGATAATTACTAGTGAAAAAAGATCATGTGATATTTGAAAAAGTCACCCCTAACTATCAAAATATGTCCCTTCCTTGGTGTCACATTTCTTCTAGCTCTCATCTCTTGGAAATCACTGAAAAGGTATGTGGATCTTGGTTCATCTTTGATTAGTTTTAGTCCATTGAGTTATGGCTGTCATTCCTCTCTATATACTGAATGTGCTTTTGCTAGGTTGCCAGAGACCTCTTAATTGCCAAGTTACCAACTATATGGGGCATATTTTTCATTTCTTGTAAAAACTCTAGAATTGGACACTTTTTGTTATTTCTCTGTCAACATTTTTTATTGTTTTACTTCATGACAATACACTCTTATGGCTTTTCTCCTGTGCCTCTGTCACGTCATCATTGCTTTCTTTTGTAAATCCTCTTCTTCTGTCTTCTCAAATGTGGATGGTCCTTAAATTTTTGTTTTTGACTTACTGTTCTTTTTACTCTACCCTTGTCCTCAAATTTGATCATCTTTCATCATTTCACATACAATTTATATGTAGTTTATCCTAGAATAACTATAAAACTATAGTCTATATATTTTTTTAACTACTATAAAGAGTACCTAAATTTACCCTCTTAACAGCTTATAAGTGTATAGTAGTTTTGTTAACTATATACACATTATTGTACAATAGATCTCTGTATCTTTTTAATCTTGCATGACTTAAACTCTTTACCCATTGTTTCTTCCACCCCTTTCCCCCAGGCCCTGGCAACCACCATTTTACTTTCTTTTTCTGTAAGTTTGATTACTTTAGATTCCTCATATAAGTAGAATGATGCAGCATTCATCCTTTTATGTTTGACTTGTTTTACTTAGCATAATGTCCCCAAGGCACATCCATTTGTAGCATATGTCAGGATTTCCTTCTTGTTTCCAGTTGGATAATATTCCATTGTGTGTATATACCACATTTTCTTTATCTGTTCATCCACTGATTGACATTTAGGTTGCTTACATATCTTGGCTATTGTGAAGTCTGCTACACTAAACCTTGGTATGCAAATCAATCTTCAAGATCTTGTTTTAATTTATTTTGTATATATACCAAAATAAAATTGTTAGGTCATATGGTAGTCTATTTTTAATTTTTTGAGGAAAATCCATACTGCTTTTTATAGCAGCTGCATGATTTTACAATCCCATCAACAGTGTGCAAGGCTTTCAATATCTCCACATTCTTAGCAACACTTGTTATCTTGTGTGTGTGTGTGTGTGTGTGTGTGTGTGTGTGTGTGTGTGTGTGTGTGTGTTTGCTAGTGGTCATCCAATATATGTGAGGTGATATCTCTTGGTGGTTTTGCTTTGCATTTCTCTCATGATTAGTGATGTTGAGCATCTTTTCATATGCTTGCTGGCCATTTTTATGTCTTCTTTGGAGAAGTGTTTATTCAAGTCCTTTGCCCCCTTTTTTAATTGGGTTATTTATTTTTCATTTTATTTTGTTGTTAAGTTGTAGGAGTTCTTTATATATTCTGGATATTAAGCCTTTATGTGATGCATTTTTTACAATTTTTTTTTATTCCACAGGTTGCCTTTTCACTATGCTCATTCTTTCTTTTCCTATGTGGAGAAGTAGGATGCTGTTGATGTAGCCTCATTTTATCTATTTTTGCTTTTTTGCCTTGTGCTTTTGGTGTCATTCAAGAAATAATTGCTAATTCCAAAGTCATAAGGCTTTTCCCCCATGTTTTCTTCCAGGACTTTTACAGTTGCATTCCTTATGTTTAGATCTTCCATCTATTTTAAGTTACTTTTTGCATATGGTGTAAGATAAGAGTCCATTTTCATTATTTGGCAGGTGGATATCTAGCTTTCCCAGCATCATTTGTTGCTGAGACTATCCTTTCCCCATTGTGTGGACTTGACACCCTTGTGAAGGATATTTGACTGTATACCTGAGGGCTATGTCTGGGCTCTCTATTCTGTTCCTTTGATCTATGATCTTTTTTTTATGCCAGTACCATTCTGTTTTGATTACTCTGGCTTTATTATGTGTTTTGAAATAAGGAACTGTGAAGCCTCCAGCTCTGTTCTTTCTCAATATTGTTTTGGCTGTTTGGAGTCCTTCGAGATCCCATATGGGCATATAGTTTTTTTTTTTAACTTTAAAATTTTAATTCCAGTATAGTTAACATGCAGTGTTATATTAGTTTCAGGTGTATACTATACAGTGATTCAGCAATTCCGTACATCACTCAGTGCAAATCACCACAGGTGCACTCCTTACTCCCTATCACATTTAACCCATCCCCTTCCCTACCTCCCCTCTGGTAACCATCAGTTTGTTCTCTACAGTTAAGAGTCTACTTCTTGTTTTGTCTGTCTGGCTGGCTGTTTCTGTCTTTTTTCCCATTGCTCACTTGTTTTGTGAGTGATATATATATATATATATATATACATATATATATATAGTATATAAGTTAAATATTATGGTATTTGTTTTTCTCTGACTTATTTCACTTAGCATTATACTTTCTAGCTCCATCCATGTTATTGTAAATGGCAAGATTACATTCTTTCTTATGACTAAATAATATTCCACTATATATATATATATATACACACATATATATGTATATAATACTGTATCATAGGGTAGTTCTATTTTTCACTTTTTGAGGAAGCTCCATACTATTTTCTACAGTGGCTGCACCAGTTTGCATTCTCACCAACAGTGGGCCTATAGTTTTATAATGCATTTAGAACAATGAATCAATGACTTTTTTGATTCCATCTATATTGTTATATTGCAGTTGAACATCTCATATGCGTTTTATATTTTAGCAATGGATTTTCTTAAAGTCACCTCTCATTCACACTATGTTCCATCTACACAAATGTAGTTGTAAATTAACAATCTACTTAATCCATTGACTTTTAATATTGAGAGATCCCTTTGGTGGATAGCATTTCCTGGAATAATTCAGGTACCACTGTGCTCTTCCCTTTGTTGTCACTAGAGTGAATAGTCACTCATTGTATCTTTTCCCCACTCATTTTTTATTTTATTTTATTTTTTTTTATTTTTATTTTTTATCAGTGAATTACATTTATTGCGTTGCGGGTGTTCAAGTCTACCGCAAACCCACTCATTTTTTAATGTTTATTTTTTGAGAGAGAGACAGGGTGTGAGTTGGAGAGGGGAAGATAGAGGGAGACACAGAATCCAAAGTAGGCTCCAGGCTCTGAGCTGTCAGCACAGAGCCTGATGTGGGGCTCAAACTCATGAACCATGAGATCAGGACCTGAGCCAAAGTCGGATGTTTAACCGACAGAGCCACCCAGGCACCCCCTTCCCACTCGTTGGTTTTAATAACATGGGATTTTGCACCTCTCCCACCTCTATCCCCTCCATCCTGTATACTCTTTCCAACTGGGAACACAAGAAAATTTCAGGAAACTTATAAAAATTAAATCTACCTAGTCTATTCAGCCCTTTGGGAAGGCAGGAGGGAGAGCAAATCCTCAATAGAAAGTACAAAGGATTACTTAATTAAACAGGGTTCTAAAGTTAGATTTAACTTTATACCTGAAATTTCAAGTGAATTCCTTGGTGAGGAAGGGTAATGGCTTCTTAAATGACATTTTGATTTTATTTTTTAAAGACCTGGCATGAAACATTGCATTTTGAATAAAACTAAGGAATTAATTTCTTGTTTGTTTGGCACAGATGTTTTTGCGCTTCAGTTAACTCATATACATTCCAAAAAATTAGTTAAACTTTATTCGGTTCTGGGCATGGGACATTAAAAGGACTTTGACAAAATAGAACATAACCAGAATAGTAAAATATCTTAAAAGCTTTTTTGATCTGTCAAAAGTTCAAATCCTACCAATGTCACTTTTAAACTGTAACCTTCGACAAATCACTTCAACCTTTCTGCCTTGCAAATTCCTTGCTTATATATTATACTAATATGTAAGGTATTGTGAATATTTTGTTAGAATATAGCTCAGCAAGGAAGTATAATGAATTCCCATCGACGTGTGGCAGGATTTAAAGGCCAAGTTTAGGAGAAGGAGTGAGAAGACAGTTAACATGAAAAGCAGGACCAAGAAGAAATATAGCTGGTCCAGTGTGCTTCCAGATCCAGTGGGGAATGAAAAGGAAATAAAGGTTCAACAGAGATGGTAGAGATGAAAATGGAGATGGTAGGCCTGTCAGATATATTTAATGTAGGGCCTGTTGTCTAAGGGACTATGCTTGAAATGAGCTTGGGGCAGGGGATGGGGACAGGAATCTGTGATGTGGAGAGGAGGAGAATGGGGCCCTGGGAAGACTCTACCCACAGAAATTAAGCAGTGAACAGGGCCAAGGAAGAAGGCTGGGGGAATATAGGGTAGCACTCTTTCAACCTTGTTTCAGTGCCTTTGACCAGAGTAAAAGAATCCTAAATACATAGGAGCTGCAGAGATGGCTAGATATCTCTTCTGAAATCTTCTAGGACATCTGCTGTCTTAGAGTTTTATCAGAGACTATCTGCTTTTGCCTTCTGGCATCAAGGAGTCCCACCTGCCCTCCTATTATGGCTATGAGACAGGGATGCAACTCTAAGAAGGGGCAGGGCAGCAGGCAGAGAGATAAATGTTCATGACAAAAAAACCGGGAAAGGACTAGGACCAAGGCAAAGATTAATACCTGACTGGAACACTGTATGAGGGAATGTTTAGCACAGCTTCTGAAGTAGAGAAGGCACAGTCATGGTTAAATGTTAACCAAGAAGGACAGGACTAGTTAGTCTAGAGATAAGTTTTAGGGGAGATTTAAGAATTCTGAAAGCCTGTCAAGGTACCAGGAGACCAGGTGTCACAGAACTAGACTAGTGGGTAGAAATATAGGAAGAAAATTCTGATTTCTTATGGAACAAAAATGGGAACTGTGCAGCGATGAAGAAGGCTGTCTCGATAGGTGGCATGAGCTTCCTGTCACTAAAAATATAGGCACGGAAGCTATACAGGGGTATTCTGTATTAAGTGGAAAGCCAAATAAAGTGCTTTTTTATGCCCCTTTCAGTGATCCTGAGGCTTTTTAGCAGCTGGAGAGATGCTTCCCCCCCCTCTCTAATTTCACAGGTTATTTTAGTTTGTGATCTTCGATACTTTCTATGGAGGAGAAAGGCAGAGAGACAAAAGTATAATACAGTGTTGTGATTAAAAGTTAGATCTTCAAAGTTAAACAACTGTGGTTCATCTCTGGATTCTGTCAGTATTAGCTCTTGTAAGTTGTGTAACTTCTCTGTGAATCCATTTCCTCATCTGTAAAATGGGCATAACAATAACACATTTAGTAGTTGTGAGGATTAAATGAGAAACTAGATGTTTAGCATAGGTCCTAGCATATATTAAGTACTTAATACATGTAGTGATGATGGTAATGACCATGATAAAATGAATAAGGATGCAGAGGTGGAAGACAAATATGATATTAATGACATTGAGAGTGACACACTGGCTTTCTTTCATATGCACTTAAGCAAATTAATTTTACAAACCTATACCACGTACATTGTACAAGTTTGTGTGCAAGTGTATCTTTGGTGTGCAGGTGACTCTTTGACTAGTTGTTTGGATTCCACCTCAGAAACAGGTCGACAGGCTCAATCTCTTATGATGGTAAAAGGCAAGCAGCCTAAGACAAAGGCCTAGAACTAGATTAATACCCCAGTATAGGAGAGGAAACTTAAAAGAAATGGTCAGATAACTAGAAAGAAAAGCAGGAGAGACTACTTTCCCAACTGAGTTTTTTAAAAGAAAAAAGGCATTAAAAAAAACCCTTTTGAAGACATCTCCATTGAGGTACAATTATTATACGATAAATTACACATATTTAAAGTGAGAAATTTGACAGGATATTTGGATATAGTGTACACCCATGGAACCATGATCACAACTGAGACAGGGAATTTTTCCCTCCCTCCACACCACTCCTCTCCACCATCCCCAGCTCAGTCCCCAAGCAATCACCAGTTGGAATTATTCAGAGAAATAAAATAGAACAAGGACATTTGAAGAACCCTTAAAATAGGTTATCAGGGAAATTCCATGAGAACAATTTTAGTGGTAGAAACCCTTCTGCTGGGGGATAAAATGCAAATGAAAGGTGAAGAAAGGGGGACTGCACTGTGGACCCCTGAGAGGATAGAATTTCTACAAGGAGGGATTTTGCAGGTAGGACATTGCAAATGAAAGGTAATATGTTACACCTGTGAGGAAGACAAGGCGCTCTAAAACTTGAAGCCCGGAGGAGTAACTGACCCAGAATGCTTGAGAAACTTTATACTGAGCAATCATGAAGGCTACTAGGGGGTCCTATAAGTGCAAAAGGATGCTGGGGAGTAAGGACAGAATCAGAAAGCTGCCTTCAAGCAACAGCAGGGGAGAGTTTGAGGATTCAAATCCAACAGGGACAAAAAATGTAACACATATCAACCTGGGAAATAGCAGCTCTCTGAGTGTTGAACTTCATATAGGAATTCTGAGAAGAAAGATCTTTTGTGGCTGGAGTCCAGGTAAACCCTTGAATAGGACGAACTTTAGGTGGGGAACAGAACAAAGGCATGATATAGTGGGAAGACCAGTAGGTTTAGAGTCACCCACTTTGGGTGGTGCCATCACCTTCCCAAATTATCATTTTCGCATCTCTGAGTCTCTTTTTTTTCAATAAGTAGGACAAGGGCTATTGTGAATATCATATAAGAGAATCTTTGTGAAAAGTTGTGACCTCTAGAGCTTTAGTTCTGTGTATAGTTATTATAATCATTAGGACGGTTGGCTAATGTTCAAATGCCCTTTCATTCATTCACTCAGTAGATATTAAGTGCCCATGATATACCAGCATTGAGAATACTAAACTAAGAAAAAACTTAGTTGCTGTTATAATGTAGCTTTCCTTCATTATGGATTAAACAAGCATCTTGGGAGAAGTACAGCCGTGTGGTGGGAGTATCTAGAAAAAAAGCCCAGCCTTGTCTATTAGGGAGGGAGACATTGATTTAGAGAATGTTATAGAGACTCCTTCCTTCTATTAACTTGTAGGATCTTCTTTGTATCTTGGGTTTTTTTTAAATTTGTTGTTGTTGTTTTGGGGCGCCTGAGTGGCTCAGTTGACTGAGCGTCTGACTTCAGCTCAGGTCATGGTCTCATGGTTCATGAGTTCGAGCCCTGCGTTGGGCTCTGTGCTGACAGCTCAGAGCCTGGAGTCTGCTTCGGATTCTGTGTCTCCCCCTCTCACTGCTCCTGCTGCACTCATGCTTTCTCTCTCTCTCTCTCTCTCTCTCTCTCTCTCTCTCTCTCTCTGTCTCAAAAATAAATATTTAAAATTTTTTAAAAAAGAAAGAAAACTTTTTTGTTTTATGTTTATTTATTTTTGAGAGAGAGTGTGGGTGGGGAAGGAGTAGAGAGAGAGGGAGACACAGAATCCGAAGCAGGCCCCAGGGTCCAAGCTGTCGGCACAGAGCCCAACTTGGGGCTCAAACCCACCAACCGTGAGACCATGACTTGAGCCAAAGTCTGATGCTTAACCAACTGAGCCACCCAGGTGCCCCTGTATTTCGCTGTTGTTGGTTGTTGTTGTTTGATTTTAATTAATTTATTTTTTTTAATTTACATACAGTTAGCATAGAGTGCAACGATGATTTCAGGAGTAGATTCCTTAATGCCCCCTACCCATTTAGCCCATCCCCCTTCCCACAACCCTCCAGTAACCCTCTGTTTGTTCTCTATATTTAAGAGTCTCTTATGTTTTGTCCCCCTCCCTGTTTTTATATTATTTTTGCTTCCCTTATGTTCATTTGTTCTATCTCTTAAAGTCCTCATATGAGTGAAGTCATAAGATATTTGTCTTTCTCTGACTGGCTAATTTTGCTTAGCATAATACCCTCTAGTTCCATCCACGTAGTTGCAAATGGCAAGATTTCATTCTTTGTGATTGCCAAGTAATACTACATTGTGTATATATATATATATATATATATATATATATATATATATATACCACATCTTCTTTATCCATTCATCCGTTGATGAATAGTTGGGCTCTTTCCAAGATTTGGCTATTGTCGTAGTGCCGCTATAAACATTGGGTTGCATGTGCCCCTTAGAAACAGCACACCTGTATCCCTGGGATAAATACCTAGTAGTACAATTGCTGGGTCATAGGGTAGTTCTATTTTTAATTTTTTGAGGAACCTCCATACTCTTTTCCAAAGTGGCTGCACCAGTTTGCATTCCCACCAGCAGTGCAAAAGAGATCCTCTTTCTCTACATCTTTGCCCACATCTGTTGTTTCCTGAGTTGTTAATGTTGGCCATTTTGACAGGTGTGAGGTGGTATCTCGTGGTTTTGATTTGTATTTCCCTGATAGTGAGTGATGTTGAGCATTTTTTAATGTGTCAGTTGGCCATCTGGATGTCTTCTTTGGAGAAGTGTCTATTCATGTCTTTAGCCCATTTCTTCACTGGATTATTTGTTTTTTGGGTGTTGAGTCTGATAAGTTCTTTAAGGATTTTGGATACTAACCCTTTATCTGATATGTCGTTTGCAAATATCTTCTCCCATTCCGTCGGGTGCCTTTTAGTTTTGCTGACTGTTTCCTTCACTGTGCAGAAGCTTTTTATTTTGATGAGGTCCCAATAGTTCATCTTTGCTTTTGTTTCCCTTGCCTCTGGAGATGTGTTGAGTATGAAGTTGCTGTGGCCAAGGCCAAAGAGGTTTTAGCCTGCTTTCTCCTCGAGGATTTTGATGGCTTCCTGTCTTACATTTAGGTCTTTCATCCATTTTGAGTTATTTTTTGTGTATGGTGTAAGAAAGTGGTCCATGTTCATTTCTCTGCATGGCGCTGTCCAGTTTTCCTAGCACCACTTGCTGAAGAGACTCTCTTTATTCCATTGGATATTCTTTTCTGCTTCGTCAAAGATTATTTGGCCATACATTTGTGGGTCCATTTCGGGGTCTCTATTCTGTTCCATTGATCTGAGTGTCTGTTTTTGTGCCAGTGCCATACTGTCTTGATGATTACAGCTTTGTAATACAGCTTGAAGTCCAGGATTGTGATGCCTCCAGATTTGGTTTTCCTTTTCAAGATTGCTTTGGCTATTCCAGGCCTTTTCTGGTTCCACACAGATTTTAGGATTGTTTGTTCTAGCTCTGTGAAGAATGCTGGTGTTATTTTGATAGGGATTGCATTGAATATGTAGATTACTTTGGGTAGTATTGACATTTTAACAACATTTGTTCTTCCTATCCAGGAGCATGGAATATTTTTCATTTTCTGTGTGTCTTCTTCAATTTCTTTCATAAGCTTTCTATAGTTTTCAGTGTATATATTTTTTTACCTCTTTGGCTTAGATTTATTCCTAGGAACTTTATGGTTTTTGGTGCAATTGTAAATGGGATCGATTCTTTGATTTCTCTTTCTGTTGCTTCATTATTGGTGTATAGGAATACAACCGATTTTTGTGTATTGATTTTATATCCTACAACTTTGCTGAATTCATGGATTAGTTCTAGCAGTCTTTTGGTGGAATCTTTTGGGTTTTCCATATAGAGTATCCTGTCATCTCCGAAGAGTACAAGTTTGACCTCCTCTTGGCTGATTTGGATGTCTTTTATTTCTTTGTGTTGTCTGATTGCTGAAGCTAAGACTTCCCATACTATGTTGAATAACAGTGGTGAGAATGGACATCCCTGTCTTGTTCCTGACCTTAAGGGGAAAGCTCTCAGTTTTTCCCCATTGAGGATGATATTAGCATTTGGTCCTTCATATATGGCTTTTATGATCTCAAGGTATGATTCTTCTATCCCTGCTTTCTTGAGGGTTTTATCAAGAAAGGATGCTGTATTTTGTCAAATGCTTTCTCTGCATCTGTTGAGAGGATCATGTGGTTCTTGTCCTTTCTTTTACTGATGTGATGAATCACATTGATTGTTTTGTACATATTGAACCAGCCCTGCATCCCAAGGATAAATCCCACTTGGTCGTGGTGAATAATATTTTTTATTGTATTGTTGGATCTGGATGGTGAATATTTTGTGAAGGATTTTTGCATCCATGTTCATCAGGGAAATTGGTCTATAGTTTTCCTTTTGAGTAGGATCTTTGTTGGATTTTGGAATCAAGGTAATGCTGGCTTCATAGAAAGGGTTTGGAAGTTTTCCTTCCATTTCTATTTTTGGAACAGCTTCAAGAGAATGGGTGTTAACTCTTGCTTAACTGTTTGGTAGAATTCATCTGGAAAGCCATCTGGGCCTGTACTCTTGTTTTTTGGGAGATTTTTGATTACTAATTCAATTTCTTTACTGGTTATGGGTCTTTTCAAACTTTGTATTTCTTCCTGTTTCAGTTTTGGTAATTTATGTTTCTAGGAATTTGTCCATTTCTTCCAGATTGCCCATTTTATTGGCATATAATTGCTCATAATATTCTGTTATTATTGTTTGTATTTCTGCAGTGTTGGTTGTGATCTCTCCTCTTTTATTCTTGATTTTATTTATTTGGGTCCTTTCCTTTTTCTTTTTGATCAAACTGGCTAGTGGTTTATCAAATTTGTTAATTCTTTCAAAGAACCACTTTCTGGTTTCATTGATTGTTCTACTGTGTTTTTCGTTTCAACAGCATTGATTTCTGCTCTAATCTTTATTATTTCCTGTCTTCTGCTGGCTTTGGGTTTTATTTGCTGTTCTTTTTCCAGCTCTTTAAGGTATAAGATTAGGTTGTGTATCTGAGACCTTTCTTCCTTCTTTAGGAAGGCCCGGATTGCTATATACTTTCCTCTTATGACCACCTTTGCTGTGTCCCAGAGGTTTTGGGCTCTCGTGTTATCATTTTCATTGCCTTCCGTGTACTTTTTAATTTCCTCTTTAATTTCTTGGTTAGCCCATTCATTCTTTAGTAGGATGTTCTTTAGTCTCCAAGTATTTGTTACCTTTCCAATATTTTTCTTGTGGTTGATTTCGAGTTTCATAGTGTTGTGGTCTGAAAATATGCATGGTGTGATCTCGATCTTTTTGTACTTATTGAGGGCTGATATATGACCCAGTATGTGATCTATGCTGGAGAATGTTCAATGTGCACTTGAGAAGAATGTGTATTCTGCTGCTTTAGGATGAAATGTTTTGAATATATCTGTTAAGCCCATCTGGTCCAGTGTGTCGTTCAAAGCCATTGTTTCCTTGTTGATTTTCTGTTTAGATGATCTGTCCATTTCTGTAAGAGGGGCATGGAAGTCCCCTACTATTACGGTATTATTATCAATGAGTTTCTTTATGTTTGTGGTTAATTGATTTATATATTTGGGGACTGCCACATTTGGAGCATAAATGTTTACAATTGTTAGGTCTTCTTGGTGGATAGACCCCTTAATTATTACATAATGCCATCCTCATCTCTTGTTACAGTCTTTATTTTAGAGTCTAGATTGTGTAATGTAAGTATGGCTATTCTGGCTTTCTTTTGTCAACCATTGGCATGAAAAATGGTTCTCTATCCCCTTACTTTCAGTCTGAAGGTGTCTTTAGGTCTAAAGTGACTCTCTTATAAACAGCATATAGATGGATCTTGTTTTCTTATCCATTCTGTTACCTTGTGTCTTTTGATTGAAACATTTAGTCCATTGATGTTTTGAGTGAGTACTGAAAGATACGAATTTATTGTCATTATGTTTCTTGTAGAGTTGGAGTGTGCAGTGGTGTTCTCTGGACTTTTCTAGTCTTTGTTGCTTTTGGTCTTTATTTATTTATTATTTATTAATTTATTAATTAATTAATTTATTTATCATCTTTTCTCCCCTCAGAGAGTACCCCTTAAAATTTCTTGCAGGGTTAGTTTAGTGGTCACAAACCCCTTTAATTTTTGTTTGTCTGGGAAACTTCTTATCTGTCTTTCTATTCTGAATGACAGCCTTGTTGGATAAAGAATTCTTGGTTGCATATTTTTCCGATTCAGCACATTGAATATATCCTGCCACTTCCTTCTGGCCTGCCAAGTTTCTGTGGATAGGTCTGCTGCAAACCTGATTTATCTTCCATTGTAGGTTAAGGACTTTTTTTCCGTTGCTGCTTTCATGATTCTTTCCTTGCCTTAGTATTTTGTGATTTTGACTATGATATGCCTTGTTGATGGTCGGTTTTTTGTTGAATCTAATGGGAGTCCTCTGTGCTTCCTGGAATTTGAGGTCTGTGTCTTTCCCCAGGTTAAGAATGTTTTCTGCTACGATTTGCTCACATAACCCATCTACCCCTTTTTCTCTCTTTTCATCTTCTGGGACCCATATGATTCTGATGTTGTTCCTTTTTAATGAGTCACTGATTTCTCTAATTCTTAAATTGTACTCTTTTGCCTTAGTCTCCCTCTTTTTTCTGCTTCATTATTCTCCATAAGTTTGTCCTCTATATCACTTATTCACTGCCCTGCCTCTCCATCCTTGCTGCTGTGGCATCCATTCGATATTGCAGCTCAGTTGTAGCATTATTTTATTTCATCCTGACTAGTTTTTACTTCTTGTATCTCTACAGAAAGGGATTCTAAACTATTTTTGACCCCAGCTAGTATTCTTATTATCGTGATTCTAAATTCTGGTTCAGACATCTTGCTTGTATTTATGTTGGTTAAGTCCCTGGCTGTCATTTCTTCCTGCTCTTTCTTTTGGGGTGAATTCCTTCGTTTTGTCATTTTGAAGGAAGAAAAGGAATTAATAAGGTAAAACAACCTAAAATTAAAAAATTAAAAACAACACACACACACACACACACACACACACACACACACACAAATCAAATAAATGATGCTAGATCCTAGGTGTGTTTTGGTCCGGGTGCTGAAAGGAGCTTGATAGATTAGATAAAAAAGAAGGGGGGGGGGAAGGAAAACCTTTGCAAATTTGAATAAAATGAAATGATGGAGGTAAAATAGAATTTGAAAACTTTACAAAAATTAAAAAATATAGTAGAAAAGAAATTAAAGAAAAATATTTAATAAAAATTGAAAATAATTTTTTTCTCTTATTTAAGAAAAAGAAAAGCAAAAAAGTAAAAAAAAAGAAAGAAAATTGAATAGACGGATGAGCGAACAGACTGCACTACAATTGAAATTACGTCATTTTCCCCTAGATGTCAAAATATGAAGCACTTTATAGTCTGTAAACTAAGCAGGCAGAGAGACTTGTGGTTGTTCCTGAAGAGCGAGGTTGTCCCAACTGGGCTGGGCATGGTGTAATGGCTCCATTCTCCAACAGATGGAGCTGCTCTGCTTACTGGGGTAGATTGTTGTGGCGCTTGTAGGTGTGTATACGAGCATGCGCGGGAGGAGTGAAAATGGCGACACCTGGCTGCCCAGTCTCTAGTATCAGAAGTCTGTGCTCCCGGATCAGCAATCGCACACCCATCCTTTGTCTGCAGCATCCATCCACTCCCCACTTTTACACTGTCCGTGACCAAGCCATCAGGTTGCCAGGCGGCACCTCCCTCCTGAGTTTTAGTTCTAATGTGGACGTTTTTCCCGACCCTTACTTCTGAGGGACTGCAGCTTTGACTCGTTCTGCCTCTCTGGGGGAGGATCTCACGGAGCAAGGTCCACATGCCAGCTGCCCCCAGGAATGTTCGCAGAATTGTGCTGCTGCCAATGCCCAGAGACTGCCGCTGGGTGCCAGCCCTCCCCAGAAATAGTTCATGGGATCATGTAGCAGTAGCCTTTCAGGGATTATGGAAAATCCAACACACATCTGGCACCAGACTTCACCCTTAACAATCTTGTTCTAGCACCAGCGAATGTGGTTGTTCTCCAGGATCCTCTGGGACCTTTGCCTGTGGGGAGTCCTCCCAGCAGGGGAACCGCCTCTCCCTGTGTGGCCTGAGGACCCCCAGACTTCACTCTGCTCCTGGGGATTTGCCCTTCCCACCAGAGCACTGCCAGGTATCAAGCTGTGGAGTTTCAAACTCTGTGCTTCCTCCTGTTTATAGAGTCTTAATGGAATTTAAACCCTCTCCTTTCTCCTTTCTCCCTTTTTAATTCAGTCCCTGAGGCTGTTTCCACTTTTCCACTTTCTCTCCATCTGCTTTTGGGGGAAGTTGCTTTTCCCATACTCTTCCCCCCACCCCCCACCCATCTCTGTCCTCTCTCTGCAAGCAAAAGCAGCTCCCTGCCCTCCACAGCTTCTCTCTCCCCCAGTTCACCTCTCCACATTGTGTACCTGCTGAGTTCTGTGGTTCAGGTTGTGCAGATGGTTGTATTAATCTTCAAATAAGTTTTCTAGGTGTGAAGGATGGTTTAGTGTTGATCTGGCTGTATTTCATGGATGCAAGACACAACACACAAAAAACTTCCATGCTTTTCCACCATCCTGGCTCCTCCCCCCTGTATCTAGGTTTTTTAAGGGACTTTCCATTCCACTAGATAGCAAACTCTTTGAGGGCAGGCCCTGTTTCTAATCAATCTCTGTATCTCTCAAGCACAGTGCTCAACACATGGCGTATACTTAATATTTGCTACATTGAGTTGAGCCAAAAATGTCAGAGCATCCAATAAAACTCAGGATGGATATTTCCAGTCCAATGTGGTTTATCTATACAATGGAATACTACATGGCAATGAGAAGGAATGAAATCTGGCCATTTGTAGCAAAGTGGATGGACTTCGAGGGTGTCATGCTAAGCGAAATAAGTCAGGCAGAGAAGGACAGATACCATATGTTTGCACTCATAGGTCTAACAGGAGAAACCTAACAGAGGACCATGGGTAGGGGAAGGAGGAAAATGAGTTAGGGAGAGGGAGGGAGACAAAGCAGGAGGGACTCTTGAATACTGAAAACAAACTGAGGGTGGAAGGGGGAAGGGGATAGGGGGTGATAGTCATGGTGGAGGACACTTGTGGGGAAGAGCACTGGGTGTTATATGGAAACCAACGTGACAATAAACTATAAAGTTAAAAAAAAGAATTAAGCTTTTACTTTTATTTGAAATTAAAATCTCAAGAGCCTGGACTTCCAGGCTTATAAGACCATATCACACTTCTAAGTCAGGTGAATCTCTTCCTCTCTTCTCAAGAACTCCTTGTCTGATTTATCCTGTTAATTACCTGCCCTAAGTGATCAGATCCAAGGTTACCACTTGCAACCTTTGCTAGTTTGTCTTTCCCTGTACAATTCTAAGATTGTAGAAATAGACAACAGTGAAGGGAGACTAGGAGAGGAATGGTAGCTACCCTATAATCATGTTTATTGTTTCATTATATATTTATAGAAATTATGAATGCAGCTATTTTATTAATGGGACTTTTAATTATCCACTATGGTGACGGGTGAGGCAAAATATCTCTCAGCCCCACTAATTAATATGGGTATTCAATGACTGTTAATTAAGGACAAAGGGGACTAAAGGAACACAATCCACCCTTGACTCTGATGAATGCAAAGTGAAAGCAATAGCTTATTTCTAAATTAACATGATTGATAAAAAGTCAAGCTCAGACTCAAGACTTTTCCCCTCAGGGAACCATAATTTTCCTGTTTAGACAATAGAATAAAGGGCTCATCTGTGGGCCCAGGAACAAAACCCAGAGTTGCAGGCCCTGAGGAGAAAAGGGAGCTATGGATTATTTTGTAAGACCTGCATTTCAATAGGTGGCATTTCACAGTGATCTTGTATCCCCTGCTTATTTTAGAAATTCTGTGCAACCTCAAACCCCAGGGCAGGCCCAGCCCCAGCCACATTGGTCCAGAAGAACCTACCTTCCTGATCCCTGGTATACATGCCCATTTGCCTCTGGCCACTCCTCCCCTCCAGGTTTGTGCAGTTCTGTGAAGAACCTCATTCATGCTAGCAACCTGTCTCTCTTAAAGTAAATTGTGTTTTCACATGTCATGTGCCACAGCTAGTATCTTTTGTCTTTGGAAGAAAATAAAAACAAAGAATGCATAATTGTAACAGAAGTGTCCTGTTGAAGAAAAGGTCATATGTTTTAGAGGAAACAGTATGGGTTTTAGAAACACATAGTAGTTTTACCTCTTGATAGTTCAGGGACCTTGGGCTTGAGACTCAGTTTCATCATCAATAAAACTTGGATATCAAAACCCACCTTTTTAGGTTTTTGTGAGAATGAAATAAGCTGAAGGATGCAAAGTTCCCAAGAAGCAAAGTATTATCAAGATCCCACCTTATATACAAACAGTACTCTTTAGTTTACAGTGGTTTGAACCTTACTACAAACCAGTGAGGTAAGCAAATCAACATTTATGTTCCGCTTTTTTTTTTCACTTATAAGGAAACTGATGAACAAATAGGATACATACAAAAGAAGCCTCATAGAAAAGAATAAAATATAAATTAAAAAATAACAAACAACAACAAGAGGCCAGTTAATCTTGAAGCCTCAGCTTCCTTGTTTTTAAAATAGTCATACTATTGTCCACCTCTCTGGATTGTAGTAAGGATCAATAGCTAATGGAGATGCTCTGTAAACTCCTGAATCAAACTATAGTTTGATGGAGCCTGGGTGGCTCCATCAGTTAAGTGTCACACTTCGGCTCAGGTCATGATCTCATGGTTTGTGAGTTTGAGCCCCGCGTCGGACTCTGTGCTGACAGGTCAGAGCCTGGAATCTGCTTTGGATTCTGTGTCTCCCTCTCTCTTTGTTCACGATCTATCTCTGTCTCTCTCTCAAAAATAAACAAACATTTAAAAAATTAAAAACAAAACAAAACAAACTATAGTTTGATATATAACATTGAGAATTTGTCCAAGATCACACAAAGCAGAAGAGCTATATATATGTATTCCCTCTTTCATTCATGTATTCATCCAATAAACATTATCAGTTCTATCCTAGGTGTCAGGAACAAGGCATCCATAGTCTACAAGGAAAAGAACATTCCTAGACAACTATAAGAGAAGGCAGATTACTTAAGTAGCTTAAGAGAGCTGTGTGAAAAAGTAGATTCTCTCTGATGGTCAGTTAGCCAGTCTGTGATTCTACTCTCTGTCTGTTCCATTCCGTTCCACCCCACTCCATCCCATACTGTGTTCAGATTTATATCATTCATCTCACTAAGACCTTTCAATGGATACCCACTGCCTATGAGGTAGCGAATACTTGACTACATACATAGCCACTGACCTGTGTCCTCATGGGCAGACATTGCTAAGTGATCAAGATTTTAGTGTTTCTTTCTACTGAATCTGGACTCATTCTCAGAATCCATCTCAACATAATGCTTCAAAAAGCAACTGCCAGTTGATTGAGTTGGCCCTAAAAGCTATGTCCCTGGGAATAGTATCCCCACTGTGTTTTCTGTGATTCTTTTCCTTGGGTATGAAGACAGACATGAAAACTTGGAACTTTAAAAGCCGCCAGGTGTTAGTATTTTATGAATTAGTTAAAATTCAAAGAGGTTAAGAGGCTTGTTCAAAGTCACACATCTAGTAAGTCTAGGGACTGTGATTCAAATATCAGTATTTTGGTTCAAAATTCAGTTTTCTTACTGATACATCAGATCGTTTTTTAATTTTATGTTACCCATGATCAATGTGCTGCTCTGTTCAAGTTCCATATTATAGAATACCATATTCATCCATTTTTTATTTTTCCATTCACAAAATATTCAGATGTTAGGAAGTAAAGAGTTTATTATTCAAAGGACTTTTAATGCTTATCTGTATAATTAGACTATAACCTTTCTGAAGGCTGGGATTGTATTTTTATTCACCATTGAATCCTAGTGCTGAAGATTTGTTTAATCAATCAGTAAATGTATTGTCTAGTAGATGAGCAGCCAAGTAAAACAGACTATGACAGTAAAATATGCAATTGACTGGCATGGTTTTCAGCATTTTGTAGAAGAACAGTGTTTCTGTTAACTAGCACTGAGTCCAGTGTGATGTGGGAACACCCAGAAGGGCCCTTTTCCTTAGCAGAGAGAGGAGGAAGTGACACTGAACTGCATCTGAAAATGGCCAAAGAATGTTACACACAGCATGAGCAATGTGTGCAAGGATGGGGAGATTTGTAAGAACACAACATATTTGAAAGAATATAAATAGATTAAATGAGATGAAGCAGGTGTAAGCCACACAGTGAAGCCATACTCTGGTCCTGAAGATTTTTACTTTTTTCTGAAGGATGTTTTAGATTTATTTAAGACTTTTAAGCAAAGGAGTATCATGATGGAATTTGTCTTTTAGAAACAGCTTTCTGGAATTATAGTTAAATTTTTTTAATTTAAAAAATTTTAACACCAACTCAGCAAGAGGTCTTGAACATTTAACTTTCATCAATGTTTAGCTTTTATTATTGTTAACTCTAGAGCCAATAAATGGTTGTGTGTCTCTGCCTATGTATATGTATAAAAAGCAATATTAGCAATAACATTTTCCTTAATTAATTTTCCCATGACTGAATCCCTATTTGAATATTCATTCTTACAACATTGCAGTATGTTGTGATGCACTTCAGCGAAATTAACTCAATGAGCTCCTCTTTCCAATTTTAATATTCCACTGGGTTTTCTATTCCCAAAAACTCATTAGTATCTGAGTGCAGTGCTGACGAGAAACAAGAGAGAGGCATATTGTGTGAATGTGAGTCAGAGAAAAGAGACAGCTGGCACGAGAATTTTCTAATAAAGTCCAAAAAGGCTGCTGTGCCTTAACAACAACAACAACAACAACAACAACAAAACAAAACAAAAAAGGTGCTTTGAGTATTCCCTTTGTACTAAAAGTTCTGAATCTTATTCGCACCTTTCATGAATGCTGGCAAAAGCCAAATTGTTCTCGCTGAAATCTTCTCATGGATTCATGCCAGAGAAGTGTTGGTATGTTTTCCAAGTTTTCTGATGATGTTAGAATTTTTGTAAAGATTCACTTAAGTCATTTGTCCATGTAGATGACATAGTTTGAGTCTCCAGAAAAATAATTCTTAGTAATACAGCTTGACTATTCTTCCTCTCCTCCTACTTCAATATGTGTGATTTGGCCATCCAATTATTTGCCATGTTTTCCAATTTTCACACTTTTACTTATGCCATTATTTCTTCCTTGAATGCTTTTTTATTGTCTTTATATGTTGATATTCTAACCATTTTTCAAAGCCGAATTTCAAATGCTTTGCTCTACCAGGAGACTTCCATAACTTGACAAGTAGATGCCAGTTTTCTTCCTTCAGGAAAATGGAATCCCATTCTAAGTTCTTTGACAGTTGTTTGTGTACATACCCTCTTATAATTATTATAGCTGTCATTTATTGAGCACCTGCCTTGTGCCAGACTTGCTGTTATTATCTATGGGGGATTGGTATTATTATGATCATTTTACAGATAAGGTAACCAAGGCTTAGGAATGTTCATTGAGTTTTCCAAACTAGGGACAAGAATGATTACACGACTAAAAGCTTATATTCTTTCAACCACATTGAACAGTTTTTCTGCTTCATTTGTACAGTGTCCTTATTTTAGATTAGCCTTGAAGAATGAATGGATTAGGAGTTCTGAAGACAAAGGTTAGATGCAATTATTCTAGGTAGAGGAAAGTATAAATGTAGGAATGATGAAATAAGTATGTATTGCAGAGGGGCAGGGGCAGAGGGTGTTGGGGAATATTGGCTTATAAACTTGGCTAATACCAAGGCTTTTATGAAGAAGGGAAAGGGAATAAGACTAGAAGGGCTACTGGGGCACCTGGGTGGCTCAGTCGGTTAAGCATCCACCTTCAGCTCAGGTCATGATCCTGTGGTTGATGGGTTTGAGTCCCGCATCAGGCTCTGTGCTGACAGCTCAGAGCCTGGAGCCTGTTTTGGATTCTGTGTCTCTCTCTCTCCCTCTCTGCCCCTCCCCCGCTCACTCTCTGTTTCTCTCAAAAATAAATATTAAAAAAATAAATAAAAGAAGGGCTACTTGTGTCCATTGTAACATGCCAGGGGAATGGAGCAAAGGGGCACTCTAGTTCCAAGGCCAGGAATGGAGGGGGAAGCCGAATCCCTGAGTGGAGGCAGGAATGCATGGGGAAAGCTTGTGATGTCACAGAGAAAGTACCAGGGAATAGGGCTAAAGGGGCCACAGCTCATTTTTAATTGACTAGTCACTTGGCATTGCCTGGAGTTGAGACATAGAGCCAGATGAGACTGACTTGATACTTATATTCCTGAACTGCTGCAGAAAGGATCCTTAAATATTTGCAAGAATAAAATTGAGTCAGGAGCCCAAGTTTTAGGGAGGGAAGAGATGGGAGGGCAGGGAACTAGGCAGGGCATTGCATAAGCCAAGTAAAATCAGTCCCTAAACTGGGTCATGAGGCAGGGAGGTGTGAGGGGGAAGTAGCAAGAACTTCCTTCGTGTTTTTAATGTGTTAAGACTGTTTTAGTTCAATGTGAGGCATGATCAGGAAGAACATATGTCCAAGTTTCTCTTGTTTTGAAGTGTTGATTGGTATAACTAAGAGAATGCTAAAATAGCTCTATAGACACATTGAAACATTTCTAAAGTAACATCATAGCCTGTTCCAAGGGTGGTGAAGGGGAATGAAGGTTTGCTGTATTGTGACATGTAACTGGCCCTTTGGCATATCATTAACTTCGGACAAGTGGTATTACCTCCAGCCAGACTTTTAGGAATTCCTCTTTAGCAGCCACGGGACTAACACAAAAGCTGTGATGCTTTTCTTGTAGCTGGCTTGCCTGTAGTGTCTGTGGCAAGGCATCTCTGCCTTCTATGGCTATTTCCTATGCCCCTTTTTTTGTAGAGTCTGTTACGTCAAGAGGAATTTCTACAGGGACAGGGATTTGGTCTGTCTTGCTCAGTGGCATATCCACAGAGCCTAGTATATGAATATTTGTTGAATGAATAAACGGAACTCAGTGTGAACTAGGGAAATCTGGGTTTAGTTGCCAGTTCACATAATTATTAACTGGAAGCCTCTAAGCAAATCATACAGAGTTCCCAAGACTCAGTAAAATGGGAAAATAGTATCTGTCCTGTTTGACTTACAGGATTCTTGTGAGGATTAAATACACATGAAAACTCTTGGAGGAACATTGTAATTAGCAGAAGAAAATAAAGGGAAGAGATCCATCATGTATTGTGTCCTGTGCCAGGTGCTTTATCTCCAACATCATATTTCAATCTCATGACAGTTTTAAAAGACATTATCATTGTCTTCATCTTTTAAATGAGGACACTAAGGCTCACAGAAGCTAAGGCCACACATTTAGTAAGTGGCAAGCTAAAAGTGTCAGAGCCTCTTCTGTCTGACTTTGCAAAAACTCATGTTCTTATTCTTTATACTGTACAAATGTGAGGTAATTTTATTGAAATACTGACATTTAAGTGAAGCTTTTACAGAAACCTATCATAGACGGTCAAAAGTCATTCTTAAAGGACACAGAAATGACATCTGACTTTGTCTAGGAAGAGACATCTTTGCCCTAATTAGCATCATGGTTCCCAGCAACCTATATGTCATCACATTTGCATACACATCTGTGGGAACAGGGGTGATAGTGCTTTTGCAAACACAGATCTCATCTGCTGATGCTACTTTTCCTCATTGCTGTTTAGCTATCCATTTAGTGACACATGTTCAGTGTGCTGAGTACAGAATTATTTTGCCCATGTAGATTATATTTGGTGGAACCTCATTTCTTGCATTATTCTCCCTACAGTCGTTAGAACAATCTTGAGTTCTAACGTCGTTAGAACCACCTGAGTGGTTCGAGTGGGGACAAACGTGTGCTAAGTGATGGAGGAGCACTGTACTTGGAGACAAGAGATGTGTATGGAATCCCAACTCTGCCCTCACTTAGCTTAGGGACCTTGGACTCTGAGAAACTCAGACTCCTTCTATAGAACAGTGACATGAGCAAATGATTAAGAGAAGTGTATCAGGAGGTCAGTGTGTGTGAAAGAACCAGTGAAATTTTATACGTTAGTTTACTTATTTTCTTCATTTTTGATGTTTGTGGAGTAATTGCTAAGAATCAAAAGATTTGGGTTCCAGTCCGAGACTTTGAGCAGGTCACTTAACCTTGCTGGATTTCACTTTCTTTTTAATTTTTTAAAAATATTTATTTATTTTTGAGAGAGAGAGAGAGAGAGAGAGAGAGAGAGAGAGGCAGAGAGTGAGGGAGACAGAGAATCTGAAGCAGGCTCCATCCAGGCTCTGAGCTGACAAGCACAGAGCTCAACGCAGGGCTTGAACTCCCAAAACATGAGATCATGACCTGAGCCACAGTTGGACACTTAACTGAATGAGACACCCAGGTGTACCTAGATCTCACTTTCTCTATCCATAATGAAGTTCAGCTAGGTAGTCTATATTTTTAATCTCGGGATTTTGTGCATGTCCCAGACCCTGCAAGGGTCTACCAAATGGAGTGGGAAATGCCATGATGGGATGATGGGGCTCTCAGAGTTACTGAGGGGGAGGACTAACTCAGCCCTGGAGGAGGTGGGTTGGGATTACAGAACAAGAGGTCAGGTCACTTCCTTGGGATGACAGTGTTGGAGCTAACTCTTGCAGAAACACAGGAACTATCTAAGCATGGAAAGGAACAGCATATTTACCAGTTATTTAAGCCTTAAGATGAGGAAAATGAAGTAAATTTCAGAAAATTATAAGTTTGTCAATAAAAGTGAGACATGTGACTATTGTATAGGTAGGCATGTATATACTGTGAGTATGGAAAAGGGGTAGGAAAGACAAAGGACAGCTTAAAGTACTGAGGAATTTGGCTTTTATTCCACAGATGATGGGGAGCTGTGGAAGAGGAGAGGGGAACATGACTGCTTTTGACTATTTTTGACTTTTGACTGTAAGGAGAATGGATTATGAGAGGCCAAATAGAAGCAGACAGACCAGTTAGGAGTTCTCAGGGTGTGCATGGCATACTTATGGGCAGTGAAGAGACCAATTGGCTACTGTAGCTGTGACTATGTGCTGACATGGAGGAGAAATTTTAAAAGGCCAGGCCAGTGAAGTCAACATCATAGACTCTCAAATAGAGCTAGAAGGAAGCAGAACCTTTTCTGATTCTCTAATTTATATGCAATTACAAATAGAGATCAGTTTTGTATATACACATATGGTAAGCAAAGTACAGTCTCTCCCAAATCCCCTCTGAGATACAGATGGATTTCTAAATTTCTATGTAATCCTTAGGATTGACATGGATATTAGTAAAACATCACCTTGTGGCCAGGAGGCTTCCTGAGGCAAGAGAATCACCCTCTAAATTTGATCAGGCTTAAGATCTGGAATTTAATGTTTTTCAGTAGAATAGATGATGAGATTATGTTTAGAAAGAGACTCAGTACCCCCTGCTTTCTTCATGGTTACTGTCATTTTGTCACTCATTAGCAGAACTATGCTCATATCATACCACTTTTATTCTCTAACTATATCATTCAAATCCCAAAGTGTGAAAAGTGGAAGTGTGGCATTTCATCCCAGAAATATTTACTGAGAGTCTGTTATTTCTTAGGAGGCAGCCAGGTCTAGGGAGAAAAAGGAAAATCAAATAAAATTATGAGGCGTGTAAGGTGCCTAGCACAGTGCTGGACATAAGGGCAGCTCACTTAATAATGGCCCCCTCATTATGCCCCTAGGATATAAGGATCAAATGATGAATAAAGAACAGTTTGTACCTGCTGGGATTTACAGCTTCATTTGAAAGATGAGATATCATAAATAAAAATAATATTTCTAATGCTTCACAGTTTACAAATCACTTTCATATCTACTATTTCCTGTTAAGCTTCCAATGTCAATTCAAATAACCAAGGCAAGGCATATTATTAGCCCCGTTAAACAAATGAGGAAATTGACATCCAAACCAGCTAAGTGACTGAACAAGGCCAGATTGTTATCAAGTGACAGAGCAGGTGTACCTGGCTCAAGCATTTACACTGTGGTAAGTACAATGTACCTAGCCCGTCAGTGGTAGGGTTTATAATTTTATAGTAGAAAATACAAAGGGAACCTTGAAGAGAAAGGATTCACTCCACCCGGAGCTCTGCAATCTAGTATCATTTCCTGCTGGCTTTCAGAATTCATTTCTGAGTATGGGGCTTTCAGGATTCATTTCTTTTCTTTTCTTTTTTAATTTTTAATGTGTTATTTATTTTTGAGAGAGAGAGACAGCATGAGCAGGGGAGGGTCAGAGAGAGAGGGAGACACAATCTGAAGACAGGCTCCAGGCTCTGAGCTAGCTGTCAGCACAGAGCCTGACGCGGGGCTCTAACCCATGAACTGCGATATCATGACCTGAGCTGAAGCCAGATGCTCAACCAACTGAGCCACCCAGGTGCCCCATCAGGATTCATTTCTGAATATGGTCATTGTTCACCTAGCCTTCTGCCCCTGTCTCACTTACTAGGATTCCAGCAATTCCCTAGGAATTGGTCTAATCTGTTGAAGGCTTTTGGACCATTCTCCTAGTCTCATCCCTGTTCATGTAGCTATCTGGGATAGGAAGCCTTATGCCCCAGCCTCTGGGAGTCACCTGGTATTAAGAACCACTGCCTAGATCCTGCTACCTTAGCCTACTTTGTGATTTAAATTTGTGGATAACCCTAGAGGATCATGTCTTCTGTTATTCCTTGTCTTTTGTGCAATTCTCTCCCTTGCCTCCTTAGAAATCCTGTTGAACGAAACAGGCAAGACCAAATTCATTATAGCACTGACTCAGGGCCCTCAATGGTCTCGAGCTTCTGACTGGCTTACCTTAAATGTGGAATACAAAGGAAAAAAAAGAATGCAACTAAGCAGATTGTTATTCTGAGGAAGGGAGGAAAAGAGCATAATTCCTGCTCCCAGGTATGTGTAAGGCACACATAGATGAGGTCAGTAGATGGCAATCTACACAGTACTCAACCTGAAAAGTGTCTTGAGTGCTGCTTTAAATGTATTATCTCATTTAAAGTATGCGGTAGCCCTCTGAATAGTGTGAGTATTTTCATTTTGCAGAGGAGGTAACTGAGGCTCAGAGAGATGTTTATGCTCTATGCAAGTACCCACAGCCAGGGAATAGCAGGAAGTGGTTGAGGATCCATTCCTGTAGCAGAATGTACTATTCTTTTCTCTTACTCCAAAGTTGTGGTGGATAATCAAGTTCTAGATCACACAGCTCAGATGCCATGTGTTTGTTGGATCCCAGGTTGGGGGTGGGCTGGAGAGCAATGTGGGATGGAACATTTGAGGAAGGTTTTCTGAAGAATCTTGGAGTTTAAAGATGAGTTTGGAGAGACAAGAATAAAGGAAGAGGACATCGTAGGAACAGAGTGTGCAAGGCTGTGGAGGTGGGAATGAGTTGGGCATAAGTGGAGGTGGTGTGGATCGTGGTCTCACAGGAGTGGAAAGTGCATTCTGAGGAGGAGGACAGCTTGGTTTGTCTGGCAGGAAGGGCTATCAGTCTAAATATGCCTCTTGATCCTCTCCCTCTAATAGCTGTGGGTACCAGCCCTCTGTCAATGTGAGAAGACCCACTGAAAGCAGGAATTTGGCTCTACCCTGCAGACCATGCTGAGGAGAGATTTTTCTAAGCCATATTTTAAAACTTGTGTTGAAAAACATCCCTAAATCCTCTAACAGAAGACAGATGTCTGCCTGAACAAATATCAGCTCTCACATAATTTGTTGTTTTTATTTCCCCAGCATTTGCCTATTGAATCTGACAACCTCCTATAATTATCCATTTTCCAGAATGAATTATGGAGTGCATGCCCCCCTGTATGCAACTCACGCTGCTGTTGGTTCATGGACTGTGTGAATGTAGGGTGCTTCTGTGCAGGGAACCATGTTCTATCTGGCTCCTTGAGGCTACACCCCTTGCCAAGCCTCAGTATTTTGACCTGGGAAATCTGATCCCTATCTTATGGGTCAGTATCTTCAGCACTGGATATATCAAGCCCATGGTTGGTCAGGGGCTAAAAGGAGCCCCAATTCAAATAATTCAGTAAATTTTACAGTATAGCATGAGCCTTGAATTTCAGACAGACCTAGTTTTGATTATTTTACCTCCTACCTGTAAGTTAATTAACTTCTCTGAGCCTCAGTCTTTCATCTTTGAAATGGTTGTTGAAAACAGGTATTAAATAAATGACAGTTGTTATTACTTTTGTTTTTTTTTTCCTTCTTGTCTGGACCTTATTTATTGATTGATAGGTAATCTTTACTGAGGATTAGGACATTCTGATAGTCATTGATAAGTGCCTTATAATTCTAATAACACCCAATTGAGATTGGTACTGTTATTATCCTCACTTATACATAAGGGAACTGAGATTTAAAGGTGTTAAGTAACTGCCCAAAGAATGTCATAAAGCTAGAAGAGGAAGAGTCAAGTTTAGAACCCATGCAGACTGGCCCAGAGCCTTAAGTCATAATTGCTTCATTGGCTTCCATCATAACTCATAATTACTTCATCTGTCTCTTTCCTAAGACAGAGACACGGCCTTATACCCCAATTCTGGCTGTTTTGCTATGCCTTAGCTCTTCTTTCGATAGCCTATCTAAAACTGCCTTATTCCTGCCAGCCCTTCCCATAAACTCCAGCTTAGTATTTGTAGACTCAGTGGCCTCTCATTGCTGGTATTGATCTCCCAATATTGTTCCCTCTCTTCTCTGCTTGCTAGGCAATGATTTGTTCATTCTTTCAGCGAATTTTCACCAAGTATCTAGTATGTTCCAGGCCTAAAGTGAGGCACTGGCAATACCAAAACAAATTAAATAGGGCACTGTTTTAAAAGTAGTTGCAGTCAGGAGACAAAAATAGAGAAATGTCACTGGCATTCCTAACCACTTCTTTCTTTTACCCCCATATATAATTCATCACCATGACTTGTTTATTTTACCTCAGAAATATCTCTTAAATATGTGTACTCTTCACTATCTACATTGCCATCCTACAGTTCAAGTGACCATTATTTCTCATTGGGCTACTTCAGTAACCTTGTTTCTGATCTCTTGTATCCAGGTTGTGTCTACCTCAAAACTATTCTCAATATTTCAGCAAGATTGATCTTTGAAAAATGTAAGGCTGCTTAAAATATTTTAATGGTTTCCCGATGTTCTTAGCATTATGGAGACAAAACTAAAAGTCCTCATGTTTGAGAAAAGAATACAAAGGAATTGAGCCAGCATGCAATGACTGGCTAGTCATTAAAGTCCTCCTAGTTCTAACATACAAAATTTGACTTCGTCTGGATAGAATTATGCAGGTCTGATAACATCTCTCACCAAGATTTACCTACTAATTAATGACTATTCTTCAGTTACCTTAAGCAGATGGATCTTTACTTACTCTAGTGATAGGAATGCTTTCTTTTCATTTATTCATTTATTCTACAAGCATTCAAGAAGAATGCTTTCTTTTCATTTATTCATTTATTCTACAAGCATTCACTGAGTGTTCATTCTTTTTAGGGTCCTGGAATGGATACTGGAGATATAGACTCAGCTTATTCAATCTTAATAACTATTCTGGTTACTGGTGTTTTAGCCATGAACAATAGGCAGAAAAGAGGCAAAGTCCCTTTTCTCATAAAGATTAAATACTAGAATGAGACTTATCTCCTGCTCTTGGAAAGCTTGTGTTTTATTAG
Source organism: Cryptoprocta ferox (assembly GCA_028646485.1). Taxonomy (NCBI): domain Eukaryota; kingdom Metazoa; phylum Chordata; class Mammalia; order Carnivora; family Eupleridae; genus Cryptoprocta; species Cryptoprocta ferox. The sequence continues at coordinate 64,307,317 of CM053570.1, forward strand.
GAAAGACATTGTTCATTATTTACTTAACATTTACTGAGTACCTACTATGTGCCAGTCCCTGGGGATACAATGGTGAATGAAACAGACATGGAATTGTCATAATTTGATAATTATGGAGTGGTTAAGTACAAGACTAGAATTCTGTGCAAGGAGCTATAGGAATCTAGAAGAGTAAGACTTGCCTTCTACCTGCAGGATCTGGGAGGACTTCTCATTAGAAATGACTGGTTGAATTAGAACTTAGTACTATATTACTTCTAGGTACCTTTAATTAGCACCAAATTTAAGCAAAATATTATGCTTGACATTTCTTCCAGGCTTTACTTTTTTACAGAAAATATTAATTCTAATTAATCACTGCATTGTATTGATGAGGAAACAATAGTTGATGGTTGTGAAGTGAATTTCTGAGAGTCACAAAGCTAGTGAGTGAAAGGATCTGTATTCCAGCCCAACATGTCCTACTTCAAAGCTTTCGCTCTCCCTGCTCTCTAACCTACTAAATGCACTGGTATTTCCTAGACTCTGTCATTCAGCCTCAGACATATCATAATTTCATTCACAATTTTTATGTATCAGAGCCTTCTAACTGTCACATTCAGTTTGAGGCTTTCCATGTGATACACAATGCAAGCCTGCTCTGGGGCCAGAGTTCTGGAAAGGAGATTTATTGTTTTGGGAAAAATTGCTTTCCAGTTTATATTCATTCCTATCTTGTTTCCTGAGTTCCCACCATCTCAGTGATACCTGAATTTCCCTGGCAAATCTCAGACTCTCTTTCCAAGTAGCAGATGATATTACCTCCCCAGTTCTCAATAAGAAAGTAGAAGATGCTATTACCTCCCCACTCCTCAATAAGAAATTGGCCCTGGCTATTTGATTTCCCCTTTGGGGGATGATGAAATCAATGGCCTGATCCTAATAGACCTCTGTAAAAGAGCAGAGGCAGATAAGAAGACATGGCACTCAATTCTGCCAAACACAGAATATCATGCCAGGCATTAAAAGGAATCAAAAGAAACTGACCATATGAGACTCAGGATTACCATTTCAATCTGACTGAAAAGTTCTTCTTTTATCATAAGCCTCAGTTTCTCATTTGTAAGATGAGCATGGTCCCATCATCAGTCCTGTTAGCCCCACTGATTTGTGGAGGATCATCTGATATATGGCTATAAAAGTTATTTAATGACCAACAAAATGTTTTTCACATCACATTGCTCCTTGTGATCATGATTATGATCTGATTGTTTAAAAGAGTGCATAAGAATGGCTGGATGGTAATAAAACCATCATGGTCTGACTGACCAAGACCAGACAAACCTAATCAAACCTTCAGCTGTGTCCACGCAACAAAGTATATCCTATCATACCACACTTTAAAAACATTGTACACATTGAGTTTCTATACCAGATTATGAGACAAAAAAACTTGATATATCAAGTTCAGTGGTAGAGTAATAATTAGAATTCAGGAGTTTGGGTATTCTAGCACTCTCTCCGCTGTACCATGTGGTCTTCATAAGATAGAGTCTAAACAGGATCTTGAAACCCAATTGTTTGGATTGGAGTGACCCTTGAAAGATAGGCCAAAGGGTTTTTTGTAATTTTTTTCTTGATTTTAATTCCAGTATAGTTAACATAAAGTATTATATTAGTTTCAGGTTGTACAATATAGTGATTCCACAATTCTATACATTATACAATTCTATATATGATGAGTACATATGGTGCTCATCATGGTAAGTGCACTCCTTAATCCCCATCACCTATTTAATCCATCCTCCCGCCCTCCCCTTCCCCTCTGATAACCATCAGTTTGTTCTCTATAGTTAAGAGTCTGTTTCTTGATTTGTCTCTTTTATTTTTCCTATGCTCATGTTTGTTTCTTAAATTCCACATATGAGTGAAATCATATGGTATTTGTCTTTCTCTGCCTGACTTATTTCACTCACCATTTTACTCTCTAGTTCTATCCATGTCATTGCAAATGGCAAGATTTCATTTAATTTTTTTAAATTTTTATTTATTTCTGAGAGAGAGAGAGGGAGAGAGAGCAGGAGAGGGGCAGTGAGAGAGGGCTGAAACAGTCTCCTGAATCAGGCTCCAGGCTCTGAGCTGTCAGCACAGAGTCTGACGCGGGGCTTGAACTCACAGACCATGGGATCATGGCCTGAGCTGAAGTCGGACACTTAACCAACTGAACCACCCAGGCGCCCCTTTCTTTTTTATTTTATGACTGAATAATATACCATATCTATTTACACAATGGTATATCTTCTTTATCAAGTCATCTATTGATGGAAACTTGGGCTGTTTCCATAGTTTGGGTATTTTAAATAATGCTGCCATAAACACAGGGGTGCATTTATCCCTTTGAATTAGTGTTTTTGTATTTTTGGGGTAAATACTCAGTAATGCAATTACCGAATCATAGTGTGGTCCTGTTTTTAACTTTTTGAGGAACCTCCATTCTCATTTCCACAGTGGCTGCACCAGTTTGCATTCCTACCAACAGTGCACAATGGTTCCTTTTTCTCCACATCCTTGCCAACACTTGTTGTTTCTTAAGTTTTTGATTTTAACCATTTTGTCAAGTGTGAGGTGATATTGTGGTTTTGATTCATATGTCCCTGATGATGAGTGATGTTGAGCATCTTTTCATGTGCCTGTTGGCCATCTGCATGTCTTCTTTGGAGAAATGTTTTTTAATGTCTTCTGCCCATATTTAATCAGATTATTCATTTTTTGAGTGTTGAGTTATATAAGTTCTTTATATATTTTGGACACTCTTTATTGGATGTGTCATTTGCAAATATCTTCTCCCATTCAGTAGGTTCCCTTTTAGTGTTGTTTATTGTTACCTTAGCTGTGCAGAAACTTTTTATTTTGATGTAGTCCCAATTGTTTATTTTTGCTTTTATTTCCTTTGCCTTGGGAGACATATTTTGAAAATTGTTGCTGGGGCCAATATCAGAGAAATTACTGCCTGTGCTCTCTTCTAAGATTTTTATGACTTCAGGTCTCACATTCATGTCTTTAATTCTTTTTTTTAGTTTTTTTTTTAAATTCCAGTTATCATATTAGTTTCAGGTGTACAATATAGTGATTCAACACTTGCATACAACACCTGGTGCTCATCACAGCAAGTGCAGTCATTAGTCCCTGTCACCTATTTAACTCATTCCCACATCTACACTTACCTCCCCTCTGGTAACCATCAGTTTGTTCTCTGTTGTTAAGAGTCTGTTTCTTGATTTACCTTTCTTTTTTCCCCTTATGCGTGTTTAATTTTTTTCTTAAATTTTACATATAAGTGAAATCATATAGTATTTCTCTTTTTCTGACTAACTTATTTTTGTATAACAAGTCTCTAGCTCCATCCATGTCATTGCAGATGGCAAGATTTCATTCTTTTTTATGGATGAGTAATATTCCTGTGTGTGTGTGTGTGTGTGTGTGTGTGTGTGTGTATCACATCTTCTTTATCCATTCATCTACCAATGGACACTTGGACTGTTTTCAAAGTTTGACTATTGTATATAATACTATAATACATACTGGGGTTCATGTACCCTTTGTTTTCTGTTTTTATTTATATTTTTTGAGAGAGAGTGCATGCAAGTGGGGAAGAGTAAAGGGAGAGGGAGAGGGAGAGAATCTCAAGCAGGCTCCACACACAGAATGCAGTAAGACATGGGGCTCGATCCCACCACTCAACCTACTGAACCACCCAAACGGAGCTCCCCTTAGTTTCATCCTTTTGCGGGTTTGTTTTTAAGACACTAGGGAAGGTTTTGAGTAGCTTTACTGTAGAAATAGCTTAGGCCTGTGTGTATGTATGTATGTATGTATGTTTATAAAAGAGAAAGAGAGAGAAGAGGGATCTCTAGAAGGTTAAGAGACTCTCTTTGATACTACCTAGGACTGCTATTCAGCCCTGAAATGCAAACTTACATTAGCTACACTTCTGCATAGGAGATTAAAGTAGGCATCAGTATAACAATTTATTAATATATATTGAGAAATGACTCTCACTAGAAGCAGATTATAACATATCCATGTATTATCTTCTATCATCAAGCCAAATGAAAAGGAAAATCATTATTTCAATTTGCTTTGGTGATTATTTAAGCAAAATGAATTCATATGCTATTTTTTAACTTGAGGGATTGTCTTTTCACAGCATATCTATATGAATGGGACTGAAGTACTGTACATGTATTTTTCATTTTCGTGGTGTGGTGTGGATGCTGGTTCCTGTGACTAAGTATGCAGATTCATGCATGTGTTTCTGGAAGTGTGTGTGTGTGTGCGCGCGTGTGTGTGTATGCATGCACGTCTATATAAATATATGCATATGTCTAGGTGTCTTTACTAAGTTTTATTTGTGGAGATTTCACTTCTTTTCACCTACCTTACAACAACTTGAGACTCATCCTAATCCTCTGTATATAGAGAATATAGCTGTTTCATTCCCATCATCATCCTCAAACATTTATGCAATGAATACCTACTATGTGCCTAGGGAGTATGGAAAACCAAGTCTATGATCTTACTTTACCTTTAATAACATTATGCCCTCCTAGGATGATTGTGTACATAATTGCACAGATAGGAAGAATGATCAAGATGAGTTAATGACTTGACTCTTGTCTAAGTGATTTAGACCAGGAATAAAACTATGCATAGCATCCATGACTTGTCACTCATCACCATACTATTACTCATTTTACATTTCATTCTTTTAGACGGCTCAAAGCACTTCCTAAGTAGTCATTTATTTGGTGCTTTAACAGATCCATGATTGAAGGTCTTTGACCCTGATTTGTAACTCAGGATAGCCCACTGACTTTTCAGTTAATATGATTCTCTGTGGATCTTGTCCTATTTTTGGATATCTTTTAGTCTCACTGTATATAGCAAGTCAATCAAGTAAGGTTTTTCTATACTGATTTTAGTTACAAAATTATAGCATATGAGAGCTGGAAAGCATCTTAGAGAATACCTTTTTGTCTGGTGTCCTTATTACCACTCGTATTATCATTCTTGATGATTTCAGTATTTAATATTCTCATGTCCTGGCAATTCACCTCTTCAGAAACTAGTCATTGTCATACCCTAGACATTATAAATTATTACATTTTATTTAAACTAATATGTCATTACATTTCCCTTTTGAGAGATGACAAAATATGAAAAAATACCTGCATCATCTCTTATCTTTTCAGTTTATCCCTTTGAAACCCCCATGCTTATAATTCTGTGACTCCCCCCATTAGAAACTCAAACCATTGTCCCTAATATCTTTTCAATGCTCTCACCTCCTTGTATTTTTATTTTCTTCCTTATCAGCTTAGAGGTCATGTCTTATCTTTATAATCATTTGTCTTTCAACTATCTTGTCCTCTTTTCATCTGTCCTACTTCCTGGAAAAGCCCCAACTCTGGTCAAAAACTATATCAGAATAAAATTTTCCAATTGTACACAAGCAGAGTAATGTATCTGGAGAAAAACTCAAACTATGATTTTTTATTTCTATTTAAGTTAGTCACTCAGTCATAGGTAGCCCTGAAAACCCGCAGACGTACTTCCTTCCCAGAAACAGTATTCTTCTAAAACTTGAACAACATAGAGGGGTAGAGTGGAATGAATACTCTTTATTGGGCATCCATAAACAATCGCATTTCATTCTTCCAAATTTATTAATAAAATATAGCCCCAAGGAGGAGTGAATAGATACTCAGAAAGAGCTATGAGTATTAAGCATTAAATTAGGGTAAAGGAACGTATACCAATGATTACCAATAATATTTCCTCATTAGGAAATAGAAGCAATTCCTCAAGAATATCCTTTTATCCTCCAACCAGCAGATCTTTCAATGTATTGCAATTTTGCCATCCTTCTTTACATAATTGAGGAACTCTTTGTGTTTCTAAAGCCAGTTTTTCCCTGAATTTCAAGTCTGCACACCTGTACAAAAATGTTTTAAAATTTCCTTCTCAGTTTTCCATAAATGATTTCCAGTCCTTGTTGGGTTATTCCCACCACCAAACATGATGCAGTATTACAATTAAAAAAACAAAACAAAACAACCTCATACCCTATTTTCCTTCAGCTACTGCCCCAATTATCTGGCCTCTGATAAAGAAAATCTTTGGAAAGATAGACTGTATTTTCTTTCTCTTTTCTCACCCTTTCTTAAGCCAACTTCAAGGCCTTCTTTCCCCATAATTCCACTGAAATTATTCTTATCTGGATCACCAATTATTTCCATGCCACCAGACCATTTAGTTAGATTTCAAACAGAAGGCGACTACTTTCTCCTTCTTTTTTTTCCTCTTTGTAAAAAACAGTTTTATTGAGGTATTGATATACAAAGAATCTTAATGTGTACAATTTGATGAGATTGGACATGTGTAAACATCTATGATACTATCACCACATCAAGATGATAAACGTAGCCAACATTTCCCAAAGTTACCTTGCATCTTTGTTTTTACTTGTTTGTTTCTTTGGCTGGTCTGTGGTAAGAGCCTTTAACATGAGCTCTACCCTCTTAACAAATTTTGAGGTGCACAATACTGCATTATTAACTATGAACATTAGGTTATACAGCAGATATCTGTAACTTATTTAGCATGACTGAACCTTTATACCTATTGAATCCCCCCATTTCCCCTACTCTCTAGCCTCTGAAAGCCACTACTGTTTTTGCTTCTATGAGTTTGACTATTTAATACTTCATGAATTAAATCATGCAGTATTTGTTCTTCTTTGACTAATGTAGTTGATTTAGCATAATGTCTCTAGGTTCATCCAAATAGTTGCAAGTGGCAGGGTTTCCTTCTTTTTGAACATTAGGTTATACAGCTTTTTTAAAGCTGATTAATATTCCATTGTATGTATATGCAATACTGTTTTATCTATTCATCTGTTGATGGATACTTGGGTTATTTTTATATCTTGGTTATCGTGAATAATGCCTCAGTGAACTTAGGAGTGCAGAAATCTCTTCAACATTCTTCTTTCAATTCTTTCGGATATATATTCAGAAGTGGGATGGCTGTATTATATAATAGTTTTATTTTTAATATTTTGAGGAACCCCCAAACTGTTTTCCATAGCTGCCACACTATTTTACTTTTCTCTAAAGAAGACTTAGAAATGGCCAACAGGTATATGAACATCTCAACATCTTTGATTATCAGGAATATGCAAATCAAAATTATAATAAGATCCCACCTTATACCTCTTAGGATGGCTATTATCAAAAAACCAAAAGATTTTAACTGGTGTTGGCAAGGATGTGAAGCAATTGGAATCCTCATACATTCCGTCCTTCATAAGCACTTTGCTTAACTTGAATCTCTCCACTCTTCTGGTTTCCTCTTTACCTCTTGACCATTCCCTTTTATATATTTCCCTCTCCTTCTCAACATGTTAATGTCGAAGTTTTCTTTATCTACATTCACTCTATAAGTGATTTCATCCAGTCCTATGGCTTGAAATACCATCTGTATACTGTCATATGTACACACACACACACACACACACACACACACACACACACACATTGTCTCCAGCTCCAACTTGTCTCCTGCTCATATATCCCATAGAATTCCATATATATATTCATTGAACCACACTTTAACCAGGTGTTTAGATCAAAGAACTTGGATTAATTTTTAGCTTTATTTTCACTCATACCATGTATCCAGTTGATTATTCAGAAATCCTGTTTTTCTCTACCTTCACAATTAATCCCACATCTGACTACATCTTAGCTATTCCACTGCAATTACCTAGTCAAAGATCACCTCTAACTTAAACTCCTCAATTGTCTCCTAGCTGGTTTCCATGCTTCTACTCACTTATACTGTGTTTTTCATATAGCAAATCAGATGTTGTTATTCCTCTGCTGAAATGTTCTAATGCCTTTCCATCTCAGAGTAAAATTTCTAATTTTCACTGTAGCCTACAATACCCTGAATGCTCTATCACCCTGTGTCCCCACTGACCTCATATCTTAACACCCTCCACTCACTTGCTTTCCTTCACTAAAGACACATACTCTCCTCTGTCTAGAAACTCTTCTCTGAGAAATTCACCATTTCTTTGAAATCTGTTCAAATGTTACCTTTCCTAACCACACAATATAAATTATAGCCTTCAAATCCTCAATCTTGATCCTCTTACCCTGTTTTATTCTCTATAGAACTCATAACCTCCTAACATATTATCTCTTTTTTCAGTCTCTCTCCACTATAATGTATGCTCCAAAGTTTGGATTTTCCTGTATGCTCCGCTCTATATTCATAGCAGCTAAAACAGTGCCTGGCAAATAGTAGGTGGTTAATATTTGTTGACTTGTTTAGTGACCAGCAGAATAAATATACAATTGCAAATTCCTTCTCAGGATTAGAGACAATATAGTATAGGCTAAGAGTACAAACTTGGGAGTTTATAGACCTGGTTCAAATTCTAGCTCTACTACTTTCTATCCTACCGTTTGGTTTGGGAAAGTAAGTTGAACTCTCTGAGTTGCTTTCTACCCAGTGAAGTAAAGGCATTAATATCTACTACACAATCTTACTTTTTTGGATGAAATAATCAAAAATAAACAAAATACCTACGTTTAAACAAAGCACATAATAGGCATTGAATAAAAGGTTGTTCTCCTTTCTCCTTTTTTTAGACTTTATTTATTTTTTTCTGTTCGTGCTTATCTTTTTTTTAACTTATAGTTTATTGTCAGGTTGGATTCCATATAACACCCAGTGCTCTTCCCCACAAGTGACCTCCACCATGACCATCACTCCCCTTCCCCTTTTCCCCTCCCCCTTCCGCCCTCAGTTTCTTTTTAGTATTGAAAAGTCTCTCGTGCTTTGTGTCCCTCCCTCTCCCTAACTCTTTTCCCTCCATCCCCTCCCCATGGTCCTCTGTTAGGTTTCTCCTGTTACACCTATGAGTGAAAACATGTGGTCTCTGTCCTTCTCTAACTGACTTATTTCGCTTAGCATGACACCCTCGAGGTCCATCCACTTTGGACACATAGCCAGATTTCATTCTTTCTCATTTCCATGTAGTATTCCATTGTATAGATAAACCACATCTTCCTGATCCATTCATCAGTTGATGGACATTTAGGCTCTTTCCATGATTTGGCTACTGTTGAAAGTGCCGCTATGAACATTGGGGTACATGTGCCCCTATACATCACCATTTCTGTATCCCTTGGGTAAATCCCCAGCAGTGCTATTGCTGGATCATAGGGGAGTTCTATTGATAGTTTTTTGAGGAACCTCCACACTGTTTTCCAGAGTGGCTGTACCAGTTTACATTCCCACCAATAGTGTAGGAGGGTACCCGTTTCTCCACATCCTTGCCAGCATCTATAGTCTCTTGAGTTGTTCATTTTAGC
>CM053570.1:64317241-64355994 GCA_028646485.1 Cryptoprocta ferox
TCCTTCTTCATCTTTTGTTACTGCCTTTACTTTAAAGTCCAGTTTGTCTGATATAAGTATGGCTACTCCGACTTTCTGTTGACTACCGGTCGCATGATAGATATTTTTCCATGCGCTTACTTTCAATCTGAAGGTGTCTTCAGGTCTCAAATGAGTCTCTTGTAGACAGCATATGGATGGATTTTGTTTTTTTATGCATCTGCTACCCTGTGTCGTTTGATTGGGGCCTTCAGTCCATTTACTTTCAGTGTTATTATTGAAAAATGTAGGTTTGGGTTCATTGTGTTTTATGTAGAGTCCATGTTTATAGAGGTGTCTCTGGTACGTTGTATTCCTTGCAACATTTTCCTCATAGAGTCCCTCTTAGGATTTCTTGTAGGGCTGGTTTGTTAGTGATGAATTCTCTCAATTTTTGTTTATTTGGGAACACCTTTATCTGGTCTTCTATTTTAAATGACAGGCTCGCTGGATAAAGGATTCTTGGCTGCATATTTTTCCTGTTCATCGCATTGAAGGTTTCCTGCCATTCCTTTCTGGCCTGTCATGTTTCGTTAGATAGGTCTGTAACCACTCTGAGAGGTTTCCCTTTGTATGTTAGGGCCCTTTATTCCCTAGCTACTTTCAGAATTCTCTCTTCGTCTTTATATTTTGCCAGTTTCACTAGGATATGTCGTGCCAAAGGTTGATTCAAGTTATGTCTTAAGGGGGTTCTTTGCGCCTCTTGGATTTCAATGTCTATTTCTTTCCCCATATTTGGGAAGTTTTCAGCTATAGTTTGATCCAGCACCCCTTCAGGACCTTTTTCTCTTTCTTCATCTTCAGGAATTCCTATGATACAGATATTGTTCCTTTTGATTGTATCACTCAGGTCTCGAATTGTCTTTTTGTGCTCCTGTATCAATTTCTCTCTCTTGTTCTCGGCTTCCTCTTTTGCTATAACTGTGTCTTCTAATTCACTTATTTTCCTCTCTGCCTCTTCAATCCGTGCCGTGCCCACCTCCATTTTATTATGCACCTCATTTATAGCCTTTTTTAACTCATCACAGCTCTTTTGAAGGTCCCTAGTCTGTGTATCAATAGCTTCTTTGATTTTTTCTCAAGTCCAGCAATTAATTTTATGACAGTTGTTCTAAATTCTTGTTCAGTTATGTTGCTTAAATCTGTTTTGAGCAGTTCTGTGACTGTGACTTCTTCCTGGAGTTTCTTTAGAGGAGATTTCTTTCGTTTCATCATTTTGGCTAGCTTTCTTTCTCTTGCCAGTTTTAAAAGCTTGTTATGCACTGGGCACCTATTAGTATTGCTATATTAAAGGAGGCTCATTGACTGTCCAGGGCCTGTTGTTTCAAAAAGTGTTCTTTTAATGGTGTCTCTCAGATTCTCTTGTTGTGCCTTTGATTATTTTACTTCCATGGTCAGTGATATTTGGGACTCTCAACCATGTGTAGTTTGGCTTGTTTCTTGAAGTAGCCCTTAAAAGGAAAACAGACTAACATACAGGGAACAAAAGCATGCAAACGCATGGAGAAATCAAACAAACAAGCAAACCAAAAGGGGAAAGGAAGTAAAGAAAAGGAAAGCAAAGGACAGAAAAGAAAGAAGAAAAAGAAAACAAAAACAAAAACAAAACCAAAAACAAGGGGGAGACAGAGACAGCAAAAGACTGTGGACAGTCTAAAAGCATATAACCAGCCAAGAGGAGAGATAATAATAAGGTAAGGGAAATATATCTGGATGGCAGCAGAAAAGAAGGAGAAGCAAAGAAAAAAGACAACTCCCCTATGCGGATGGGCGGGGTTTGGTGTCAGGTCAGGTCTCGGGGGCTGCTCTCAGAGGCCCCGCCTTGATGGTTGCGGGGAGAAGAATGGCGGCATTTCAAGCCCTGCTCGAACCAAGCGTTGCAAGCCGCTCTTGTGAGTCCGATCTCCCTGTGCCGCAGGCGAGCCAAACTATTTTCCAAACTCCGCCTCACTTCCAAATCCTAGTCCATGCAGTTCAACACTGCCACTGGAAATGAGTTACGCTCCCGCTGGTGGCTGGACTCCCAGTCCGGCTTGCACTGGAAGCGGCTCCACCACCGCCGCTGCCGCCGAAGGCTTTTGCGCCGTTGCCGCCGCCTTTTGTGGCACCATCGCCTTTAGCGGGGCTTGTGCTGGAGGCGGGCCACCTTTCGCGGGGCTGCCTTTCGCGATGCCGCTTGGAACGGATGCCGCTGCCGCTGTGCCCAAGGAAGAATTTGCCAGCCAGATGGGATGGATTTCTCTCCCCGCACCCAGCAGTTATATATGGGGAAACAGTGTGTCTCTCCGTCCCGGGGCGAGTTTTTCCTCCTTTTTTAGAGATGGTTCTATGAGCGTTTTCTCTTTTTCTCTTCCCCTTGTCTCTCCGGGGCACAGCGCACTCTCCCTGTGTTGGGCTGGGGCTCCGTCCCCCTGCACCTCCGGGACCTGCCTGTCCTCCAGTTTCCCAGATCACAATCACTCACTCAGGCATCTTTGAGGTTGTCTTCTTTCTGGCATCTGTTTCTTCTTTTCCCCCACTTGCAAATCAGAGTATTATCCCTTCAGTCCTTCTCAGTTCAATCGATGCGGGCGGGCGCAGATTACAGAGCTCCCTACTTCTCTGCAATCTTGCCCTCTCTCCTCTCCTTCTGTCTTAAGATTTATTTTTACTCTTCCTATCTTATTGGCCCTTGGGTGGTTTATCAGACTACTCTGTCCAAATCTGATGTTGCTTCTATCCTACTTGAACTCCATCACTCCTTGGTGCTGCAGTTATAACATTCAGGATGCTCACATTGATTTTCAAACCTTCCACAATGAATTTGGATGATTTTTCAAATACTACCTTCTATTAATTTTTTCTCTGTACCTTATGCTTCACTTACCCTTATTGTTCAGGGAACACAGGTTATAAGGTCCTACCTCCACATCTTTATATATTTTGCTTGTCTCTGCTCACAATATCCTTTTGCAATATCTCTCTTGTTAAAATTCTGCCCATTTTTCAACTCCTGGCCAAAATATCAAATTCCTAGGCATCTTTTACTTCAATTAATTAGTCACTCTTTCTCCCTTTCCTGTAGAATGTTACTGGTTCATAAGACTTCTGGTCTGATATCATCTTCTCAAGGAAACCTTCCTGACTTATGCCCTCTTTCCTCTCCCACTCTCATTTTTCACAAGGTACACATCTGATTCTCATGCCCTACTTCTTCTGCCTAGCATTTACCACAGTGAGGGGTATTATTTGCTTATGTGTCTGTCCCCCTCTTAGATTATAACTTTCTTGAAGACAGGGTCAATGCCTTATCCACACTCTGAATCCCCAAGACTTCATGTGGTTCCTGGGAGATAGTTGATACTCAGAGTGTATTAATGAATGAACAAAGTATCTCTGTGTCTTCTAATCTGGATTTGGAAATTTGGAACTATTTCATGGTTGTCTCTATATGTTTTATTCATCCTCTATCATAGTAGCTGGAACATAGGGAAGAAATATATTTTAGTTACTAAGATATGTTCTCTAGAATCTGACATCTTCAGTTCAGTTCAGTTCAAGTCCCTGCTGTACTACTTACCAGCTATATGATTTTTACGTACCATCTCTATACCTCGGTTTACTTATCTCTAATACAGAAAAGAGAGGTTATTGTTATGAGGATTAAATACATTGGTTATTATATACCATTTTGCCCAGTATCTGGCCTATAGGATGTCAACAAATGGTTATTTTTGTAACGCAGTTTGGAATTTATCACTCAGAAGAGTTATATGAGTATTAACTATATATCAAGAGTATACTATGAAGTAAGAATATGGAGATGTATACCACATATCCGAAAATCTTAAAGAGTTCAAGTGCAGAGCAATGTATTAGTTCGAGTTTCCTGATAAGCAGATGCCAAGAAAGGATTGAAAATATTAGAATTCTATTAGGGTAAATGCCAGTGAAAGAAAATGGGGAGAGAGACAAAGAGATTTGCAAGCTATTGAAATTGCAATGTGAGTCTGACCCCAAGCAAAGGAGGGAGGGAAGTTTGGGTGAAAAGTTCAGCAAGGTAACTGGGGAGTCCTTGAGCCAAAATCACCTGTCAGAGGAGTCTCATGTCTTCCAAGAATGGGTTTGCCTTAGTGTATTCCTGTCATGCTCAGACATTGGGTCTTTGATTGGCAGCAACCTGTGAGAAACGTGGCTTTGGAACAAATGAAACAAAGGTTTGTAGAGTACAGCAGCTAGAGTCCTAAGTCAATTATGTTTCCCTGTAGTTGGAGGCTTGTAAGGTACATTCTCATGGCTGCTATAGGAAAATGCATGAATAATATATAATATACATGTTGCAGATTTGGGGATGGGCACAGAGGAAAAGGTGACCATCTCCCTGGAATATACACAGACGTGCTGAAAAAATCAGATACTTCAAGGACATAGAGCCAGCTATGATCACAGCCATTGACCTTACTTACTGAATCAGCATATAAAGAAGGAACAAGTCAGCTGAAGAAGGATGATGGTCAGTGGAATGACTATCACATTGTAGCTCCTACACTTCTAATAGTTAGAAGAAACATATGTGAGTTCTGCTCCCACATCACTTATTTCCAGAGTTTATTTCTAGACATATTCTTGCAGAAAAAAAAAAATCTTTTTAAAATGTTCATCTGTTTCCACTCTAAACTCATTTAGAACTGGAGTGTTTTGGTTGGATCCCAAAATCACTTGAAATATGGGCTGTGATCAAGCCTTGTACTGGAGTATGCTGATGACTCTAGGTGGTGTGTAACCCACACAAATGGAATCAATATTCAGACCCTTTACCAGGACCACCCACTGTAGGCACCGGAACAGTAATTCCAAAGATAACCTGGTTCCTGCTCTTCAAAGAACACTTGAAGTGTTCTGGGACTTTACAAAAACAGAATAGCAATCAGTGAGGAAGCATGCATTTCAGATTTTATATGATAGATTGTTACAAGAATGGCCTCCAATGAAACACAGTGCCCTGAGTTCATGCCCTTTTGCACTGTGATAATGACAGTCTTTCAATCAAGAGGTAGATTCTGTTTCTTTATCCTTTCAGTCTAAATTGGCCTTATGACTTGCTTTGACCAGTAGAATGGGCCGAAAAAAATTCTGTGATTCCTGAAGCTAGGCACTAAGGGCCCTTGCCATTCTGCTTTGACACTATTAGAATGTTTTTGTCATTGTGTGAAGAAGTCATCTGCTAGAGAATGAGAGACCACCTGAAGAAGAACTGAGATATCGCTTTAGATGACAGTCAACCAACTGCCAGATACGTGCACGAGACCATCTTAGGTCAGCCGTAGTTGGCCATTAGATGACTGCAAATACTTACGGGGTCCTTGAGAGACCAGCAGAACTGCCCTGCAGAGTCCAGCCCTAATAGCTTATGGACACAATTGTGAGAAAATAAATGATTGCTGTTTTAACCCATGAAGTTTTGGAACAATTTGTTATGTAGCAATAGATAACTGCTGTTAAAGAATTAACTGCTTAAGTTTAATATTAACAATTTTGAGACAGGTTAGTTTAGTGGAAAGGGGTTGGCGTTTGTCTTTGCAAATTTGGCTCTGGTCATCTGAATATACCACCTAACTTCTTCAAGCCTTAGTCTTCTCATCTGCAGAACAGGAAAAGCAGTTTGTTTGTTTGTATTATTTATTTTGAGAGAGAGAGAGAGAGAGGGGACACGCGAGCGCACACACACACACACACACACACACACGTGACTGGGGGAGGGGCAGTGAGAGGGAGAGAAAGAGAATCCCAAGTAGACTCTGCATTGATAGCACAGAACCCAGTGCAGGGTTTGGACTCATAAACTGTGAGATATGACCTCGTCTGAAATCAAGAGTCAGATGCTTAACAGACTGAGCTACTCAGGTGCCCCAGGAAAAGCTGCTATCTTTATAGGTTTTAGTGGAAGGACTGAATGGCCAAAAAATAGTAATGCACATGGTGACTAGCATGGAATTACTCAATAAATGTGAACTTAAACCCCCTATCCTCCTTCAGCCTTATACATAGTGGGTGCTTCATAAATATATGTATAATTTAGTTGAATCGTGCTCTCTGATTGATCTTACTCAGAAGATTACCATCTTATTTGATAAACTTAATAGCAGTGATTTACACACACACACAAGCACATGTTTACTTATCAAACAAGGATTTTGTAGGATATAGATAAACATGTTTTCCTGAGCTTATTAGATGGATGTTGGGGATAAAGAAGAAGAAATATATTAATAAAAAGAAAGTATGTGACCAGATGAGTACTTAATGGGTATGAGATTTCCTTTTGGGGTGATGAAATGTTTTAGAATTAGATAGAAGCAGTGGTTGCAAAACATTGTAAATATACTTAATTGTTCACTTTAAAATTGTTAATTTAGTTATGTGAATCTCACTTCAAGAAAAAAAAAACGTACGTGGCTCTATGGCAAGGATGATCTGGGTTGGAACTGAAACTGTGAGAAGTGAAATAGACAAATATAAGGCCCTATAGGGGATGGAAAAAGACTGGTGAAATCAGTTTAGCAAGGGATAATTCAGTTGTTATATGGATCAAGGGGGCCATGGGGCAGGATATAACCAGCTCTTTGGCTGGCCAGTCAATCTCTGAGTTAGGTTTATGTTCTGCTGCGACTGTGCTGTTTTTTCTCCATACAAATGTGACACTGACCATTGCTTTAGTACTTTTTCTCATGTGGTTTCACTAGTCTAGAATACCACCTGGCTTCCCCAAGACAAAAACTTATATGCAAACACTGCCTTTTAATTTAGGAGGGAGGCAGCATCAGAACCAAGAGTGAGAGAAAAAGGGAATTAATATAGAGAAAGAGGTAGAATATATGAGCAATGCCATTTCGGGCTGGCCACAGCTTTGCAACAAACAAAGCTTAGTTGCTTAGTCTCTCTCCTTTCCCATTAGTGAAAATGTGCCCTATTGAGCATCACTTCCTCCATACTTCCAGGTTGTGAGACAAAGCCCCCAGTGGCTGCTGGGGGAACAAATTTCAAGATGGCAGCAGCAGATGCATCTGCAGAGTGAGTCACAGGGTACAGAATGAATCACCAAGGAGGTGGGTAGTATGCAAGCCAGCAGTACCCATGCTGGCCCACCTATAGCCTCATGGGCCTGGGTAGGTGAGGCCAGTGTGAGTGTGTGGGTACCAAGCAGGTCCTATAGTGCCTTGTACCTCAGCAACAACAGGGAAGCCTTGGCTGTAGGAGGCAAGAGTTTCATGCTGCAAGATATGAGGCCAGACTCTGTTGGGTTATTCCTATAACATAAAAATCTAGTGCTACAACTGCCACAGGCCTACCTGGGTGAGTAGGTAGAGTACCAAGGCAACATCACTACTATGATAAAGGTGGTAAAGGAGCTCAATAAGTCTTACTCCAATGAAAATAAAATGCTCTTCTGTAAATTCCAGGACTGTGGTTGGTGCTAGGTGATCTTCATATATAGCCTTATTATTCAAGGAATAAACATGGCTAAGAAAATCTGAGGAAGTGAGTAACTTGGTTGGGTATTCTCATCTGGATTGCATCTCTAATTGCTATCTCCCAGATCATAGCAATTTGATGTTATCTTATAAACACTGAATATACCCTAACACCCAGCAATTCTACTTCGATGTAAATATCCAAAATAAACTTTTAAAGCATATACCAGGATAAGATTGATCACAGAAACCCTGGTCATATTGGTAAAAATCTAGAATTTGTTTTAAAGATAAATGAGCAGAGTAAAATAAGGCCATGCACAGATAACAGTGTCTCACAAAGTATAGATTATCATTATCATTAATTTAATTCTATATACTCATATTTGCTAAAACAATTATTTTTCTTTATGTTCTGTATCTCAGCTGCATCACAATATAGAACACTTGGAATTCCAAGAATACAATTATTTATTTACCACCTTTGTACATAATGTTTCCTTGGTCTGCTGTGTTCTTTCTATAGCCCCTCTCATCCTCTAGGCTTCTGCCTGAGTAAATATCCCTTCTTTGGGAAAGAGCAGGAAAACATCTGTCAAAACCAAGACCTAGACAATTTTCCAGTCTTGTCTATTCATGAGGCCATCCCTCTGGGAGTAATGATATGGTGATGATATCATTGATCTAGGACAGGTTTGTTGATACCCTCAATCATGTGGTAGCTAGAATAGAATTGTGGACATTATGATGAGCTTCCTAGAAAAGGGGACATGTTTTGTTATTTTGAAAACTGGAAATAAGAATGATCAAGAATATGAAGAAAGTGTGAGCAAAAATAAGAAAGAAGAAAAGCATAAAATATAATCCAGGAAGAATGAAAGAGGTCCATTTTATGTCATGTAGGTATATTAGTAGGAGCTAGAGGCTGATAAATCCAACATACTGATCTGGAGCTAAACTTTGAAAGGTCTTAAGCATCTTGATAAGGAACCTCTACTTTATGTTGGTAACAGTGTGAAATCACTGAATGACTTTAGGCAGAAAGAATATCATCAAAGCTCTTTTTTGGAAAACTATTTGACAATGGTGTATGGAAAAGATTGGCTCAGAAACATTCAGAACCTCTACAAGGAGCCATCATATACACATGGGGTGTGGGTTCTCAGAGCGTTTTGAAGGCCAAACCATCCTGGAAGGTCTGTTATTGTGTTTCTGAAACAAGAAATGAAACTTGGTCCAAAGTAGGAAAAAGAAAAGAGTTATGAGGTCAAAAGCCATGAGGATTATCAGTGAGTCATGATGCAGAATAGTTAGCAAGTCAGTGAAAGAGGTCATTCAAGATTCTGAGTGTAGCAAAGGTTTAGGACTCCTGCTTCCCTGTGATTATGAAGTAGGTGACCATGCCTAAAAGCAGAACAGAGCTATGAAAGGCCAGGTTGGAAACTGCATGAGGTTGACCTCTTTGGAAGTGAGAGTAATGGTTTGACAGGACTTATATAGAATATAAAGAGGACTGGGGGCTATGGACTGATTAAACCTGTGGACTTAAAGACTTTGGGAGTTCAACTTATTTTGGATTTACCACTTTACCTCTTTCAGGTCTGTAACCTATACCATACAAAGGTTTCTTCAGAGAAATTGGATAAATACCGAGTAGCATACTGGAGATCTGGTAGAATTGGCTACAAAGTAGTATCAAGATAGCTGTGCAACCAAGTTAGACCACTAAATTACTCTGGGAAGATAAACAGACTTTCAAGTACCCGACTTGTCTGAGTACCACCATGGAGCTCTTGGCTCCCTATAAAACATTAACATGACAAATTAGAGTTTTGATAATGCCAGATATATCAGCATTCATTTGTTTAATTAAACAATCAAGGCTGCTCTTAGTGTGGGTCATTTCAAAAAATGTTAAAAATAAAATTAAACATGTAATTAAGCTGACAAAAGATAAAGACCCTAATGCTCCAAGTTGAAGGCAGTTAATTTATATGGATCTGAGTCCCTGAAGGCACTACAGTTTATTAAAGTTACCAAGGCAGAGATGTGATAAAATATTTTATGCAGTTCTTTAAAGACCAAATTGCTCTCTGACACTTTTAAAGTCCACAAGATGCAGTCAGTTAGGATGCCTTGTTAGCTAACTGTGGTTTCTCTTTCTGAAATGGTCCAGAACCTAAAGCTGGGCCCCCCTTCTTTTTTTCTTATGACTAAAAGCATCCATATACTATCCATGGTTGGTCATGTAATCAGAAATTCACAGATGGATGGGCCCCAGGAGTTTATTATTACTAACAATAATGAATTGAAAGGATCTGTGCTCAGTGTACCATTATTGGACATGACTCAACCATGTATCTCATTCTTCCTTCCCTTTCTCCCTTTTTTTCTTCCTCCCTTCCTCTTTTGTTTCTTTCCTACCTTTTTTCTTTTTTCTTCCTTCCAGCATTCCCTTCCTCCACTCTTCCTTCCCCTTTTCCCTTTCTGCTTTGTTCCTCCCTGTTATCATTTGCTCCGTCTCTTCTTATCATATTCTCAAGATTATACTATTCATTAAATTATCTTTCAGTTTTGGAATTCACAATTTAATGCCAGTTCCCTAGTTGATGGAACAACTCTCCAAAGCTGACATTCAGTCTCCACTTATATTCTAGCCATAGCCACTTATAAGGATGCTCAGTCTCTCTTTGAAAAAAAAATGTGCCTCTAAAAATGTCTTCCATAAAGTAAATTCAAATTTGTCTCCCTATGCTTCCTCATTGAATCATTGATTCTTTCCTCATACACTCTTCTTTGCTACTTCCAATACTTCTTTGCTACTTCCTTCTTTCTGAATCTAGAAAGTCTTTTACTGTCCTATCCATGTACCATGTCAATTTCTTCCATCATGCCTCTGCTCTAGAAATTCTTCCCTCTTTCTAAATTCTTAAGTATTATCTACCTATTGACTGATCTACCCCTCACTCAACTCTGTTAATACTTCTGTTTATTATTTATCTAATGTACATGTCATTGACTGGAATGTTTCAAGAGTATACATTATACATTGTTCTACCTAGGAGCTATTTTGAAGTATCTTACTAATGATTGTTTATGGAGAGGCAGGAATAGTAAAGAGTCCAGACCTGACACTAGACCCCAAACAGTGGGGAGCTAAGCAAGTTTCATGTGCTGAGAAGGTCTCAAGTTTTTTTAAAATCACATGCAGTTTAATAATCACCTGTGCACAAGGAAAATGAAACCTGTGGAGTGTCCCAAAGGTGAGTTGAGTACAGTGACTAGAGATAAAAGTTTATGATATTCCAGAATTGAAGCAAGCAGACATAATTTTGGGTGGCCTATCAGTAGACAGCAAATGACAAAATGAATTCCAGGAAAGTTGGGTCACATTCCAGAATTTATATGATGTGGCAGACTGGGTGGGACATGAATAAAAGGCAAAGCAGTCCTTAGGAAGATAAGATTACAAAGTAGGTCGTCAGAACTAGAACTCTTGACCTCCCTCAGCAGTTTGTCTACACTGTTGTCACTTACCATACTCGAAGATTATAGTTGTCTCTGTGTCTCATTGTCTCCTTCTTGGGATAAAAAGCTCTTCTGAAGGCAGAGCCTGGGCCTCATTCATTTTATATCACAGCAGCACCAAAATCTTTGTCTTGGGCCACTGGGTGATAAGAGCTTTAATGAATTCCTTCTTAACACACTTGAGAGGTATGCTTCCATGTAATACTTGGTGCCCCACAGCTGAGGTATCTGAGTTGGTTGTTTCCCTTTGAATGTCCAGGACCTTTACCCCACTACTCTAACCTAAATTCCCTTCGTCTAGCTTCCTACTTGGTCTCTCCACCTGCATAAGTACATTCTCCCAAATGTAGGTACAGTCAGTATGTTGCTAGAACTATCTTCCTGAGTAATTTTATCATCCTAAAATATATCCCTTGGTACCCTGACACTCACATGACCTATAAAAGTCAATATAAATCCTTCACTCTAGTCAATATAAATCCTTCACTCTAGCTTTCAAAGTTCTACAAAAAATTATTCTAACCTACCTTCACAGTCTTATTTCCTAAATCTCCACAAACTAGACTTGATACTAGTTTCCAAATGTACATAAATCATGCCCCCCTCCCAACTTTCCCAGCTCTGTACTTTTGTTTAGGCTGGCCTATAGACCCACAATATCCTGTTATGTCCCTTTTATTTATATTCATTTTATTTTTTAAAGCCCATATCAAATGCTATTCTCTCCATCAAACCTTTCCTGATTTTTAAACCCGGTAGGCTCTTCTTCCTCTGGCCTTCTTTAAGGCTTTATTCCATATTTAAAAAATATCCTACATTTTTAATTGAATCACAGTTATAATGTGTGATTTTCATTCATTCATGCATTCATTCACTCAATAGACATGAGTATTAAACATGAGTACCTGCTTTTTGGCCAGGCTCTTTACAAGTTGAACAAGATTGGGAAGGCCTTGCCATTGAAAGGCTCATACACCAATGGAGGAGATACAATATTTTTAAATATGCACTAAAACTATAATGTGTTAGCCCTAAAAAAGGTATGATCAGAATTTTATGGAAGCAGAGGGGAAGGATTAAGAACTTTAATTAATTGGAAGTTCAAGGTATCTATTATAGATTAGGCAACATTTGAACTGTGACCAAAGAATGAGTAAGGATTTGCCAAAATCAGAAAAGACTAGTGGCTCAATAGATTTTACCACATTATAATATCAGTGAGAAGGGAAAATATCTTATTCATCTTATTCTCTTTCACTCTGCCTTTCACATAATCAGTGATCAAATAAATATTTATTGAATGAGCAAATGAATGAATATATGAAGAATGCTTTCTCTAAAAGCTAGCCTGATGAAGCATACACTAAAATAATTCAGAGAGTTACCTGAGCGACTGCCTACTGTGAGAGGTCCAATCTATTAGTTGCTGAGGAGCTATATTAAAAATGCAGACATTATAAAATATAACTATACATAAACATTTCTTTTTATTTGGGTTATCTCAAAAGAAAATTACTTGATATGGAATCCCTAGAAAGAAGGATAAGTTTGAGAATTGATACATATTACTGAATTGCTTTCCAAAACGGTATATCGAGCAAAAGAACAAAGTAAGTCATAGTTGTTGACTGCCTATTTTGTGTCAGTTGCTGTGCTATCAACTTTTATATGTATTATCATACTGAAATCTCACAACAATATTGAGAACTAATTAGTTCTCTTTTACAAAGGAGAAACCCAAAATTCAGACCAGTTAAGGGACCTGCATTAGATCTCACAAGTAAATGAAGGAGTCATGACTCAAACACATAAAACATGTCAAGGCCCAAACTTTATCTAAATGCTATACACAATTCAAGGATAAGCTTATGACATTGTTTTGGCTGGAATGGTAGATATGTCTTGGAATTCATGAAAGATAAACTTGAAGGAAGCCCAGTTGAATGAAAATATGAATACTAAGTTGAGGGATTTATTTTTGTTCTCACAGGCAAGAACAAGTAAATATCACCCTTGATTCTTTGCAAATATGAAACATTCATTCATTTGTTCATTTATTCATGTATCAAACATTTACTGAGTATGCCTATGATCATGTGACTTACATATACGCTGGAATTTATACATGCAAGTATGTGATGTCCCTTTTAAGGTATCTCTAGAAATTCATGGCAAATGTTTTGGGAAGGACTGAAATACTAGGCAGAAAATGAGATATGTTATAACAGTAAATAATAATAATGTTATGATACTCATTAATAAGTAGCCAATATTTATTGATTGCATACAGTTTATTGACCATAATGCTAAGTGCTTAACATATATTGTCTCAATCTTCAAAATCCTTTGAGAAATGTACCATTATTCCTATTGCCAAGGTGAGGAAAAATAAAGTTCAAGTAGATTAAATAACTATCCAAGGTCAAAAAGCTACTAAGACTGTACTTGTTGACTAGCTAAGTAATTTTGTCTTCATTTTGCAGAGAGGAAAATAAGCCTCAAAGGGGAAAAATATTGAAATTTTCTCAAGACTATACAATTAGTAGTAGTTTTCAAGTGATTCCTTCCCAAGAAGCAGGATCCTGGGAGGGACTAATACTCTGGGTAGGGAGCAATCTCTTAGAATCTGTAGTTGAATCAGTATAGTATGTCACTTCCTGGGAGGTAGACTGCAGTGTGGGGAACTAAAAGGAGAAATTAAGAGCTAGAGTCCTGGGTAAGATATGGAGTTGAAAAGTCAAGTAGAACAGCTAAAGGATTGCTTATTCTGAAGGGCCAGGCAGAGCAAGGTCCAGAGATGGTGATTAGAAAGTCTGGAGGTGTTGATATTAGTGATGATGGTCTCAGCCAAATCAGCACTTTTCAACCTTCAGTACACATACAAATCACCTGGGGAATCTCATTAAAATACAGATCCTTATTTAGTAGTTTGATGATGAGACCCAAGATACTACATTTCCAGCAGGCTCTAAGGTGATGCCAGTGTTGCTGGTTTATGAACACTGAGTATCAAAGAGCTAAAACATACTGAATTTACTACATATAAAGAACTCCTCTGTGAACTTGTTATGTGTTAGTTCATTGAATTACCTACCTTAATAACCCTTTGAAGTAAGTAATATTTATCCTTTCTTTTGAAAACAAGAAAAGTTAAGAAGCACAAAAAAGACTAAATGTCTTGCCAAATTGAGCAGTGGTCAAATTAGGATGCCAAATTAGTCTGACTCTAGAACCCACTATGATCATAACTATTATGTCTTATTGTCATATAAGAACAAAAGTTAATGACAAATCCTATAAAAAGTTCAGTCCATTATCTCTTGATGATACTAGAAACAGACTTCATCCCATACTCAGCAGGGATCCACTGACTGCCTGCAATGTACCTGACACAAAGGCTATAATGATGAACAATACCAGAAATGGTCCCTGCTCGCATGGAATGTGTATTATGGTAGAAGGAAAATATATATCATAGAGAATAACTATTGAATATTTACTATATGCTAGACACTGTTCTAAGCACTTTACATGTAATCATCACAAAAGCCCTATAAAACAGGTACTAGGAGTGATAGGGAAACTCAGCAATAGAGAAGTGAGTAACTTCTACAGAAGTTAAATAGCAGAACTAGGAAGTAAATCTAGGTATCTGGTTTCAGATTCTGTATTTATTACTACTATGTTCCATGCCTCTGTAAATAAGTGAATATAGAGTAAGATAAGAGCTATGAGGAAGACAAACAGGATGCTAACATAGAGAAAGATAGGAGACTTCTAGATTAAGTGGTTAAAGAATGCCTCTCTGAGGCCTAGGACATTTTACCTAAGACCTGAAAGTTGAGAAGGAGCCTGTCATACAAAGAGTCAAAAGAACATATGGCCTGAGGAAACAGACTTTTCAAAGGCTTTTCAAAAGACTTTCCCTGGGATGGGAAAGAACATAAAATGTTTAAATAATTGAAATAAACCAGTATGGCTGTAGACTAGAGAGTAACATGCAAAAAGAAAGAAAAGGAAAGAAAAAGTAGCATGAGATTAACCTGAAGAGGTAGTCAGAATCCAGAGCCTTGAAGACCATGATAAGGAGAGTTGGATTTTATCATAAGTATAATAGGAAGCCATTGGAGAATTTTAAGCAAGGAGTTAACATGATTGCATTTATCTCAAAAAAGAGAATTCTGGTTGTTAGGTTGTTAGGTGGATAATAGATCAGAGAGTGCATGACAAGAAGAAAAAAGATCCCTTAGTAGTCCGGATAGAGATGGTAGTGGCTTGGATAGTGTTGGTGGGAAGAGTTGAAGATAAATGATTTAGTGATAGACTCAACTGGTAATGCGCCTTGAGGAATAACGAGGAAAAAGAAATATAGGGAACTCTTACAGGAAGCCAGTGATCTAAGGTAGTTGGTCAGAAAATAGAGATGCCACTCCAAGAGTCTCTGGCTGAAGAAGGCCAATATGCTGCCTGGTTTCTCCATGGGAATATCAGCTGCCACATGGGAATGAGGGGGGTATCACACCATATCAAAACTGGTTCATTTGCTGCTTCAGGCTTCATGGAGTTAACAGCCAAGTCAATTTTAATATTGTGGAACCAGGATGTTTCTTGTAGTTCTGCAGAGGAGCAACACAATCTGTAGGTTTTTTTTGTATGCTTATTATGAATAGCTGAGATTGTCTAGGATAGAGAAGGAATTTAAACATCTCACATGACTGTGATGTAACCTAAATGTCTTTTTTTAGTCTTCATATCTATTCATATAATGTTGATCAAAGAGAATAGTTTGAGGCAAAGGGGAGCTAACAATTTACCATCACATCTGGAAAAACAAACAAAAACCACAAAAACAGTATTTTTTTTACTTCATTTCAATGGAGGTGCTATGGAATTATCTAAAACACTTGTTAAAAAGTCTTCTCCTTGTAATAACTGCACACCAAAAGAACAATAATCTGATTTAAAAAATGGGCAGAGGACTGAATAGACATTTCTCTAAAGAAGACTTACATGAAAACAGACAACAGACATATGAAAATATGCTCAGTATCACTTATCATCAGGGAAATGCAAATGAAAACCACAATGAGATACCACTTAATACTTATCAGAATGGCTAACAACAAAAACACAAGAAATAACAAGTGTTGGCAAGGATATGGAGAAAAAGGAACCCTCTTGTACTATTGGTGGGAATGCAAACTGGTATAGCCACTGTGAAAGCAGTACAAAGTATCCTCAAAAAATTAAAAATAGGGGTGCCTGGGTGGCAGTTGGTTAAGCATCCAACTTCTACTCGGGTCATGATCTCATCATTCATGAGTTCAAGCCCCGCATCAGGCTCTGTGCTGACAGCTCGGAGCCTGGAGCCTCCTTCAGATTCTGTGTCTCCCTTTCTCTCTGTCCTCTCTAGCTTACTCTCTCTCTCTCTCTCTCTCTCTCTCTCTCTCTCTCTCTCTCTCTCAAAAATAAAGCAAAATTAAAAAATTAAAAATAGAACTACTCTATGTTCCAGCAATTGTACTATGGGGTATTTACCCAAAGAAAATGAAAACACTAATTCAAAAAGATATATACATCCCTATGTTTATTACAGCACTATTTATAATAACCAAGATTTGAAAGTAACCCACATACCTATCCATAGATGAATGGTTAAAGATCATGTGGTAAATATGTGCAATGGAATAATGCTCAGCCATAAAAAGAATGAAATCTTGACAATTGCAACAACATGGATGTACCTATACAGTATCATGCTAAATGAAATAAGTCCATCAGAGAAAGACAAATACCATATGGAATATAAGAAACAAAACAAATGAACAAAGGAAAAAAGACAAACAAACAAACAAAAAGCAGACTCTTGAAACCAGACAAACTGATGGTTTCCAAAGGGGAGGGAGGGAAGAGATGAAATAGATAAAGAGAATTAAGAGTATAGTTATCTTAGTAATTATTGAGAAATGTATAGAATTTTTGAATTATTATATTTTACACCTGAAATTAATATAACACTGGATGTTAATTATACTTGAATTTAAAAAAACAAATAAAGTTATCTCCTTGGAGTCCTCAGATTTGGGTTTGAAACTTTGCTTTATCACACATTTTCTGGGTAATCACTTTATCTATCTGAGCCTCAGTTTTCTCATCTGCAAACCATGACTTAAAAGCACAATTGACAAGTGGTTGTAACAGTTAAAAGATAGTTTATGCCAAGTACCATCCCATAGTGGACACTCAACAAATACCAGCGGTATTGAAAGAAACATTGTTCCATAAATACTAGGTACAGAATCTGGCCCATTGTAATCACTGGGACTTGGATTTCTCTGATTGTCTCACATATAGGAACACTAAGGGGCTGATCTTCCAAATCTAAGAAAGTCTCAAGAAACTTAGGAAATCATAACTATGTTAACCCTGACCTGAATGAAATTCATTCACCAACCAGTTAACCTTAAATGAAATCTAATTCTTTTGTGTTTCAATAGATCTTAGGCTGAATATTGAGGAATATCGTTCAATTACTTTCTAATGATTTATTTTTTTTACTTACTTATTTATTTTTTTTAATAGTTTATTGCCAAGTTTGTTTCCATATAACACCCAGTGCTCTTCCCCACAAGGGCCCCCCTCCATGACCATCACCCCCCTTCCCCTTTCCCCCTCCCTCTTCAGCCCTCAGTTTGTTTTCAGTATTCAAGAGTCTCTCATGATTTGCCTCCCTCTCCCTAACTTCCCCCCCTTACCCTTCCCATGGTCCCTTGTTAGGTTTCTCATGTTAGACCTATGAGTGAAAACATATGGTATCTGTCCTTCTCTGCCTGACTTATTTCGCTTAGCATGACACCCTCGAGGTCCATCCACTTTGCTACAAATGGCCAGATTTCACTCCTTCTCATTGCCATGTAGTTTTCCATTGTATAGATAAACCACATCTTCTTTATCCATTCATCATTTGATGGACATTTAGGCTCGCTCCATGATTTGACTATTGTTGAAAGTGCTGCTATGAACATTGGGGTACATGTGCCCCTATGCATCAGCACTTCTGTATCCCTTGGGTAGATCCCCAGCAGTGCTATTGCTGGATCATAGGGGAGTTCTATTGATAGTTTTTTTGAGGAACCTCCACACTGTTTTCCAGAGTGACTGTACCAGTTTACATTCCCACCAACAGTATAGGAGGGTGCCCGTTTCTCCACATACTCGCCAGCATCTATACTTTCTAATGATTTATATTGTATTGTTTTCTATTGGTGGTAGTCAGCCTTCAAGACAGCTCCTAATAAACCTCAGCTTACCTTCTTGTGTAGTTCCCTCCCACATTATACCAGAGCTACTATGTGTGATGAATAAAATATGACATTAGTGATAATATGTTACTTTTGAGACAGGGTTATAAAAGACACTGTGGGTTTTCTCTTGGTCTTTCTCTCTCTGATTCTTTGCTATGGGTGAAACCAGCTACCATATCATGAAAAGTTCTATGGAGAGGCCCATGTAACAAGGAGCTGAAGCCTACAACCAGTAGCCATGTGAATGAGTTTGAAAGTAGATCCTGCAGTACCAGCCAAATTTTCAGATAACTCTAGCCTAGGCTAACAGCTTGACTGAAATTTCATGAGAGACCCTGAGCTAAAACAACCTTTTTAATCCATTCCCTAATTCCTGACTCTTAGAATGTGTGAGAGATAATGAATGTTTGTCCTTATAAGCTACTATGTTTTAGAATAATTTGTCACACAGCAATATACAAGTAATATACTATTTTGTTACTCAAGTCTGAGGAAAATTGACATTTATATTACATAGCTCTTTCTCAGAGCTTTTACTTGTTTCTTGTGTTAATATATCTGGGGTTGGAAATTTCTTGTCTGTTGTGTATTCTAGGAATGATTACAGTCAGGATGAACCCAAATGTCAGGATGGGGAGCCGTTACCCTTATGTGTTTTTGAGTTAAAGGAAATGTGGGATCTAGAAGCCTGTGACTGAGGTAGAATAAAAAGACTGATTTCAGATTGTTGAAGCTGGAGAAGTAGCAAAAGAGTCAGAAACTGAGCATAGAGCCTGGCACTTATTAGGAACTCAAACATCTGTTGACCTAGTTCCTTCACACTTGAGTCAAGTCAGCCTGTCCATTACTAGATGGATCTGTCTCTCTTGCAAAGGGCATGCTTCCAGATCCAGACTGCAACAAGTTTGTCATGTACTTATGTGTGTACCGTGGCTGTGAGAAGACTGGGGACTGTGTGTGTGTGTGTGTGTGTGTGTTTAATTTGTGTGCATGCACATGAAGATGCCTAAGTGCATGAATATATGCTTATATGTGTTTAGCTCTACCAAAAATCATATTTATTTCCAATTTTTAAATTCAGTCCAGCTACCATGTTGGGAGCTGCTCTGCCTTGTCAAATGAAGAGCACTTTACCATCTGGCCATTTATTTAGCTGACTCTGGGCACATTCTAGGACTGTTATGACACATGATGGAGATAATACCCTGAATGGGTACAATTTGAAAAAAATTAGGGAACAACCGCAGTATAGTAAAGAGTACTCTGGCCAACTCCTGTTTTGCTGGGAAGGCCAACTTTGGCAGATCAGCCCAAGAGATCATGCTTGCAAAATAAGCATTGTTAACACTGCAATTCATCATCTGTGAGTTCCCTGTAAGGGTACTTATCTTTATTAGAAATCTGTTTAATGCCCATGTGGAACTGAGAATACGACCCTTGGTGGTCTTATTTCATCCACCTACTGATGGAAGCCTGCTTCCCTATTTTCCAAGATTTTAGGATTATGGTGTGTGTAAAGGTTAAGAGACTGAACTCTAGAATCAAATCCTAGCTTCACAACTTAATATAAGAAAAATTGGGAAAGCAATTTTAACTCTCTAAGCTTTATTTTCTTGAACTGTAGCATGGGATCAAAATAGCTCCTATCTTGAAGGATTGTTGGGCTAATTAAATCAATTAATGCATGTAAACATCTGAAAACAGTGTCTGGCACATTGTAAATGTTCAATATTTCTTAGCTATTATTATCCTTATTAGTGTGATGAGTCAGTTTGGTGTAGAGGAAGGAACTTGGGCTTTAGGGTTGTATGAACTTTTTGGATGACCTTGAACAATTTACTCAATCTTTTTGAACCTCTATTTCTTCATTTGTAAAAGGAGAAGACATTACCTACACTAGAGGGTCATTTTAAAGATTAAATAAGATCATACATACATAAGATGTGAGATATATTAGGTAAAAATATAGTTCTTTTCTCCTTCTTTAGCCAGGTTTTAAGTGCTAACTCAGAAATCTGATATGTATAAAAATGTAGCATCCATTGTCCTTTAAAAAATGTGAAGAGGAGTGCACTGTTGTAAGGAAAAGGGGATGGTTCTGTTTAGCATCAGATGGGCAAAAGCATTTTGAGTTCACGATGGGATGCTTCTGAGTTTTTTATAAAAACAAAATCTAGTAGATATAATTAAATATCCAGCATTTGGAATGGAAGCATACACTCCTCTTCATTGTGTGGGCAATAAAACCTGGGAGAAAAAAACAATCAATATGTTAGTTCAATTAAGTTTTCAGCTACAAATAACTAATTTCAGTCCTCATGGTTTTTCTAGGGTCCAAAATATATTGCTTATTCTTCTTAAAATATTAATATAGCCCTGAATTATTTATTGAACCAAGAAACACTGCTCTTTTAACATAGAAGAGAATGGAAGGTTATTCCATGTCAACACCATGGAAGACAATAATAAATCTGAAATGTAAATAAGACCTCTGAGAAAACAGGCTGGTTGAAGGCCAAAGCACATGGTTTTTGGACTTTTTCTTTTGTGATATACAAGTTGGAAAGCCAAAGGAAAAATGCTATTCTGGGTTTCTAATTCTTTTAAGGTTGGCAGCATCTTATGGGCTGTTTAATGTCATTCTAGAATACTTTGATCTTTTATAATAATATTATTTAATTTCATGTCATTAGAAGAACCTACTCATACAGCAATAACTATCATTTATTAAGCTTTTATTATGTCCTGGATACTATGTTAAGGGGAAAGGGGGGAGAGAGAGAGAGAGAGAGAGAGATGATAGATGATAGATAGATAGAGATATCACCTTATTTATATTCCTAACTCTATGAAGTGGGTCATGTTACTGTCCATATTTTACAGGAAAAGAAATTGAGACCCAGAGAGGTTAAGTATCTTGAATCTCTAGCCTCTGACTCTAGAGATCTTTTTGTGATGGAACAATTTGCTGCTTTTACCCATAGGCAGCTTTAATCTCTCCTGCCTCTGTCATTCAACAGCAGAATGCCTGTGCTTTTCTATTATACTCTGCCTGGCTTTGTAGATACTTGTTTATGTTGGTTTCCTCCACTATTATAGTGAAAAGAGGATGGTCTTTGAAATTAAATAAACATGAGCTTGCTTTTCACATCTTCCCCTCACTAACAATGTTATCTTGAATTACTTAATACAATAAATCTCTGAGGCAGGAACTATTATTGTTTCATTTTATCTCTCAGGAATCTGGGGCTTAGAGAAGTTAAGTATCTTGACCAAGATTTTACTGCAGCCATGTAGAGGATATACACTGGAATCTAGGTCTGTTGGAAAACTCCAAATCCCATGCTTTTAATAATTTGCCCTATCTACGTGATTGTAAATATTCAGAGTTGCAGTTTGGTGACTGGGGGAATCATCTAGAAGAAACTTCATTTTGTAGAAGAGGAAACCAAGGCCCCAAAAGAGGAAATGAGTTATTAATAGACATGGGACAAAAACCACGCTCTTGGGCCAGTGTTTTTTCCATTGCTGCTTCTTACTTCCTTGTTGGTGTCATGGTACTACTGCAGAAGCCTAAGGTTTTGATTGCTATTGGATATTTAGGATGACCTTAATGATCCACAGGGAGACTATGGTCAGGATATATGCTTATGTGTGTGTGTGTGTGTGTGTGTGTGTGTGTGTGTGTTATATGTCTCGAGCCTTTGAAAATTTACTAGCTCTCTATATAACTTCAGTTTCAACTAAATATATTAAGGAAGGAAAACTAAAATTTATGAGATAGTACTATACATATAATTTGATATATTACATGTATCATCCAATTATTATAACAACACCATTATTTAGGTATTATTATTTATATTTTACAGGTGACGAGATTGAGAAAGGTTAGGCAGCCCTGGGTTCTGCTCTTTTCTAAAACTGCCTAGTGGTTAGCAGTATTTAGAAAAGCTCTGCTTCCTCTCTTGATAGAAATGCTACTCACCCTGCTATATGGTGGTAGAGAAGAAACTATTGTGGAGTGGTCCACATGGAGAAATTCTCTCTTTTCCTTTTGGTCTCATTGAAATGACTTTTATTTGCTGTGACCTTGGGTTTCTTTTCATCATTAAGAGGGATATATTGTGTGTTTAAATACTGCATTATTAATAATATTTGCCCGAGTGCAGTGTCGTGATCAATTTTTCATGTGCATCATTCTTTATGCAGCACTACTTGAATTTCAAGTAGAGCCTTGCCTTCACCTCTCCTCCCTCAGTGACTGTCTCCAAAAAGGAGGATGGCAGGCCTGAGACTCCTTATCCACAGGAGAAATCAGAAATGCTTTCCTAGGTCAGCCCAAGATTCTTTGGTGATGGGGGCACCATGAGGCAGCTGTGAGAAAGCAGTGAGTGTCTTCCCAAAGCTGAATTTTATACTAGACTATCCAGGGATCAAAGCCCTGAACTTTTCACAATATTCAGTGACTCTGTTGTCTCACCAAGTCTCTTCCATCCCTTCTTACCCACTTCCTCCCTTTCTTTGTTCTACTTCAAGTATTCACTGGGCATCTATAATACAACAGGACCTGTGCCAGAGGCTGAGGATGTGGACAGAGAAGAGGAACATTTTCTACTTCTCATGGATCTCCCCATCCTGAGTGAGAGGCAATCACAGAGCAGTGTGATTGGCACTATGATCTAGGGAAGTACAGAATGTCTTTTTTTTTTTTTTTAAATTTGAAGTAGGGACCATGTTTTTTCTGCCCTGTTTTATATTTACTTTGTAATCTCCTGTGAGTGAAACTTTACACTCATTTCCCAAGATACCTTTTTGGCATATAGCCAGATTAGCACATTGCTCATCTCCTAGAACTCCAGGGAATATTTGAAATAGGGGACAGGTATGCTTACCCCCCAAGTCTCACTAATAAATCTAGTTAATGAAAATAGCATTAATTTGGTGATTTTTACATCAGATTTCCTACCCCTCCTTCCATGCTGCCAAATGCCTTGTCTAAAGATCCAGCATTAGAAATGTGTGGGAAGCATCCCTAGGTAGGGCTTCCATTCTTATCTTAGCAGCATTTTTATGCTCTTGATGTGATCCATGGGATTTTTTCTTCCTATCTTCTGGTTAATCTGTCCCAGGTGTTGGAAGATGACCAACTTCATGGGCTAGAATGGAGCTTTTTGAGTAGAGAGATTGGCTCTAATTCATCTCTGGAATCCCAGGGTCCATTCAGCACTTTGACTAACACTGAGTGGAAACTTAGATAATGTTTGAGGAAAGAAGGAAAGGGAAGGAGAAGTAAAGGAAAGATGGGGAGAGAAGGGAAGAGGAGTAGAGAAAAGGAATGTTCCCATTTCATCACCTATTCAACCAGGGGAAGGAGGGTTTATGTTGTCCAGTGGTGACAGTTTAGTAGTTAAGAGTGAAAATCTGGGGGCACCTGGGTAGCTCAGTCAGTTGAGCATCGACTGTTGATTTCAGCTCATGCCATAATCTCAGGGTCATGGGATCAAGCCCTGTGTCAGCTCTTCAGTAAGCATGGAGATTGCTTGGGATCCTCCCCATCCCTCCTCCCTCTGTCCCCCCCCCACTTTCTCAATAAAATAAAATAAAATAAAATAAGGAGAATCTGAAATAACCCAGACAGACATGGTGTTGTCCACAACATACTTTTTGATCTTTAATCCTTTTTATTAAGTGGGAATAATAGTCCCTACTTCTTAAATTTATTATAAAAGTTAAACAAAATATATGTAAAATACTTGGCATACTGTCTGCCACATAATAAGTGCTCAATAAATGTTACAATTTATTAGGGTTTTTTTTCCCCTCGTTGTCTCTTTCCCTCCTGTATTTCTCCTACTTCTTGCCTTAACCATGACCCAGAAATTCTTCCCTCTGGAAGCCTTATCTCTTCAACCCAGCATTCCCCAAAGTGAAAAATAGATGTTAATAGGTGTTACATAAAGGAAAGAGTCATATTTAAGTAAGTTTGAGAAGCACTAGATTAAAAATAAATTAGCCAGATTCTTTACAATAAGACTTTTTACAAGATTGGAATGTGCTAATACACATTGTAAATCTTTATAGGAGACCATTGCATACAGCATTTTTAAAAAGTTTTTTGACTAAAGACTTTTTCTCCCCACTTTCTTCCGAGAGTATCTTATACAGTTATGTTCCTAGGAACTTTTTTGCCCAATACTGCCCTAAAGGATTATCAGACTGTTTTTTTCTATGTCCCTTTCAGAGGGTGGTAATCAGTTCCACAGATTATCTGTTTGCTTACTGAAATACTGGGTAAACATTTTTTTCTAATAACTATTAGTGGAAAATTAACACAGATAACAATGACAAAACTTCCCTGAGGCTCCTAGGCTTTAATCATATGTATATATTTTTTAAAAAGGAGTTTAAAATGTTTTTTTCTTTTCATTTATCTATTCACCTAACAAATATTTCTGAGAATCTATTCACCACACACAATGTTAGGCATTGCTGGAGTGCAGGACTGGGACAGAAAGAAGCAATCAAACTTTCAGTTACATGTAGAGTGATAAGAATCTATAGGGTATTGTGGAAGCTTTTTAGAAAAGTACTTAATACAGCCTGGAGGGGTCAGAGAAGAATGCTTGGAGAAATTGATACTTCTAATATGATTTGAAAGATCAGTAAGATTTGGCCAAATGAGGGTGGATAGTTGGGGGAAAATTAGTTTGTAGGAAAAAGGGAACATTACATGTGGAGAAGTAAGAGGAACATGTGGCAAGAAGTCCAGTGAGCTGAAAGATAAAAGTGAAAATGGCACCTCCTTACATGGTTATTGCAGCAGATTTGGAAAGTAGTGAAAAGCATACATTATCAGGAAAATCTCCTCTTAAAGGCATCTATTAAAATTTTATCCTATTTCCCTCTGGCCTTTTTTTCTATGCATTTTTCCTTTGCATAGTAGAGCTTAGAAAATATATCATTTTTAATGACTGATTATGATATATCTGTGGGTGAAACCTATAGTGACCCTTCCATTATAGTTGAAGGGTCTGTAATGCTCCAAGTAGTTCTCAGATGTTTTCCTTGATTATCTCTCTGGTCCAAGAGTCAATGTTTAAGTCACTAGCTAGACATATTTTATATCGACCTGTCCAAGATAATTCCAAAGGTGTGAGAAAGGCCGTAGGTAAATATTTTCTTTTGGGACCCCTATCTATATAAACAATTTGATTAAAAATTATATTACAAAATTCATGGACCCATGTAAAATTCATGAATTTAGATGATTTAGAACAATGAATAGAGAAGAAATGTGTTTAGTTATTATTCAATCAGTGCATGAAGTGTCCAGTCATCACTTTGTCATATTCTTTATTGCCAAATGCATGGTTTCTGGCTAATTTCATATTTCCTATCTGGAAAAAAAAAGTAGGAACACTGATATTAGCCATGATGTTTAGCTTTGGAACATGTTTGTGTTAGAACAAAATAGATCTTCTTGCCTTTGCAGTTTCCTAATACCATTTATTTAATGCTGGTTATATCATTACTCCTGGCACTTCATCATTTATGATGTTGTTAAAAAAGTTATTGATGACGTTTGTTAAGGAGCAGTAAGGCTGACTTTATTCAAGGAGGCTACTAATGGTGTTTTGTAATAGGGGGAGAGATCAGGTTCAACTCTAAATACAGTATGGAAAAGCAAGAATTAAAAACCAAGGAGTGATGGAGGGGATAGTTATGGGATGGAAAATTATAAATTACTGAAGAGAAACTTCAAGGTAAAAGGAGGATTCTGGCTAACCCAACCAAACAGGATTCTTACTGAAGGCAGACTAGGGTGATCAGACATCATCTAGGGGATGATGGAGGATGAAAAACCTGATCCGATATTGAGAGTGATCATATATTTAGGATAGGGGATTCTGGCTAAAATTGGATAATGCTGAGACAAATATGGAAGCCCAAAGATCAGGGCCTAATTGAGAATAGAGTTCATAGGAGCCTGAGTAGAATTTGGATAAGGAAAGAATCTTTGTCAGTATCTCCCGCAAATATTGGTTTCTAATGACTCTCAAGAGTTTTTATGATGCTTTGTTGATGCTGAACACAAATGTAGGGCTCACTCCAAATATGAAAAAGAATGTAAATGATGTGCCATCCAGGATTGTATAGAATAAGCATAAATCAATATATCTTCCAACCATGTCTTTTCTTGAACTCTTTAGCTTTAGGCCATAATCATTGCATCCTGAAACTGTGTTCCCTTTTGATGTTATATATGTTTAACTGTCTTCCACACCACCATCAGCAGGGAGAATTGGCAAGGGACCCATATGCTGAGAGAGAAGAACAGTCTCATTCACATTATAGGAGATTGTTCTCATATGGTACACCTTAAGATAGACCTAGGAGAGCACAACACGACAGGGATGTCCACTCTCACCACATAGTGATTGATGACAATCAGAAAGACTTATCAGAGTTACAGAGACTCCACTTTAAAAGACTCCAGAAAAAAATAGGCATCAGATTGGTGCAGCAACTTCTAGAGAACATCCATGCACTGCTATTCAGGAGTAGACACAGGGTAAAGGCTTCCTACTACCACCTGTGCTGTCTTAAGTTGCTGTGATATCAGAGACAACACTATCCTTTGAACACAGATAAGCAAGAGCCAGTGTCTGACCCACACACATGACTGAAGCCCAGAAGTCAGTGCTGGACCACCAGTAGCACATAGCCCTGGACTTGTCCTGTGTCCAACATGAGTGAGAGTCACCCCAAATCATCATGGCAGCACTGGTAGCATTCTGATGGCCCAGTCTTGCCAGATCCTGCCAAAGAAATACTACACCAGTAAGCAAAAGTGATCTGCTCTTCCAGCCATCTTCTGCAACTGGGGCTCAGCCGTTGGTCATAGAATAATATCATAGCCATGAATCCTGGAGCCCTTCAGATCATCTGGTTATCTCTACATGAGAAGAACAGGAGGCAGAGATTTTGAGAAGACCCTGAAGATGATAAAGGGGGACCAGAGTACCCTTCTTATTTGTCACTACTATCTCTTGTTGAACTCAGGCACTGGAAGGGGACTTAGACAATTTCAAGATAGGTACTTCTGATGACCAGGGCCCATAATAACCAAGTCTGGGCTCAGGATATTCTTTTTGTACTTCACAACCAGTCCAGGCACTGGAGGGGGACTTAGACAGTTAAAAAAAAAAACAACAACAGTCCAAAGTGTAGGACCAGAGATAGGGGCCTACTTAGCAGGGTCAGAAGGCATTACTGAGCCTGGCCCAGAAGTTTAAGTTCTTGCTCAGTGACAAGTTCTAATATAGGGACTCCTATCTCCCCCTCAGAAATATATTCGCAATAGGGAGATTGTGTGTTGAGTGGGAGCTGAGTGCATTAACTTCAGAAAAACATGTAATTTCTACTACCCTGAAAGAAAAGCCATAGTCCTTTAACAGCAAATAGCCAAATCCTGGAAACCACTATGTAAACACCCCATGACATGCTCCTCATTTCACAGGGGACAGATAATAATAGTAATAATGGCAGTGGTAACAATAGAAATGTGTAATGTGTATTAAGGTTTATTGAATGCCTGCTATAGTCTAGGAGCCATATCTCCTAGGTGCTTTATGCATATGCTACCTTTAATTTTACTATGACTCTACAAGGTAGATATCACCTCCATTTGAAGATATGAGGAAACCAAGACTCAGAGAAGTGAGGTGATTTATCCAAGGTCGTTCAGCTGATGAATGACACAAAGCCAGGCCCACATAATTTTGTAACCCTGGTTCTTTGCATTGCATCATACCATCTTTTCTAACTTGAGTTTTGAGTGACCTCTGAGAGTGCAGAAAGATAGCCGTGCCTGGGACACAGAGTACAGAGTGGTGCTGCAGGACCTAAGATTCTTCCCTCTCAACCTAAAACCTGGCCAGGGTGCTTTGTCACTCTTCTTTTCTTTGCCTGAACCGCTACCCTTCCTTCAAGCCTGTAGGCTCTTTAGTCTTTACAAGTATGCCACTAGGTTTTTTTTCCCCCTAATTGCATTTGCACATCAGCATTTCATTCCTCAGTGAGCTAAAATTAGGTTTCCTCCCTTTCTGTAAGTAAACAAGCATGTGAAGCCTCATAACAGGTGACCTTTAAGCTACTGGCTGGCCTTGAAAGTACAGTTTTCACTAGAAACCTGCTAGGGAGCAGCTTTTCATCTCTACTGAGGTGCTGTGGAAATTCAGAGACCTGGACGCTAGCCACTGTGTGACCTTGGTCAGGTTACTCCCTCTCTCTGGTTCTGGGTTTTTTTTTTTTTTCTGGTTCTGGGTTTTATAATGTGTGAAATGGGGGTGAGAATGGCCAATTGGGAATAGACGAGATCTAGTGGCAACTTGCTAACCTGTTCTATTTCTCAAACTGACATCATCAAATTGAGCATACACATCTTAGAATCCCCTTCTGTGATCACAGGGCAGTGCAGTATAATAGAAAGAGTGTAGGCTTTTAAGTCATAGAGCTCTGGGTTTGAATCCTACCTTTCTACTTCTATTTGTGTGGCCTGGGGAAAATCATTCAATGTCTCAGATTTGTGGACAGAAAAATTCATGTCCTACTCCACCTCTTATGTCCCTTCCCTCATTGAGGCCATTCTCCTGCCTTTGATAGCACTCTGTCAGGTCCAAAAAAAAAAAAAAATCACCTTTGTGCTGTCTTTAGGGCTCTGAGTTTGCTAAAGTTGATCAGTTATGACTCCCTCCATCCCTAGTCCACTTTCTCCTTGCTCTGAAGTTCTGGGCTCCTTGGCTGCACTAATTTGGGTTGCTTGTAAGGATGATGGACAAGGTAGAAGAATGGCAAGGGCTGCCTTCTAGAGCTCAATCATAGAGCCACTTAGGGAGCCTAGTGTGTGTGGCCTAGTGTGGCCAACCAGGCCCCATTGTGCTCCCTAGAGGGGCACTAGGGCGCTTCTCAGTACTCTATTCATGGGCTTAAGGGTGATATTGCTCACATACCAGGTATATTTGATGAAGTGAGACACTTACCACCACCATCTCACCTTATAGCTACCAATTCCTTACCCTCCTGGCCAGCAATCTGAGGTGGGGTTCTCTTATCAGCCATGTGCTTCTCCTTTCAACCAACATTTATTCATCTACTCAGTGACTCGTTAATCAGGCACTCATTCATTTATTTAAATTGAAAGAGCTACTGGAATGACAACAAACAAGTAGTTTTGTGATCCCTCACAATGCTAGGCACTGTGTACAGATGATCTCCCTCACCGTGATTAGGAACATAGGCTCTGCAGCCAAAATGCCTGCATTCAAATCCTGAATCTTCTACTTATGGGTGACCTGAGACCAAATCCTTAACTTTTCTATACTTTGTTTTTTTCATCTATAAAGTAGGGACACAAACATTACCTACAGCATAACAGATGTTTAGGGAATACATCAATTTAATACACACACAAAAAAATGCTCAGAACAAGGCATGGCACATAGTAAATACTCAACAGAAATTAGCTATTATTACTAAAGCACACCATAATCTTGTGAATACTATTATTACACCCATTGGTGGATATAGAAACTGAGGCCAAGACAAGTTGGAAAATTTCCAAGTTCAAAGAACTTATAAATGGTAGCGTTATGATTCAAAACCAGGCAGTGTTATTTATGATCTGTAATTTATGTAGCAGAGGCATTGGGTGGAGTGGCAGAAGTGGTGGGGAGGGGATGATTTCAGACAAATAAAAATAAACAAACAAAAAAAGCCAGATGATGTCTCAAATATTTAAAGGTTATTCTTTCCTGCCCTTACCTTCTAATATACTCAAAACTTTCTGAGACAACCCTTTTCAGCTTATGACTTTCTAAAATAATCCTTCCAGCCAATCCCCAGATTCCTTGTGCCTTTGCTGCCATTGTTTCCCTTACCTGGAATACCATTTCTTCCTACTCCTAGATGAGGCTGGACTGACCCCACTCTCTTTCTTGCCATAGCTCCAGGTACCCTTCTCCCGCATCTTCTGTTCAGCCATCAGATGCTCGCTCTCTCTGGGAAGTCCTAGAGAGAAGTGTCTGGCTCTCTCTGGCTGTCACCATCACCAACCCAACTGTCTTTGCTCTCAATGTGATCTCAGCCTAGAATCCTCTCTGCTTCTCTGTCACTCTGCCTGTAAAAGCTCTGACTCTTCCTTTAGGGTCTAGCCTAAGTAACTTCCCCTGTGTGAAGTCTTCCAAGGCTCTGTAGGTAGAGTTAGTCAGTCTATGCTTTGTATGCTTCTTCCTCCTGAACTTTCTCATAGCATTTATCATCAAGTTGGTCATTGTCTATGTCTAGATTTGTCTCAGTTTAGTCCTAGAGGTTAAGGACTGTGACTCACTCATATCAGGGCCTCTATCACCCATTATAGGTGTAAGGGATCAGCAGGTGCATATAGATGAGGTAAGCTGAACGGAATTGCAGTGAAGTGATCTGGGCTTTTGAGCATGAGTATGAAGTATAAATGACAGATGGTTAGGGCTTAATTCTCATTAAACCCAAGCCTAGATTCAGGTTGCTTTTAAAGGCAAGCCTTTAGACCTAAAATGACTGACTCTCCTCTTTCTCTTTCTCCCTTCTTTCTATCTTGTTTTCCTTCTGTCTTTCCTTTCTCCCACCCTTCCTTCCTTCCTTCTGTAAATGATTGTGTATATTTTGTCTTTGGCGTTGGAATACAGAAGAGTAAGCCTTACTTCTTACCCCATATAAATCCTGCATGAGGCTTCCTTAATAATGGGTTCACTGGGGGCATCCAAAGGCCCCCTTGCCTTCACAGAGCCCTCTAACATATCTCCTCAGGCCATCTCCCTCTGTCTTTTGCAGAGTTCTAACATAGCTCTACTGTCTACTGAGAATCATCATTACCCAGCAACACATTGGCTGAAACCTTTTTCCCAGTCTTCTTTGCATGGATTCCAGAATAGGGCAGGTTGACAATGTTCAGAACATTTTCATACCATTGCCTTCTGTCCTTATCAGTCTTCCTGGTGGACAGGTTAAAAAAAGATATAGTCTATACCTTACAGATAGCATAACCAAGACTCAGACAATTTTATGAGACCCAGTCTCTGTTTAAATCTGCATATGGGTCTACTAAAATGCATTTCACCTTGGATGACCTAGGTTTTTCACAGGCAGAACCATTTTCAGTAGGATTAAAGCTACTTTACACTGGAGAAACAGATCTGTCTGGGTTGGCAAAGGGCATATGGAGA
Organism: Cryptoprocta ferox; assembly: GCA_028646485.1. NCBI lineage: Eukaryota > Metazoa > Chordata > Mammalia > Carnivora > Eupleridae > Cryptoprocta > Cryptoprocta ferox. The sequence goes on from CM053570.1 coordinate 64,348,808, forward strand.
GAAAATGGTGAGAGAGTTGCTGCTGAGAAAATGACACGTTCAGGGTTGTGTCCCAAAGCTCAGTAATTCCAGTAATTGCTGACTTCTGTATTTTTGTTTCTGTTTTTCCACTTTGCTCCCCATGCCTTAATGTATATAGATGGTTAGAACTGACTCCTCCCTGAGAAGATCTGAGTCACTGTTTTCCTTTTATGTGTAAGGCTTCTGGGTCAGGCCTAAAGATACCTATGAAACTTAATTCATCCATAATGTTATCAAGCATTCCTTAAGCATCTGCTCCATGTCAAGGCCTTTATGGGAACTGAGAATATTAAAAAGCTTGACATGTCTCTTGATCTCATGAAGCTCACAGTGATGACAGAGATAGACATAATTACACCAAATACACTTAATACAGAGAAGATATAATTGCACCGAATTCAAGACACCGTTGCATGGTACAGTGTGCAGATGAAGGAGCCACTTTTAGACAGTGTAACAAGAAATCCCCTCCTCGCTATAAGATTTAGTAGTTGAGTCTTGGAGATTCAGGAAGAGGTGTTACTTGGGTACTCAGGAGAAAGAAAGGCATTCCAGATACAGGCTTGTGTTCAGAAGGAACAGTTTGATGTATTCTAGAAACAATAAGACAAAAATTCAGTATGGCTTCTTTTAAAACTAATGAATAGTAATGGTGAGTGATAAGACTAGGTAAGCCTTGGGAGGTAGGGGTGGGCTATATCAGGAATTATTTTGATGGCTTGTCCTTAAAGCAACATAAGGTCTTAGGAGGGAAGAGACCTACCCATTTAATCCATACCGTTGTCTGTTAGAAATGGAGTGGAATGATCCCTTATAAAGGAACTGGAAAACCTGAGTTCCACTTCTTTTTCCATTCCCTGTAGATTGGGTCGACTTGAAGCCTCCTAATATCTTCAAGCCTGTTTCATCATCCATAAAATTGGTGCAATATCTGACCTGCCCATCCTATAAAATTATTTTGAGAAGGAAATGAAGCAATGGTTATGAAAATAATTTTTGAGTTATAAAAGTTTTTGTTATTATAAATAATTATATTATCTTTTTTATTATACTAGGCATAATTATATTCTCAACAGACAAGAGAACTAGCATACACAGTTCATAAGGCATGCTTCGTTATAATCTCTCAGACAACAAAACTAGCATATGCAGTAAAAAGTTTAATGATAACTTTCTCAGGATATTATTTAGTATGATATTTTATGGCCTAAAGATAGGAGAAAAGAAAGGAAACACATTATGTTTATTGAGCATTTATGCTCCAAGTGCTATGTTAAATTCTTTACTTACACTTAAATCATTCTCTCAGTACCCCCATTTGGACAAGTATTATTATTCCATTTTATAGATGAGGAAAATAAGGCTTAAAGAGTTGTAATAACTTACCAAAGTCACTAACTAGTGAGTGGCAGAGCCAGGATTATAACCAAGCACGCATTAGTCCAACTCCTGCATTCTTCTCTATACATTAAGTTTTGGAGAGAGTAGATAGTGAGACGAGGGAAACAGGAAGTGTTTGCAGATGGGAATAAATATGGCATGTGTTTGAGAGTGAGGAGCTCTTTCCAGCTCTTTCCAGCTAGGGTTTAGGATCGTTGAAGAATTTTGGCCAGAAAGCCTTGAATGCCATGCACAGGTTTGTTTTGCTCTTGACTTGTAGTCATGAGTGACTGAATGTTAAGGAATAGGGAAGATCTAAGTAAGGGTGTTTTGAAGGGAAGATTGGGCCAAATGAAGAAAGCATCAGGCTTCTGCTCAGGTCACGATCTTGCAGTCTGTGAGTTTGAGCCCCGCATTGGGCTCTGTGCTGACAGCCTAGCCTGCTTCAGATTCTGTGTCTCCCTGTCCCTCTGCTCCTCCCCCACTCATTCTCTCGCTCACTCGCTCTCTCCCTCTCTCTCTGTGTGTCTCAAAAATAAATGAACATTACAAATTTTTTTTAAAAAACTGCTGTTAAATAATACATTCTATTATTCTCTTTTTATCTTTTAAGACACCAATTCCCAGAGTATATAGCCCACAGAAAATTTAGTCTTTATAGGGTTTGATAGCCCTCAAATCATTAAATATGCACAATTTTTATAGTTATCATGTTAGGTTCCTAAAGGAACTTCTGCCTGAATCCCTAACCTCATTTCCTTCGAGTCCCTTTCCTGTGGCTACTAAGTCTCATGCCTGAAATGTTCTTCACTTCTTTTCTGTCACCCAGTATCATGTCCAACCATTAAAGTACACTTCTTTCTTGAAGTTCCTACTTTGAATTAATGCAGAGTTTAGCTGTTGCTTCTTCCTCTACTTTTCATGGTTTCTTATTACAGTTAAAGTAACATTCAAACTCCTTATCATAGTCTGTAAGTCCCTGGGTAATTTAATCTCTGCCTGTCTCTCCTACTTTATCTTCTCTTCCCTTTCCATTTCTCATTAAGCTCCAGCCATGCTAGCCTCTTCAGCTTCTCAGATACTCCAAGCTTTTTTCCTCTATTGGGATTCTGGCAGGAATTTGAAGAGAAGTTAATAAAGGGACAATTTACAAGGGTGTTGGCAAGATGTAGGGAAAACACAAGGTGTAATGCAGTAACTGGGGCTAGTAATGCGGAGGCATGTGACCACTCAAGCCTGAAGAGGCAAAGGGAAAAAGTGGTAATCAGACCACAAAATAAGAGTATGCTGTTGAGAGGGTCATCTGACAGGAGTGAGAAATATAGATTAAGGGACACAACTAGATTAAAGTGACTCCACAAGGATCTAGGGAAGTAAACAGTTAAACAGTTCTTTCCTCTATCTTTCCCATATCTTTCTGGGGGTCCTTTTTATTTGGTAGGTTGAACCAATTGCCAAAATCTATAATTCCACAAGGTTCAACTCAAAACACACAGGTCAGCCTTCTGAGGAAAAGAACAGAGCTGAGAAGGGTGAGAGGAGGTCTGGAGAAGCAAACGCAAGATGTCAAGCATAGCCTCTTTACATAGAGCACTGTTACTCTGTTCTTCAAGTGACTTTATTGATGTTTTTCCTCAGTTCAAATGCCAGCTCTTTTACGTAGATCTTCCTTGACTACCCAATCAAAAGTAGCATAACCCTGAACACTAGCATCACTATTAAATCAATTTCATTTTATTCACAGTATTCATCACCATTTAAACTTATCTATTATATTTTTCTTATTCAAATTAATTATCTGTCTCACCTACTAGAATGTCATCTTTTATTACATTATCATAGTCGGACTTGTACTATAGTTGTTTATATATCTTTCTTTGATGAGCTTCTTGAGAAAAGCAACATTATTTTATTCTTTTTAACCCCTAGCCTCTGGTAGGAGGCCTAGTACATAGTAGATTACTAAAATTTTGTTTAAGTGAATTAACAATTCACCTTAAAACAAGGCAGAAATTTGACCCTGGGTGCAAGCTCTGGGACATTCTATTTTGAGTTCAAGAAACTCTCATAGTACCAAAATGTTACGTACCTTTGTCTTGTCATCTCAAGTCATGCAAGGATAAGCACCATATCTTCTGATCTTAGTTCCTTAAGAGCATTCTTAGATTCTCATTTAGCAGTTGTTGATTCTTTCTTTAGACATATTTCTAATTAGCTTTGTTGGTTGGCTTCATAGTCCACAGTAAAATATAAGAAGAAAAACAGAAAAGACATAGACTGCCATAGCAAGTAGATTAACAGCCACATGAGCAATAGCTGGTGGTCTGACAGCAAAACAGGAAACAGAAACAACTTAAATTCAAGCTTCACAAGAGCTTGTGGACCTTTCCTCTTATTATTTGTCTCCTAAAAATCTAGAAAAGTCTGGTATGTAATAATAGTAGTAATAATAATAATGGTTAGAAATAATAGCATAGGGCTATTAAATGGCAGATAACTGATGTATTCCTAGACTTTGGTTTCAGAGTTCATGCTGAATAAATATTTGTTAAATTAATGATTAAACAGGGAGCCTGGGTGGCTCAGTTGGTTGAGCATCCAACTTCAGCTCAGGTCATGATCTCCTCGCTGGTGGGTTCGAGCCCTGCATCAGGCTCTGTGCTGACAGCTCAGACCCTGGAGCCTGCTTCATATTCTGTGTCTCCCTCTCTCTTTGCTCCTCCCCCACTCACAGTCTATCTCTCTCTCAAAAATAAATAAATGTTAAAAAAATTTTTTAGATAAATTAACTAATGATTAAACAAAATAATGAATGAATTAAATGTGTTACTTTTCAGTCTGCAATTCATCATAGGATGTTGTTTATACTTAAGAAGAGATTCAATTTACATTGTACTCTCCAATGTTATAACTGAATATAAGTAGAGCAAAATTAATAATATCTTCCCTTTTTTAATACCAGTAAATGTTAGTGTGCATTCCTGTTATGTTTAAATATAAACTCCATTAAAGCTGTGTTTTTCCCTTGATTTTTAAAAAATTTCTTTTAATGTTTATTTTTGAGAGAGACACACACACAGTGCGAGCAGGGGAGGGTCAGAGAGAGAGGGAGACACAGAATGCAAAGCAGGCTCCAGGCTCTGAGCTGTCAGCACAGAGCACTACGTGGGGCTCCAACCCACAAACTGTGAGATCATGACCTGAGCTGAAGTTGGCCGCTCAACCAACTGAGCCACCCAGGCGCCCCATCCCTTGATTTTTATATCTCAGTAACTAAAGCAGTCTCTTAACTCTCAGAAATGACACCTACCTTTAAAAGCCCCAGGAAAGAGTACAAATATTTAGTCCTAGTTTTACATGATGGCAGTTTTCCCTTAGGCACAATCCCATTGCATTTATAGCACTTGCCAGAGTTGTGCCAGTCACATGGCTCCAAAAACTGCCAAATAAAGAAGACCAAACTTTAAGCCCAAAAATAAATGAAAAGGAGGAAAAAAGATCTGGATGCATGTCATATCACCCTAACAGCACGTGCAGATTCTATTTTGATTACACTGCATGCAGGTTGATGGGCACATCCAAGACGTGCCTGTCTCCTATAACTTAAGAATCACCAGCAGTCGGGTTTTGTCAAATACTTTTCCAGCTGGCTTGGTTCCTCACCAGTCATGTCCCTGGAGCCTTGATAGCATTTTTACGTGACAGAATATCTCCTTTTAGAAATCTCTGCAAGTTGGAGGGCCATGTTCTTCTGTGCTGGCCTGTCCTGGTGCAATGAGTACAGTTGTGGATACCCCATTTAAAGATGATGATGCAGCTTTCCTGGGACAGGTAAGCTTGAGAGGAGAATGGTATGGAAATGAAGATGAAGGAGCCACAGATGTTGAGCCTAGAGAAGAACCTGGCTTGTGAATTTGCTAGCTCTGTGATATTGGGCAGTTCTACATATCTGGCCACTCCAGGCCTGGGTTTCCTCATCTATAATTTGTACTTACAATGTTGTTGTGGGAATCAAAAAGAAAGTATATGAGAAAGGGTTATATCAATTATAAAGTTCTACCTGGTATTGGTTTATTATCTGAATAGCATGTGAGGCCAAACATTTAGTCAAAAGAGTAATATATTATAAAAAGTTTTATCCTTTGGATCAGAAGGCCTGAGTGCAAATTTTAGTTCTGCCACTTGATAGCTGGGTGACTTTATGCTATTCACTTAGCATTCTGAGCTTCAACTTTTCTAATCTATAAAATTCGAATTCATAAGTTTCTTCAAGAAAAAGATATTGATCCCCTGTTTTGTTCATGGACTTGATCATGTGTGGAGATATGAAATGTAGGTGCTTATATATTATGGAGACAATAAATAAAAAGAGACAGGGTCATAACATGTAACCAAATATGTCTGCTCTGTAGAGAAGTGGATCTAAACCAGCCTGATGTATCTTTGCCTATTTATAAATAGAATATGAAGCAACAAACAATAAAAAAAATGTTACACGAGACCCTTGCCAAGACTCTTTTTACCACGGTCTCATTTGGTTCTTATAAGAGTCCCATGAGATAGGAAGAGTAGTACCATTGTTACCCTCACATTCATCTACCCATCTATTCACTTAACACATTTACTTAGTGTCAATTATTGTACATAAAGTACTTGCTGTCTAACTGTAAATATGTGTAGTTTCCTCACATGCTTTTCATTCACAAAAAAAAAAAAAAAAAAAAAAAAAAAGGAAAAGTTTCTTATTGGATATCCCCTGAGCAGCTGCATGGAGACGAAAAGTTCCTTTGACTTAAAGGTGAACAGCGCCTAGGGTTTAAATTCCTGCTTTACCAGGACAGGCTGAGTAGCTCTGGCTAAGTTTTAGAGCCTGGCATGTAGTAGGCTCTTAATAAATAGTGGGAGAATGGATGAATGAATGAATGAATGATGCCATTTCATCTCTTTGAGCCTCAGTTTGCTCATCTGTAAAATGGAAATGATAATTCCTGGATCCCCAAATAGTTGTCAGATCTGCATGAATTACTACAGTTAAAAAGTGTTTCTATAAATGGCAAACCAACAAATAGGGCCATGCCCAAGATCCAGCCTCCTCTTATCCAGTGCAGATAGCCATTTCCTCCCTGGACATTACCTACTCTGGTCTAGCTTGCTTGAGTGTATTTTGTAAAAATTTCCTTTTGGCCAGATTACTCTGGTTTCTATGTCAATAATAGACTATACAGCTACAAGTAAAGAAACCAGTTATGAAGCTATTTCTGCAATCTAGGCAACAAATGGTGGTGGTTTGAACCACAGCAGTAGCAGTGGATTGATTATTAGGTATATTTTAAAAATAAAACCAATAAAACCAATAGTATTTCTTTTTTTTTCCCCCACAGGGGGTTCCAAATGTAGCATTTATTTTTTTTTTTATTTTATTTATTTTATTTTTTTAACTTTATAGTTTATTGTCAGGTTGATTTCCATATAACACCCAGTGCTCTTCCCCACAAGTGACTTCCACCATGACCATCACCCCCTTTTACCTTTCCCCCTTCCCCTTCCGCCCTCAGTTTGTTTTCAGTATTCAAGAGTCTCTCATGTTTTGTCTCCCTCCCTCTCCCTAACTCTTTTTCCTCCTTCCCCTCCCCATGGTCCTCTGTTGGGTTTCTCCTGTTAGACCTATGAGCGAAAACATATGATATCTGTCCTTCTCCGCCTGACTTATTTCGCTTAGCATGACACCCTCGAGGTCCATCCACTTTGCTACGAATGGCCAGATTTCATTCTTTCTCATTGCCATG
>CM053570.1:64356494-64450535 GCA_028646485.1 Cryptoprocta ferox
GTTCTTTGCGCCTCTTGGATTTCAATGTCCATTTCTTTCCCCGTATTCGGGAAGTTTTCAGCTATAATTTGATTGAGTACCCCTTCAGGACCTTTTTCTCTTTCTTCTTCTTGGGGAATTCCTATGATACGGATATTGTTCCGTTTGATTGTATCACTTAGTTCTCTAATTCTCTTTTCGTGTTTCTGTATCAATTTCTCTCTCTTTTTCTCAGCTTCCTCTTTTCCTAGAACTGTGTCTTCTAATTCAGTTATTCTCTCTGCCTCTTTAATCCATGCAGTGGCTGCCTGCATTTTGTTATGCACCTCATTTATAGCCTTTTTTAACTCGTCACAGCTAGTTTGAAGGTCCCTAGTCTGTATATCAGTAGCTTCTTTGATGTTTTCTCAAGTCCAGCAATTAATTTTATGACAATTGTTCTAAATTCTTGTTCAGTTATGTTGCTTAAATCTGTTTTGAGCAGTTATGTGGCTGTGAATTCTTCCTGGAGTTGCGTTAGAGGAGAGTTCTTTCGTTACGTCATTTTGGCTAGCTTTCTGTCTCTTGTCAGTTTTAAAAGCTCGTTATGCACTGTGCACCTGTTAATATTGCTCTATTAAAGGAGGCTTATTGACCGTCCAGGGCTTGTCGTTTCAGAAAGTGTTCTTTTAATGGTGTCTCTTGGTTTCTCTTGTTGTGCCTTTGATTATTTTACTTCCCTGGTCAGTGATATTTGGGACTCTCCACCACGTGTACTTTGGCTTGTTTCTTGAGGTAGCCCTGTGCGGATGGACGTGGTTTCGCGTCAGGTCAGGTCTCGGGGGCTGCTCTCTCCGAGGCCCCGCCTTGGTGGTTGCAGGGAGAAGAATGGCGCCGCTTCAAAGCTTTGCTGGAACCAAGCATTGCAAGCCGCCCTTCTGAGTCCGATCTCCCTGTGTCGCAGGCAAGCCACACTGTATTCTCCAAGCTCCGCTTCACTTCCAAATCCTAGTACACCCAGTTCAACACTGTCACCGGGGATGAGATACGTTCCCGGTGGCGGCCGGTCTCCCGACTAGCTTGCGCTGCTCTTTTCGCGGTGCCGCCGCCGCTGCTGCCGCTTTTCAAGGCGCCTTTAGTGGCGCCGCCACCACCGCTTTTCGCACCACCGCTGCCTTTACCTGTGTCGCCGCCTTTCGCGGTGCTGCTTGGAATGGATGCCGCTGCCACTGTGCCCAAGGAAGGATTCGCTGGCCAGATGGGACAGATTTCTCTCCCCGCACCCGGCAGTTATATATGGGGAGACGGGTGAGTTTTTCCTCCCTTAGAGATGGTTCTATGAGCGTTTTCTGTCTCTCTTTCTCTTTCCCTGGTCTCTCCGGTGCACAGCGCTCTCTCCCTGTCTTGGGCTGGGGCTCCTTCCCCCTGCACCACCAGGTCCCACCTGTCCCCTAATTTCCCAGATCACAGTCACTCACTCAGGCATCTTTGAGGTTGTCTTCTTTCTGACGTCTGTTTCTTCTTTCCCCCACCTGCAGATCCGAGTTTTATCACTTCAGTCCTTCTCAGTTCAATCCATGCGGGCGTGTGCGGATTACAGAGCTCCCTGCTTCTCCGTCATCTTGCCCGCGTCCTAAAACCAATAGTATTTCTTAAAGGATTGGATATGTAGTAAATGATAGAGAAGAGTCAAGGATAATATCAGGACTTTTTGCAGTGAGCGCTAGAAGGATAGAATTTTTATCAACTGAGTTGGAGTAGATTTGTGGAGATAAATTAGAAGTACAGTTTTGGCATATTAAATTTGAGGTGTTTACTAGAATCAAATAGAAATGTTGAAGAGGCAGTTGGATATATACATCTGGGGATAGAAAGGGAGGTTTGGGTTAGAGACAGGAATTTGATCAACAGTGTCACAGGCAAATCAAGTTAGGATGAACACAGCCATTGTCTTTGACAATCAGGAGATCATAGGTGGTGTTTTCAGTCATTTCAGTGACACAGGAAGGAAGGAATGCAGTTGTTAAGGAATAAAGAAGCATCAAAAACTAGCAATAATAAATGTGGATTACTCTTTTTAAGTATTTTCGCAGTGGAGAAAAAGGGCACAGGAGGCAGGAGTTGATGGAAGAGAACTGATGTTTCAATTAGGCTGTAATTTTAACACACTGACCACTTCATACCTCTTAACATGCTTTTCTGCATTAGCTTTTTCAAAGTCTGTCTCCAACTGCTCCTTCTCTGGCTCTTCTCCAGCTGCCTGCTCCTTAAAGTTTCTGTGTACAGATTTCTTCCTTTGGACGTTGTTCACCTGTGTGGCAGAGAAGGTTATAAAAGCCTAGTCTAGCATTCAAGACTCCAAGATCTGGCTCTGGTATGTTAATATAGGTTTCTTCCTCCTACATTTTCTCTCCCATGCAACGTAAGTGGTTTCTACTCTGGATTGTTTTCTAGTCCCAGAACTTTTCACTTTCATGCTTCCATGCTTTTAAGCAAGATCTTCACTTTTCCCAGAAGCCCTACCTCCCTTTCTTCATATGTGTAAATATTTCTTTTCATTCAAGACTCTGCTCAAATGCCATTTCTTCCAGGAAGCCTCAAACTCCCCTCCCGCATGTGTAGGAATTAGAACACCATCTCTTTTTTATAGTAATTATTACTTTCAAAAATGACATAAATTATTTTATAGTTATTGATGTAAATGTCCAAAATATTGGATGATCTTTTTCTGAAGCTTTGAGGTACTGTATGATTCTCTTATTATCAAGTGCTCTGAAGATGCCCAAGCCTGAAATCATCTCCCTACCCACTGACTATGTCACTTAGCTCATCACTTCCTACATAGCTTCCCTGAGGCCTTTAGAGACTTCTCCCACCACTCCACTGGCCTGAAGATGAAGAATCTGGAATTCAGTTCTCAATCCATCAGCAGATCATAAGTATGAACATCATAAGTATTAACTTGAGTATCAGTCATCTTATACAAAATGAAGATCACAGTCTCTACTTGTAGAAGAAGGTAACACAATCGCATCCTTTTGAAACCAGTGATTATGCAGACTCTTTAAGTGTTACCCCCTTTAGGGAGTTGTCCTGGTGTTCTCATACCAGCATCCTCCACCTGTCTGTTTCAATATCACTTTATATATACTACTGTCATTGCATTTATCACAGTATCACTGAGTCTCCACCATGTAATTAACATCAGAGATGGCTTACGATCATGTTAATAAGATGGAGTTTAGATTCAGGTAGATCTCAGTTAAAAGTCTTATTTTGGTATTTATTAGTTGTATGACCTTGGCTAAAATTATGTAATGCCTTTGATCATTAATATCATGATCTATAAAATGGGTACCTTATTAGGAAAAAATAAAATGGTAAATATGAAACATCTGGAAGACTGCTGGATGAATATCAAGTTACTCAGTAAATATTTGTCAATTCAGTTTCATTGAATTTGTCTATTTCATAAAGCATTCTCTCTGCTTTTATTGCCATGAACTATTGGGGCTACACAATTAGATCATTGATTTAATTTTTATTAAGTATAAAGGGTTACAGTTTTAACCTACTGTGAACCTCAGTAGAGAACCGATTGTCTGAAAGACTAGCATAGTTTTGTATTTAAATAGAACAAATTGAATTACACATAAATGGTAGTAGAAATTCCTGCAGAGTACTATTTTTCAACATAAACCATTTTCCCTGCCAGCCATATGTGTAGACACGGCAAAGCTTCTGTATTTATATTTTTTCATTAAAAACAAAATGATTAATTTCACAAGTTAATTTATTGTATTCACCACAACAGCCAAATTCAAATTAAATAGTCTAATGCTTTAGCGATTAAAGACTGGCTTATTGAAAGGACTCTGTAATTTTGTTGCCATTTTCTTAGTAAGAGCCTATAGTTGTTATTTTCTAGCAAGAAATCTTAAAGGATTTCACAGCATCATTTTTCCTAGTGCATTATTTTCAGAGATTTTAAACTGGTCTCTGGTTACTTTCAGGAATCAAATTCTCTAATGTCTGTCAGCTGTGGGAGCAGCAACATGTAGTGATACAGTGAACAAGGTGAAGCTTGAAGGGTGGAAAGGTCTACATTTGAATTCTGGCCATGGGCAAATTCCTTTATAAAGTGGTCCAATTCCATTCTTCTGCATATTGCTGTCCAGTTTTCCCAACACCATTTGTTGAAGAGACTATCTTTTTCCCATTGCATATTCTTTCCTGCTTTGTCAAAAATTAATTGACCGTATAATTATGAGTTTATTTCTGGATTTTCTATTCTGTTCTATTGATCTCTGTGTCTGCATTTGTGCCAGTACCGTACTGTTTTGATCACTACAGGTTTGTAAAATAACTTGAAGTTCAGAATTGTGATGCCTCCACCTTTCCTTTTCTTTTCCAAAATTGCTTTGGCTATTCAGGGTCTTTTGTGGTTCCATACAAATTTTAGGATTGCTTATTCTAGTTCTGTGGAAAATGCTGCTGTTATTTTGATAGGGATTGGATTAAATATGTAGATTGCTTTGGGTACTACAGACATTTTAACAATATTTTTTTCTTCCAATTCATGAACATAAAGTGCCTTTCTATTTCTTTCTGTCATCTTGAATTATTTTCATCAGTGTTTTATAGTTTTCAGAGTACAGATCTTCCACCTTTTTGGTTAAGTTTATTCCTAGATTCCTTATTATTTTTTGGTGCAGTTTTAAATAGGGTTGGTTTCTTAATTTCACTTTTTACTGCTTCATTATTAATGTATAGGAATGCAACAAATTTCTGTACATTTCCGTGACTTTACTGAATTCATTTATCAGTTCTAGTAGTTTTTAGGTAGAGTCTTTTGGGTTTTCTGTATATAGTATCATGTGATCTGCAAATAGTGAAAGTTTTACTTCTTCCTTACTGATTTGGATGCCTTTTATTTTGTTTTGTTGTCTGATTGCTGTGGCTAGGACACAATGGTGAGAGTGGACATCCTTATCTTATTCCCGACTTTAGGGGAAAGCTCTCAGTTTTTGACCACTGAAGATGATGTTTGCTGTGGGTTTTCATATATGGCCTTTATTATGTTGAGGTATGTTCCCTCTAAACCTACTTTGTTGAAGGTTTTATTATGAATGGATGTTGTACTTTGTCAAATGTTTTCTCTGCATCTATTGAAAGGATCATATGATTTTGGTCCTTATCTTATTGATGTGATATATCATATTGATTTGCAAATATTGAGTCACCCTTGCATTCCAGGAATAAATCCTCCTTGATCATGGTGAATGATTTTTCTAATATATCGTTGGATTCATTTTGCTAGTATTTTGTTGAGTATTTTTGCATCTGTGTTCATCAGAGATACTGGCCTATTCTCTTATTTTGTTGTGTCTTTCACTTGTTTTGGTATCAAGGTAATGCTGACTGCAAAATGAATTTGGGAGTCCTCCTCCTCTTCCTCCTCCTTCTTCCTTGTTCTTGTTCTTCCTTCTTCTTCCTACTCCTCCTTTTTCCTCCTCCTCCTCCTCCTTTCTTCTTCTTCTTCTTCTTCTCCTTCTCCTTCTTCTTCTTCTTCTCCTTCTCCTTCTCCTCCTCCTCCTCCTTCTACTTCTTCTCCTTCTTCTTCTTCTTCTTCTCCTTCTTCTTCTCCTTCTTCTCCTTCTTCTTCTCCTTCTTCTCCTTCTCCTTCTTCTGAATATTTTGAGAATAGGTATTAACTCTCCTTCAAATGTTTGGTAGAATTCACCTGTGAAGGCTTTGGGTCTTGGACTTTTGTCTGTTGAGATTTTTTTTGATTACTGATTCAGTGTCCTTCCTGGTAATCAGTCTGGTATTTTTTTTTATTTATTTCTTATTCTGTTTGGGAGGTTATATGTTTGTAGGAATTTATTCATTTAATCTAGGTTTTCCAATTGGTTGGCATACATTTTTTTATAATATTCTCCTATAGTCCTTTGTATTTCTATCATGTTGATTGTAATTTCTCCTTTTTCATTTCTGATTTTACTTATTTTTGGTGCTCTCTTTCTCTCTCTCTCTCTTTATGAGTTTGGCTTATTTCGTTGATCTTTTCAAATAACTAGCTGCTGGTTTAATTGATCTATTGCTTCTCTTCAGTTTCTGTGTCATTTATTTCTTCTCTAATTTTCATTATTTATTCCCTTCTATGGACCATCTAGAGGTCTGTTTAGCGCTGTACTGTGCCTCCACCCTTCCTACCCTCTTCATTGTGGCCTCTTCTCTACATTTAACTGTGGAGAGTTTGTTCTTCCAGTCTTCAGGTTGTTTTCTGGGTTATTTACACTGATATGGGTGTTATCTAGTCATATCTGTGGGACAACATGAGCTTTGGGTCCTCCTACTCTGCCATCTTTCCAGCAATATGATTATTTTAGTTTTATACAAAGTCTTGAAACTAGGTAGCTTAAGGTCTCTGACCTTGTTGTTTTTTTTTTTTTTCAAAATAGTTATGGCTAGTCCAGCTTTTTTTTCATTGCTATATAAATTGTAGAATCAGTTTATTAATTGTGATTGCATTTAACCTATAGGTAAATTTTAGGAGAATTGATAGCTTTAACAATATTGGACTTTCCAATACACAAACATAGTATATACCTTCATTTATTTTAGTCTTCTGTAATTTATTTCAACAATGTTTGGAAATTTTCAGTGTTCTATTAATTGGTGTTAGAGAATTGTTGTTTCCAACTATAATTACAGATTTATTTTTCTTTTAGTTCTGTCAAGTTTTACTTTATGTATTTACAGGTTCTCTTTTAGGTGCATACAGTTTTATGATTGCTGACTTCTTGATATGGTTATCCCTTGATCATTGTGAAATTTCCCCTTTTTCCATGTTAACACTCTTTTTCTGGTCTATTTTATATTAATATAATATATTCTTTATTCTTTATCTTTCTAATGATTACTGATTGCATATATTTTTTTTTCCTTTTTTTTTCCTTTGAACTATTTCCTATTTTTTTCTCCTTCATATTTAAAGGAGATTTCTTATAGGCAGCATGTAGTTCAACCTTGATTTTTAAATTCAATCTGACAATCCGTTTTTAAATGGAGTGATTAGACCATTTGAATGCAATGTATTTATGAATTTGGCTGGATTTAAGATGATCATCTTGCTCTTTGTTTTCCATTTGTTCCATCTGTCCTCTGTATCCTTTCCTTCTCAGTTCATTGTTTCATGTGAAATAATCGGAACATTTTTAAGGATTCTATTTAATACTGTTTACTTATTAGCCAAATGTCTTTGTTTTACCTTTTTAAGGGTGCTTCTCTCGTTTACAATAAGTATCTGTGACTTATCACAACCTATTTTCAAATAATATTATAATTATTGGCATGTACTGAAATGTCCTTATAACAATATTCTTATATTTTTATTTCTATTCTTTTGCTATTATGGATTTTATATTTGCATGTATTATAACCCCACAATACTGTTATTTTTGTTTTAAACATCCAATTTGACAAATTAAACAATCTTTTCTTAATAAGTACCATCCAGAAGATAGAGATAGAAGCAACATACCTCAACATCATAAAAGCCATCTATGAAAGACCCACAGCTAATATCATCCTCAATGGGGAAAAACTGAGAGCTTTCCCCTTGAGGTCAGGAAGAAGACCGTGATGTCCACTCTCACCACTGTTATTCAACCATAGTACTGGAAGTCCTAGCATCAGCAATAAGATGACAAAAAGAAATAAAGGGCATCAAAATTGGCTAGGAAGAAGTCAAACTTTCACTCTTCACAGATGACATGATACTCTACATGGAAAACCTGAAAGTCTCCACCAAAGAACTGTAGGAACTAATACATGAATTCAGCAAAGTTGCAGGATATAAAATCAATTTATAGAAATAGGTTGCATTTCTATACACCAATAATGAAGCAGCAGAAAGAGAAATGAAGGAATCAATCCCATTTACAAGTACACCAAAAAACATAAGATATCTAGGAATAAACCTAACCAAAGTGGTAAAAGATCTCAATGCTGAAAATTATAGAAAGCTTATAAATTAAATTGAAGCAGACACAAAGAAATGGAAAAATATTCCACGCTCATGGATTGGAAGAACAAATATTGTTAAATGTCAATACTACAGAAAGCAATCTATACATTCAATGCAATCCAAATCACAATAACACTGGCATTCTTCACAGAGCTAGAACAAACAATCCAAAAATTTGTATGGAACCAGAAAATGCCCCAAATAGCCAAAGTAATGTTGAAAAAGATGGAGGCATCACAATTCTGGACTTTAAAGCTGTATTACAAAGCTGTAATCAAGACAGTATGATACTTGCACAAAAACAGACACATAGATCAATGGAACAGAATAGAGAACCCAGAGAAGGACCCACAAATGTATGGCCAAATAATCTTTGACAAAGCAGAAAAGAATATCCAATGGAATAAAGACTGTCTCTTCAGCAAATGGTGTTGGGAAAACTGGACTGCAATACGTAGAAGAATGAACCGGGACCACTTTCTTACACCATACACAAAAATATAATCAAAATGGATGAAAGACCTAAATACGACAGAAAACCATCAAAATCCTAAAGAAGAAAACAGTCAGCAACCTCTTTGACCTCAGCCACAGCAACTGCTTACTAAACATGTCTCTAGAAGCAAGGGATATAAAAGTAATCATGAACTATTGGGACCTTATCAAGATAAAAGGCTTCTGCACAGTGAAGGAAGCAATCAACAAAACTAAAAGGCAACGGACGAAATGGGAGAACATATTTGCAAATGACAAATCGGGTAAGGGGTTAATATCCAAAATCTATAAAGAACTTATGAAACTCAACACCCAAAAAACAAATAATCCAGTGAGGAAGTGGACATAAGACATGAATAGACACTTTTCCAAAGAAGACATCCGGGTGGCTAACAGACACATGAAAACATGCTCAACATCACTCATCATCAGGGAAATACAAATCAAAACCATGATGAGATATCACCTCACACCCGTGAGAATGGCTAAAATGAACAATTCAGACAACAACAAATGTTGGTGAGGATGCGGAGAAAGGGAAACCCTTTTGCACTGCTGGTGAGAATGCAAACTGGTGCAGTCACTCTGGAAAAAAGTATGGAGGTTCCTCAAAAATATTAAAACTAGAACTACCCAGGGCGCCTTGGTGGCTCGGTCGGTTAAGCATCCGACCTTGGCTCATGTCATGTTCTCACAGTTCATGGGTTCAAGCCCCGCATCGGGCTCTGTGCTGACAGCTCAGAGCCTGGAGCCTGCTTCGCATTCTGTGTCTCCTTCGCTGTCTTTCCATCTCCCACTCATGTTCTGTGTTTCTCTGTCTCTCTGTCTCTCTCTCAAAGTAAATAAACATTAAAAAAAAAAAAAGTAGAACTACCCTATGACCCAGCAATTGCACTATTAGGTATTTATTCAAAGGATACAAAAATGCTGATTCAAAGGGGCACATGTACCCCAATGTTTATAGTAGCACTATCAACAATAGCCAAATTTTGGAAAGAGTCCAAATGTCCATCAACTTTATCCAAATGGATAAAGAAGATGTGATGTATATATAGACAATGGAATATTGCTCAGTAATCAAAATGAATGAAATCTTGCCATTTACAACAACATGAATAGAACTGGAGTGTATTATGCTAAGCAAAATAAGTCAGTGAGAGAAAGTCATATATCATATGATTTAACTCATATGTGGAATTTAAGAAACAAAACATGAACATAGGAGGAGAGAAGGAAAAATAAGATAAAAAGAGAGAGGCAAACCATAGGAGACTCATAACTATAGAAAACAAACTATAGAAAACAAACTGAAAGTTGCTGGAGGGGAGGTGTGGGGTGGATCAGCAAAATGGGAGATGGGCATTAAGGAGGGCACTTTTCAGGATGAGCACTGGGTGTTACATGTAAGTGATGAATTACTGGGTTCTACTCCTGAAACCATACTATATTGTATGTTAATTACCTTGAATTTAAATAAATTAAAAAATAAACATCAAATTTTTTATTTTAAACATTCAAATTCTCTTAACTTTTGTTTATTTTAATGTTTTTGAGGGAGACAGAGACAGAGCACCAGCAGGGGAGGGACACAGAGAGAGGGAAATACAGAATCTGAAGCTGTCGGCACAGAGCCCGACATGGGCCCGACGTGGGGCTCAAACCCACATACCTTGAGATCATGACCTGAACCAAAGTTGAACACAACCAACTTAGCCACCCAGGAGCCCCGCTTTAGTTTATTTTCAAAAGTTTTCATTTGCTTTAACTTTTAACAAAGTTTGAGCTATTTTATTGTGAACTGTTCATTTATGTTGTTTTTATTTTAAAACATATTTTTGCTATAATTTTAACCTAACAGTTATAGCACTTTAAGTGCCATTCAGCTATCTTCTGGCTTGCATAATTTTGATGAAATTTCTGCAATCATTCTTTGTTTCTCTTTACGTGATCTTGTCTCTCCTCACTTACCTTGCTGCCATTAAGATTTTTCTCCTTATCACTGGGTTTCATAATTTGTATTATAATGTGTGTTGGTGTAGTTACTTTGTGTTTAATCTACTTAATGTTTATTGAGCTTCATGGATCTATGGCTTTATATTATTCATCCAATTTGGAAATATTTTTCCAAATACAATTTTTTTCTGTCCTTTTTTCTCTCTTCTCTCTTCCTGTGACTCTAATTGCACGTGTATTAGACCATTTAATACAGTTCTAAAGGTCAGTCACTGAGATTCTTAATTTTTTTTTCAATTTTTTTAAATCTCTATGCTTGATTTTGGATAGTTTTTATTATGTATTCCAGTTTTTACCTCTGCAGTATCTAATCTGACATTAATTCTATCCAGTGAATTTTCATTTCAGATCTGTATTTTTTATCTCTGTAAGTTTCATATGATTCTTTTATGTCTTCCATTTCCTTCCTCATTATGACTGCTTTCTTTTCAATAATTTACATAATTATAATTGCTCTTTTAATTTTCTTATATGCTAACTTCATTATATCTACAATTTATAGGTTTGTTTCTAATGACTTCCTTTTCTTATGATTATTGGTTACTTTTCTCTGTTTCTGGATATATCTTTAATTTTTGGTTTACTGCTAAGTATTGTGGATTTAACATTGTCATGTGCACTTTGCTGTCATTTTTTAAAGGACTTAGGTTTTGTTTTGGCTGGAAGTTGAATTACCGTTCAGTTTGATCCTTTGAAGATTTGCTTTTAAAATACTTTTGGGAAGTTCTAGAGTGGCTTTACTCTACGAATAGCTTAGCCCTGTTCCTAAGACCTGGCCCTTCTCTGGTATTTACTGAATGACTTAAAGTATCAATGAAGACTATTCACTCTTAGAACATGAATAATT
Organism: Cryptoprocta ferox; assembly: GCA_028646485.1. Lineage (NCBI taxonomy): Eukaryota > Metazoa > Chordata > Mammalia > Carnivora > Eupleridae > Cryptoprocta > Cryptoprocta ferox. Next base: position 64,367,840 of record CM053570.1, read on the forward strand.
CCTAACCCCTTTATGATATCTGGAAATTGTTCAACTCAAGCTCTCCCTAGTGGTTCTTTTCCTGACCTCTTGGAATTTTACTTTTACATACACATTTGGAGACTCAAAAGACTTGAGTGAAGACTCAAGAGCAACACTATGGAAATTTCTGAAGTTCTTTTCTGCAAAGCTCTTTCTTCTCAAAGACTATCACTCATTACCTCAGAATCTCTGGACTCTGATCTCTGTCTTCTCAATTTAACAATACCGTTAGGCTATGCTTGATATACTCTCCCTTCTCCACAGCCCAAAATTTGCCTTCAGGCCAAAAGCCTAGTTGATTACAAGGCTCACCTCACTTTTTTCTTATATTTCAGGCATTAGAGTCCAGCTCTGCCAATTGTTGAATATCTGAAAACAATTTTAATATGTTTTTAAAATTTTCCTATTGTTTAAGGCAATAGGGTAATAATATTCCTGTTATTACACTGAAATATGGCAGAAAGCATAATTCCAAGTCCTTTTAAATGTGTCTTTGAATGTGATATATCATAGCTAAAGTAGTCAAAATCTAGGATCTTTGATGTCAGAGTATATACCAAAGCTGAATTTTAATTCAATTTGTAAAATGTTAATAATCACTAACAATCTTCAATATTCTTTTTTGTGTTCTGAGATATAAAGATAATGTTGAGAAAATCCCTTTAGTCAGGGAGCTATGTATAGTTAGGGAAGACAGATGGACAAATGATCTTGAATAAGTCATTTTACAATATATCAAGAGAGGCACTATGGTGTAATAAGAAAGGATGGACTGGACAACATTACTCCCAGTCCTCTAAGACAGATCTTGATTATACTGTGAAGAATCTGCCAGGGCTATTATTTCATCCTATGACTTACTATGTGTGTAACCATAATAAAGATAATAGTTGCCTAAACTTGAGTTTTTCATCATCATACCTACACTCAATAGTTCTTAGGGTGTTTGTAAGGAATTAGTGTATATGAATAAAGTACCTGCCCTTAGAGTAGGCACTCAGTTTAGTGCCCTTCTGTTTATGGACTTTGTGTTCTCACCCATGTTTTTGGAATAATCTCCTATGTATGTTTTAAGTTACAGGACGGTTGTGAAGATTAGGAATTATAAATTTGACAGCGCTGTGAAGTCTGCAGATCACTGGTGAGACTCTGAGACCCTTGTCAATTTTCTTTATTTTCTGAGCAGCAGCCTGGGCAAGTTGGTTAAAGTCATTCTCTCTGTAAATGCCAGGCTGAGTGGAAGAGTATATTGATTTTGACTACCAGAGTTTGGGATCCTACCCAGCAGTGATAGTCTTCTTATGTTCTTCAGAGTGCAATTAAGATCTACCTTGGCAACATCAGTTATTCTTTTTAGAACAAATGGTATGTGCCATGGATTCATGGACTTGTGTTGTGGGGTTAGGCTAAGCTAAGGTGTGAGTCTCTTTAAAACCTTATAGCAACTGTTTCTGTTGGCCAGCACTGCTCCAGTATCAGTGTCCCCACAGAGTACTTGAGAGCAGACTTATTTACAAAATGGGGACAGAATATTGTGATTTCTCAAATGCATTTAGTTTTCGTCCATGGTTCCTGGGTCATAGCTTCTAAAACCCTTGGAATGTCCTGAGAAGAGCTAAAATATGTCCTTTGTTGTGTTATTGAGGTAACTTTTAGAAAGCTCCTAGATAACTCAAGGATGATTGCTGGTTGCCAGGGAACCAACCATGTCATTATAGAGTTGAGGGGCTAGAGATCGAATTCAATTGCCAGCAGTCAATGATTTAATCAGGTGTGGCTCTATGATAAGGCCTCCATTGAATACAATGGGACAAGTTTCAGAGAGCTTCCAGGTTGGTGAACACATAAAGATATAGGGGAAGTGACATTCCTGAAGAGGGCATAGAAGCCCAATGCCCCTTTCCACATACTTTGTCCTATGCATCTCTTTTATCTGTTCCTGACTTATATCCTTTAATAATAAATTAGTAATCTCATAAGTAAAGTGTTTATCTGAGTGCTGTGAGCCATTTTAGCAAATTAATCAAACATAAGGAGAGGGTTTTAGGAACTTCTGATTTATAGACCATCAATCAGAAGTATAGGTGATCACCTGAACTTCTGATGGTGTCTGAAGTCCAAGGAGGGGGTTGGAACCCCCTATATATAGCTAGTTGGCCAGGAGCCCAAACAGGAGTGACAACCTGGGCTTGTAGTTGGTATCTGAAATGAGGGGGAGAGGCATATTCTTGTAGGACTGAGCCCTCAAACTGTGCAATCTGATACTATCTCTGGGTATTAGCATTCGAAATTGAGTTGAATTCTAGGATACATTGTTGGTACCTGAGAATTGCTTGTTAGTGTGAGGAAACCACTCCCCCGCCCGCCATGTTGAAATTTGGTGCAGAACTCAAAAGAGAAGCTGATTTTTCTTTTCTACTTAGAAATGAGGGGTTGTTTTCTATTGACAATATAGAAAAAAAATCATCCCTCTAAGACTAATATTGTCTAAGTCGAAAAGGACAGGAATTTTGAAGAAAGGTTTGTTCTCAATCTCTCAGTATCTGGGTGACCTTGAGAAAGTCAGCCACATTTCCGAGCCTATTTTCTCATTTTGGAATGGAGGTAATACTACTTACTTCACAAGATAATTTTGAGGAAAAAAAATGAGTTAATGGATAGTAAAGTAATTTGCAATTTATAAAAGTTCAAGCAGCTATTTTTATTGTTTTTCCTTTTTTATACTCTTTATATTCCCTTTTTATTCCAATTTGGAGGCCACCATATTTCATCTGTTTAGACTGTCTACAGATTCAGACTAATTATGTTCCATATACAGTTGATCTGTTTGATGAACACAGCTCTGGTTCTCCTTGGGAGGCAGCCTGGTTTAATAGAGAGAATATGTGGGCTTTGAAGCCAATGATCTGTGCTTTATATCTCATTTCCACTACTTGTGGGCTGTATGACTATGGGCAAATTATTCAGATATTCTTAGTATCATTTCCCCATCTATAAAATGGAGACATTAAACCCGACTTCTCAAAATTATTGTGAAGACTAAGTGATATGCATAGTAAGTGCCTGCTCATGAAAAAGGCGAAATAAATATTCTATTATTTCAGATACCTAAATTCTCCAGTCTAGGCCTTTCTCTTGTGTTTCCAAAAAAAATCTACCAAAATATACTATTTTTCTGGGATGTATTATTGTTGAATGATTAAATTCTCAGATTATTTGTTTCCTTTTTTTTTTCTTCTTTTGGTAAGCTTTGACTTTTATGGATCTGTAAAAAGCATCTTATACATTCTCACTGTGAAACAGTTCATTTTCAAATATGTCAGCATCCCCAAATCACTCACTGACCACAAACAAACCTTGGGCTTCTATGGACTAACTCACAGTCCTCAAGAAAACTGCTGGCAACCATACCTCTGAGCCCAGGCAAGTACCCATTCTCTGATTAGTTCTCAAATCCAGCTTGTCTTTTGTGCAATTATTCTCCAAACTACAGAGTTGGAAGATAATCCCTATCTGGGACTTTCAATCCAACTGCCTCATTTCACAGAAACTAAAGCTCTGGCAGAGAAGGCATAGTCAGTTCTCCTGGTTTCCTCATCACTGTTATTTCCAGAATCTTTCAAAATTGTTGTGATGACCTTTACTTTACAGTTAATCTTAACAATTCTGCGTGGTAAGAATGATAATGACATTATCCCAAATGATACATGAGGAAACAAGTTCCAGAAGCGTGACTTGCTTAACATCACACAACTAGTAAGTGACAGAACTGGTTTTACACCAAATCCTGCTTTCTCCATGGAGCCACATCAGCCTACAGCCATTCCAAAGCCTCCAGATTCCTTATAAATCTGTGCCATGGTCAGAGTTGGCACAGGTACCATGCTTATGTGGGTGGAGTTAATCCCTCCAACAGCAGCTAGTGGGTAGTTGCGGAGGGCTCCAGCCAGGCAGATGCTAGAAAAGAAATTCCATTTCAATGTTCATTCGTACCATTCTTCTTAGAAATCTTTCTCCACCTAGTGTCATCTGACCTCCACCCTTCTCTTCTGTGTTCTACTGATTATAGAGGATTCTTCATTCCAAACCAAGGTTAGAGATAGGACAAGGTATTTAATTCATTTTTCCGTAAGAAATCTATAGAATTAAGATACATGTTTAGTATTTATTTATATGTTTGGTTATTGACTGATATTTTTATTATGTTTCATTTGCCATAAATCATTTGGAGTGGATTTTAAAAATACAGAGCTTATCATGTTCCAGCTGGCATGTGTGTCTTTTCAGCTTCATCTCCAGCATCTATCTATAAAAATGATCCAACTACATGGTCTTCTCTCAGTGCCCAGAAGCCACAGGCTCTTTCCCATTTTAGAGACATCGCATACACTGTCCCTTCTGGCAAAATGAGTGGAGGGAAAAGAGGAACCCAGGAGTAAAGTTAATATGTACATTTGTTGGGGTTGAGTAATAAATTTGGCATTGAGTTTCCTAGCAACCAAGGCAAGGAGAAATACAAGATCAGATACTTGGCTCACACTATCCATTACAAAACTCAGTTCAGCTTCTGAAGAGAAACACAGCTTTTATTGACACTGAGACCCAAGAGAGGGGAAGAGGATAAGTGAATTTAAAGAATATAGTTTATAATGTGATAAACAACATTCTCAGACACATCCTTAACATTAAGGGAAAAGTTTCATAGGGCCATTCTTATAACACCTCTCAATGTAGTCCTTTGTTATCTGCCAAGTTGATAAAAACAATTCTATAAAAGACCAAAACAGTGTTCTCTTGTGCCTTGCTTGGCTTAATCCAAAGATAAATTTTAGAGTATCTCGAGGAGCAGGTGAACTATATACTGTGTAGGCTGTTTTCCCCATATTCTTTTTCTTTCTCTCAACTGAGGTTCTCATAAATATTGAGTGGCAAGGAACTTAAACTTGAAGTATCTGACAATTAACTGACTAGTATAATTTACTAACCACAAGTTTTCTAAATAATCAGTGGTCTGTGTAACCCTTTTCCAACAGAAAGGTTCTTAGAATCAGACTTTTCATCTATAAATTGGAGACAGTAATACTCTCACATAGGTGTTTTAAAGATCAAATAGTATAGAGGCGCCTGGGTGTCATCTGAGTCTTGATCTCGACTCAGGTCATGATCCAACAGTTCGTGAGTTTAAGTTCTGCATTGGGCTCTGTGCTGATGGTGCAGAGCCTGCTTGGGATTCTGTCTTTCCTTCTCTCTGACCATCCCTGGCTTGTGCTCTCTTTCTCTCTCTCTCAAAATCAATAAATAAACTTTAAAAATGTGTTTAAAAAAGAGCAAATAGTATAATATTACTATTAAAATAATAGTGGGAAATAGTAATGTAGTGGTTAACAGACATTGAACCATTTTTAGGAGTCACATACTGCTAATAGCTTTAATTTAATTTAATCCTTTTAACAAATTTTAAAAGATAAGTATTATTGTTTTTTCCATTATTAAAAAGTAAAAAACTGAGATATAGAGAATTTAAGTAAGTTATCAAAGATTACAGCATTGGTAAATGGGGGAATCAGGATTGAATTTCAGGTTGGTTGGATTCCAGAGTTCTTAATCTTAACAACTATGCTGTAATTAACCATATGTGGTGTTCAATAAATGGGTTAATATTATTTTAGTAGAGTTATTATCTAAATTGTTATTAATCACTATAAGATTAATTTGATTTGAATATTTTATTAGAAAGTGTTACATAGCCTGAAGCATTTTATTTGGTGTGACTTACCACATTTCATCAGATTTAAGAAGCTGTCAACTATAAGATGCACCATTACTTTATGAAAAAAAATACTAAGGAAGAAAAATGTTGCCAATTAAACTCTGACACAGCGCTTTCTTATTACATTGAATTTTTATTTTATATTTACTAAAAGACCTCTTTTAAATTTATACAGATATTTTTATCATAGATCTCTCATGTATAATGAAAATCATGCAAATAAAGTGTTAAGGTATTTTGAAAACATTCAGGATCCATCTATTCTGAATTATTTTTGACTCAGGGTTGTCAGTAGACACATTTTCCCACACAGTAGCAGCTTCTGTGTCTTCATAAACATGATGATGTAGCCTTTCTTCAAAGTGTCCATTGTCATCTTGTGATTTTCTCCCATGTCACCGACACACTAGCAAGTTTTGGTATATCTACTTAGGCATGTCAGTGAGTCATGATACTGTAAGATATATCTGGATTTCAGAGATGTTAAATGGAGGGAAAATGTGTATCTTAGAATTGACAGTGAACTTTGTTATGAGTAACATGTGCTTTGCTTGGCTTAAAAATATAACCCATTTCAGACCCCCTGGGAGGCTCAGTCAGTTAAGTGTCTGACTTCGGCTCAGGTCATGATCTCACAGTCTGTGGATTCAAGCGCCACATTGGGCTCTGTGCTGACAGCTCAGAGCCTGGAGCCTGCTTCAGATTCTGTGTCTCCCACTCTCTCTTCTCCTCCCCTACTTATGTTCTCTCTATGAAAAATAAATAAACATTAAAAATTTTTTAAAAATATATATAACCATTCCAATGAGGATTTGCATCTAAAGTTCCATCCATCTCAGCCCAAGCACAGTAAGTTTCCATATGTAGTTGTTGCCCAAATTGGAATAGATAATAGCTCTGAGATATGGGCTTCTGCCTTTTAAAAATGTGCTTATCTACAAGTTTCAAAGTTATATTCTAGAGTAGGTCCACTATAACACATTAGTACTTTTTTTCTTTCCTAAAAGCATACCATAGAAAATTATCATACCATCTTTTCAGTAGGAGAATACAGAGAAAAGATATATAGGCTAATTTCAGCTTTCATGCTGATATTTTGTATGATTCTAAACAAGTCCCCATATGTAAAATCAGGAGAGTTATCTTCATAATCTCCAAAGGCATGTCCAGCCCGCATAGGATTTATTCTTACATGCTAAGGAGGGAGCTAACATTCATTGTAAGCCAACTATGTACTTGCTATTTCATGTGTATTATCTTGGTTAATGTTCTAAATTACTATATTTTTATAGCTATATTATATTCCAGAAAACAGACTTTTGAGTAAATTACTCCAGGTATTGGCTACTAGAAAGGGCTGGGATTCCAAGCAAGTTCAATCAATTCAATTCCCAGACCCTCTGCACTACACATGTTGCCTCTCTCAGAGTCCTTAAAACTCACTTGGCAGAACACAGGGAGAGAGAGGCAATTGCTAGGATTGTGAAATCATAAAACATTATATTATTTGAAATGTCGGAAACAAAGTTACAATGCATCTTAATTTAGTTCCAAAATCTTCTCAAGAACCTACTCTCTGCTCATGCTAAATGCTGAAAAAGTAGAGAGAAATCACATCATCCTATTCTTAAGAAGTTCATAGTTTAGTTAAATATCTTTCAAAATATATGCTTTGCCACATTAGAGTTCATTCAACATTTATTTTTGAGAGAGAGAGAAAGCGGAGGAGAGGCAAAGAGAGAGACACACACAATCTGAAGCCAGCTCCAGGCTCCAAGCTGTCAGCACAGAGCCTGATGTGGGGCTCCAACCCACAAACCGGGAGATCATGATCTCAACCAAAGTTGGACACTTAACTAACTGAGCCTTCTGAGGAGGTGAAGCTTGAAGGATTAGAAGGAGGGAAGTGAAGAGCACTAAAGATCATGCCAAGCATAAGGAAGAGAGTGGTTGAAAACCTCATGGGAAAGATATTGAATTCAAGGAATTAGAAGAAGAAATGTAGCAGAAGACAAAGTTAGGGAAACAGGGCTAATATTAGAGTCTGAAACCCACAGTAGAACATTTAGATTTTGTTTGTAATGCAAAGGAAAAAAGACATTAAAGGCTTTTTAGTGGGGCAGAAGGTTGGGTAAAGGGGGATTAACATTTAGGAACACGGATGTGTATTTTCTTTTAATACATTGGCTTTTGTGGAGAATAGAATATAATAAACTATAGAACAGAGGAAATAAGTAAGACTATTGCAAAAGTGAGATAATAGTGGCTTGGCTTATGGTATGTAGCAATAGAGATGAAATAAGTTAAAGGATTTGACATATGTACTGGAAGTTAGGTTATTGAAAGATTTATTTTCTCTGGGAATGAAAGGAAAGTGAGGAATCAAGATTGAGTTAAAGTTTCTGGCTTGGGTAACTGGTTGAATATTGTTACCACTGACTTCATTGGGAAATATTGAAAGGTGAGCAGTATGAGTAGATAGGGTAGTCAGTATGTTTATTTTGAAAATGTCAAGTTTTAAATACTTATGAGAACTCCAAGGGAATATATCTAGTAGTCTTTTGGGTATAAAAGGCTGGAATCCAGAGAAATTTGGGCTGGAGACATACATTTGAGAATTGTTAGCATATAGATTATATTTAATGTTTATATTTGGATAAAGAAACCTAAGAGGAAAGGGAGAGAAAAAAGAATGAGATGGTAAAGGATCAAACTCTGGGGGAATTTCCATATTTAGAGGATGGAAAGAAAAGAAGAGGCCCACATAGAAATCAGAAAATAAGTGGCCAGAAGTAGGAGGAAAGCCAAAAGTAGAATGAACTGAATAGTCATTGAAGAATAAGAAGTTGTGGCAGCATGCATATGCAGAAGTTTGGCCAACAAGAGAAGTAGAGAAATAGTAACTAGCTGATGGTGGATAGTGTGTAGAGTTGTGGGGTCAGAGTTATTCGCTCATAGTAATGATTGAGGCAGAGAGCAGGATTGGTGATGGAGACACAGTAGATGACCAAAAGGGTGCATCTGTGAACAGCATGAGATCCAAAAGTACTAAGGGACTTTGTTAGGAAGAATACCTTCATCCATGGTAACTGGATTATACAAAAGAAACATAGGTATGTTTCTAATTTTGGCTTTGGGAATATGAAAATGTTCCTATCTGATGGTTTCTAAAATGGAAAGCATTAGATAAGATTATCCTTGAAGAACGGTGATGAGGGAAAAAAATAAGAGTTTCCAAGAGATGGAAGAAAATTTGAATTTGAACTAGTTGTTTTGTTTTGTTTTCAGAGAAAATATGAGAAACCTACTTACCAGAATAACCTTGTAGAATTGTTGAGCAATGATAAGTGCTACTTGAGGCCTGAGATCATGAATTTATTTTTTTTATTTTAAACTGCTTTTTTTTTTAATAAAAAATTTTCCAAGGATAGTGTTCTGTTAATATAAAACTATATCATAATTTTTTTAATTTTTATTTTTTTATTAACTTTATAGTTTATTGTCGGGTTGGTTTCCATATAACACCCAGTGCTCTTCCCCACAAGTGACCTCCACCATGACCATCACCCCCCTTCCCCTTTCCCCCTCCCCCTTCCGCCCTCAGTTTGTTTTCAGTATTCAAGAGAGATCATGAATTTAAAATGCAGTGCTGGGGCACCTGGGTGGCTCAGGCAGGTAAGCATCTGCTTTGGCTCAGGTCATGATCTCACAGTTTGTGAGTTCGAGCCCCATGTCAGGCTCTGTGCTGACAGCTCAGGGCCTGGAGCCTGCTTCAGATACTGTGTCTCCTCCTCTCTCTGCCCCTTTCCCGCTCACACTCTGTCTCTCTATCAAAAATAAATAATAAAACATTAAAACTTTTTAAAAAAATAAAATTCAGTCCTTATACCTAGATATGTGATTTTCTCCAGTTATATGGGGCTTGTATAAGGTAGGTAGAACAGTTCATTACGGGCATAGGTTTTGCCACATGAGAAAAAGATGGATGGAGACAAGAGGACTGAAGGGAGACATAATTATAATTATAAATTATGTATAAATACATAATTATAAGGATAGACATGGATGGAAAGAGAAAGCAGGAAGGAAGCTGATGACTATGAAGTAGAAGGATCAATGAATTAGATTTCAAAGAATTATTGTAAAGTAAATGCTTCAACAAATTCTCTTGAAAGTTTCAGTTGGAGAACATGATGTTGACATTTGAGATTGTAGGTAGGGTAGTGTGTGTGTGTGTGTGTGTGTGTCTGTGTGTCTGTGTGTCTGTGTCTTTGTGTATATTTAAGAAAAGGAGAAAGATGGTGGTGGTGGCAAGAGAAGCTGAAGTGAAGTGAAGGAAAAGATTATCAGAGATCCTTTTTATTCATTCAAAAACTATTTATTAAGAACTTACCAGGAGCCAAGCATTATTCTGTTTGCTGAGGATAACAACATGATATGATGTTTAAATGGATCATCTGTATGAATGTGGAAATCATTAAGAAAGAAGACAGAAAGTGGGTGTGGAGAGAAGGAACCAATGAGGCAAAGATTAAGGCTGTTGATGGGTAAAGCAAGTTAAGTGAAGCTAGTGATTCACCAAAGTATAAACCATGATATTATTGGCACCTAAGTAATAATATTAACAACAATAATAAAATGAATAGTGACAATAGTAAAAAATACTTAAGTAATATTTATGTGTCAAGCACTGTACTTAGTATTAACATATATTAATTTGTTTAATTCATAAAACTACACATGAGATGGTTACTGCTATTACATTATTCAGAGTAAACAGTGTTTGGGAAGAAGGAAGGGAGGAGAAGCCCAGAGCTTATGTTGTATTAAAGGAGGTAGGAAATGGAGAGAAGTGGTTAGGTGAGGACAGATGCTGGAAGAGGTCTGGACTTGTAACAGTGACTGAAGGAAATCATTAGGTAAGGTATGGTGGGATGATCCCTGATAGCCTTCCAGTTGAAATGGGCAGTGGTCTCTAGTGCTGGATTTATCAAGTGGGCAATGGCTTCATAACTGTTTCCTCTGAGAACAGGAGAGGCATAGCCAAAATGACTAGGGACTCTCCTCCTCCCGTCAAGAGAAGCAAAAGGTGATTCTGCTAAGGGAAGAAGAGAAAGTGAACTCTTATCTACTCCCTACCCCTATTACTCTTAAAGCAGTTCTGCTTTTAATTGCTTAAGAATACTGGACTTTATGCGGCACCTGGGTGGCTCAGTTGGTTAGCCTCCAACTCTTGATTTTAGCTCAGGTCATGATCCCAGGGCCATGGGATCAAGCCCTGTGTTGGGCTCCATGCTGAGTGTGGAGCCTATTTGGGATTCTCTCTCTCGCTCTCACTCTCGCTCTTGCTCTCTCTCTCTCTCTCTCCTCTTCCCCTCTCCCTAGCTCATATCCTCTCTCTCTCTCTCTCTCTCGCTCTCTCGCTCTCTCGCTCTCTCGCTCTCGCTCTCACTCTCACTCTCCCTCTCTCTCAAAAAAATGATTGCAGGGCTTTATGTAAGGATTTTCTGGAAATATAGGCTTTGTTTAAAAATTATAATGGTATGTTTGAAAATCCCTTGTCTAAAGGATCACTTAATCTTGAAAATATTCAGTACAACCCTCTCATTTTTCAAATAAGGAACTAAAAGCCCAGCAAGGAGATGGGAATTGCTCAAGGTCACACAGTGACTTCATAGTGGAATCAGGTTATTTCTTCTGACTACCAGTCTAGTGTTCTTTACCACACCCATCTGATCAAGGTTTAGAGCCTTAACAAATTCTCTAGGGTAAGGAGTGCAGCAAGCTTCTGCTAGACTGTCACTCCTATTCTGTGTCTGGCCTATCACCTGCTAGCAGCCCACATCTAGGATTTTTAAAAATTCATGTTATGTTAATTACACCCTATTCCCCATCTCTACTGACTATATTCTATTAGGAAATAATTCACTGTTTTGTCAATAACTCTGGGTGTCCTCTCCTGACAGTGTGGAGAGATGAGGCCTTCCAGCAAGCTCTGCTCACCCTGGACTACTCCATAATTATGGCACTACTGGCAGAAAGTAGTTTTCCTGATGGTTAGGAGACTCTAGATAGGGCTCTCTTTTTTTGTTTGCAATCAGCAGAAAAGCCACTGTGCTGTCATTAAATAGAATTCCCTTACCTTTCCCCTTCACCTTATCTGCTTCTCTCTTTTCCACTTTCATTCTTGCTTAAACTACACAGAAACTTCCCGTTATTAAAAATCCAGTGGCCTAGAATGAAAGGGTAGGGATTCTTCTATGTTTTTGTTCACTGGTATATTCCAGACATCTGTAATCATGGTCAACACAAAATAGATGGTCAATAAATGTTTGTTGAATGAATAGACACAAGAAAAAGAAATTGAGAGGATCTGGATAACTGATACTAAAACTGTGATATCAGAGAAGTAGCTGTAAAAGACCATCTGCTCCAACTTTCTCACTGTACACAGGGCTGAGAGTCAAGAGCCCTGAGTACTAGCTTTGACTGGACTGAAGAGATGTAGCAGAAAGAGAAATAACATGCCAAGGTCACTTGTCCAAACAGGCTATATAAATTAGATGTCAGCTGTGGTATCCTGTTGTTTGAGATTCAGATGAAATTAGTTCAAAGCTCTCACCTTATTGCAGTATTGCAGTGGAAGCTCTATATCCCTTTCAACCTCTCCCAGAATTTTTTGTGGATTGGGGTGAATTTTAGTATTGGGATTTGTTGCTGACTCAAAGCTTTATGAATTAGTTCAGTTTACAGATCACATCACTGTCATGTGTATGATGTCCTTATTGACCCAAATAATAAGCTCATGGATATACCTAAATCCACTCACGCACACACACATACACACACACATACACACAAAGACACACAAAAAATTAATACATAAAGCTTTTTGTAGGTGGATCTGATTTTCCTGAAGATTTGGGGAGATGAAAGGAATTTATATTATAGCAATGCAAAAAAAAAAGTTAATATTAGTCGTGTCTGTTCTTGAGAGCTTGTTCGGAGGTTCTAGCAGGGGAGTGCAGCTACCCATATACTCTTGACCAAAGAACGGTCGTCCTCTGTCGGGGAAGATTGTCCTCTTCGAACAAGCATGCAGCTTCAGGAAGGGCACACATTGAGTTGTGAGGGAGGAAGGGGACACCAGCCAGATCAGCCTAATCAACCCTGGAGATCAATGGGGTGACAGATGTTACTGCCAGATTGCCCTCACATCCTATAATGCCTGTTGTTAAAACATATTTAGCTATTTCTATTAATTTGAGCTTCATCTTCCCTATATCTTAATACACAAACACACATATATATATATAATATATAATATACATATATATAATATACATATATAATATACATATTATATATATACACACATATATATTTTATATATATAATATATATATATAATATATATATAAAATCCATTCCTCCCACTTCCCTTTCCTTCTCTGTGTACTCTATCTTTGGATTTCTGTTCATCTCTTATAAATTACAAGAATTCCATCTTTTTATTTTCTTGTCTCCAGTTGAACCTCATGACCTGTGATTTCCTTTTCTATCCCCAAGTAGTTTATCATAATTTTTTTCTAAAATAGCATAGTTCCTTTCTCAAAATGTTCCCTTCAAATGATGTTATTGGAAGGATATGAAAGTATTGCATAGCATTTCTAGAAAAATTGAACAACAAATCTTTGGAGGGATTCCTCAGTCATCACTTGGAGGATCTCAGCAGTAAAATTCATGGAATGACTACTTAGATATTAACATGAATATGACTCAGTGTCAACAAAACTGATCTAGTTTCTCCATTTCCAGTTTCAAATTTCCCAGAAAGTGACTGTGATTGTCCAGACCTGTCATAGTTCAATGAGCCATTCTCAGGGGCAGGACCATCTTGAATAGACAAAGGCATGCACCTACCACTGGATTTGAGTGGTTTCCAGGGCATGCAAAATCACTGGGGATTCGGTAGCCATCTCAAGGGTGGCTTCCACACTGCATCTCTTAGGACTAAACTTTATGCTCACACTTGTCATTCATTCAAAAGTATCCACTAGAAATGTGCTCATAAGTGGGCCCTGGATGGCAGAATATAAAGACAAATAAAAATTTGTGTTCTGAGAATCATTGGCATTGCTGTTGGTGATTGGAGGAAGGAACACTTGTGAGGTTGTGCATGTGATTTAAGCAGTAAGATAAAACTCCTTTAATAAAGACTTGAGTATCCAAGAGGAAACTAGCATAGAAACACCCATTACCCATTTCTGTGGATGTCTAGGTGATGTTGTATAGTTCTCTAGTCTTTCCAAGTTGGTTTGAAAGAAGCCAGCCAGTGAAGAGATACAGTTGATACTTGAACAATGCAGTTTTGAACAGTGCAGGTTTGTGGGGCTTTTTTAATTAATACAATACAATACTATAAATGTATTTTCTCTTCCTTATGCTTTTCTTAATAATATTTTCTTTTCTGTAGCTTACTTTACTGTAAGACTACAGTATATAATAACATGTAATATAAAAATATGTGTTAATTGACTGTTTAAGTTATAGTAAAGCTGCTGGTCAATGTAGGTTATTAGAAGTTAAGCTTTTGGGGAGTCAAAATTTACCTGTGAGCCACAGCAATCCTGAAAAATAAAAATAAAATTGTAAGTATCATAATTCCAGAGTTCAAGTTATATTATAAAGCCTTAGAAATCAAAACAGTATGGTACTGGCACAAAAATAGAGATATCAATGGACCAGAATAGAAAATCCAGCAATAAACCCACAAGTATATGGCCAATTAATCTTCAACAAAGCAGGAAAGAATATACATTGGGAAGAAACAGTCTCTTCAACAAATGGTGTTGGGAAAACTGGACAGCTACATGCAAAAGAATGAAACTGGACCACTTTTTTACACCATACACAAAGTAAACTCAAAATTTAGGATTAAAGACCTAAATGCAAGACCTGAAACCATAACAATACTAGAAGAGAGCATAGACAGTAAGTTCTCTGACATCAGCGGTAAAAAAAAAAAAAAAAAAAAAAAAAAAAAATTCTAGATAATGCCTCCTGAGGCAAGTGAAATAAAAGCAAAATTAAATTACTGAGACTACATTAAAAAAAAAACATACACAGCAAAGGAAACAATTAACAAAACTGAAAGGCAGCATTGTACTGAATTGGAGAAAGTATTCTCAAATGATATTGCCAGTAAAGGGTCAGTATCCAAAATATATAAAGAACTGATACAACTCAGCACCCAAAAAACAAATAATCCAATTAAAAATGGGCAGAAGAAATGAACAGACATTTCTCCAAAGAATACATGCCGAATGCCAGCAGACACATGAAAAGATGCTCAATGTCACTCATCATCAGGGAAATCCACAATAAAACTATAGTATGGTATCACCTCACACTGATAAGAATGACTAAAATCAAAAACACAGAAGGGGTGCCTGGATGGTTCAGTTGGTTGAGCATCAACTCTTGATTTCTGCTCAAGTCATGATCCCAGGGTGGTGGGATTGAGCCCCACTTTGGGCTCTGTACTGAGTGTGAAGCCTGCTTTGTGTTCTTGTTCTCTCTCTCTCTCTCTCTCTCTCCCCCTCCCTCCGTCCCTCTCTCTCTCTTCCTCTCTCTCTTCCTCTGTCTCTCTCTCTGTCTCTCTCTCTCTCTACCTCTACCTCTCTTTCTACCTCTCTCTCTCTCTCAAATGAAAAAAAATATTAAAATCACAAGAAACAAGTGTTGGTGAGAATGTTGAGAAAAAGAAACCATTGTATATACTGTTGGTAGGAATGCAAACTGGTGCAGCCACTGTAGAAAACAGTATGAAGTTTCCTCAAAATGTTATAAATAGAACTACCCTATGATCCAGTAATTGCACTACTGGATATTTACCCAAAAAATCCAAAAACACTAATTCAGAAGGCTACATGCACCCCTATGTTTATGGCAGCATTATTGACAATAGCCAAACTATGGAAGCAGCCCAAGTGTCCATGAGTAGATGAATAGATAAAGAAGACATGATATATACATATGTGTATATATATGTGTGTATATATTCATATATATGTGTATATATATTCATATATATAAATGAATATTATTCAACCGTAAGAAAGAATGGATGGATCCAGAGAGTGTAATGCTAAGTGAAATAAGCCAGTCAGAGAAAGACAAATACCATATGATTTCACTCATGTGTAAAATTTAAGAAACAAATGAACAAAGAGCAAAGAAACAAGAGAAAGAGAGAGAAAAACCAAGAAACAGACTCTTAACTATAGAGAAAAAAACTGATGGTTACCAGAGGATAGGGGAAATATATAAAGGAGATTAAGAGTACATATCATGATAAGCACTGAGTAATGTATGCAATTGTTGAATCACTATATTGTACACCTAGAACTAATACAATACGGTATGTTAACTATATGGAATTAAAATTTAAAACTGAATTTTAAAAAAGTTACATGTGGATTTTCGATGGCCCCGGTGGTTGGTGCCCCTAACCTCCATGTTTTCCAAGGGTCAATTGTATTTTGAATCCACTGTGGCTATGCAAACTGAACCCCTAGATGAGGGGTATGTTTTCAAATTATATTTACCTCTTCTTACTTAAAGGGTGATATTATGCTCTCCCTTACATTTTAAAGAGGTTTTTTTTTTATTCATTTGTCCTTTCCACACAAAGAAAAGATGTCTAGTACATCTAATTTTGCCCTTAGAGTTAGTCAAGAAAGGAAAAGAGAAAGGATGTAGTAGCAACAAAATTTTCATTACAAAAATGAACATTTCTTGAGAACTTATTATGTCAGACATTGTGTTCAGTGTTTTCCATACATTTACATACTTTATCGTCATAGTAATTTTATGAATTAGGTGCTCTTATAAAGCAAGTATTCTTATTACTTCACTTTACAGAGGAGGAAACTAGCACTCAGATAAATTAAAGAACTTTCCCAGTCCCATAACTACTGGATGGCAGAGCCAGCATGCAAACATTGATCCACTGACTCCAACACTTGTACTCATTACCATTATGCTAAGGTGCTATCATCTTTTCCCCTAAAGTATAGTGAAAAGAGAATGGTATTAGAACCAGGGTATCTGGATTCTAGTCCTAAATCCATCAGCTCATTGTGTGACCTTAGATAAACTTTCTTCTCTCTGAAATTAATTTTTCCCACCTGCAACTGGTGGAGGATGAATAGATTTCTAAGAACTCTTTTAGTGCCAAAGTTCTATAACCTTATAAGCTCCCTAGCTGTTTTATAAAACCCTGTGCCTTGTGAATTCTTGTTGTTCAGTTGTGGTCAATGAGGTCCTTGGGACTGATTCTTAGGTACATAATTTTGTGAGTCTTTTCTTTTTTATTTATTTTTTCCCAATTTTTTATTTAAATTATAGTTAATTAACATACAGTACAATATTGGTTTCAGAAGTAGAATTCAGTGATTCATTAATTCTATACTATACCCAGTGCTCATCATAGCAAGTGCCCTCCTTAATACCCATCACCCATCTAGACCATCTCTCACTCACTTCCTTCTATCAACCCCCAGTTTGTTCTCTATCTTTAAGAGTCTCTCATGGTTTGTTTTCCTCTCTCTTATTTCCCTCATCTCATATGTTCATCTCTTTTGTTTCTTAAATTCTATATATGAATGAAATCATATTGTAATTATCTTTCTCTGATTGACTTATTCACTTAGCTCCACCACTTATACACTCTATAAGTGTACACCACTTATACACTCTGGCTCCACCACGTCATTGCAAATGGCAAGATTTCATTCTTTTTGATGGCTGAGTAATATTCCATTCAGCATCTTCTTTATTGAAACAGCAGCCAATGGACATTTGGGGTCTTTTTCAGTGTAGTCTCTCCATCCAAAGAAAGTTTGCAAAGGCCACTTCCGTTTTGCTAGAAGCATGGCTTACATCAAGTAAGCATGTAACTTACTATTCTCTTAACTTACTATACTCTTAATGTCAGTGCATATAATTTACTATACTTTCATTGTCAATGACTAAACTAAAGTTATAATGTCTGACTTGTGCCTGGTAAAATGCATTACACTTAAAATAACAAATCCACATCAGCAAAATATTTAATATTGGTTTGGGACAGAAGGTCTCAGTTGGAGATTAAAATTCAGATTACTGGCAGAAAGCCCATTTTCCATATAAGATATGTGACATAGTCCTCTAGCTCTGGGAGGGATTGTTATATGGGTGGGGAGAAGAATTGGGAAACAGAGCAATCTGTGATGCCTTTTATTATGCAGTCAATAGGAAAAATAATCTTAGCTGTATTTAGAGGTGGATATTTAGTCATTCCAACACTATAAAAACTATTCTTATCCCTGTAGGGCCTTCTGGAGCCCACTCAGACCTAGAGTGACCTATCATAGGAGAGGAAGTTTGGAGTTCACTGCACTTTCTTTCTGTAGGTTGGAGGTTTTGTGGTGAGTGCATGGGAGGCAATAGTAGTACAATGGAAAGAGGTCTTGTTGTTAGATTCATAAGACCTTGGTAGATTCTCAATTTTGCCACTTCTTGGTCAAGTTACTTAAATTTTATGACCCTCTACTCTTCTTCAACTATAAAGTGGAGACAAAGATCCAAGGAGTAAGTATCTATAAAATGAAGGGTAAAGGAGAACAGATATTTTAGTAAGTATCTTCTACACCCTAGTGATTGTTTCCACCTTCCTGATCTATGAAATAAAATAATTTTACCTGCTTCTCCATTTCGTGTATGGTGATGTTTGTTTCTTATAAACGTGAATCATACCCCACCCTCAGGATGAGAGGCAAAAGTGGGATTCAAATGGATTACTAAATAATTTAAATATGACTTAAAATGTCATAATTCAGGCACAGGGAGATACGGAGATACAAAAGAATGAACACTGAATTGTATCATGAGGACTAGAAAATTCTTCCCAGAGAAGGAAGCATCAAGACTTTAGCCTTGAAGGATGAGAAATATTTAGCAGATGAAGAGGAGGGAGAAGGTACTTAAGGCAGAGGGTAGGAAGGATCAAGGAAGGACTCGGAGATATGCCATTCCATGGTGTGTTCATGGCACATTATGGAATCCCCAGTTAGTTAAGCATGCACCAGTGATATAGTGGGAGTCTAGATCAGTTTGAGACCAAATTATTGAGGTATTTGAAAGCCAAATTCAGACTTTATCTTATAAGTAATATAGAGTCAACACAGTTTTGTTTTCAGTGGAAGGGAGATTGCAGTGAATTTGCACTATACATAAGTGAATGGTAGATTTGTGGGTCTGAAGATTAGAAGTCAGAAGAACATGAATCAAATATAACATGTTCTGCTGGGTGACCACTGGCAGATGGCTTAAACTCTACCTAAATTTCTAAGAGCTTTGAAATGAAGTGTAGAATCTTCTTTGTAAAACAAATGCCAATTATTGATTCCACAAGTATTTGTAAGGAATCTCCTAGTTGTGAAGAGCCTTCTTCTAGGAAATGAATTCAGAGAATGTGGAGTTGGGGGATGGGAAGTAGAGAAGTGTTAGAATATTGGGTCTTTGAAGGCTATGTCGGCATATTTTAGAATTCATGACCTTGGATAAGTCTTTTCTGCATTTTGCGTTGTGGTTTCCCCATCTGCACTGGTGATTTCTGAGGTCTTTATTATGTTTTCACCTTTCAGAACTGTTCCCAAGCCTTTTCTCATAGGTAAGATAGTCAAAATCTAATCTTCAACTGTAGCTTCATTTTTTTTCCATTTTTTTTATCTTTATTTCTTTTTTTGAGAGAGATAAAGAGAGAGAGGAGAGAGGAGAGGGAGAGAGGGGGAGAGAGAGAGAGAGAGAATCCCAGGCAGGTAGGTTCTGCATTGTCAGAGCAGAACATGATGCCGGGCTTGAACTCATGAACTGTGAGATTATGACCTGAGCCAAAGTCGAACACTCAACCAACTGAGCCACCCAGGTGCCCCAACTATAGTTTCATTCTTATGGAGTCTTTTACCTATCTGGAAATGTTTGCAGTACAATACATGTATCATCTCAAGAGGCCAGGGTTAAAAGAGGTCTTTCTCTGTTTTGTAAAAAAAAAAAAAAAGCATAACAGAAACCAAAAGCCTCCAGCGGTGGACTACGGACTACATTTATGAGTTCTCAGTCTGGGGCCCCAAAGACAGAAACTGTTGGGTTAGCACTAAGAGAAGCTGAAAATGCTGAGGGACATTGGCTTTACTTTATAAACAGGAAGTCAGTGCCAGGAGGCTGTTTGCATGTTCTTAAACTGAGCCATGTAGAGTCAGATATGAATATCTCAAAACTGCTAATCATAGATGTTCACAAGAGAATAGGGATCTGAATCATGAGTCAGAGGGCAAGACCCCTAGCCTACAATGGCTCTTAGAAAAATCTTTTCATATCCTTTATCATCTCAGTGGTGGGTTTATGCTGGCATGAGAGAGAAGTAAGAATAAGTGATAGAACCTTGTTGCAGTAGAAACAGGCTTTGAGTCAGAAGACTCAGGTTCAAGCTCCAATACAATCATGTGCAAGTTGTATATAACTCCACTAAAATTTCTGAGCCTTGATTTTTTTTTTCATTTATATAATGGGTGCTGTAGTAATATTTACTACATGGGGATGGGGTTATGAAGTTTTCTTTTCTTTTCTTTTTTAGTTGATATGTCTCTTAAATCTTTTTGTATCCTTATAAATTTAAATCCAAGTCAGTTAACATATAGTGTAATAATGGTTTCAAGAGTAGAATTTAGTGATTCATCACTTATATACAACACCCAGTGCTCATCCCAACAAGTGTCCTCCTTAATGCCCGTTACCCATTTAGCTCATTCCCCCACCCACCTCCTTTCCAGCAACCTTCAATTTGTTCTCTGTATTTAAGAGTCTATTCCTATAGTTTGCCTGTCTTATTTTTCCTTCCCTTCCCCATGTTCTCATCTGTTTTGTTTTTTAAATTCCACATATGAGTGAAATCATAATGATAACTTGCGTTTTTCTGACTGACTTATTTCACTTAGCCCAATACATTCTAGTTTCATCCACACGGTTGCAAGTGGCAAGATTTCATTCTCTTTGATTGCCAAGTAATATTCTATTGTATATATATACTTACTAGATATGTCTCCAGAGGCAAGAGAAACAGAAGCTTACTTTTCAAAATATTCTTTCATTTATTCATTAAACTGATTCGACAAGTACATACTGAGATCCTACTATGTAGTAACAATTATACTGGCAATAGAGATGCAGCAGTGAATAATACTGTAAAAATATAAATATAAAACATTGAATCAAATGTTAATATTTTATATTATTGTAGTGGGTCCACAAATTTTCTTCACAGCTCATAGACAAGTTGTAATATCTTCCTTTCTGTAAAACATCTCTAGTCTTCCACAGGAGCTTTATGTGCTAGAAAGTTTGAAAAAAATATAACAGTAACCAAATTTTATTCCAGATCGGTAAACTTAGTCCTATGCCATACCTGACCTGTCCCTTTATGTATGTATTGCTCTTTAGGTAAAATTATCTGGTCTTTCAGATTCTACTTCCCTCCCTTTCTGTTCTCCTCCCTTCGAAAGCAATATCTGGTAATACTGATCTTGTGGCAAAAAGGGACACTTGCATTTTGGATCCATGAGGTGGATTCTCCTTGATCTTGGCTGTGAAATGGTTGGTCTGGGTTGCTGCACAGACAGAAGACCACCGAGGTGTTCCAGACTTTCTAAGGTCATCTGTTGTGGTTAACTTGGGCTGCTATAACAAGTACCACAGACTGAGTGGCTTAAACAGCAAACATTTTATTTCTTACAGTCCTGGAGGCTAGAAGCCCAAGATCAAGATGCTGGCTGATTTAGTTTTTGGTGAGAGCCCCCTTCCTGATTTTTCGGAAGGCCACCATCTTGCTATGTGTTCACATCTTGGAGACAGAGATCATCTCTCTCATACACTAATGCTATTCATGAGGGCTCTATACTCATGCCTTAATTTCCTCACAAATGCCCCACTTCCAAATATTATTATATAGGGGATTAGGGCTTCAGCATATTAATTTTGAGGGGAACACAAACAGTTCATGGTAGCATCTGCCTATTGTTGGTGCTCTTTGTGATCCCTCTCTCTTTCTCTCTTGGTTGATCAGGGCCTTAAAGTCCTCTCTGGAGGACATGGTCTCATATGGTCTGTTACAAGTAGTTTGCCCTGCCATGAAGACCTCTCATTAGCAAACTCCCAGCCAGATTCTCTCATGGGTAAATATGGGAATTCCTAATTCTTGTTCATATCCCACAGGAACTAAGTTGTTGTTATAAGGGCAGCCTAGAGGAAATCTGTTTTATAAGTCCTGAATTGAAATAGAACACCCCTTGAGCTGTCTCTCCTGGTTTTTTGAATGTTTTTAAAATGTCACACCTCAAACAGACACACATACACACACACATAAACTTTCATTGTCAGGAGTCAGGATTTGAACTCAGGTCTCTCTGACTCTAAAATTCATGTTTTCAGTCATTATCCTATATAGTAGTTGCTCTTTGTCCATAGGGGATACATTCCAAGATCCCCAGTGGATACCTGAAACCAAGGGTATAATACCAAACCCTGTAAATATTATGTTTTATCCTATATATGCACATCTGATATTTTTTTAAAAAATGTTAATGTTTATTTATTTTTGAGAGATAGAAAGAGAGTATGAGCAGGGGAGGGGCAGAGAGAGAGGGATGTACAGAATCCAAAGCAGGCTTTAGGCTCCAGCTCTCACCACAGAGCCTGATGCAGGACTCAAACCCACAAACTGCGAGATCATGACATGAGCCAAGGTCAGATGCTCAACCGACTGAGCTACCCAGCCGCCCACATATCTGATAAATTTTAATGTATAAGTTAGGCACAGTAAGAGATTAACAACAATAACTAATATAAAATAGAACAGTTATAACAATATGCTGTAATAAAAATTATGTGAATGTGCTCTCTCTCTCTCTCTCTTAAAATATCTTATTGTATAGGCATACCTTGGAGATATTACAGATTGGATTTCGGACTACTGAAGTAAAGCAAATATTCACAATAAAGTGAGCCAAATGAATTTTTTATTGTCCCAGTGCATATTAAAGTTATTTTTACACTATACTGTCATCTGCTAAATGTGCAATAGCGTTATGTCTAAAGAAAAACAATGTACCTACTTTAATTTAAAAATATTTTATTGGTAAAAATGCTAACCATTATCTGAGCTTTCAGCAAGCTATAGTCTTTTTGCTGGTAGAGGATCTTGCCTCCATGTTGATGCCTATTAATTGATCAGGATGGTGGTTGCTGAAGCCTGGAGTGGTTGTGGCAATTTCTTAAAATAAGGTAACAATCAAGTTTGCCGCATCAAGAGACTCTTTCTTTCATTAACCATTTCTCTATAGTGTGCAATGTGGTTTGATAGCATTTTACCTACAGTAGAACTTCTTTCAAAATAGGAATTTATATCAAACCCTGCCACTGTTTAATTGAATAAGTTTATGTGATGATTATGTTATGAATCTTTTGTTGTCATTCAAACAATCTTCACAGCATCTTCACCAGGAGTAGATTTTATCTCAGGAAACCATTTTCTTTGCTCATCCATGAGAAATAACACATTTGTTGAAATTTCATCAGGAGGTTGCAGTAACTCAGTCACATCTTCAGGTTCCACTTCTAATTCTAGTTCTCTTGTTATTTCCACCTCAGCTTCTTTCAAACTCCTGCAAATATTGGTATTTTGACTTCTTCCCATAAATAGTGAATGTTCTTAATGTCATCAAAAATGGTGAATCATTTCCAGGTTTTCAACTTACTTTGCCCAGATCCATCAGAGGAATCACTACTTATGTCAGCTAAAGCCTCATGAAATGGATTTCTTAAATAATAAGACTCAAAATTTGAAATTTCTCTTTGATCCATGGGCTGCAGAATGGATGATGTGTTAGCAGTCATGGAGACACCATTAATCTCATTGTACATCTCCATCAGAGCTCTTGGGTGACCAGGTACACTGTCAATGCACAGTAATGCTTTGAAAGGAATATTTTTTTCTGAGCAGTAGGTCTCAATAGTGAGCATATTCAGTAAACTTTGTTGTCAACAGATATGCTGTCATCCAGACTTTATTATTCCATTTATAGAGCATAGGAAGAATGGATTTAGCATAATTCTTTTTTTTTTAATTTTTATGTCTTTATTATTTTATTTTGAGAGACAGAGACAGAGAGTGAGCAGGGGAGAGGCAGAGGGAAAGGGAGACACAGAATCTGAAGCAGGCTTCAGGCTCTGAGCTGTCAGCACAGAGCCCGACGTGGGGCTCGAAGCCACGGACTGTGAGAGCATGACCTGAGCCGAAGCCAGATGCTTAATTGACTGAGCCAGCCAGGCGCCCGGGATTTAGCCGAATTCTTAAGGGCCCTAGAATTGTCAGAATGTTAAAATCACCAGCTGCATTAACCTCTGATAAGAGAATTGGCCTGTCCTTTAAAGCTTGGATACCAGGCATTGACTTCCCCTCTCCAGCTATGAAAGTGCTAGATGGCATCTTCCAGTATAAGACTGTTTTGTCTACATTGAAAATATGTTGTTTAGTGTAGCCACCTTCATTAATGATTTAGCAAGATCTTCTGGATAACTTACTGCAGTTTCTATGTCAGCACTTGATGCTTTTCCTTGAACTTTCATGTTAAACCTCATGAACAGCCTCTGCTAGCTTCAGACTTTTCTTCTGCAGCTTCCTCACCTCTTTCAGCCTTCATAGAATTGAAAAGAGTTAGGGAATTAGAGCCTTGCTCTGGATTAGGCTTTGGCTTGAGGGAATGTTGTGGCCAGTTTGATCTTTTATCCATATCACTAAAACTTTCTCTGTAACAGCAATAAGGCTGTTTCACTTTCTTATCAAATTTATGTTTACTGGAGTAGCACTTTTAATTTCTTTAAGAATTTTCCCTTTGCATTCACAACTTAACTGTTTGGTGCAAGAGACCTAGTTTTAGGTCTATCTTGGCTTTAGACATGACTTTGTCACTCAGCATATTTATCTTTAGCTTTTTATTTAAAGTGAAAGACATGCAACTCTTCCTCTCACTTGAACACTTAGAGGCCATTGTAGGGCATAATTTCAATATTGTTGTGTCTCAGGGAATAGGGAGGCCTGAGGAAAGAGAGATACAGAGGTACAGCTGGTCAGTGGATTAGTCAGAACACACACATTTATCACTTAATTTTATTATTTTATATGGGCACAGTCCATGGCACCCCAAAACAATTACAATAGTAACATCAAAGATCACAGATCATTATAACAAAACAATAATAATGAAAAGTTTGAAATATTTCAAGAATTTCCAGAATGTAACTAAGAGACACACAGCGAGCAAATGCTGTTGGGAAAATGGCATCAGTACACTGGCTTGATACAGAGCTGCCACAAGCGTTCAATTTATAAAAAATATACTATATGTGAAGTGCCATATAGTGAAGCATAATGAAATGAGGTGTGCCTGAACTGTACTCACTCTTCCCCTTGTGATAATGTGATATGGAAAAATGCCTATGTGGTGTGATGAAGTAATGTGCATGATGTAGCCCTTGTGACATAGCATTAGGCCACTTTTGACCTTTTGACCATGCATCAGGTGAATCATCTGCTTTCGGACTGCAGTTAACAGCAGGTAACTAAAACCATGGAAAGTGAAACTGAAGATAAGAGCAAAGGCTACTGTATAGAGTGGTCTCATTTGGAAGCATGTGCTTTTATTATTAGATTCACATTTTGATAGATATTTAGAACTAAGAACTATCTTAGGGGCACCTGGGTGGCTCAGTCAGTTAAGCATCCCACTTCCACTCAGGTCGTGATCTTGCAGTTTGTGAGAGTTTGAGCCCCAGGTCAGGCTCTGTGCCATCTGTGCTGACAGCACAGGGTCTGGAGCCTGCTTGGATTCTCTGTCTCCCTTGCTTCCTTCCCTTCCTCCAATCGTGCCCTGTCTCGGTCTCTCTCTCTCAAAAATAAATAAACTTAAAAAAAATTTTAAGTATCTTAGAGGTCATTCATTTCATTCTTCATTTGAAAAATTAGAAAATACCCATAGATGAATTATTCACCCAAGGTCACACAAAACCTGTAGGTTTCTGGATCTTCCTTCAGCTGGGCACTGGGAAGCTCATACACATTGGAAGCTCTCACTGCCCTGGGCACCAGCACTTTCCCTCCTCATAAACAGTAATTTAGACTTGAATGTCAGCTCTAGCACTCACTAAGACATCTTACTGAGGGGCACCTGAGTGTCTCAGTAGGTTAAGCATCCAATTCTTGATTTCAGCTCAGGTCATGATCTCATGGTTCATGGGATCATGCCCCGCATTGGGTTGCTTGGGATTCTCTCTCTCTTCCACTCTCTCTGCTCCTCCCCTGCTTGCTTGCTCTCTCCCTCTCTCTAAACAAACAAACAAACAAACAAACATCTTTTTAAAAAAAGACATCATACTGAAATCTCTAAGCGTTAGCATCCTGTTCTGGAACATGGAGAATATAGTATCCTAACTTGTAGTTCTAGGATGAAAGGAGATAAACTGTATAAAATGCCTAGCACAGAGTAGGAACTCAATAAATAGTACTTTCTTCCTTTCCCAATCCTTTGTTATTTCCTGGAGCTCTCCTAGCTGGTGATTTTGAAACCATGCCTGATGTGTCAGATGAACCCTGCCTACCCTGAGAACATTGTCTGATTGACTTGGCCCATTGCCAGCTTGAGCTTATGATCCCTGGCCCCATTGTGCAGCCTCCAGGACCCCAGGCTTCCTGACCTGACTTCTACCCTAACATATGCTTTCTTATCCCTTTCTACCATCTCTTCAATCTTGTTGGAGCATATGCCTCTTGACCTCTTGCCAGTTTGAACTTGGTAACCTTAGATCTGTGATGGACATTATGATGCACCAACCATATTCCCCTTCAAGGAAGACTTATTGCCCCACCCCCTAGGGATGCTTTCAGAAGACAGCAATTAGCTATAAGCTACATCCCACACTGAAGTTATGCCCCTTCCTGGGGGTTCCACATCCAATTACTGATTCATGGAGGTCCAACTTGGGACAACTCTCAAAGACCATTCTAGCTCCATAGCTCTCCAAGGATGTAGCTGAGACTGTCCTTGGGCTTGCATCACAACTCATCTTTCCCTACATCCACTCCTCCTTCCATCCCTGCCCTTCCATAGGCATTGAACCCAAGGGCACTCCTTACACATCTTGAGTGCTAATATCCATTTCAGTTTCTGCTTCATGGGTCCATTAAAAAGGTCCCCTCAAACTGCACCCATTTCCCAACACTCTGAATTCTGATTTTGCCCAAAAGACCCTGCACTGTTCCTGCTCACAGTCTAGAATGACTCTGTGTGTGTGTGTGTGTGTGTGTGTGTGTAAAAGACAGAAAGACAAAGCCTTGCTGGTCTGGTATCAAAGAAGCCAAAGTACAGGGAGGCCTTTTCACACTTTCTGCTCCTGAATTGTGTTTTAGTGAAGTTAACAGTCAGTTGGACTTTAATAATGATCAACCTCTATTCTTCTTATGTGTACTTACTCTGA
Source organism: Cryptoprocta ferox (assembly GCA_028646485.1). Lineage (NCBI taxonomy): Eukaryota > Metazoa > Chordata > Mammalia > Carnivora > Eupleridae > Cryptoprocta > Cryptoprocta ferox. The sequence continues at coordinate 64,395,261 of CM053570.1, forward strand.
CAGGTCCTGACACTAGGGACCCTTTTGTCCTGAAGGTGTCACAATCTAGGGTGAGAGACAGGCATTACATAAATGAATTATAGTAAGGAATGTTAAGTGCAATAAAGGTGACACTTCCTATAATGAGGAACTTGGAGGATAATGTTTTCCTGGTAGAGTCATTCTAATGATTAAGTGAAGCCACATCACACAATGCCCGGCACAGAGACATTTACTGTATCAAATCGTCTTATTTGGCAGTTAGACAATTGAGGGCCTGAAACATTGAATGATTTGCTTATGATCCCATAAGTACATAATGTCCTATCCCAGCTGAGACTGGAGCTCAAGTCTCCATGACTTTTATCGCCATGGACTTTACCTCAAGAGGGTAAAGTAAGTGTGTATGCGTCTATGTCTGTGTGTGTGCGTGCGTGTGTGCGTATGCATGCGTGCACATGCATGTGTGCACCCCAGCTGCTAGAATTGTATTCAGACCTAAACTTCTTGGAAACTGGCTGCTCCTCATAGTTTAGGCACATCGTATAGGTGGTTTCAGGCTGTGCTTGGCAAGTTCCTTTGTTCTTAGCTGAAATGAGCCCAGCAGCTGGGCAGTATTTTAGTTCCCACATCCCATTCCCCCTTCACACTTAGTGGGATGGCAGAGAAGCATCAGACCACAGCAGTGACATTTATATGAAAAGAACCCATTGTGTCCTTTGTAAGGAATAGCACATAGCTTTAAGCCATACTGCTTTTCCATTTGCCTTCCTCTGGGAGGCCCTGGCAAGAGCTTGGCCTGCCAGAGGGAGCTGTCTGAATTCTCATGCTGGAAATTATATTCCGTAATTAAAATCAATAGCAAAACAGACACACAGCAGAAAGGTCATAGAACACAACAGAAAACCATTGGGTAGCACATTGCCAGGTATCAAAATAGATTTTTGAACTTTTGTTTAATCTGAAAATGCCAAAAGCCATCCATGGGAGAGAGGCAGTGTACCCCAAGCCCTAGTCTCACCTAGGAAAGATTTAGCTAAGGAAACCTCCTGCTTAAACCCTTCAAAGCCCAGCTTCTTCAGTCCAGCAGTGCTCTTTTAAAGTCTCTGGCCACCCTCATGTTATTCAGCTAGTGGACTTCTTTCCCTGGAGATCTATTCACAGCCTGTTCCTGAAACCTTCACCTTAGCCTTCACCTTAGCCAGTGCTCCATTCCTTATGTTCCTCTTGGAATCCCTGCTTTCTTAACTGTTGCTGTGACTACACCACACATTTTCACTTTAGATATGGTAAGTGATATTACTTTTCTGGCATTTTTCCATTCTTGGATCATATCTATTCTCACATCTCAGACAGCTCCAGCCCTGGTCTAATCCAGCTCAGTCTTTGGGACCTTTTTTACCGCAGCCTTGTGTCTTCCTTGTCCAGACAACCAGGGCTCAGACATAACTCCACCTCTTCCCCACCATATGCATTCCCTGATGAAATCTTCCTCCTTGTTCAGCTTTAATGCACATATGCTGATCTTCTGTAGGTGCCAGGCAGGGAGCTGGAGGTATTCACATATTATGTTTAATTCTCACAGATTATAGTTAATGTTATAGCCACTCATTTTACAGGTGATCTTAGAGTGAAGTGACCTGTCATAGCGTAGCAAGTCAGTGACAGAGCCAGAATTCAAATCCACATCTGTTTCCCAGACCCATCTTGTTTCACCATGTCAGAGATACCTTGTCCTTGAGGAGGCAATCAAATAATTCCATCACAGCACACAACATGCTGAATTTTTCAACCAGGTAGAATAATATGTCCATAGAGTCAGGAAGTCCATAGTAGGAATGTGTCTAAATAACAGGCACAAAATACTTTTCTGAAAGCCTAAAAGTAGCACATCTTGTTAAATTTTTGCTTAGAGCCAAAGGCTTTCTCATTTTCAAATAATGGACCCTAGGCAAATCCCTGTTGGCCTTGTGACATTCATGGGTGACCTCCAGAGGGTCTATCCAGGTGCATCAGTAAATTTATCTTTGGTTTGTAAATTTTTAAGCTTTTTATTAAAATATAATATAAAAACTTAGAAGCACACATATCATAATTATATGGCTTGATGAATTTTCAGTGTGAATATGCCTATGTAACCAGCACCCCAATCAAGAAACAGAACATTACCAGCATCTCAGAAGCCTTCTTTGTGCTCCACTGCCCAAGGATAACCACTATCTTGACTTAGTCCCACAAGTTATTTATCCATTATACTGTTGATGGCACTTGGGTACTTTCTAGTTATGTATATTACAAGTAGTATTGTAGAATATTATTGTATATGTCTTTTGGTGCACATGGACATGTATTCTATTGGGAATATAGAGTATAATTAGCCATTGAATATGCTTACTGTATTAATTTCCTGTCGCTGCTGTAATAAATTACCACAAACTTCATGGCTTAAAGAAATAAAAATTCATTATCTTACGGTTCTGGCAGTAAGAAGTTCAAAATGGGTCTTATGGGATTAAAATTAAGGTGTTGACAGGGCTGGTTTCTTCTGGACACTCCAATGGAAAATCTGTCTCCTTGTCTTTTCTAGCCTTTTCTAGAGCTACATTTCTTGCATTCTTTGACTCATGGCTCCTTCCTCCATTATCAAAACTAGCAGCATAGCATTTTTTAAATCTTTCTTTGCTTCTGTCTTTACATTGCCTCTCTTATAAGAACCCCTGTGATTACATCAGGCCATCCCAGATAATCCATAATGGTCTCCCCTTCTCAAGATCCCAACATAATCACATCTGCAAAGTCTATCTTCCCATCCAGGGATTAGGATATGGACGTCCTTGGGGAGTCTGACATTCTTCATCCTACCACACATATGTTCCACTTTATAAATACTACCAGTACTACCAGGTGATACTCCTAGCAGCAATGTATGAGAATTCTGGTTTTCCACATCCTCATCTACTCTTGGTCTATTCCATACTTTTCACTTTAGCCAGACTTCTTGTTTCCTGTCTAGCTCAAAACTATCTGGGAAGTCAAACTTTCTGTATCCACAGTTATGCCCACACCTTCCCTTTCTTCTCTCTAAGCACAATAATTCTTCCCATTGATATTTCTGCTAAGGAAGAACATTTTAAAAAATGAGTTCTACCCTACAGCTAAATAGGATGCCTTATGAGGTGATAAACATTTTGTCACTAAAGGTATTCAAGCATGTGCTAGACGAAAATTTGTTAAAAAGCTATAGAGGCAAATTCAATATTGAATAGAGGTGCTCTCTTAGAACAAGCCAGAGATTTGATGTTGAAGGGCTTAGGTTTTGGTTTTGACTTCTCTATTTACCATGTAGCCACAAGCAACTTTTGTGAGCTTCAGTTTCTTTATTCTTACACTGAAGGTATTACTACACATTTGCTGTGATGATCAAATGCTACCTCCTCCAAGTTACCAGGTCTTGGTACCACATAACCATTTCTATGGCATGGGGTGTATATATACATTGGTCTGTAATGACATACTACCTACTGCTTCTTGTATGAATCTTCAAATTTTGCAAAGGCAAGTATTTTATGGGATGATTTACTAATGTATTTTCTATGATTAGCAGAATAGGTGGCACATGGTAGGTGTACAACAACTGCATGGATCTTATTTCTGTCATAGGATTGGTCTGAGAATCTAAGTAAGATGTTGGCAGTAAAAGCACTTTTAAAATTTCAGAACACTTTCAAGATGCATTGTGTTGTCCTTGTCATTAGTCTTGATGCATTGTCTTGTTGGTCCAGGCAGTAAGTCTCTGGGTCAGTCACTGAAGCCGACTGGAGCCCCTCATCAGCATCCCAGGATTCTGGGAAGGGAGTGAGATCTGCCCCATCTGAATTTCTCTTTGAGGAGCATGGGGTGTTCTCTACAGGACACTATTTCTGCCTCTCTGAAGAGCAGTTCTAATTACTGGTGATAATTAGTTGCAACTTAAGGTCCTCAGGGCAATTTGTGGAGGTGCAAATTGCATCTAAGCTCTCCAGGATTTGATGTCCTTTCCCTTGATGTCTCATACCATCTCTCTTCCTGTGAAATAACAGCAAAATAAGGAAAAGGTGCCTGAGTGGGGCCAAAACCTAAAGGTTTTGTATCCACAGTTACAAAGGGCCTCCTTTAGCACTCTCATCTGCAGAATAAACTGCAAGTGCCATTCAGGTGGCTGGAAGCATCTGGGCAGTCAGAAAAGTGTTCAGAGAAGGAGAGATTCATTTCCCTTTTCATTCCTTTGAGAAATGTTAGAGTTTCCTCTGTGCTAAGCCCTGTGCTGAGTGGTGATAATTCAGAGGTGAACAGATGTGGACCCCATGCCCTTAAGTTGTCCACTGTCTAATGGGAAAGACAGATATGAAAATAGACAATTACAAGGTAATCTGATGATGATGCCAGAAAGAAAAACAACAAACAGAATTGATAATGACAACTACCATTTATTGCCCAAGTAATAGTCTAGATGTTCTACATCTGTTTTCTTATTCTTTGTAATAGCCCTAAAATATCATAGTTCCTTTTTTAAGATGAGGAAAATGTGGCTCAAGAAGTAATTGGAAAGTTAGAGTCAAGTTTGGTGAGGTAACTGAAGTGAGGAAGGACAGTAAGACCTTCTAAAGCTGCAACTCACAGAATGTTTGGATACAGAGATGGCCAAAGCTGCAAAATGAACCTGAGAAAATTAGCCCAACCAACCTATTCTTGGACTTGCTTCCTAAGTCTTTTGCTCTCCATTTACTGAGTTCCACATTCAGAGCATCATTCTTTATCTTAAGATAAAGAATTAGAGGGTGGATAGTTCTGTTACATGCAGTATGTTCCATCATCTTATACTTTCAGTTATGTTGAGCACATCTTACAGATTAGCATCATTGACACCTGCCTCTATGGCTCTCCTCTTAATCAAAATATGGTTTGACTTTGATCTAGTCTCTTACCTTCTAAAATTGAAATAATGATATTACCTATGATAATACTGTTGCCCCTAAATCTAGCCTCCTTTACTGCCGGCCTCCCTATGGAAAGATTGTGCTTAGCATGTGGGCCAAACGGAAAAGATCATTATCCTTCATGGATTGAAGGTTTCAGGCTTCCTATCTCCAACTCCTCTGCCCCGGCTTTGGGTTTTAGAGTGCCCTAAACCTGGGAAGTAGTTTCTCCGCTATTGGAGGCATAAAACAACCAACGAACCAACAAACAAACAATAAAAATTTGACCTTTGTTTCCTTTTCTATACTAAGACAGAGAAATACATTTGAAGGATAGGGGCCTTTGGCATGACAAGTGCCTTTGTCTTGAGGAATAAAGAATGATAGACAGGTCAGGACCCAAAGGGGAGAAAGTGGAGACTCATTGCATAGAGATAGTTTCAGGCTCTGGGTGTGAGAGATGAAGGCAAAGCAATTCTTAAGTTGCTCCCTTAAGAAAGGGAGCAAGGACATCTGAAAGAAGCCCTGTTTAAGAATAAAAATCAACAGATGATTCCTTCTATTTCCTAAGCATTTTTAAGGTCCCAAGGACTCCTATAATCTTTGCATATTTTATTTACCACATTCCTCAAATAACTGTGAGATACATATTATTTCACCCATTTTGTAGACAAAGAAACAGGCTGAGAGTCTCTAAGACACATTGCAAAATCACACAGTTGGTCGACTATACAGCTGGGACTTTACTCCAGGTCCCTCTAACTCAAAGGGCTGTGTTCTTTTCATATAGCTTGCTCTTTCTCTTCCTATGGGATTAGTCATTCCAGATAAAATGATTTAAAGTTACTGAATATACCTTGGAAGTTTCCAAAGCGCAATCCTTTTTGTTGTTTTAAATGAGTTGTTTGTTTTACATTCCCTTGAGTTTGGAGGTAATATGTAGTTAATGAATGAATTAAATAATTGATTAAACCCATTTTTCTATTAACATTATAACAGTACTTCCATTAATATGAAAATATGAATGTATCTCAGAGAAGTTTCCTTTGACATTATAATGACTATATTAAAATTTCAAATATAATAATGAAATTCTAATTGTTTTAGAGAAACAATTAAAAAAAGGCTATATATAAATGCTCTGAAAGAACTATGGGATGTTCAGGAAGTACCAAAGAGGAATTTTTAAAGAACTGATTATGAAAAAAGCACATAATTTCATTAAAGTGGGATGTAATTGCAAAATAATAATCATTGAAAGAGAATCTTATTATAGTGAACAAAACAAGAGTCTGGCATGTTAAAACATACAATGTGGCAATTTAGACAAAGCAGTATAATCCAAATTCAGGTTTATTTATAGACTTCTATAGCCTTCTTTAAGTAGGCATTCAGGATATATTCAATTTGTCCCTCCTGATTTTCTCTCCACACTTTTACCATACTAGTTTATACCTCACCCCCGGCCCTGCCTGTATGGATCACATCAACTGTCTCCCTTGGCCTATGATTTCTATTAGGTTACAGCCAATTCAAGATACTGCCAAAAGACAGTAGGGGGAAGGAGACATGTAAAGTTATGGTATGTATTTCCCCAGTTTCTTCCCTGAGGGGTCATAATGGCTGGCTATGTCCCTTGTCACAGTTGCCATAGTGGCCCATCTCAACATTGCCCCTCAGCTTCCAGCGTCTGATAACCACTCCCAGCCCTTTCTTCTCCTGCCTCCAGGTGGTATTTAACCTCTGGATACAGTATCCATCCTGATTTTCCTACTCTGGTTTCCACCTTTGAAAATAGTCCTGCTTTAAACTCTCTTATGCATTAGGTAGTTTGAGTGTGCCACCTAGTTTCCTGGGTATTAACCAAGTGGTGTTTTGTTTACTTGTTTGCCTTGATTTTTGTTTGGTTTGTTTGCATTGTTTCACTTTGTTTTCAAAAAATCATGAAATTGTCTCAGTTCAAGTACTAAATTTTGAGCAAGTTCCATCGTCTCTCTAGACTTAATCATATTATGTTTCAACTGAAGATAAAAATTTCTATATCCCAGATTGTTATGAGGATTAAGTAAATTGGGTCTGAAAATACTGGTTTCCTCTTCCTTTCTTTACTGAATTGCCTAACACTGTATTTGCCACAGGAGAATATATGATGTGAGGAAATTGATAGAGCAGGCAGTTTTGGTAAATGTGACAGTGAGTTTTTAAGCACTAGAGACTTAAACCCAGGCTGGGAGCTAGTTGGCAAAAATGCTAATTCTGCAAACTAAATCGAAAGCCAATCTAGATCAATGGAAGTTTCAAACCTTTCTCTATAATGCAAAACCCAACTCCACCATTTTTAAAGAAGGGTTCAATTACCTGGGTAAGATTCTATAATAAAGTACCCACATTGCAAGGGGTAAATTTTCAAAGTGAGCCTGTTTCTGTGCCTACTTACCCATTCTCACCTGGACTCTCTACACATCCGTTGAAAAGAACTTTAAGAGTGTCCTTGTTAAGTGAAATAAGCCAGACAGAGAAAGACAAATGTTGTATGGTATCACGTATACATGGATTCTTAAAAATAAAATGAACTAATAAAAACAAGGAGTAGAAAAGTGGTTGCCAAGGAGAGGTCGGTAAGAGGGTACAAACTTTCAGTAATAAGAAGAATAATATCTGAGGACTAAATATATGGTAACTATAGTTGATAATACTGTGTTGTATAATTGGCATTTGTTAAGACAGTGTGGAAGTTAAGTGTTCTCATCAAATAAAAAAGAGGTAAATATGTGATGTTCAGATGTGTCAATTAACTTGTTGGAAATCCTTTCACAATAGATACATGTATCAGATCATTACATTATATACTTTAAATATGTTAAAAATTTATTTGTCACTTATACCTCAATAAAGCTGGCGGAAGGGGGATGGGAAGTTGCCTTGCAACCTTGAGTCTGGCTGGCTCCAAACATATCTCACTTCACTTACTATACCACCCTTGGTATTCATGCCCATTTTTATTTCACAAATATTTTTGTACAAATTATGTGCCAGGTCTTTGTTGGACCCTGGAGAAACAGCATCCAGTCAATAGATATTTATTGATTACTTACTGTGTGCTAGACCCTGCGCTAAAACCTGGGGAGACATCATGAACAAAATGAAGTCTTTTCCCTGATGAAACTTTCATATTAGGGGGACAAGATACACAACAAAACAAATATAATAGGGGGCGCCTGGATGGCTTAGTCAGTTAAGCATCTAACTCTTGGTTTTGGCTCAGGTCATGATCTCACGGTTCATGAGTTCAAGTCACACATTGGGCTTTGCACTGACAGTGCAGGGCCTGTTTGGGATTCTCTCTCTCTCTCTCTCTCTCTCTCTCTTTCTCTCTTTCTCTCTTTCCCTCTTTCTCTCTCTCTTTCAAAATAAAGAAATAAACTTAAATAAAACAATGCTTTGGAAAAAACATATTTGGTATACTTTCAGGTACTGATCAGTGGCAGAAAGAAAAGTAAGTCAGGAAGAAGAAATAGGGAGTTTTAGGAGAATTATTTTAAATGATTTGGGGCATTTGAGCAAAAATCTGAATAAAATAAGGGAATGAGCCATATGAAGCTCTAGAGGAAAACATTCCAGACAAAAGAAACAGCATGGAGTAAGGCCCAGGGATGAAAATAACTAAGAAGGCCAGTGTAACTAAGTAGAACTGAGCAAGTAGTAAAAATAAGATCTGAGAAATAGCCGGCAGTTGGACCAGATGTAGAAATTTGTAGGTTGTGGTAAGGACTTCAGGTTTTGCCCTAAATTTTTAATGGGGATCCACTAGATGGCTTTCAACAAGGAAGTGATGTGAATCTAATTTATGTTTAAAATATCACTTGGGTGCCACTAGAGAGTATACTAAAGAGGCCAGGGAAGGGTAAAGAGCAAGAGCGAAAGCAGCAAGTCATCAAAGTTTGCTGTAGTCATCCAGGAGAAAGATGAGGGGTGCCTCAGGCCAGGGAAACTGCTGGTGGCCCAGAAGTAAATGGTGCTTTAAGGGATACTAGTAAGGAGATAACTACAGTGGTCCAGGGAGAGCTGGTAGGGCTTGGGTCCTAGAGGTGAAGCGCTGAAAAGTGATTGGTTTCAGGAGGTATGTCTCAGATGTGTCAAAAGAATGTGCTTATGGATTTAATGTGAGGTGCTAGAGAGAGGAGCCATGACTTCTAGGTTTTTGGCCTCAGTGACTGGTTAGTGCAATTGAAGATATAAAATCAAGAATTCTATTTCAGACATGTTAGGTTTGAGACATCCACTAGACATCCAGGCAAAGATGTCTACAGGCAATTAAATTCATGTAAAGTTCAGGAGGAAAGTAGAGCATGAAATATAAATTGAAGAGTATCTAACTAGACTTTAAAGCCCCAGGATTGGATCAGAGTATAGAACAGGGACAGCATGCACTCTGGCCTTCAAGAAGCTTGCAGGCCTTGTTTCTCTGCCCTAATATTCTGTGAGGCCCTGGTGAGACAGGACTATTTGGAACTAGGTTTTTTTTCAGGCTTAGAGTTAGACACATCAGGATTCTGATTCTAGTTGCACCACTCGTCAGCTATGTGAAGTTGGGGGAATTACTTAATTCTTCAAAGCTATTTTCTCATTCTTAAAAGGGACATATAATAATAATAATGGAATATAACAGTCTTGTTACATAATAAGCCCTTAATAAATGTTAATTGCTAATATTAAAATGATCATATTATCAGTGTTAGGAACTCACTGTCCCTCCCCCCCCCTTCTTCCTCATCTTGATCATCTTTGGGAATGAATGAATTTGGAAGTAAAATGATTATTTCTTCAGCTCTTAACAAGATCTCATATGATGCAAAGGACAGCTGACATTATTTTTACTTAATATTTATTTACATAGATTGTACCTTAATGTCTTAAAGCCTTCCTTTTAAAGAAAGAAATTGCCCTGGAAAGACAGTGGTTACTCAAAGAATGAATGGTTTTTAATTTTTTTAAGTTTATTTATTTTGGGAGAGAGAGAGAGCATGAGAGCACATGCACAAATTGGGGAGGGACAGAGAGAAGGAGAGACAGAATCCCAAGTTGGCTCCGCACTATCAGCTCAGAGCCTGATGCAGGGCTGGAAATCATGAACTGTGAGATCATGACCAGAGCCAAGACCAAGAGTCAGATGCCCAAGTGCACTGACTGTACCACCCAGGCACCACCGGATGATTTTTAAGTAATGACTTAGTAAGAAGCTATCATCCATGTGCTTGGCTAATTTTCACTCTTGTTTTTCAAATCTATAAGGAAGACTCAACACAGTAGTCAAAAAGATGTATCAGGGTTTATTTATATAGTGACTCTGATTCAAAAAATGTTCATGTGAAGTAGTTTCATAAATAGAATTAGATTTCAACTGAGAAAATATATGTAAAAATCTTAACACAGACTATATTGTTTGAAGTATTCTTGATGTACCTTTGGTTTTTTGTTTTGTTTTGTTTTTTATTTTAAAAAATTTTTAATGTTTATTTATTGTTGAGAGAGAGCAAGCATGAATAGGGGAGGGGCAGAGCGAGGGAGACAGAATCCAAAGCAGGCTCCAGGCTCTGAGTTGTCAGCACAGAACCCAGCGTGGGGCTCGAATCCATGAACGGTGAGATCATGACCAGAGCCGAAGTCAGACACTTAACTGATTTAGCTACCCAGGCGCTGCTAAAAGATTTTAAGTCTACAGTTGTATGCCACTAAAGATATGTCCATTGTACACAAATCACCACCTTCCACCTTGAGAATGTTTAAATTTCGACTTAGTGAAAGTCTGTGTGTATTAAACAGTAAGGCCCCATTTGCTTTTCCCTTCTGCCTGGAAACTTGTTTTAAAACTTGTTTTTTTTTTTTTTTTAAGTGTTGTTGTTGATGAGTTGTACAAGCTCTTTATATATTCTGTAAAACAGACTCTTACCAGACAAATAATGTGCAACTATTTTCTTCCATTCTAAGCATTGTCTTCTCACTTTTGGGGTAGCACCTTTCGATGTACAAAGGTTTTTAATGTTGAGGAAACTAAATTTATATTTTTTTCTTTCCTTGCTTGTGCTTTGGTGTCATCTATAATGCTCATGAAGATTTATCTCCATTTATATCTTCTAGAGTTTATAAGTTTACATCTTACGTTTAAGCTTTTGATCCACTTTGACTTAATGTTTGTATGTGGAATGAGGGTAAGGGTCCAATTTAATTCCTCTGCACATGGATAGCCAGTTGTCTAGCACACTTTGTTGAAAAGACCATTGTTTCCCCAATGTCATGCTGTCCACCTTTGTCAGAATTCAGTTGACCATAGATGAAAGGGTGTATTTCTGGGTTTTCAATTAAATTCCACCGATCTGTATGTATACCTTTATGATAGTATCGCAATGATTTATTCACTGTTGCTTTGTTTTGAGATTTGAAATTGGGAAGTATGAGTTTCTACCTTTGATTTTTTCAATTGTATTGTTTATTTTGTGGTCCTTTGATTTTTCCATATGACTGTTAGCTTGTGCATTTATTCTCAGAGGCCTTTGTGAATTTTCCTGGAAATCACATTGAATATACATGTTGCATTGTGTACTATTGCCATTTAGCAAGAGTATGTTTTAGATTGTCTTTAATTTCTTTCAGCAATGTTTGTTACATCTATTCCCAAGTATTATATTGATTCTATGTTACCTAAAATGGAATTATTTTCTTAAATTCTTCTTCATGAGATTCGTCGCTAGTGTATACATATAAGTGAGATGTTTGTACATCAATATTTTGTCCTGTAACTTTCCTGAATTAGGTGACTAACTCCAATCATTTTTGTTGATTCTTTAGTAAGTTCTTTATATAAGGTGATGTCATCTCTGGTTTCTGAATAGATGTAGTTCTACTTTTTCCTTTCGCATGTGGATGCCTTTTTTCTTCAGAGAGGAAACTTTCAGTACAATATTGACTAATGGGTGAAAAGCCTGCATCTTGGCCTTGTTCCAGATATCAGAGGAAACCTTATAGTCTTCAGAATTGAGAATGATGTTTGCTATAGGTTTATTAAATTACTCTTTAATCCTATGTTCTTGGTTCTGTATCACGAACTAGCAGTGGATTTTGTTTGGAAGCTTTTTTTGTATCAATTAATATGATTACGTTTTCACTGAAATACTTGTGGTGCATAACATTGCTTGGTTTCAGTGTGTTGAATGTTCCTTGATGTACCTTTGATTATTTAAATCAGATCTGTTGAGGAGCATAAAACACAGGATTAGTGAGGTGATAGTGATGGTGTTAAGCACTCAAAAATCAAGTATTTTTATGTAGGGGGAAAATCTTTTTGTAATCATTCATTCATTTGTAGTCAACTTTTAAGTATCCCCTATATGAGAGGTGCTGGGTATACCAAAACAAATAACTACTAATAGTAACTACTATTCTCAAGTAGTTTCTAAGAGAAGGACACACACACACACACACACACACACACACCTACCTTCATTGAAGTGATGTAGATGTTATGGTAAAAATCTCTTTAAGTAATAGAGAAGAGTGGAATCCTATACTTAATTTAAAAATCAGGCACACCTATGAGTATAATTGGGTGTATTCCCTCTAGATTGAAGCCTCTCTATAGTTGTTTCTGGCCAAGGAGAGTACTAACAGCCAGTGTAAAATAATGGTGCTTATTGACCAAGAGAAAAGAGGTGTCTGTCAGTGACTCTGAATAAGGGAAATGCTTGTTTCCTGTTGTTGTCTGGAATGGTAACAATGAAAACCTGAAGCACTGTGGGAAGCTTTTAAATATTTAGTCTGTGCCAACCCACAACTGAGGTATTTGTGTATTTAACTTGATAGAGAGATGAATTATATATGGGAATCTTTTCCTATCGTTTGCTCTACATGTGTTGACAAACGTCCCATCATTCTCTAGGAAGCACATGCCACGGGGATTACTGCAACGTTCTGTAGACAATTTACTTGTAGGGTTTTTACCCCATATGCTGCTTTCTCTTTATCGCAGCTGTCTTTTTATTTATTAAAACACAATCACTGAACAGGGAACTTTTCCAGACTCCCTTTTCTCAAAGTGGCATTTTAGAGCTTAGGTTGAATGCACTCCCTAGTGAATGTATAGTTATTCCCAAAATTTTGTCTCTTCGATGTGTAGGGAAGCCCTTGGCCATCTCAATTCAGTGGCCAACAATTCCAATGAACATTTTATTCTAATTAAAAGAGAAAAATATATCATCTTATTTAAAATTGAGAGCTGAAAATCCCACAGTTTTATGCCAGTTGTCAGTGCTTTAGATGAGATCTGGTGTATTTTTCCATTGATAATGTTGACCCTATCCACATGTTCTTTTTTGGCTATCTATGCAGTACATAGTTTTATGGTTTCTTAATTTGCAAAAGAACATATCAGATCTATCCTCCACTTAGTTGATTATAAGAATGTAAGATTGTGCTTTTAACTACCAGAATGAACTATTTATATTCCAGGAATTTGACACAAAGTAGAACCTCAAATTCTGTGCTATTTTATTCTAACTAAAAATCAAGATGCAATAATAGCATTAATTAAAGACTGTTTGAAGATACACAGTTCATTAGTTCCCCTGTCTTTAAACAATGCTAGATAATTTGAGAGTTGCATAACTGGACTGCATTATCTTTGTACTTTATAGAGTTGCCTTTGTAGAATTCCCCTTTGATGTATTGCCCTTAGCCTGCATTAAAGGACCCCATAAAAATAATCTTATGAACTTTTTTAATGAATTTACACTAAATGTGGTAATAAAACGATGCATACCACATGAAGGAAGGCATGAAAAAAATTTGTCAGGTTTCATAACCAGGAAAAATTGTGAGTAGCTGGCTTATTTTTTCCCCCAGGCAACTGGATTGTTTATTTTATAAACTCTAAGAATCATATGACTGGTTATAGTTCTTTTTTCGCTTTGACTACTAGGAAGCTCAAATTTAAAGCCTACTTTTAATAAGTATATAGGACTTCGTGGTATGCATCTGTTTGTAATATTATTACTTCAAGCTCTTATTTCTCTGACTATATTCTATGTTCTGTTTTGTTTATTATTTATATTTCTATTTATATGCATTTCTCTAATTCACTTCAAATTTATTTTGGACCTAGAACTACATACATACACACACGTGACACACACACACACAATGCCATTTTTGCCATCATGAGGTCAAAGGTCCAGGAAATTAGCTGAATTGATCCCTTCCTGTCTAAGTGTTTGTCCTAAAACAAATAGGTTTTCAATTTTTCTGGATTTTAAATGTAAAAGTGTATATATTGTCCCAGATTTTTGTCCAAGATCAGTATATATGGAGTTTAAGCATAGAGAGAATTTCTGGCTATCTGACAGCAAGATTTGCGGTCTACTCTAGGTTTGACTTGTCACCTCTCCACAATTTGCCCACAAAGACATCCCTTCCAGAATGATACACTCCTTTACAAGCGTGCATTTGTAGATCCCTTAGATGGCAAGGTTCTGAGGTAGCTTGAGAGAGATTACAGTCTAATCATCCCTCTTCACTGAATTGTTAAATTGTGGACTGGGGAGTCAGACTGGGTTCAAATTCTAGTTCTGCTATTCATGAGCAATATGACACTGACCTATTACTAAATTCCCCTCTCTCTCTTAAATATTGCATCATTAAATGATGAAGCAGATAGTTCTTATATCCCAAAATTACTGTGAAGGTTAAATAAGGTAATTGGCTTAGCATGAACCCAGCACACAGAAAATGCCTACTAATTGTGAATATTATTACTATAATGACCACTGCCAGTCTAACCTACCTTTATATCTATTACCTGCCTTCATTGGGTGCCCTGCATACTAATGCAAGGTTCTTATCACCATTGAATTAATATATTCAATTCAGTTGTTGTGCCAGGGACTTCTGGACACTGAAAATATAGATATAGACACAGTATCTGTAGTCAAGGAGCTTATACTCTAGTGGCAGGAAACAGAATTTCAGATTTTTTTTATTATGAAGAAAATAAAACAGGGGGATTAGAGAGAGTGACTGCAGTTAGTCTAATTTAAGTTAAGTGGCTGGGAAAACTTGTCAGGGTGACATTGGGATGAGATATGAAAGATGAGAAGGAGTTGAGGGAAGAGCATTTGAGAGAGAGGGAAGAGCAAATGAAAAAGCTCTGGGACAGGGCTGAACTTGATGTCTTTGAAGAAGAGAAAGAAGTCCTGAGGGGCTAGAGTAGAGGAGGAAAGAAAGCAGTGAAAGATGAAGCAGGTGGAGGTGACATCATGGTGATGAGTTTGGCTTCCCAACTTTTTTGTGCAGTGGAAAGGCACTAGGAGTTTTTAAGCAGATGTGTAAAAAAAAATCTGATACTACTTTAAAAATCTGTTCCTTTAAATTGTATGCAAAATCCAACTCCATATTCCCATGCTTTTCTCTTTGCTTAGAAATTCCTTTATCGTCCCTTTATCTCTTGGTGAGCACCTAACCATCCATCTACCAAGATTCAGCTCAAGGGTCTGGAGGAACCCCCTACATTACACATAATGTCTCTGTGTTCTGATTACATGTGCACATGCCTCTATCACAGCACTCAGGACACTTATTATCGTGGCCATGATGCCTGTGTCTCTTGCAAAACTGAATTTCTTGGTGTAAGGTGACAGGATTGTTGTCTTATTTATCTTTAAATATCTAGTACTTAGAAAAATGCTTACATGGAGAAGGTACTGAACGTATGCTTGAATTTTGCATTATCGTTACAGATCTACTTTGACTGAGTTAGGAAATTGAGAATTAACTAAATTTTGAAATTGGAGATAGCCCGGTGGGGTATATTAACCTCAGAGGCAGGGCTGAAGTTCTCTTCTCTGCAGCTGCATATGTGGGCTGTTCAGCATTCTAAAGCACTTTTGATCAGCTAAGGCTTTGCTGCTTCCAGTGACATGGACAGTACAGCTATATTCCAGCTGATTTTCAAGTAAATAGAGATGCAATTTCTGACCAAAACTAAGCCCGAAAGATCAAAGTTGCCATTCCTATTATCCTCATTCCTATAAATATGCATTCACAGTGCTGGGAATCCATTTTGGGCAAGCTGGGAGCCCTGGGGTGGACTGGGACTCATTTTTGAGAAATATGACATCTGTAAGGTCTCAGCCCAAAAGGACAGGAAACATTGCTGAATTTATTTTTCAAATTATTCCTGCCTCTAGGACTGATGCAATCCATGCTCTCTAATAAATCTTCCTTTAAGACCTTTCTCATTTGCCTCTTGATCCCATCACCTTTGTCTTCAGTTCATGGGATTTATTTTTTCTCTTCTCCCCCTACCCCTTTTTGAAGTAACTTGTCAGCTTGCAGAACACTTTCTCAGTTTTATGCTTCAAGATGGAAGACCAGCTCAGGGAGAAAGGCCTGGATTTTCTAACTACTGTACTGTCATAGCCCTCCTCTTTCCACACTTAACCACCACTTGCCCATGCCTTCCCCAAATTCCAGACCTAGCTCA
Organism: Cryptoprocta ferox; assembly: GCA_028646485.1. Classification (NCBI taxonomy): domain Eukaryota; kingdom Metazoa; phylum Chordata; class Mammalia; order Carnivora; family Eupleridae; genus Cryptoprocta; species Cryptoprocta ferox. Next base: position 64,411,725 of record CM053570.1, read on the forward strand.
GGACACCCCTATAACTCTCTCAAAAAGGATTAGTCTAGTTGTGAAAGCTTTTGATAGAAATCTGGCTGCTGTTTGATAGTCCTGCCTGGAACAGGAACCTACCCATTTATTCCATTTTAGCTAACACTTCTTCAAAATCTACTATGTGAACTCTGATAACATTATCTGGATCTTGTCTATCCTTTGGTGCCATCATATGCAAGGCAGAGGATGCATATGCAAATCAGGAAAGATTACTCGGAGAAAGTAGAGCGTATGTATGATACACTTAATTGATGATATCCCTTAGTCTGACATTTAAACTCCATCCCATTCCCTACAACTGGATTCAGGCTTCTCTTCACACACTTCCCCAATGATTCCTATATAAAACCTATGCCTCAGCTATATGGTCCAGTCCCATTGAACACATCTGCTTTCTCATCTCTCATCCCTTGCATATACATAACTCCCTCTGTCTAAGAAGTCTTTCCTCCCATTTGAATGAAACCCCATTTTATCTCACTGTCAAAATTCATCCTGAAGCCACTCTCTTGAGGAGTCCTTCCTTGAACACCCTACCTAGCTCTCCTACTTAGTAGGGCAGTATTCTGCTTAGGTGTTAGCCTCTGGAATTGAAGCCTGACTAACTACCACTGACTTAGCTATGTGATCTTAAATGACATTTTTCAGTGGACACACCATATCTCCCTTACTACATTCTTATTTTTTCTTCAACTCAATAAGCATTTGAATGTCTGAGCTAATACCCTTCCATGGCATTGAAATAGGCAACAGTTTATATAGTGTGATTTGAGGCTATTTTATGGTCTGAATTTTTTTTTACTGGTCTTTGTTTAAAGCTTTGAAGATATCTTACAAAATAATAACATTATAATGAAATCCTTGGAATCATAACCTCATAGTCTTTGGATCCTAGAATGTCAATTCTGTAAAGACCCTTAGAGGATCAGTTAGTTTCATCTTGTTTGGTTTGGTTTTTAATTTAATCCTCTTGTTTTTTAGTTGGAGAAATTGCTTTTCAGAGAGGCAAATGAGCTGGCAAAGACCATATGTATAATTCAAAATTTCTTTATCAACATTATTGTTCAACAACATAATTCTAATTATCTAGAAGGCAAATATGGCTTTTCTTGGTGCTGTTTTCATTGTCTCAAGTTAAATTGGTTATGTATAAATGTATAAGATACAGTTTTTTTTTTAGTTACTAAGAATAGAAATCTATTCTGTTTAACTCAGACAAAAGGAAATGCATTTGCAGGATATTGGGGACTAACAGAATCAATGGTAGCTGGAAAGAGACATAGAGTGAGCAAGAAGGGAAGAGCTTTAACACAAGGAAAGTAAACCACAAAAGCAGCCTTGGAGTGGGGCAGTCTGATCAGGCATTGAAGGAACAACAAGCCTTTTATTATTTTTTCTCTATTCAAAATACAGATTCTATGGAGGTCATATCTGATTAGCCCAGATAAGGTCATGTGCTTTGGTTATGGGACAGCAAGGCCTTTCCTTTTACTCCAACAAACTATACCCAATAAGGAAGGAGTCATTTAAGTATATGAAATAATTTGTTGTTAAGGCAAGAAAATAGGGGGCACCTAGGTGGCTCATTTGGTTGATGGTCAGACTTTGAATCAGGTCATGATCTACACTTTGTGAGTTTAAGCCTCATGTTGGGCTTTGCACTGATATTGCAGGAGCCTGATTTGGATTCTTTGTCTCCCTCTCTCTCTGCCCCTCCCCTGCTCCCAATCTCTTTCTCTCTTTCTCTCAAAAATAAACATTTAAAAAAAATTTAGGGGCACCTGGGTGACTCAATCGGTTAAGCATCCAACTTTGGCTCAGGTCATGATCTCACAGCCCATGGGTTCAAGCCTCAGGTCAGGTTCTGTGCTGACAGCTCAGAGCCTGGAGCTTGCTTCAGATTCTATGTCTCCCTCTCTCTCTCTGTCCCTCCCCCACTTGTGCCCCACCTTCTCAAAAATAAATAAACATTTAAAAACCTTAAAAAATATATTTTTTAAAAATGGGGCCACCTCGTGGCTCAGTCATTTGAATGTCAGACTCTTGACATTGGCTCAGGTCATAATCTCACAGTTCATGAGATCAATCCCCAAGTGGATATCTGTGCTAACAGGGGATTCCCTCTCTCTCTGCCCCTCCCCTACTTGCACAAGCACTCTCTCTCTCTCTCTCTCTCTCTCTCTCTCTCTCTCTCTCTCAAAATAAATAAATAAGTATTTTAAAAAATTTAAAAGACAAGGAAATACATGCTGAGCAGCCAAAATTTATTAATGCCAACTATGGCAAGAATGTCTTATTCAAAGGAAGTTAATTAAATAATTTTGATAGATCCCAACAGTGGACCACCGGTGTATGTCAGGAGCTTTATGTGTATGTTCTTTTTTTTAATTGTAGTTAGTTTTTAAAATTTATTTATTTAAATTTGTTAGTTAACATAAGTGTAGTATTGGTTTCAGAAGCAGAATCCAGTGATTTATCACATATAACACCCAGTGCTCATCCCAACAAGTGCTCTCCTTAATGCCCATCACCCATGTATCCCATCACTCTACCCACCTCCCCTTCAGAAACCCTCAGTTTGTCCTCTGTAGTTAAAAGTCTCTGATGGTTTGCCTTCCTCTCTCTTTTTATCTTACTTTTCCTTCCCTTCCCCTATGCTCATCTGTTTTGTTTCTTAAATTCCATGTATGAGTTAAATCATATGATATTTGACTTTCTCTGACTGACTTATTTCACTTAGCATAATATACTCTATTTCCATCCACATTTTTGCAAGTGGCAAGATTTCTTTTTGATTGCCAAGTAATATTCCACTGTATATATATATATATATATATATATATATGTATATATATATATATGCATATATATATATATGCATATATGTATGTATACACACACACACACACACACCTCACATCTTCTTTATCCATTCATCAGTCGATGGACATTTGGGCTCTTTCCATAATTTAGCTATTGTTGATAGTGCTGCGATAAACATTGGGGTGCATGTGCCCCTTCAGATCAGTATTTTGGTACTTTTTCAGGTAAATGCCTGGTAGGCATTTGTAACCTCTGGGTAAATACCTGCAGGAGCATGACCAGCAAGGAGCCATTACTGGCACTTGCTGTTCTCTCTGCCTGTAATACTTTTCCTACAGAAATTCACTGAACTGACTTCTTCACTTTATTTTGATGTGCCCTCATCAGAAAGGCCTTCCTTGACAGCCCTATAGAACAAACTTGTCACCCTCCTACTTCACTTTATATTCCTTTATGCTGCTTTTTTTCTTCATAGCACTCATTGATCATTGCCACACACACATACACACACACACACACACACACACACACAGACACAGTATTTGTCTACTCTCTCCCATAAAAATGTGAATTTTGTTTTATATACTAATTTATCCTAGGCTTCAAGAACTGTGCCTGATAAACAATTGTTTGATAAATGAATAAAACAAACATAATCTGAAGAGTAGTTCTCAGCTGTGTGTCTAACCTCCAGTTTGGCTTTGGCCCAGTCATTTACCTCTCCAGGCCTCAGTTGCAAAATGAAAACCTTGAACCAGATCAAATAGGAACTCCCCTTTGCCTTATTTCTTGCCATATGAATCCTGTTTATGTTTGTTTGGTTTTTATATATTGTACTTTTCTGCTAACTTTCTTTTTAAAAAGCACTTTTAAAGAAACTAAAACAAATGTTTTAAAAACACTGGACTAGATAATCCTTAAAGTCCTATCTTTCTATAAAAGTATATAGTTGTACCAGTATAGAGAGTTATAGACCTCCCAGATAGATTACAAAGAAAACCTTTTAAATAATATACAATTATATATTTCTTGTTGAAAGAAAATAAAAAGTTCTTCACCCCCTATGCTTCTGGTCCTTAACTTTCAGGAAGAGAACTTACAAAGTTCATTTACTCATTTCAATTACCAGAAGATTGAGTCCATTTTATTATTTTAATTGACATAATAACTCTGAAAAGTAGGAGATTGTGAAATACATGAATTCAGATCTTCTAAGATTAATAAGTCTACTGAAGTATGAAAGCTCTTTTACATAATTTTTCAACTATGAAGATCAATGGTATAGAAAGGAATCTGTACCGTTCACAGGCAGAAGACGAGTATTGAGAAATTGACTTAGACATTGTCTTTCATGTGATGAAGACAAAAATGTCAGAGATGAATCCTATAAGCCAACATTTTAACAAGTTACTTTGTGAGGGAGTGATCTAATGAAACATAGCCAGTGCCCCTTTAGAAGCCAATGGCCTTTGAGTATGGGAGTCACTGAGAACATATTTAAAATCCATTAGTGGCCCTTCACTTCTTTTAGGGTCAGTCTTCACTCCACAACATGGTTTACAAGTCACCAACTATATGATCTGGTCCCTGTCTGCCTTTTCAACCTCATCTTTTGCTACTCCCTGACTTATATACTCTCTCATTCACTCATTTACTTATTCACAGACTCACTCATTCAACAAATTTCTTTAGTGATTACATGTACCAAACTTGTGTTAGCCATTAGGGCTTCATGATGTGAAATAGAGACATGGCCTCACTCTAATGGGATAAGGAAAAATGATGTTAAGCTATTAATGAAGTATGATGCATGTTATCATAGGGTAGTACAGGGATCACAGTGACAGAGAGAGGGAATAACTGGTGGTGGAGGAGAGAATACTTCTTAGAAGAAATGAGACCAAAGATAAGTAATTGTAGACATAGTAGGCTAGATATAGTTAGACACTTGTTAGTAGACTCCTGTGGTTTGACAGCTTAGCTCACCTGTAGACTTAGTCCCAGCCATGTAGGGGGTTCAGTCCTATTTTGTACAGAGTCATATGAGACACTGGCAGAAAGTTCCTTCATTCCCAGGTTTTTTCTCAGAATCATGACTGAGTCCTGACCTAACTCAGCCTCCTTGCCAAGATGATGGTTCTTTGCCTTTCCCTCGGATTCCTGTGTCAATCCACATACCTGACTTAACACTTGTTATGACCCTGATATGTTAACACTTGTTATGACCCTGATATGTTAACACTTGTTATGACCCTGTTATGACCTGGTGCATGTTGCTGAATCTGTCCTTCTAGGGTCTTGGCAGCTGTCATTACCTCAGTAATTCTTCTGGCACCATTATAGAAGATTACCCTTTTCTGTATCAGACCTTCCCAAGGCTGTGCCGTATCTCAGTCTTTGTGTTTTAGTTAGTGCTTTGCCTCCTCAGCTCAAATGTCATACCTTCCAGCCTGCCAGGCCTTATACATCCACAGGTCATCAAGTCATTACCACTTTTCACATGGAGCAATAGCCTGGTCCGGCTTCCTCATCCACTGGAGACCAACACCCTAAGGGATATCTCCTCAAGATTTCCATTCTGTTCCCCATGTATTTATGCCAGCCTTTCATTCCTGTTATAGTAGATCTTACTCCTCATTCCCTTTGTCATAGTAGGAAAGAATTTGGTGTGACCTGGCTTGAAACCGTGTATGTATATTGTGTGTGGAAAGTAATCCTGCTCTCCTCCTTTCACTTATTCTAATCACATCTTAATCCACTCAAGACTGTGATTGTAGGGGTGCCTGGGTGGCTCAGTCGGTTGAGCGTCCAACTTCAGCTCAGGTCATGGTCTCATGGTTCGTGAGTTTGAGCCCCGTGTCGGGCTCTCTGCTAACAAACAGCTCAGAGCTCTATACTGCTTTGGATTCTGTATCTCCCTCTCTCTCTCCTCCTCCCCTGCTCATGCTCAGTCTCTATCTGTCTCTCAAAAATATATGTTAAAAAAATGTTTAAAAAAGACTGTGATTATACTTCTTGCCCTGGAAAGCTGGAAGTCACTTGCTATCCATGCCTCTGTCCCTCCTCTGTTTTCCACTGGCAGTCTACCTTCTTTGTTGCTGACTCAGTCTTGGCTCTAACATCATTGTTTCTCATGCCCTATCCCTCTGCACTTGGAATCTAGTTTTGGGACCAGATAACTTTTCACTTTGCTTTCTGACCAAGCTCCTTGAATTTAGCAACCAGGAATTTAGGCCATTTTCTGGCTTCCTTGGACTCCAGGCCACTTGAATCTACTCTCATGATCTATTCCTTAGTCTTTCTACTGGGGTCTCAGTTTATTTTTCTTAATGAACAGGTACTCCCTGTGCTAGGACTTGGGGTTGGGTAATGAATAAAAATACTCCAGATGGTCCTGCTTCTCTAGATTTCTTTATCTACTGCTAAGCCCCCAGCCCCCTACCTTGGCCATGCCTAGCCTGCAGTGCTGCACTCAGTGAGTCCGGGGGAGACAGCCTATAACCACTGTATACTGGAAGGCCATTATGAAGGCCCACCAGTTGAGCAGACCAGGCTGAGTTCTACTTTTACAGTCTATAAGGCCTTACAGTGACCCCTCACATGATAGAGCTGAGTAACAATTAATCTTCTGGCTTAAAAGCTCTGATCTGATGGTTGTGGAAAACCTGAAGAATCCAGAAACAAATCAGGGCACCACATTATATGAGAGAGGAAATGAGAGGAGGCCTTTGTCTAGATGATTAATGCCTTTATCTTTTCTTTGAGAGAGGCACTATGTGAACTTTTGCAAAATCTAACTAATGGAATAGGTTAGAAGCCCTTCCATGACAATACCAACCCCTACCTAGCTCTGCTGGGAAGCCACTAACCAGCTGTGGGTTTAAAACTCCTTGTCCCATGCAGGCCACCAACAATCAGCCTTCTTCCTTCCTTCTGTCATTATCCTCTCACCCATACATATTTACTCAATTCAATTAATAAATATTTACTACAGGTCTACTATATGTTAGGTACTGTGTCAGATGTTAGATTATTCACTGGTGAGCAAAAAACAGATGTCGTCCCTATCCACATAGAAACTACACCCTACTGGAAATGTAAACTGTAAGTAAACAAGTACAAATACATATATAATTTTAAATTGAAGTAGTGCTTTGAGGGAACGTATCTAGTTGCTCCAAGGGAGACTAACAGGAGAGTTTAATTTAGATGGTGATAAGGAAGATATTAACTGAGCTAAAACAAAAATGAAGGGTAGATGTCAGCTAGGAAAAGGAGGGAGTTAGTGTGGAGAACTGGATAGATAGAGGGAAAAGTATTTAAAGGTCTTGAGATAGACTATGACCTTGGTTCATCTGAGAAAGTAAGAAAGTCATGCTGAAGAGTTAAGGAGACATGTTAAAGAGTCTCCATTCCAGCATAATTGGAAATTGTGTAAGAGTTTTAATCCAGAAAATGACCAATTAAGCTGTGAAAAAACTCTGTGGAGAGGGGATTGGAGAAGAGAAAAGTGAGAAAAAGGAAGCTGGACAGGGTAGGGGACTTTTTCAGCAAAGTAGGAAAAACATGGAAATAGAGACAAGTAGAATTTGGAGATATCTTCTAAAGACAGAATTTAAAGACCTTAATGAGATGGGGGATGTAACAATTTCAGTAAATGATAACAGGTCAAAACCTTAATATCATTATTGACTTTGCTCTAACTTTCACATCTCATATTCAGTTTCTCAAATCTGATAGTGTTTACCCTCAAAATAGATTCCAAACCCTGCAACTTCTTATACAGCTTCCACTCTAACCCAATCCATCATTATCTTTTTCCTGGACCACGATAACAGCTATCCAACTGGCCTTAGGCTGTGATCCCCCTCCTGCCTACCACTGACCTCTCTTCTACTCCAGAACCCGTTTGAAAATATAAACCAAATAATTTCATCACTCTTAGTATCTCTACCCCACAATGGTTTCTCATACAAAATTCCTACCAAGGCCTGCAGTGCCCTGTAGTATGGACCCTCCCTCCCTTGCTAATTCATTTTGTACCAACCACCTTCTTACTTGTTGCTGTTCCATCACACTGAACTTCCTGCTGTTCTAAAAACATACCAAACTATTCTTGCCCTTGGACCTTTATGCTTGATTTTTCCTCTGGACCACTATTTTTGGACACACCCACACCCCCTCACACACACACACACACACACACACACACACACACATGGATCATTTCCTCGTATCAGTCAGTTTCTACTAAATGGTTACCTCTCTGACCACCCTAACTAAAATAGCCCCCTCCATCATCCTCTATCCCTTACCTTTCTTTATTTGTATTCATTACACTTATCATTACCTTACGCTATATCATGTATTGATGTGTTTATCTCTTTCTCACTAGAATTTAAATTCCATAAAAGTATGGGATTTCTTCTTTGACTTCTATTCCTCACCATCTAGAAGAGTGCAACATGGGAAGCTCTTAGGCAAATATTATTGAATGGATAAAGGAAAGAAAAAGACAAAGAGAGGAAGACATCATGATTGCCTCTGAGGTTTCTGTCTTGTTCAGTTGAATGGATGGAGATAGTCAGGCTATTTACTAAGTTGGGAGCATTTTCAGAAGGCCAGGTGTGGAAGAGGTCAGGGGGTCAACTTTAATCAGGTTGAATTTTAGGTAACTTTAATATGTTCAGGAACAGCAATCAGGTTAACAGATGGATAGGACCACATAGATTTATCTTCCCACTGAAAGTAAATGAGGAAACTTAAAATAAAGTTTTGTATATTTTTTAAAAAATATTCATGTAGTAACCACCAATTATTTATTACATTGGACTTAAAAATTATTTTTCAAAACCAAAATTTGTTCCAAATAAAAAATAAAATAAAATAAATATATATCCATATGCATTAAAGCAACATTTTAAAAAAACTTATATTGATTTTCTTTAAATCAATTCAGTTACTTTCAGCACACATTCACATGCTTCAACCAGTTTCTTAGCTACATGTGTATTTAGTACTATGTCATTTTTATTTTTATGAAGAATATCTTTTTTCTAATCAGGCTTTATTAGTTTTATTTCTGATAACATTGCCTTCAGTCTTCTTCAGACTTGTATTTTATGGTTAATAAGTCAGAAATTTTTGACACATTTAACTAATTCTCCTTTGTAGATCAAAATATCCTTAAATAAAAGGCATTATCTCTATAGGTACTGAGGTACCTGGTAAACTTAGAGCAATTCTCCTAAATAGAGGACATTCTCTGATTTTTTAATGGTTTATTATTTATTATTGAGAGAGAGAGAGAGAGAGACAGACAGACAGAGAGAGAGAGAGAGAGAGAGAGAGAGAGAATGAGTGGGGGAGGGGCAGAGAGAGAGGGAGACACAAAATCTGAAGCAGCTCCAGGCTCTGAGCAGTCAGCACAGAACCCAATGCAGGGCTCGAACTCATGAACTGCAAGATCATGACCTGAGCCGAAGTCAGACGCTTAATCGACTGAATCATCCAGGCACCCCAAGGACATTCTCAGTTGTAAGCTTTTTAGTATTGCAATATATAAACATTTTAGTCCAAATATTTTCATAGTTACTGTCTTGTTTACTCCAGAGAAATTTTCTTGGATTATTTATTTTTAATAAAACAACTTTTTTCAAATAAGATGCTTCTTGTCTCTTTCAAATTTTCACCAACTGCAGATGCTACAAAATTGTAGGCCTTCTCAATTTCATTCTACTCTGGTATAACATGTTATATAAATATTCAATTAAAAATAGCTCATCACAAAAATTTCCTCCTTAAAGTAAGTTATCCCAAAGTACAATCATTGAATTTCAGAATTCAATCTTGTACTCCAAATGTGCTTTCATCATTTAATTTGTGCAGTTCCTCCCATCTTTTGTAGAGATAAATGTCATGTCTTCTTGTTTTCAAGCTTTGTTTTTAATAATTGCAATTTGATAAAAGCTTTAAAAGCTGAAATACTTTTGGTGCTTCATTGTTGAATATTTGATTAAAAATTTCCAGTTGATTTTGAACAAAATGCAACCAAAATTTTGTTCTCATTTAGAGCCTCATTACTAAAATTTATAGGTCTCATTAGCAACAACAAAAACCAAAATCAATGTTGATTAACAAAGCAGCCTATTAAAGCTTCAAAATCTCCAAAATCCTATTGATGGCAGACAGTAAAGAAAATAAATGGTCTGCCTTCCTGAAAAAACAAAAATTTTGTGTTTGTGTGGTTTGTTATTAGCTTCATAAAAAAATGTTCACTTACTTTGTGTAAATTTTGAGATTCTATAGTTTCTATTTTGAAGGTAGAAAATAGAAGTTTGTTTAGATGCAAGTATGATTTATATTGTCCCCACAAACCAATTCAAAAAATAGGTTTCTATTCCATAGGTTTGTTCATTTAACAAGTATATTGCTTTTACCAAAATTTGTATTGATACTGTTGAAAAAAATAAGTAACCTTATTTTGAATGTTGAACTTTTTATTTTACTGAATTAGCAATGTCATTACCACTAAGACAGTACTTCACCATCAACAGAATGATTTTCAAAAACTTTACTTTGATTCCATGAATTAGATGAAAATAATTAATTTACATTGGATTTAAGTTAAATTATTTTCTATTTGAAATATCTGATGATACTGATCTAAAGATGCTGGTTTTAGATCTGCAAGTAGTGAAAAAACATTGATGGCTACCACTTCAATTTTTTTTAATGTTTATTTATTTTTGAGAGACAGAGTGAACAGGGAAGGGGCAGAGAGAAAGGGAGACACAGGATCTGAAGCAGGCTCCAGGCTCTCAGCTGTTAGTAGAGAGCCTGATGTGGGACTCAAACTCATGAACTGTGAGAACATGACCTGAGCCGAAGTTGGAGGCTTAATCAACTGAGCCACTCGGCGCCCTGATGGCTACCACTTTATATATGAGAAAACTTGGAATTAAAAATGATTGAAATTATTTTAGAGAACAATCATATACTCTAAATAAAGTGATACTAAACATCCCTCTGCAGTGTGGATTTTCATTTATTTCATTGACTGTTCTTCTAAAATAATTTCAATCATTTTTCTTTTATGCTTCTGCTTTTACATGTGTAAATTATAGTCTTTGGGCATAAGTTTACTTAAAATGACTGTTAAATCAAGTAGATGCTGATGTTTCTTCAGCAGATTTGTTTTCTGGTTTTTATGTGGTCATGTTACCAATACACCCCCTACAGTGAATCATAAATACCAACAAACATTTCATACAAGTTACATGTCCATTACTAAATTTCATGAGAAATGAAGTCATTACGGAACTTTCTTGAAGCATCCACTTTTGTATTTTTGAGTTCATTGCTGGTGAAAGGGTTTGTTATGAAGTGTTTTTTTTAAGAGTAACCAGAAAATAAAGTAAATAATTTTAGATTTAGAATACATGTTGCCAAAAGCTATTAGACTATTCTCTATAAAAAGGACTACTTAGCCTCTATTCTTAAACATATTCCACATTCCCCTCCCCTGTTCCTGCTCTCACTCTAGACAAACAAACAAACAAACTTAAAAAAATAAAAGGGAGGTGTTGGTTATATTGGGTATGGGAATCATTGGGAAGAAAAAACAGGATTGTCCCTTGTCACATATTTCTCTGTCCCCTATCCTACCTGTTCTGCCCATTTCATGCCATAAGCACACTTAGTATGAACTTGGAGTTCATTGTTCTGAACCAAGGGATAGTGTGATCCCAACTATTCATCGTACAGAGCATGGTGATAATCACAGTTACCATTCCTGAGCACCTGTTACATGTCAGGTACAAATCTAATTTCTAATCTTCAAAACAAATCCATGGGGGCACTTGGGTGGCTCAGTTGGTTAAGTGTCTGGCTCTTGGTTTTGGCCCAGGTCATGATCTCATGGTTTATGAGTTCGAGCCTTGCATCAGGCTCTGTGCTGACAGTGCAGAGCCTGCTTGGGATTCTCTCTCTCCCTTTCTCTCTGCCCCTCTGCTCACTTGCATTTTCTCTCTCAAGATAAACAACACAAAAAACAAATCCATTAAGTGAATATTATTTTCATTTTATAGATGTGGAAACCCAGATTCAAGGCTACCTGACTGAGAAGTAATGGAAGTAGAATAGAGCCCCAGCCCACATTCTTTCTGTTGCACTATGACTATATTTATAAAAAGGCATCAACAGCTGGAAGTGAACACAGTTCTATTTGTTCACTCAAAACTCAGCTCTGCCTTACTTATTTATTCATTCATTCAAAGTACTTAGTGAGTGCCTTCTATATACTAGGCTCTATGCAAGGGGATTATAAGGAGATGCTGGTCTAGTGACCTCACACCCTGAACCCTTATTGTTATTCTATCCATGACGCAGCAAGAAAGTAACTTTGGTATATAACTTCAGTGCAAACATGAGGCATTCCAGCTATAGCCTTCTACCTTATCCCAAAGCATCCAGCATTCTGAAACTGCTTCATACACTATCCTATATCCCAGAATATGATAGTTCTGAAAGTAGACTTCTTTTCACCTAAGAGGGATACAGGACACATTTTAGTAACCACATTTTATTCTGAGGCACAAAGAGAGGAAGGGTCCTTTACCAAGAACTATAGCTATTCCAGTATCTTGTCGAGTGTCCTCTTCTTGCATCCTCTTGGGACTGAGAGCCTCTCCTTGTATGGAGAGCCTGTCCCTGGAATTTCGGGCTGCATTAGCATTCTGCCAACAGCCACATGTAGGTAGGAATGCTGTCAATGACCAAAGGGAATAATCAGTCTCAGCTATTCCCCAGTTCTAAACCAGCCAAAGAAATTGGGTTTAATTTTAATTTTTTTAATGGCTCGGAATTAATAGAAACAGCTGCTGCCATAGTGTGTGGGTGTCCTTCTCCAGAAGACACAGTTTAAAAATAAATAAATAAAAACCCTACATATAAAATAAACTCTGAAAAATAAAAAATAGAGTGTATAGGACAAAAAGGTTAATTCAAAAATCGAGCAGTGTCTTTTTGTTATCAAAAACTCAGCTGGCAGTATGTAGCTCTGTCTCTCTCCTCCCACCACTAGTGCCCATCAGCCTCTGATAAGATGATAATCTGCTTAGACATCGGGTGTAAAAATGTGTTGCGTGTATCTGAGCACTCCCTCACTCTCTCTTTCTCCCCCTCCCTGTGAGTCACCAAGAGATTAGCTGTGACAACGTGTGGAGAAAGATAAGAATAGATATGCTGGTGACAGGAGCACCATTATAATTATTTGGGAGAAGATAGAATTGGAATTAGGAATGGCTCCTGTTTGCCTATGGAAGGTGGATTTACAATGTGGGCATCCATGCCAGCTGCCTGGCTGTGCCAGACACAGAGAAGAAAAGGAGGAGGCCAACTGACTCAGCCAGGTGGTGGTCTAGGTTGTTCCCGCTAAACATAGGCTAAATGCCACATGTTGGCATGAATGACAAATCAGAGATTTGGCTGCCCTTATGAGAGGAAGAGGGGTGAAGTTTTACCTTAATTTCAAATATTCCTGGAAAACTGGACGCCAGGTTGTTTCCCCCCACCCTGGGTCAATGAAGAAGGGAAATGAGGAGACTGTTTCTGCAGTTGCAATTGTTGGCTGAATTTCGGTAAGCACAGTCTGGGTGTTGTGGGAAGAAATGTGTTTATCAGTCAGATAATAGTGTACATCAAACAGGTAGCACGTTATAGGCATACAGGAAGTGTTTACTATATATTATATTTGAGTGACCTTGTTTTGCATACCTCCTTTAGATTTTTTTTTAAGTTTTTAGATGTTTGTTTATTTTTGAGAGGGAGAGACAGAGTGTGAGCAGGGGAGGGACAGAGAGAGAGGAAGACACAGAATCCAAAGCAGCTCCAACCTCTGAGCTGTCAGCACAGAGCCCAATGTGGTGCTTGAACCCACAAACCATGAGATCATGACCTGAGCCAAAGCTGAACACTCAACCAGTTGAGCCACCCAGGTGCCCCATCCCCTTTAGAATTTATATGAAGAAAAAATTGTGTCTACTGTCTAGGAAGAATGTGGGATTGGAACCCACCCGTCCATATCCATATTTTCTGCTAAATTAAAGAGGAAATTAGGGCTCCTGTCTTTCAGGGTTATTGAGGAGGGCAGGGAATGCTGTTGTTTTAGAGAGCCCTGTGTATTACATTAGGTTCTGGGCTTCTTCTCTTCTTCTGTGTTCTAGTAACCTCCAAAATGATGTACTGGGAATTTGACTGAGAGTTTGGAGAGAAGGGAAAGAGGATGGTAAATGGGAAGAAACCATTTCATTCATTCATTAAGTCATAAATTCACTCACTCATTAATTCAGCAAACATGCTTTGAGCTCCTCTTCAGGGCCAAGCACTATGCTAAGTGCTAGGGATTTTGAGATGAATTAGAAATATAGCAGTGTCTGCAATTAGCATTTAGAGCAATTAGTTCATGGAGTTGCTAACACAGCTTTCAAAGAGGAAATGTCATTTGAGCTGGGTCTCACTTCTGTACATAGGGGTGTACTATGTAGAAAAGTATGGGAAAAGCAATTGCAGAGAGAAGGAACAGCATTTTATTTTTTTTTTATTTTTTTAATGTTTCTATATTTTCAAGAGAGAGAGAGAGAGAGAGAGAGTGTGAGCGGAGGAGGGGCAGAGAGAGAGGAAGACACAGAATCCAAAACAGACTCCAGGCTCTAACCTATCAGCACGGAGCCCAACATGGGGCTCAAACTCACAAACTGTGAGATCATGACTTGAGCCGAAGTCGGACACTTAACCAACTGAGCCATCCAGGCGCCGCAAGGAATAGCATTTTAAAAGGCATGAAGGTTTTTGAGAACATAATGTATTCAGGGCATGACTCACACTTTCACATGGAGAGAGCACACTATACATAGATTGGTATGGCTGAAATTATTTATTCCAATGTTTAATCTCTTAAAGTTCACTCACAAATATATTTATTTACCCAATTCATAAGCATTTTTGAGAACCTCTATATGCAAAGCTCTATATAGGTCCTGTAGAACCAGAGATAAACACTACATTGTCCCTGCCCTCAGGAGAGGCTCAGTGTAATGAGGGAGAAAGGTATATATTCAAATTATATAATTAGATAGAGGCTATAGTAGAGAGGTATATATAGTATGATTCGAATGTGTTCACTATGTATGTGTGTGTGAATGTGTGTGTGCTTTGCTCACTCACATGTGCATGCATGACTGGATCTGAGGATGTGAGTTACAAAGTGCCCTCACACATGTGGATGTCCTCTTCAGTCATCAGGATGGACCCAGGATGATGGTTTGTTCCAACAGCTGGATCAGCCTTTAGTTTCTGAGTCCAGAGAGCACACGCTCCAGGTCTAGAATCTCTCTGGATCTCTGGCAGGATCAGATGTTGGACTCTTTCCTTTATGAAGTCTTCTGGGGAGTCATGGACAAGTTTCTTCTTAAAAACAATCATTCTTGGGGTGCCTGGGTGGCTCAGTTGGTTAAGTGTCCGATTCCTGATTTCAGCTCAGGTCATGGTGTTGTGGTTCTTAAGTTCAAGCTCTGTATCAGGTTCCACGCTGGCAGTGTGGAGCCTGCTTCGGATTCTATCTCTCTCCCTCTCTCTCTGCCCCTCCCCTGCTATCTCTCTCTCTCTCTCTCAAAATAAATAAACTTAAAAAACAAAGAACAAGCATTCTTGACCCCATATTCATTTTCATCATATCATTGGGATGACAGGAATAACTTCAGAGGATGATTGTCTGGATTAAAGAACTTAATGCACTACTATAATGTATTTACAATGGTCTACCACATGGTCAATAATATATACATATTAGGAATTATAATTATAATAGCTATTATCATCATTGTTGTATTGTTTTTAATGATATCTCATACTATCTGTGTTAAATGGAATTTCAGGAACTTACTTTATGGGATCCCATGAAGCTTCCCATGCTTGCACTCCCCTGCAACATGGGCCTTTCTACTTGCCCTTCAGCTGAATATTAAAGAGTCTCTATACTGAGCTAAAGTCTACTTCTCTATGATGTCTACCATTTATCTTCAGAGATGAGTCTTCTTTTCCTTTTATCATAGCTTTTTAAAATGAGCAAGTATGTTAACTTCTCTATGAAGAGATGATAGAGATGAAAGTGAAAAGTGATAAAGAGAGGAAAAAGGTGACACTCTTCCTGTCTTCAAGAAGCCTACCCTTTCTTTGAGGAAATCTCCATTTACTTTTGGTGTTCATTATTAAGGGACATACCAAGTTATAAAACTTATTTTACTATTATATGTCAAAGTAGAGAAAAATTAATAATGACTAAATGGTCAGAGAAGGATTCAGAGAAGAAGTATGTTAAAGGGTAGATGTTTATTTATACATTCTTTTGTCCATTAATTGATTAGTTCATTTAAAAATATGTTAGTCTTTATTGACAGTCTACCTTATGCCACATCTATGAGTAGCAGTTCACCAAGTAGGTAAGATGGCAGGGGAGGCACCCCCAAGTGGAAGAAAGATCAAAGAGATCCCATAGAGGTATGGGGGGAATGGCATAAAATTATGGTAGGGAGTTTTAAGTAGCTCAGTATGAATAAAATATAGGGTTCAAGGAGGAAGAAATGGCTGGTGATACTGGATCACAGGGAGATCTCAGGGAGACTTGTGGTTTGAACAAAAATGTGAAGATAGGGAGTTGTTTGAAGAATCTTTAACAGGAGAGTACTGTGAGAGCAGATTTTTCTGGAAGGAGGAATAAAGCAATGACTGGATGGCAAGAGGAGAAAGGAGGGTGGCAAGTACCATAGGGATTATGAGCAGAGACTTCAAAGTCACATAAGTCTGCATCTAATACAAGCTCTGAGAATTACTAACCCTGTCACTTCAGGAAACTTTTTACCTCTCTGAGCTTCAATTTTCTTGTCTGTGTAAAGGGGATGTTAATAGTCCCTGGCTCATGAGGTTATTGTGAGGTTTAAATGATAATGCATATACAACATTCAACATGATGCCTGTGACATAGTAAAAACATAATAAGTGAAATAAGAGAAAAACCAGAAATTCATTAAAAATGAGAGACAAATTTTTCCTCCTACTTAGTTTCAGTCTTATCTTCCTCTATTCTTTGTGTTACTTTAAAGTCCTCATGAATTTGGCCTACTGAGTCCTTCTCAAGTGGATTTCTATTTATATTCTTAGTAGATTCTAGAAAATCTTAAGCGCTGAGCAGCATCTTGGCTTCCTTGAATGACTACCTTCACTCTGTCTGCAAATCAGGTTAGGAGTCTGACCCAGGAGAGGAACTGGGACAGCTGCAGGCATTAGATGAATTCTCTTAATAGCACATAATCAAATTTGGTGGAGATGGCAGGCTCTCAGAGTCAAGTTGCTAAACTTGGCTAGAATAGGAGAAAACTGGGGTGAATGAATTTAAAGCATGGACCCTGGTCAGATATACTAGTAAATGAAGAGTTGAGAACATCAGCATCATAACCTGAGGGGCCTATACACTGTAGGAATCACTAGCATATGAAGACATGCTTACCTTGCTCTCAGAACTGTGAGCCAGGGCCTGAAGCCAGGATCATAGATCACTAAACAAAGACCTCAAGGCCACTTTCAACTGGCATTCTTCCTGAATGCAAATTGAGAACCCTCAGACTAGGTTAGTCCACCCAGCCTCACATTCCTCATGTTCAATCACATCAGAAATTTGGACTGTCATCTGTTCTTTCTATACTGTCACCTCTGCACTGGTCTGATCCCAGTTTTTGCTGTTCCCTTCTCTGTCCAGAACTTTCCACTTTCTACTTTTTCCTCTGAAACTCAACTTCATGGTGAATAATCTCACTTGGGTTCTCAGTCTTTTAGTCCACTGCTTCCTTTATGTCTTCTCTTAATCAAACAATGTTTGGTGCATGATACTTAAGAAACATTTGCTACATAAAACAATGAAGTAAGACCTGATATCCTGGAGGCCATTATTCCCCCCATTTCCCTCTCAGGAACTGTTGATTCTCTTATACTCCACGTATGGAAATACCAGGAGAGGGCAACTTTCCTCTTCACTCCCCATGCACCTTCCAGGCCATTGTTTTTCTGCCTCATCATTATTAGCCCCCAAATTTCAATATAGGAAGGTTTAGGGTAGCCATCTGGTTGGAAAGGAAGAGTGCCTGGGGTGAGGGGGGGCACTTGTCTGAAAAGTTGTATTTGTATTACAAAAAGACTGTTGTTACCTGTATATTTATCTGTGGTGACTTTGGGAGTAGGAGGGAAATGGATTCTTTTGTGGGCCCAAGCACATCCCTAGACAGCCTTTGATACTACCACTGATGTTTATGTGAAAATCCCTGTTCCTTTATTGGTTATGCTCTTCTCTCTACCATTCTGCCTTCCTCAGTACTACCAGGTTCTAACTCATATCAGACCTTATGTCCCATCACTTAAGCCACATATTTCCTAAAATAGTCAAATCTGTCTTGTTTTCTACACCTGTGTAGCTACTCTCCTTCTTCTGTCCTTCTGACCATTATCATAGATCCCGTGGACTGGCAGTCATGGTATTTACTTCTTTTACTCCCTTGAAAGGTACTCTGTGACATCAGGATAATTTTTAAATTCTTTAACATGGTTCATATAGTCCCTTTCTCGTCTGGCTTCTGCCTTCCCCTTCAGACACATTTCTCATGAATTCCCTTCTCACTCTTTATGCTTCAGCCATGACGAATTCCTTTCAGTTTCAACACTTTACTTTTCTCTCTTGCCTCCTGGGTTTTGCACACACTCATATCTGTAACGGCAGAAGTTCATAATTTATCAAGAGGGCCTATGGAGGAGTGTTCTAGGTACTGGACTTGGAATCAGACAGAAACAAATTAGAGTCCCAGCTCTATCATTTACTCACTTGATATAATGAGTGAGCTCCTTAACTTTTATGAACCTCCATGACCACATCTGAAAGAGGAATAATGCTCATCTTGACCAAATGATTTTATGTGAATTAAATCAGGTAGTTGGGGTGCCTGGGTGGCTCATTCAGTTAAGCATCTGACTCTTGATTTCAGTTCAGGTCATGATCTCGAGGTTCATGGGATCAAGCCCCACATCAGACTCTGCACTCTCAGATTCTCTCTCTCACTCTCCTTCTACCTCTTCCCTACTTGTGCATTCGCACTTGTCCTGTCTCTCTCACTTTCTCTCACTCAAATAAATAAACATTAAATAAATTAATTAAATTAAATTAATCAGGTACTGAATGAGCCCCAGAAACAACCTATACTGTGCATGTTCTGTTCATGCCTTCTTTTCTCTCTTTCCCTCATTCCTTCCTCAATCTTTCTTTTCCTTTTTTTCTTCCATAATTTTTGTTTTCTTCCCCTCTCTGCATTGCACTTAATGTTTGAGGTTCATGGGATCCAGGGCTACAGACAATAGAAGCTGCTGTATATATAGAATTAGTGTCTTGTAACCTCTGCTCTTCCACAGGAAGCCCACAGCCTTACTTCCCACCCTGGCTACTTAGGCAGCTTCAGAGGGACACCAAGGTAGAAGCAAGATTCTGCAACAAACTACTGACATGTTTTAATGCTCTGAGTACTTTTACTAATTTTCTTCAGGCTGCCCTACCTGGAGTCACCACCATTGTTATTTTTCTCAATCTCATCACTTACACCCTCCTCCTCACACTTTCCTCCACATGCTACTGTGCCCATTGGCTTTTCAGTCAAATGCCAAGTCCCTATAGACGCCTGGCATCCTTCACCTACTGTGCCAATAACCCCCAGAAACATACTTGCCTTTTTAGGAGCTTCCAAACTGATATTAGTGGATAAGACGTAGAAAGCCATCAATAAAGAAGCAAGAGTTGCTGTAAAATGCAGGAGCTGGACTGGCCTGGAATTGTCAATGGATGATCATGGAAAATGTACAGTTTGAGATGGGTTTTATAGAATTAACAGGGTTTTGAAGAGACAGAAATGAAAGGCATTCACTGCAGAAAAACAGTGTGAATAGTTTGGATGTTACACAGCATGACAGGCAGGGTACAGTGAGCCTATGAGTGGATGAATGTAAACTTATAGGGGGGTGCCTGGGTGGCTCAGTCGGTTGAGCATCCGGCTTCGGCTCAGGTCATGATCTCGCGATTCGCGCGGGTTTGAGCCCCGCGTCAGGCTCTGTGCAGACAGCTAGCTCAGAGCCTGCAGCCTGTCTTCAGATTCTGTGTCTCCCTCTCTCTCTGACCTTCCCCTGCTCATGCTGTCTCTCTCTCTCTCTCACTCTCTCTCTCTCAAAAATAAATAAAACATTTAAAAAAAATTAAAGAAGTTATAGGGGGGCGTCTGGGTGGCTCAGTCGTTGAGCATCCAACTTTGGCTCAGGTCATGATCTCACTGCTCATGGGGTTGAGCCCCGCATAGGGCTCTGTGCTGACAGCTCAGAGCCTGGAGCCTGCTTCGGATTCTGTGTTTTCCCCTCTCTCTGTTCCTCCCATGCTCATGCTCTGTCTCTCTCTGTTTCTCAATAATAAATAAATGTTAAAAATTTTTAAATTAAAAAAAAGAAGTTATAGGAATTAGGACTGGAACATTTTGCCTTTTCTCTATGTTTCAGAGTTTCTTACTGGAGAATGAGCATGATGACTTAGCAAAATTGCCTACACAGTATATTTGAAGCAGTTATTTCCCAAAGTGCTTCTGTGGAAAATTAGTATCATGGAATGCTCTGTAGAAAAACAATAGTAATAATTTACAGAAATGTTGAATATTCTTTCCTCCCCCTTTACAGTGCACATTAGCTTATTTTAAAAAGGTCTGAATTAGCCTTACAATACAAAAACCTGGCGTCCCCAGGAAAAGTAGACCTCCCCTATTTTTTTTTTTTTTTGAGAGAGAACATGAGCAAGCTGGGAGAAGAGGGGCAGAGAGAGATGGAGAGAGAGAGAATCCCAAGCAGGCTCCACGCTAAGCACAGATCCCAATGTGGGGCTCAATCCCATGACCTGAGCTGAAATCAAGAGTTGGATGCTCAGCTGACTGAGCCACCCAGATGCCCCTAACATCATACTCTTTAGTTGCCCTCAAGGTGCTTTAAGAGTCTGTAACTATATAATGCATTTATTTTTAATATTTTATTGACTGCTTCCCCACCAGAATATAGACTACATGAGGACAACATGTTGCCTATCTTATTTACCATTATACATCAAGAATCCAAGTTTCCCTGAGGTTCCTGGTTAACTCAGTTTGGTTAAGCACCCAACTCTTGGTTTTGACTCAGGTCATGATCTCATGATTTGTGAGATCAAGCCCCACATGTGGCTATGCACGGATAGTGCAGAGCTTGCTTGGGATTCTCTCTCTCTCTCTCTCTCTCCCTCTGCCCTATGCACATGCATTCTTTCTCTCTCAAAATAAATAAATAAACATTAAAAAAAAAAGAATCTAGCTCATTGCCTGGGCATGTAATGAGTGCTCAAAATAATAGTAAACAATGACTAAAACCTGTTCATCTTTGTTTAACTTTACGTTGTCCAAACATTTGATAAAGGGTAGGGCTGGAATTTGAACAAAGTGCTGCCAAATCCTGGTCTCCTTTTGACCGTAGATGGTATGGTTGTTGTTCCCAGGCACCACCTAGAGTTCCTGATACTACGTTTTTTTCTCCTGGGCATTTATTCCCATTTATTACCATTGACACTTGAATGATTGTCTGATATTTCCAAATTTTTTTGTTTGTATCTTTCAGGCAAAGGCTGCCACCTAAAAATGTTTACTACTACCGGTGTCCAGACCATAGGAAGAATTATGTGATGTCCTTTGCATTTTGTTTTGACCGAGAAGAAGATATTTACCAATTTGCTTACTGCTACCCATATACATACACGCGCTTTCAGCATTACCTCGACAGCCTCCAAAAGAGAAACATGGATTACTTCTTTCGAGAGCAGCTGGGTCAGAGCGTGGTAAGGCCTAGTCAGAAACCGGCAGCCTTGGGAGAAGTGCTTAGCAATGGGTTTTTATAGAATGCAAATAATGGATATTGATGCTTTGCATATGCTCTGGAACTTTTAAGAATAATTATTTTTATTGTGTCTTTCTATGCCTCTGTGGCTAACAGGAAGTCACAGAATAAGATATGAGACAGATGCTTGTCCTTCTGAATGAAGCTGATAATGGTCTCTAACAAAACACAAAGATTCTAGTGAATCCCAAAAACTGAGAGAAAAGAAGGAGGCTTCTACTAGGTGTTACAAAAGGCATGAAAGCATTTTATGAGTGGGAGTCTCTGAGATAAAAAATACATTTGTCTTTTAATGAATGCAACTTGCCTACAGTGCAGGTTAGCAAGTGGTATGCTGTTTGGTTGTGCTGCCCACAGTGTGTTCTGTCTTTGTCATCCTACAGTTCCCAACCCTTCCTTACCCCGTGTTTAGTTCTCTGGGTCTGAAGATTTTGGTCTTCGTTATTGGTAGGAAACAGTTTCCTATTGCTGGTGTAACAAATTACCACAAACTTCGTGGCTTAAAACAACACAAATTTATTATCCTACAGTTAAAGATAAGTCCAAAACTGGTCTCACTCAATGGGCTAAAATCAAAATATCAGCAGGTCTGCGTTTGGAGGTTCTAGGAGAGAATTTATTTCCCTGCTCTTTCCAGGTTCTAGAGCCTGTTTGCATTTCTTAGCTTGTAGTTCCCTTCCTTCTTCAAAAACAACAATGGCTGGTTGAGTCTTTCTAATGCTGAATCACTCTAACACTGAACCTCCTGCCTCCCTCTTTTACTTTTAAGGACCCTTCTAATGATGTTGGGCTCACCCAGGTAATACACAATGATATCTCCTCTAAAGTTCTTTAATCTGATCACCTCTGTAAAAGTCCCTTTTGTCTTGTAAAGTAACAGTTTCACAGGTTTCTGGGATTAGGACTTGGACTTTTGGGGAGAGGGGTGCATTGTTCTGCCCACCATTGTACTCTGTGGTTAGTGATACTTAAGTTACTTGTAATGAATAAACAGGTGATAATTTGCTTTTATGTTTCATTCTTTAAGAATTGTGGCTTATGCCTCTAAAATAGGCATACTGAGTACTTTAAAGGTCGGACATGAGGATACTGGTAGAATTGGCAGGAAGTACTATACTGGAGGTTCTTTTGTTGTTGTTGTTGTTGTTGTTGTTGTTAATGTTTATTTCTGAGACAGAGAAAGAGCATGAGCAGGGGAGGGGAAGAGAGAGAGAGACACACAGAACCCGACGCAGGGCTTGAACTCATGAACTGTGAGATCATGACCTGAGCTGAAGTCGGACGCTTAACCCACTGAGCCACCCAGGTGCCCCTATACTGGAGGTTCTGATACATGTCGGTGGAAATATGGATTCTGCCCAGTGACTGCGAGTTCCACCTAGAAGGGAGTCCCACTTCTAAATAAAAGTTTTCAAGACTAGACTGTTTAAAAGACATACAATCTACTCCAGGATACCCAAAAAAGAAGAGAAATAAAAATGGCTTGCGTATGGCTCAGGTACCTGAGAGTCAAATCTGATCTCAAAAGCTAGTGGTCATGATGATGTTCTTATAGTCTGAGATTCTCTATGCACTAAGATTTTGCTAAATATCTACCCTTTACTCTAACCCTCTTCCTAACAGTGCTTCTGGTGGGTGCCATGTGTATCTAGTGCCTATATATTTTGAAGTTAAAATTGGGACACATGGTATATCAGTCAACATACTAGCAGGAAACAGATGGCAGCCTCACATTAGGATAATTTGAGGAAGGCTTAATAAATGGGCTATTTATAAGCTAAGGGCAGTGTGTAGGGAAACCATAGGGTATAGTACATTTCCTTGGGGACTAGTAACAGCTCAAGTCTGTGAAGGGAAGGAATCGTTATCAGAACCCAGTAGTAGAGAGTCGATTTTGGGGCCATATTAAGTAGAACAGTGAGTGACCTTCAGTTAAGGGAAAAGTTAGCCTAAGATGACCCCACAGGACAGAGCTGAGAAAACTAAATTCGTAGAACTCATTCTCTTACTTCCCTCTGATTTCCTGCTCGGGGTCTCTATTGACCAACCCAACCAGAAGTCAGAGGACAAGAGAGCCCACTAAGGCAGTACATACAAATAAGCCACAGTTGTCGAAGAAAATGGTAGAGAAGGGCAAAGAGTGGATATAGACAGGCAAATAGAAGATATTAGGCACATATAGTTTGATCAGCATTTTATTACTGGAAATAATGAGATTGATATGAAACTGTCAGAAAAATTCTGAGATAAGTGTTTGCTGACCTATGAATTGTGATATGAGTTAAGACAGTGAGGAGTTCATTCAATACTTGTGACTTTTAATTTTCAGGGCAGGATTTGTACATTTCATTCCTGTGTCCATTCCAGCCCCCTCTTAGATTTATGCCAGGCAGAATATAGGTGCATACTGAGTGTCTATTCAGTGGATTATTTAATGGATGAAAGAATGAGTTAATATATATGTCTAGAAGCAATATGAAGAGCTAAGTTCATCAGAAATTTGATAGGAGGAATAATAGGATCAGTTGTGCTACCAACAACTAATATCCAAAAATGTATCTAAAATACAAAACGGAAGTTTATTTCTCTTCCATATAAAAGCCTATAGGCAATCCTGAGCTGATATTGTAGTCTTCTCCTTGAAAGTCTTAGGGAGTCAAGTTTTTTCAGCTTTTTGCACTGCCATCCCTGGGACATTCCCCTCAACCTCATGATGCAGTGTGGATCCAGAATGGAATTCTTACCATCACATCTGTGTTTCAGGCAGCAGGATGAAGAAAGTAGGGGAAGAAAGGAGAAGATGTGGTCATGTAGCACTTTCTTTTCTATCCCATTTCATACAACTCATCTCCACAGTTATGTAAAGTAAGGATGAGACATGAAGTCTTTATTTTGGGTGATCATGTTTCCAGCTAAAAATTGGTAGTCCTACAGGTGTGTAGGAGAACTGATATTGAAGGGCAGCCTGAAAAATCTGCCATAGGAAGCCTGAATTCTGTTTTCAACTCTAATACCAAATTACTCATGCGAACTTGAATATTACTTCCTCTTTCTGGGTACAAGTTTTTCATCTATAAAATGAAAAAGGTGGACTGGAATAGTGTTTTCAAATTATTCTTTGAGGATCTCCTCAGGAAAAAAAATAAGTTGAGACCCTTGTCCTACTTTAGACCTTGCGAGGGGCACTGGGGGATGTAAAACAAATCTTGGTATACTTTAGAAATGTCTCCTATACCTGAGGAAATTGGATATGTTCAAACAGAAATAATATTTTTTAAAGTTTATAATCAGGGATCTCATGAGTTGTCAAAAGAGTTAATGGTCAGACTGAACATCATGGAGAAGATGCACTTTAAGCTGACTCTTGAAAGATGGGTAGGATTGGTAAATGCAGAGCTGGGGAGGAGGCAGCCTAGAGAGAAAGATTTAGCCAAAGTCATTGCATGGTGGTAATTGGGTAGAAGTCTGGTTTGACTGGAATAGGGAATCTTCCTACTATAAGATTAGTATAAATAGGAATATTGGGGCCAAACTTTAGAAAGCTTTAATTGTCATACTGTCATTCAGATTTAACACAACAGACGCTGGGTCAGTTACTTTGTGTAAACTATCTTGCTTATTATTCACAGAAATTTTATGGAGGAGGCAAAATTATCCCAGTTTGGGGGGATAAATAATCTAAGGCTAAAAAGGTAAGTTACTTAGCTAAAGCCATATGACGAGTTCATGTCAGGGCCAAGGTTTAAACCCATGACTTCTAAC
This sequence comes from Cryptoprocta ferox, assembly GCA_028646485.1. Taxonomy (NCBI): domain Eukaryota; kingdom Metazoa; phylum Chordata; class Mammalia; order Carnivora; family Eupleridae; genus Cryptoprocta; species Cryptoprocta ferox. The sequence continues at coordinate 64,437,375 of CM053570.1, forward strand.
ACCACATTCTGGCATTTTGATGGACCACTGCTGCTTTCTGCATTGGACCAACTGAGAGCTATCGTAGATTTTTAGGAAAGAGATTACCTTATCCAAAGCAGCATCTTAAGAAAGTAAAGTTAATGAAAGTGCAGGGTGTACCTGTGCTGGCTAAACTAGTTTGGAGAAACTCTATGGGTTGGACCTCAAAGCAGATGCCAAAGACTTTAAGGCTTTCTGGCATACTTTTACAGACAGGACAGTTCTTCATTACCAGGGTGTTCGGTATGGCTCATGTATGAAGGAACCACTATAATTAGTTAATCCTTATTCCAATTTGGAGGGAGAATAATTATATGTGGGAAGGCTAAACATGTCAACATCCAGATCTTGGGGAGAGTAGGCAGGAAGCAAGATTTTGTATTTCTAGTGCCAGAATGATTAATCACCATGTCCATAGCTACCATTGCTACCAATTATGCCATCTGAAAGGGTGTCTTATTTTGCTATTCACTAGTGGCATCTTCTAACCTCACCAAACAAATTCCCTTTGAACATGCATCAATGCCACAATCTGACATTTAAGATAAATATGTCATGGGAAAGATCTTACTTTTTCTCGTTATCTTAACACCTTTATTGAGAGATAATTTATACACCATAAAATGCACCCATTGTAAGGGACCAGTTCTATGATTTTTAGTAAATTTATAGAGTTTTATACTATCACCTCAATCTAGTTTTAGAACATTTCCATCATCTCAAAAATTTCCTTCGTTATTTCTCACTTCCACTCCCAACCCTAGCAACTACTGATCTTCTCTAACACTATACATTTTCTATTTCTGATCATTTCATATAAAAGGAACTATGCATTATGTAGTCATCTTTTGCATCCAGCATCTTTCATTTAGCATTATGTTTTTGAAGTTTAGCCATGTTGTACCATTTATCAGTAGTTCATTCATTCATTTTTAGTGCTGAATAGTATTCTATTGAAATGATATATACCATGTTTTGTTTATTCTCTAGTTTACGGACATTTGGATTGCTTCCAGATTGGGGCTATTATGAATAATGATGTTACGAACATTCATGGGCATATCTTTGAGTGGACATGTGATCCACTTTGTTTCAGGTAGATTTCTAGGAATGGAATAATTTGGTCATATAGTAAGTTCATGTTCAAATTAAAAAAAAAAAAAAGAAAAGCTATCAAACTGTTCCAAGTTAGTAATGCCGTTTTACCTTCCTACCAGCAATGTAGAAGAGAGGGTTATAGTTTCTCCATGTTCTTGCTAACATTTGGAATTGTCTATATTTTTAATTATAGTCATTTTAGTGGGTATGTAGCTGTATCTCATTGTGGTTTTAAACTATTTTCCCTAACAACTAATTATGTTGATTATCTTATCATGGGCTTATTTGCCATTTGTGTATTTTCTTTAATAAAGTGTCAGCTTCAATATTTTGCCCACTTAAAAATTTTGGGTTATTTGTGTTCTTATAATGAGTTTTGAGAGTTCTTTATGTATTCTGAATGCAAGTCCTTTGTCCGATACATGCTTTGCAAATATGTCTTTCTAATCTATGCCTTGTCTTTTAATTCTCTAAACTATATCTTTTGAAGAACAGAATTAATTTTGAGGCCTAATTTATCACTTTTTTCTCTTATGGATCATGCTTCAGATTCTTATCTAAGAACTCTTTGCCCAACTGAAGACCACAAAGATTGTCTCCTGTTTTATTCTAAAATTTTTATGGTTTTGCTTACATCTCAGCCTGTGATCCATTTTGAATTATTTTTGTATGTATGGCATGAGCTAAGGGTTTAAGTTTATATTTTTTTGCATATGGATATCCAATTTTTCTATCACCACTTGTTGAAAAGACTAAACTTTACCTGTGATTTATCATGGTATCTTTCTCTTGTGCCTTTGCTCAATTTTTTTTCATTCCTGTGTATAAGCCTGGATTCTCAGAGAGTCAACCCTGTGTCTTTGTAGTTTAGTGTTCAGCTATTATTGGACTAGGTCTCTGCTTACCCACTGTGAGCACATAAGGCTTCCATCCTCTGTCAGTGGATCTGTATGTGGATATGGGGAGCACAAAGTTTGGGCAATTTTCATGTCTTCCCTGGCTTTTACTTTCCCTTCTGTGTCACGTTGACCGTGAGCATTTGTGCAGCTTCAAGACTCTTCAGGAGTGTGTGACAGGCGTGAACCTTCTCAGGTCTTTGCTGAGCCTGCACCCAGTCCCAGCCAGGAATATGTTTGTCCCAGCTATGCAATTGCAGGGCCTCCTTACTCGCCGACCTCTGTAATGAGTGTTTCCACAGACAATGCTGCTAGGTGTGGGCACTGCCCACTTTTCCAAATTGAGTCCCTTTGACAGTCCTCACAGCATGGCCTGTCCTAATAGAACCCTGCTTTCACCAAGCATGGAGGAAGGTTGAGCAACCACAGCACATCACAGATTCCCCTTCTTATTACCTGAAGTTCAGATTTTTGTTAAGCATGACAGTTTTGAGATTGTTGTATGCCTTTGATCAGTTTCCAAAACACTGAAATGTTTGCGTCAGTTTTGTCCAGGTTTATATTTGTGTTTTAGAGATAGGGTTTACCAATACGCTCTTTCCAACATAGCCGAAAGTAGATTTTAATTAACAAACATTAGTTTTTCAATCATATAACCTTGTATCATCAGACACAGTAAAATGTGGTATTATTTTCATACATAATTGGACTAATTAGATGAACACCTAACTCTGTGTGTGTGTTGAAAAGATGAGATGGAGAGAGCCATTACTGAGGATACTTGCCAAAAGGAAGTGTCTAACAAAGAAAAGAATCTGATCCTGTATTATAGAGAATCACTAGAAAATCATTTATAGGAGAGTAATTGTCTAGATTCTGTCACTGGCTAGCTCTGTGACTTTGAGAAAAGTACTTTTCCTCTTTGGGCCTCTGAGAGTCAGACCAGATTATTTCAAGTATCCTTTCCAATTCCAACATAAATTATGGTTCAAACATTTATAATATCCTGATTGTATGTTCTGAGTCACACATCAGCCTGTCATAATGTTGCCTTTTAATCTGCCTTTTATTTTACAATAATGGTAGTTATTGAGTGCTTAGTATGTGCTAGGCCCAGTGCTATGATCTTCTTATACATTATGTCATTCAATCATCGCAATGTTCCTATTAATGTGATTTGTACTGTTATTGAATACCTAACATATAACTAGCATGGTCTAGGCTCTAGGGATACAGCAGTGAAAACCAGGCAGAAATCCATGCCTTCATGGGGTTCACATTCTAGGAAGAGACAGGCAATATTGGATAAATTAAATCAGGAAAGGGGATGGGTTTTAGGGTAAAGGAATTAATTAGAAGAATTTAAGCTCTGAGATATATCAATATTTTCTTTTTCCATTTGCATTTTTAAAAACTAAGACACAAAATGATGAAGTAACTTGCCTATATCATGCAGTTGGGACTTGAAGCCAAGCCTTTGTAGACTCAAAAAAAAAAAAAAAAAGGACTCTAAACCAGTCCTGGATAGGGAAATATTCTATTCACCTATTCACCTATATGGTCATTTACTAGATTCTTGCAAAGCCATTCTTCAATACTACAAATATCTGATGAGTACCTTCAGCCTTCCAGGCTCTGTATTGGGTGCTGGGGACGGAAAGATGAATATAAAACCCTATCCCTCAGAAGTACTCAATGTAGTGGGTAACACAGATATAAAAACTAAAAAAAAAACTAATATATCAAGAAACTTTATATAATAGAAGTAGTGGGCAGAGAAGGGGCACAAGGGAGGAAACAAAGTCCTAAGGAAGAAGGCATCTTGAATTGAGAATCAAACTATGGATATGGAGGGGCACCTGAGTGGCTCAGTTGGTTGAGCTTCCAACTCTTGATTTAGGCTTAGTCCATGATCCCAGGTCATGGAATCAAGCCCCACATTGGGCTCCAGGCTTAGTGTGGAGCCTGCTTGAGATTCATTCTCGCTCTCTTTCTCTCTCTCTCTCTCTCTTTCTCCTCTCTTCTCTCTCTCCCCCCCTTCTCTGCATGCCCCCTCTCTTAAAAAAAATATGGTATAGAAGTTGAGACACACATTGAGTCCTGACAGTTTTATGTGGTTCCAGAAGACAAGAGCACAGGGTCAGCCTAAGAAGAACAGAAAGATAGTGATGGGGAAAGAAGGAGAGGTAGGTGGAGGCTGGGCCAGGAGTGCCTTGAATGCCAACCTAAAGAATTTGGACTTTATACTGATGCAGTGAGGAACCATGCAGGAAGGATCATGATCATTGTGGCACTTAAGTCTTCCATCTCCAGGCTGCACTTGCTGGTGACAGCTGATCTAGAAGTCAGGTTAACTCATGCCTTTCTTCCAGGTGGCTTTTTTCCCCTATATACAGAGATATTTGTTAGCCAAAAGTACCTGGAGGGAAATTACTGCCAAGACACCATGTATAAAAATGAGAATGCCAAGGGGCGACTGGGTGGCTCAGTTGGTTAAACATCTGACTTAGACTCAGGTCATGATCTCATGATCTTGGGTTCAAGTTCTGCATTTGACTCTGTGCTGGCAGCTCAGAGCCTGGAGTCTGTTTCGGATTCTGTGTCTCCCTCTCTGTCTACCCCTCCTCCACTTGCACTCTGTCTCTCTCAAAAATAAATAAACATTTAAAATTTTTAATGAGAATGACATAGAAATCCTGAGAAAAGCTGTTCTCTCTGATCTTAATACCTCACACAATTTCTAGAGTTGGTAAAGACTGCAGAGGTCACATTCAAGTTTAGCAAATATATTAGGAATCTCCTATGGGCAAGGACCGAAATTGTATAGACCAACATCTTCTCTTAATATTCTAGAAATATGAGTTTTCAACCTTTGTTCACACATCTCTTGAGGCAGCCTGAGACCCATTTCAAAGAGAAAGAAGTCTCACCATTCCCAGAAAGAGCCACCTACCTGTAACCTCTCTCCTTGATTCTAGCTCTACCCTCTGGGTCTACTTCACATGTACTTGCTCCTTTAGCCCCTGGACAGGCCTGCAAAGACAGCAAGCTAGTGGCCACACCCCCATCATGGGTCTTCTCCTGGCTAACCCTAACCTTTCTTTTTCCTCTCCCCCCATAATTCTACATTTCTGCAGATTCTGTGGTTTCTAACCTTTGTGCCTTCTTTGTTGTTCTCTGGATAAAATCTAGGTTGTTGATTTCCTTTATAAAATATCAGAAGTGAATATAAAACTTTACAGACAATAGAAACCTTCTACAGCAGAATAGGACTATTTCCTGTCTTGCTCTGAAGGCTAAATCTCTAGAAATGTAACCAGAATTTACATTAGCTTCTTTAAGCAAGGAAACCTCCCTGTAATTGATTTTTGTTGTTGCTCATTAAATAAGGTTATTTTAATTCCTCTGATATGTTTTAAATAAACCCTTTAATTTTAAACTAATTTTAGATTTATTAAAAAAAAAAAAAAGTTGACTGCCCACATGTACCATCATGGGTGACACAGCTCCTGGGCTCACCATCATGTCCCAGCCACTCATGTATGTGAAAGTGCTCATCCAGGTGGGATACCAGGCTCTTACTCCAGGAATAGGATGAAATATTTTTGGGCAGCAAGTATGTCAGCTTCCCGGCCTGATCTGTTGTCCTCAGTACACTATAAGCATCGATGGGAAGCCTGGGTTGTTCATAGACTTAACTCCAAGACTGTGTTCAGGAGTCCTTAAACTGTGGTCCACGGTAAAGTTTTACAGCATGACCAGGAGTGTGAAAATGTTGATGAGTTAGGACCTGGAAATGTACAGAAAGAAGTTATATCCTCCTTTGACCAAGTTATCAAGGAGACAATTCAAGAGATGATGGCTGATTCTGCTGCTACCATTATCACATATCCCTTCCAGGTATCACTCAGAGATCTATTGTACAATTCATTGTACTGTGGACTTTGTGACTCTACAGTAACCATCTAGGAAGAGAGCATTCTAGAACTTTTTGTGGGTCTTATCTCTCACCTCTTATGTGACTTCATTTCTTTGTGGCTCTGAAACTCACTGGCCTACCTTGACCATACATATGCACTGGACAGTGGATTTCCAACATGAATGAAATGAAGAGTTATTTCCAAGCTGACACAGGAATTTTTGCCAGTATGTTGACCTATCCCTTTGTGCTTTTCTCTAATCTTCTGACTAACAAGTGTGGGCTTGCAAATGGATACCCTCCTTCCAACATATGTTTATTGGATAGATTGCTGGTGCATGCTATAAAAAGAGGGAAATATGAATTGAGGAAATAGCTTGTTTTTCCAGAAGATTCCCTTTGGGAAGACTTATTGTTGTGACCTGAGAATGTTAACTTGAAGATGTGGGGAGGGAACAGTGACATTTCTGTAGTCCAAGATGCACAGAATTATGGGAGAGAATGTTGATTTCTATACAGTGTGGCACACTTTTTAAATTATCATTTAATCTTGGGAAAATGGAGGGAAAAGTTAAAAAGATAATATCAAGAGTTCCCACATACCCTTCACCCAATTCCCTCTGTTAAAATCATATACAACCATGGAGCATTTGTCAAAACAAATAAATTAACACTGATACTTTACTATTAACTAAAGTACAGAAGTATATTCAGATCTCATCAGTTTTTCTACCGATGTTCTTTTTCTGTCCCAGAATCCAATCCAGGATACCACATTAGCCTATAGTAGATTTTACAAGTATAATGACCCCTTACACTGTCCTACCATTGGTTTTAGCCCTTTGTTCTAGCTTGCTGTGATTATTTTGATTCTTGGATTCTCTTATCTGTAGTAGTAGTATCCTCACTCAGATTGTTTAAAGTATATGCTTTCTTAAGTATTAATTTGAGTATATAAGGGTTTAACAGGATGAGCCCTGAGATCAAGGACAGAGATCCATGCATATTACCAGAGGCTTCTCTAGAACACGTAGATTGGCATTTTTTAAATCAATTTTATATCAGTCCCTGAGTTTGATTATGCTGCTAACTCCAGTAGCATAAGTCATCTAAGTGAACAAGAGTTTACCTGCCTCCAAGTTAACTCAATTAAATTCAATTTAGTTTAGGAGCAGAGTAGGAAAGTATAAGGAGATTAGAAGAATTTAAAATATGGAGCCTGGCAGCTTCTACAACAGTCCTTATGTGGACCTCTGAGGAAAAACCAGAATCTCAAAAAGGTGCTAGAGGGAACTGATGGCCCCATGGACAGAAAAGTCAAAGGACAGAAGATAGTACCATGGAAAAGAAGCTAGAGAGAGCCAGCACCATTCTTATCAGCATGGTAACTCCAAAATAATGTAGCTCCCTTCCATTCTTTCTGTCCCTTCCCCTTTGTTCTTTCTTCCTCTTTGAAGTAAAACATCATGGAGTTGCAGCTGGCAACATGACCAAACAAATGTATGAAAAATAATTACATCTTTTTGGCTGGGTTTTAAATTCAGTAATTGTTGGAAGTTAGTAATCTCAATTATCATTCCCTAATCCACCTCTCAGGAGAGTTCTCTGGACCCCCATCTGCACCAAACCTTGTCCTGATCAGACACTCTAAATTAAACAAGCTTAGTAGTTTTGGCTCCCTTCCAGCAGGCCACTTCACAAGTCACCACTCTCTTGGCATAGTTTTTGCTATTCCCTCCAAAAAGAGTCTCAATTAATTGGAGGCAGATATATCCTCCCAGCATCTGGTGAGGGACTTTCCAACTTACCCGACTGCTGCAGGTGGCTCATCCATTCCAAGCCTCAGCCCTGGGTGAATGAGGGCCTGGAGAGGAGGTGCTGGAAATTATGACCCTGGCTTCTCCACTGCTAGAACAAGGAGGCACATGTCTGATATATTCATGCTGCAAAGACTGACCCAGGCTACTCCTGCTCCAAATCCGGGTTTCCCACTTCAATGAATGTATCACCATCACTTCAGTCGCCCATGCCAGAAACCTGTCCTGTTTAACTCCTTTTTATTCTACTCCTTGCATACTGTCACCAAGTATGATCAAAGCTATAATTCATTATCTTTAGAATCTATCTTTTTCTTATGTCTGCTGCCAGTGCCCTAGTTCAAACTACCAGCATCTCTCAGGGAATTACAACAGCTTCTTTATCCAAGGGGTACAAGATGTGAGGTAAAGAGGCCTCCAGGTTCTCTCTCTACTCTGTTCACCTAGCTACATCAGTGTTACAGTGGCTTCCAGAAAATCCCAGTCTTCCTCCTAACCTTGTGCTCCCCTCACTGCCTCACTGATCCTCTAGTACCTACCTAACAAAGAGACAGTAGACTCTTCACTGAACGCTACTTAGCTAGCTTGGCAGATGGCATCCTTTGTGCTAATAGATTACTACTTTTAGGCCATTCTTTCCCTTCCCTTTTATAAAAAGACATGTTGTAAGCCTTATGCCACCAGTCTATATAACCCCCTGCCATATCTTATTGCTGTCATCTGCTGACTTTTTGGACAGTTCCCTCAGTCATGGAGAGCTTAGGTCCATACATGTCTTTTCCACTACTGTGCTACCACCCTATTGAATAATTTCAGGGTCCATGAAAATGACCCACTGAACACCCTGGCCTCTCAGTGGTTTAAGATAAAATGACACATTCTTTTTTAAAATGTTTTTCTTTAATTTATTTTTGAGAGAGAGTGAGAGATAGCATGAGCAGGGGAGGGTCAGAGAGAGAGGGAGACATAGAATCCGAAGACAGTCTCCAGGCTCTGAGCTAGCTGTCAGCACAGAGCCTGACGCGGGGCTCAAACCCACGAACCGTGAGATCATGACCTGAGCCGAAGTTGGACGCTTAACTGACTGAGCCACCCAGGCACCCCTAAAATAACACATTCTTAGCTTAGTCTATAAGACCCTGCATAATCTGGCCTCTGCCTGCTTTTCAGCCTGTCTCATATTGCTATCATTTTGCTCTCTGCCCTACCCACATTGGCCTCCTCACAGTTCTTTCTGTCAGCCATGGATTTTTTCACTAACTTGTATACACACTGTCCCATCTACCTGGAATGTTATTTCTTGATGGCCCTGTGTCTTGCTACTTCCTATTCTGCTTTCAGGATCCAACTTGATCATCACTTCTTCCTGGAATGCTTCCCTGATACACTGTTCACCAGACTAGTTTGAGAGCCTCTGCTATGAGTCTTTAATATACTTTGTTTCCTCTTTAAAACACTTGTCACTCTTTTGATTAGACATTCTTCATCTAGTTTCCTCTGTTCATAGGTTTAGGGAATATTTTTGTATTTAGGATATGTGTAGGGCTGGGGGCAGGTTGGAGAAGCGTGCTATTACAGCAAAAATTCCTTCTTGGTACCTTTTGGTGTGGTCATACTTTGTCACTTCCTCTGAAGCCACATTTTCATTTTGTTGAATCAGAAGGTATATAACAAGATCATTTATTATATGTGACTCATAGAATGTCAAAGCCAAGAAGAACTTTAGGTTCTTCTAGTTCTGGGGTTTAAAACCATGTTACCTGTATCCCTAACGAGGGATCTAGGCTCTAAGCAGTACTTGAGATGCTACTGAGGAGCGAGGAGAAAGAGGGACTTCTATGAAGTCAGGGCTCAGGCCTCTCTTGTACTCCCTGCCATGCATACCAGCCATGCTGGGCCCTCTTTACTGGCTTTCCTCATAGACTTAGTTTGAGAAAAGGATTCAGCTGTTAACAGTGTTTGCAAACTTCTCTTTCATTCTTTTTTTCTCCTCTCTCTCTTTCTGCAGGTGGAAACACTGGGTCCCAGAGAGGGGAGGTAACTTTCCTGAGTCACCCAGTGAGTTAGTGGGACAGCTGTAGCTGGAACCCCAGTTGCTGATGCCTAGATTGTCCACTGCAGCTCACTGCCTCTCACTCCCAGATCTGTCTGCAAAGTTTGCTTTTCTTTCTATTCTTTCTGAAAATATTAACTGAGTACCTACAAGGCAGTAAGAATAAAATTAGATGCCTAAGTCAGTAGAGTGAGTTACGTGGTTTAGAACCCTGACCCTGCCACTCATTAACTGTGTAATCTTAGGCCAATTACTTAACTTCTCTTTCCTCACAGATTAGTGCCCCCTCTTCAATAGATATCCAGAGAAACCCCCTATTCAGTTGTAATTTAAATAAAGATCATCAGGTCTAGAGCCATATTGGGATATTTAATTTTGGCTCTGCCACTTATATTTTTGACATTTTAAATAACCTCTTTAAGCCCCATCTAAAAACTAGGCATTGTGATTTAGCTTTAGGTTATTGTCATGACAAGAAAATTCAAGCAGATATTAGATAACAGATGCAAATATGCCTCCTGAATTGTTTGTAAATATTTGGATATAATGGATTTGCAGTACTGATTCCCCTTAGCAGACTCTAAGCTCCCTGAAGGTATACAATTTGTCATTGGAAAAAAAAGAGAATGGGGCACCTGGATGGCTCAGGCAGTTAAGCATCTGACTCTAGATTTCAGCTCAGGTCAGGATCTCACAGTTTGTGAGTTTAAGCCCCACGTTGGGCTCTGCGCTTTCAGTGCAGAGCCTCCTTGGGATTCTCTCTCTCTCTCTCTCTCTCTCTCTCTCTCCCCCTCCCCTGCTCTCTCTCTCTTTCTTCCTCTCTCTCAAAATAAATGAATAAACTTAATTTTTTAAAAAATGAGGTCAGCTAACATTTAGAGTACTTACTCCATGCCACGTACTATTCTATCTACTTTATTATCATTTAATCAGCTTCAACAATCTTACGAAGCAGATACTACTATTATCCCAATTATGCTGATGAGGAAACTGAGGAATATAGCGGTTAAGTAACTTTTTCAAGAGTATACTAATCATAAGTGGTTAATACCTGTGTAGAAGACCCAAGGTATAGGTTATTGTTGGGATGTGGGAAAGGAACTACAGGAACATGGAAAAGATTCTTAAGCCATGCTGGTGAATCAGAAAGAACTGTACAGGTGAGTTAACATTTGAGTTTCTTTCACCCAATAAGTCCTCCAAGATAGGACTTAATAGTCCTCAAATATTACCTCACATATACAAAAAGGAAAAAGGGGTAGGAGAGGAGTAAAACCTATCAATCAACTAGTTCTAATATTATATCATGGTCATTCCTAAAAGACAGAAGTATCACAAAGACAGTGGTTGGAAACAAAGAAAGGCAGGCATGGGGGCTGACTTATTAGAGGCTCTTGGGAAAAGAAAATAGAATCATTTGCAAATCATTATTATACATTTTCTAACAAAATATCCTGCTACAGAAAGACTGATAAATGAACTGGATGTTTTCCTAGAATCCTATTATTAGTATTCAAGGAGATTGTTTCAGTGTTGAAAAACAAAACAAAACAGAAACAGATCACTGGCTATAACTTTCAGCCTTGTTGTATTTATTTGGATTAAACAAGGCCTCAAACGCAAAGAACCCCCTTAAGACGTAACTTGAATCGACCTTCGGTATGACATATCATAGTGAAACTGGAAAAATATAGAGATAAAGAGAGAATTCTGAAGGCAGCTAAGGATAAAAGGGCCCTAACATACAAAGGGAAACCTGTCACAGTGGTTACAGACCTATCTATGGAAACTTGGCAGGCCAGAAAGCAATGGCAGGAAATCTTCAATGTGATGAACAGAAGAAATATGCAGCCAAGAATCCTTTATCCAGCGAGCCTGTCATTCAAAATAGAAGGAGAGATAAAGGTGTTCCCAAATAAACAAAAATTGACAGAATTCATGACCACCAAACCAGCCCTACAAGAAATCCTAAGAGGGACTCTAGGAGGGAAATGTGGCAAGGAATATAAGGTACCAGATACACCACTACAAACATGAACTCTACAGAGAACACAATGAATCTAAACCCACATTTTTCAATAATAACACTGAATGTAAATGGACTGAAGGCCCCAATCAAATGACACAGGGTAGCAGAATGGATAAAAAAACAAAATCCATCTATTTGCTGTCTACAAGAGACTCATCTTAGACCTGAAGACACCTCCAGATTGAAAGTAAGGGGATGGAGAAATATCTATCATGCAACTGGAAGTCAAAAGAAAGGCGAAGTAGCCATACTTATATCTGACAAACTGGACTTTAAAGTAAAGGCAGTAACAAAAGATGAAGAAGGACATTATATAATAATTACAGGGTCTCTCCATCAGGAAGAGCTAACAATTATAAACATCTATGTGCCAAATTCGGAAGCACCCAAATACATAAAACAATTAATCACAAACAGAAACAATCTTATTGATAGGAATGTGCTTATTGCAGGGGATTTTAATACTCCACTTACAGCAAAGGATAGGTCAACCAGACAGAAAATCACTAAAGAAACAATGGACCTGAACGGCACATTGGAACAGATGGAATTAATAGATATATTTAGAACTCTGCATCCTGAAACTAAGGAATTCACCTTCTTCTCAAGTGCGCATGGCACATTCTCCAAAATAGATCACATATTGGGTCATAAAACAGCCCTCCATAAATACAAACAAATTGAGATTATACCATGGACGCTTTCAGATCACAATGCTATGAAACTTGAAATCAATCCCAGGAAAAAGTCTGGAAAACCTCCAAAAATGTGGGGGTTAAAAATCACCCTGATAAAGAATGACTGGGACAATCAGGCAATTAGAGAAGAAATTAAAAAATATATGGAAACAAATGGAAACAAAAATACACAATCCAATCTCTCTGGGATGCAGCAAAGGCAGTCCTAAGAGGAATGTATATTGCAATCCAGGCCTATTTCAACAAACTACAAAAAGCGCAAATTCAAACTCTATCAGAGCACCTAAGGAAACTAGAAGGGGAGCAGCAAGAGCACCCCAAACCCAGCAGAAGAAGAGAAATAATAAATATCAGAGCAAAAATAAACAATATAAAATCCAAAAAATCAGTTGAACAGATCAATGAAACCAAGAGTTGGTTTTTTGAAAAAATAAACAAAATTGATAAACCTCTAGCCAGGCTCCTCAGGAAGAAAAGAGAGAACACCCAAATAGACAAAATCATGAATGAAAATGGATCTATTACAACTGATCCCTCAGAAATACAAGCAATCATCAGATATTACTATGAAAAATTATATGCCAACAAACTGGACAATCTGGAAGAAATAGACAAATTCCTAAACACACA